>JAWWTY010000077.1:84608525-84726305 GCA_035222235.1 Margarornis squamiger | reverse complement strand
AAGGCCTGGCTAGAACTGCTAACAACAGAGTATGAATATTCATTACACCCTTTGTTAAATCCGTTCTACCAGTTTTTGAGGCGTTGGCTCCAAAGCTCTTGGAAGGAATTCTGAGTTTAAAACTATAACACAGGGCTGTCAAAATCTTTCTCTGCTGGTCAGTCTTTCTTCCTTGGTTTGTCACAAGTTATTGGTCAGGGTCTGAACTGCGTACTCATATGTGTGTGTCAGTGTATTTTTATATCTGTGACTGTACTAGGTACAACTCATGTTGTTCTAGGGGTTTGCATGCAGTTAGAGGACTTAAACAATCTCATTCTCACTACAGTGCTGGGCAAATCTGGAAACACCATTTGCCTTGGTATTTCCACATTGGAATATCGTCAAAGCACGTGTTATGTGTTTTGGCCATTGGACTGTCTGCTCCCTGTCAGGGAATCTCTCAAAGACATCCACCGGGAAAAGCTCCATTTGTGTTGATACTTGATGTCAGCAGTTCCTAAGTAGCCCTTCCAAACTGGAATTCTCAAGCATGCTTCCTGGCAAATGCTTTGGGTCACATGCTCTGAGATGTTTGTCTTCCACAGTTACACTGAATGTCACTAGTGGAGGCAAAAAAGCATCTATGTTTTGTCAAGTTCACCTGTTGGGGCAATTTCTCTTCTAGCAAAAGAAAGGGTTAAGATTGACTATATTGTGGGAATAGCTACAAGTGAGAAAAATACTGTTCTGATTTTTGATGTGCATACAATTTCTATTTTTTGGAGTGTCTTGGGTAGCTTTTTGTCTCCCCTTCCCTTTCTTCTTAGAGTGGGTTTGCAGTTTTCTAAAACTTGCTCAGCAAAGAAAAAAAAAAACAAACAAAGCAAACACCTGAAAAAGCTTGTAAGTATTATTTCCACTGTTTATAATCCTTTATTGTTACAGTATCTTGGTTTATAAATAATATAGACAGGTACTGACTGTAAACACATCATACCAAAACCACAGGTTTTGGTTTGTTTTCACAACATGGTAGAGAGAAACCATGTAGAGACCACATGTGGCCTATTTAAAAACATGATGGGGAAGGGCAGGGAAAGTCTGAAAGGTTGACAGTGTTTTATTTTCTACTGTTATTTTTCCCTTCCACACCCACCCTCAGTTTTGGAGGAGCCTGCAGTGAGGTACCTTTCTTGAAGAGGCTTAGGAACTCCTTTTGATTTGTATGCATGAACTACAGCCCCAGGCCCTAAGCTGACACTAGCCTAAAGCCTAACGATATATGCTACATAATATTAGTGGAGTTTTTTGTTATCTATGTGTATTGTTTGAATACAGTGAAAGGAATGGTTGCTATAGAACTGTCCAGCAGAATTTTAACTGTGCTCTATATAATAAAACAAGAAGGTGAAGAAGTTGTGTGTGTTGAGGAGCCATCTCTTACAAAAGTGCCACCGTGAAGTATGTGAGAAAAGTGGTGCTCAGTCTGCAGGGAAAGAATTTGCTGTGCTCTGTAAAACTTCTTTGGCAAGTGAATCTTGATAAGCTTGATTTCTGAATAGTACTTTTATTAATTTTCTCCTAAGTAACTTATGTATTAAGACTGGAAAAGTGAACTAAAGGAGAAATATTTTCAACATCCATAGCTGCAGTCTTCTGAATATCTTATATTTGATATTTATTTTCTTAAACTGACAGATAATAAGGAGGCAGGTGATGAATTATGAAAACATCATTTTGACTCCAGTTTTCAGAATCAAAATTAATTTCAAGTGACTTTACTGCATATTCCTTAGTACACAAAAGGAAATATCCCATACTGTGCGGAGTCTGGCAGAGTAAGAATGTGTAACTGTCTTTCATTTAGCACTTCTTTCAACCAGCTTTGTGCTGCAGCATAGTTTTAAGAGTTTGCAAAAATGCCATGTCAATGTTTATAAGGATTTTCTATTTTAAGAAAAACTAATGAAAATCTCTATTTTCCAATTGAAATTTTATTTTAAAATGTTAAAGGGAAGTGACGAGGTAGTTAGGCCATTTTATTCTGTTCAAAATCCTGAAACAAACTGGAAAGTAGAAAGCAATTTGAATTAGATCTGTAGTTTCATCAAGCAGTTTTAAAATCTAAATCTCAATTAAAAAAAAAAAAACCCAAACGAAAAAAAACAACCAACCAAAAAAACCCCAAACAACCAAACCCCCAAAAAAGCCCAAAAAACAGCCCTCCCTCCCCCCCTTCAAAACATAAAACAAACCTAAAAAACCTGGCTTTATGATATGCAAGTGGAATAGGGCAGTCTGGAAAAAATTACCACTTCAAAATGGCCATGGGAGAGGGTAGACAACTAAAAAATGAGAATTGACACACTTCATTTGGTAGGTCCTGATTTGTTAAAAACTGAAAGCTTTGAAAGGTTGTCAGGGCTTTTATCAGAAGAAGTAACTGTTAGTTAATCTTCTCATTCTTCACTGTTACTTTTACTGCGGGGTGGTTCATAGAATCATAGAATATCCTGAGTTGGAGGGAACTCACGGGGATCATTGAAGTCTAACTCCTGGCCCTACACAGGACCACCCCAAAAATCACGCCATGTACCTGAGAAGGCACCTGAAACAGGTAGGAAATGTGTTTGCTACCAGATGTTGAGTTGTTGGGACAACATTCCAAGAAAGACTAAATCATTCCAACATCTTTGCTACCAGTGAAGAGCTGTTCTTGCTTATCCCACTTCTGACATACGCTTCAGTTGCCCTGTGGTTGGTGCCTGTCATTTTTCTGTGAGCCTGTTTTGTTCTAACTGTATGACAAATATTTTTTTTATGAGCTTAGGGAGCTTGAGCTGACTGGATGAATGTTGAAGCTGTTGTGCAGAAGAGGTGGGACTGCCCAGCTGGCAGTGGGAGAGAATGAACTGCTGCTTTCAGTAGCAGTGAGCTATTAAATGAGCTCATCTGTAAAACCTCCTCCTTTGAGAGTAACTTGTTGATAGGAAAGATAGGGAGGGAAGCCTGTAAGGAAAGAATTTTACTCTCCAGTATAAATCAAAATAAACATTGTGAGAAGTTGAATAGTAAGAGTTTATTCCTGAAAAATTATGCCAAAGCCAAAATAGTGGCTGAGGTTTTCAAATTATTCAACTTGAACAGTAATGGGAAACAGACTTTGAGTAATGTTGGTGATATGGTCATTCTGATAAATCCTAGACTTTCCAACACTGAAATTTAAAACAAAAAATCATTGAGGCAGATGATTGAGTTTAACATAAAAGCTGCATCTTTCTATGGTGTGATTTTGCCTCCAGTTGGCAATTTAAAGAGAACTGGAGCCCTTCAGACTTGCCTTAGACACCTCTAAATCTGGCTGCTTAAATTTACCACTCTAACACAGAAACAGATGCTGAAATTCACGATCTGCAGTCTTACAGCTGTTTATTCAGGGAAGCAGGCAGTTTTGCTTTAAAGGCAAAACAACATTGTATACAATTTGTGAGGGATACTACAAAATGCAAAGGAGATGTGAAAAATGAGGTCTTTGCTGTCTGTTCAGACAATTAAGATATGCGAGGGAAGGAGGAGGGACAGCTTGCAGGTTTAAACTATCCTGAAGTTGTGTTATGCGGGCATTCTGCACGTCTGTAAATAAGAATTGTGATTGAGCAATGATTTAAAATCTCAGAGTGCATGGTGAAAGTTAGGCAAACTGACTTCAGCTTGATAAATAGTTTATGGTAGCTAATGCATTTTGCAAAATCTGAAATGTATGGATTAGTTATCTAGTTAGCTCTATACTCCTATAAATCAAATGTATAGGCATTTTGGTCTAGCATGGAATTTTATCAATTTCAGTTTCGTTGCAATAGTTGCAGTAGCTTAATTTTAATGAAAGTAGTATCTTTTATTCGTGGTTTCCATTATGTCACTTCTTGAGAAGGACATATAATACAAAAGACACTGTTACTATTCTCACGCTTTTGTGTCCAAAACCTTTGGGAACCATCCAGAAGAACAGTGGGAAAGGTTATGCAACATGCTTTTAAAGGGTTAAGAAAAAAAAAAAAGTATGCTGTTGCCAAGTTAGTATGGGATGAAATCCTAGTCTGTGTCAATGTAAGTTAATTTGCTTTGTCAGTTGCTTTCAACTATGAATTGTTGGAAGTAGGCTACCCTAGTTCCTGTGCAGTGGGTCTTGCAGTGGAGGGAAGTGCTTGGCCATAACATTAACAAATAAAGGGTG
Source organism: Margarornis squamiger (assembly GCA_035222235.1). Taxonomy (NCBI): domain Eukaryota; kingdom Metazoa; phylum Chordata; class Aves; order Passeriformes; family Furnariidae; genus Margarornis; species Margarornis squamiger. The sequence continues at coordinate 84,722,089 of JAWWTY010000077.1, read as the reverse complement.
TCACTGAAATTAAACTTCTTTCACCAGTCAGCTGACTACATAGTTTTTTTAAGTGTGCTTCAGGATTGTTATTGTTTGATCTTTGGAACAAGGCCACTTTTTTATTTTTAAGTAAGCTATTTCTCTCTATTCAATAGAAATAAATACTTTTACTTGGGTCATTTGCTAAGCTTTTAGAAGTGAGAATTGATAAGTTATTTCAACTTACAACATAAAAAAAAATTTGAATACCTAAACCCTGTAATGTTCAGCTACATGCATGGCTAAAAGCAGTACAATGTGTTTTGATTTGTTGGCTGTTAAACAGAGGCTTATTCCCTGTTAGTCTCCTACTTTTGTTGTGTTTTAATCAGAAAGTTTAAATTACTGAATGTACAGAGTCCCCCATTTGTAATTTATCATTAAATTTAAAAGCTAAAGAGTAAAACTGGCTTGATGCTGGAACATCTGTTGTACAAAGATTGTGTAGCTCATGTTAGGAAGTAGGATAGCATCTATTTGATCAGTTATCTCTTGCAATTACAGCTGTGCTGTGAAGTGCCTTATGAGTGAATTTATGTTACAAACCTATGCTGTTAAAGGAGTGATGCTGTGCATTTCTGATAAAAAAGATTTTGTTTGTTTATGACTTTAGGCTTAATGTTCATGGATTGTGTTAGTTTTAGACATTTGCCTTGAGTCCACACTTGACCATAAGCATTATGTAGCTCTGTTGGTGAAAAGCTAGAGCTAGACAGCAGTGAAAAGTTAGTGACCTGCTCCAATGAGAAAGATTAGTACCTTTGTTAACCTATCCTAAGCTATTTTAAGTTACCTTACCTGTGTGATCATTCCCTCTGAAGTTACCAGAGACCATCACTGCTTGTCTGTTCAGTTCAGTACAATTAAGATTTCCTCTACACCAATTAGATACATTGGAGTAGTCACACAAACCCTGCTTTCCGCAGGGACTCTTGTGTCTTCAGCATGAATCATGTAGTGCAAAGAGGTGAAAACTCTTTTGGTGTGTTCTGCTTGTTTACTTGTTCCATGTCTTTGCCTGTGCACACTTACTTCTTACACTGATGTCTGATTCAGCAAATGCTGTTAATAGAAATTCTGTTAAGCCTTTATTGAGATTTATGGATTTCTAAGTGTAAATTTGAAGGTGCGCTTAACTTGTTATGAATAGGGTATGTTTGTTGAATTTGAGCCAGAGTTGTCTATTTATTTTAAGAATGCAACACTGAGTTTTTATTTTTACATGTCTGTATACTTGTTTTATTTCATACCTTCTCCTGAGAATCAGCTTTTCACCTCCTGTTTCCTCTTCAGATTTCTGCTTTCTTCTTTTCAGCATTTTCGAGCTCAAATTCTTCATCTCAAGATTCTTAATTAGAGTTCTCTATTGTGATTTATCTGATGAGCAGAGTTGTACAAGGCAGTTAGAAGCAGCAAATGCAAAATAACCACTTCTGTTTCTTCATATGTTGTCACTGATGCCTTCCTGTCTCCTTGTTTTTTTAGTTAAATATGATGAAATTATGTGTCATAAGTCATTTAAAGGCATCTCTGTTTTGTGGAGGAACAGCTGAGGAACAGCAGTTTTTGTGGTGCTTCCTAATGGCTTCTTTGGCTTAAAGCCCCTTTTGTCTCTTTGGACTGGAACACAGGAGCTGGCAAACTGCTCCGTGCTGAAACAAGTGGTGCTGTCCTGGCCAGCTCTGTCTCCCCGTGGCCCCATGGGTGCCACTGACGATCCTATTTCATTTAGGTTCTCACCTTTCAATAATAGTTCCAGAGGATTTGCTTTATGTCAGGTGTGAGATCATCTTTCTTCAGGGTTTGTGCCCAGCAAAGCATGTATATCCCCTCACATTAGAAACATACTGAAGGCATACCTGGCCTGCTCTTACACTTTATACAGACTTTGTATTTCTCCTACATCTCCATGTAAAAAACTCTTGTAATTAATTGAAATGTGGGCTTCTTAAAGACTTAGAAGCTGACTTCAGTTCTCTCTCTGTGGCCATTATGTGGGGGCGTGCATGTGTGTACACACATAGAGGAGTACAGTAGAGCTCTATTTTGATGTATGTACAATACCTATGTGTATCTTTTTCTTACAGATATGGACATTGGTAGTTGGTTACCTGCTGATGGTTTCCTTTAAGTGGAATATAAGCACTGAACGTTACTTAAAAGCAGTCTCTGTTCCTGTCTGGATTATGCTGCTCTTTCACTTAGGTGGGTATCAAGAAGCTGTTATTCCAATGTGTTCAGGGGGGGTCTGTCAACAAAGCTCCCTGCTCGTTTTTCTGCTAAATCTGTATAATGGGGTTTTAGCTGAAGGGCACACTGTTTTCTCTGCACAGTAGTTCTGGCTGCATGTGTCCAGAAGGGAGCACTGAAGTAGGGAATGGGAAGGCATCAAGATGCCGAGCATCATGTGTCTTCAAGTCTTTCTACCTGGTTTGTACTCCTCATGGTTTTCCCTTATTTGGTTTACAGACCAGGTACTTACTCCTTGACAATGAGGAAGGGCTAGGGTCATGTGTGAGTGGCTTTAGGCTTTCACTTGTGGTGGTATTATTATTTTATTGAGAACCTGCCATTAACCAAGGCTGAAGCTGTGAAATACATTTAATAGTATTAACAGAAGCAAAAAAAAAATTAAAATTCTATCAGTAGTCAACAAGCATGTCAAGATGATATCAGCAATATAAAATACATTTGCCAGTAATCTGTATAATCTGTTAATACAAATATAAGATTATAGTAATCTTTTAGACGTATGTTACACATTTAATGTAACAGATTATCAGTTTATATTCTCATATCAGCGTTTATGGTGGAAGTACCATGCAAATAATAGAAGACTATCATGATGGAAGGTTTCACGGCATACTTTATGGTTTACTTTGCTTTAGCAGCAGGTTTCGAGGGTTGTTCTGACCATGGGGGGATGCTTTTCTGAGGTTTTAAGCTACGTGTAGTGGCTTTGCATTTGCTTAAACTTTGGCTGTCTTGTATTTGTTGGAAGTACAGGCTGAATAGCCAAAACCCAACAAGGCCCTACTCCATCCCACTCTATGGAGATCTATAGTGAATACACGTTTTTTTGGGGAACTTGATTTGCCTCTCATACCTGAAATGTTTTCATTTTGTGTGTATTTCATGTGATTTTGCAAGCTGTTTTTAAAATTGTTCTTTGTATCAGCGTAGTTTAAAGTCACTGATGTTGGGAACAGTAACCTCTTGGTTTGTTCATTGAGAAACTTTTTTACCTGTGTTTTCTATTCCTTTTTTTCCATATGGGAAACTTGTTTGTTTTATGACACTTCTTAGTTTTTTCCCATGTTGTTCTTGGTTGTCGTGGTGCCTTTCTAGTTTTGCTAAATGTAGAGTTTATTAATGGTGTAATTTTTCTTGTTAAAAAAAAAATCCCAACACTGTATCTTTCAGCTTCTGTGGCAGGTTCCTGGAGAATTCCTGTGTTTCTGGTTATAGTTGTTCTGATGACTGTAGGCATGTTGCATGAGCAGCAGAATGGAAAGGAGTCTTCTGGTAAGGACAAGTCACTGTTTCTTTTGTTGTTGGATGCAAAGGTTCTGTAAAGTCACGTGAAAGAATTTGGACCATATCGCTGTAATTTCAATGCCATATGGATTGCAAGAATTTACTTTAAGATTTTTAGTGTGTTTGTTCCAAAGGGATTTAGTAGAGCTGAAGTGAATCTTTGATTCTTTATATAAAATTATTGCAATGGAAAGATGTTTCTTTACTATGGTAGAGACTCATTATCAAGCCTGAGTTTCAAACATAAACTTAGCCTGGGATATTTGAAATCAGGGGCTAATTTTGAAAGAAATGAGCAATATAGGTTTAGTAGCTCCTATAATACTGAGTATGAGAGAAACTGAGAAGTTTTCAGGAAGTTTCTTATATGCAGTCATTCATTTTTAAAATACCAGTTTCTTAAAACAATAGTTTGTGTTAAGACTTAGAGAAGAATAGGTTTTGCCTGTTTTGAGTCAGTTTTGCAAAAACCAAACATCAGCTGTTCCTGATGAAAGAAATTTTTTTCCCATCTTGGTGGTTTGGTTGATTAATAAAATTGATTAACTGGTATGACATTTTTTGAATAATCAGACTGGCAGCAACCATGAATTACTTGGTTGGTAGCAGTTCATTAGCAAGAAAAGAGCTAAGCAAATAACTGGTTTTGAGTTTTGGCTTCAGGTGTATTGTAGTACTAAAATTAATAGCACTGATTCCTGTTTGGTCATACTGACTACATATAATACATACTAAGAACTAACTGTGTCTATCCATGTAATTTCTATTGTTTGACGGCTTCAGTGGATATCAAACAACAAATACAACATTATAAGGCTTAAGCTTTTCTTTATTTATGTATGCCTATCTATTTTACAGGGGCAGAGCTTCCTGGTCAGATGATTTCCATTGCTGCTTCAACAATTGCCATGGCAATTTCAATGACAGAAGATGAGTCCAATAATGAACATTCCTCCCAACCCTCAGGTGACTGAATACTCTGTAAGAAACATTTGAATTTGCTCTAAAGACATGAAATTGGAGGGAATTAAGAACAAATTTCAAAGTAGTCCCTATTCTCTTCGTTCTGTCCACAACAGTACATTTAAACTTCCCTTGTGAATTAGGTTTATCTGTATTTAAAAATGTTTAGAAGATACTAATATAAAAAGTGTCTTGCAAAGGATAGTTTATGGGGCTGTCTGTATGTTTTGAAGGCCTGACTAGAAGGATTATGATTTTTGGGTTTGCTTTTTTTAGAATGGTTTTTTCCTTATCTTTATTATTAATTCTTTTATTTTCCTAGCTTTTTGATTTGTTGGCAGCTACATGATATAACTGGATTTCTGCAACAGGTACAGACAGACTGGAGTAATTTTATATACATCATAGTGAGGAAAACCCCTCATTTTAACTATGGTATGCTCAAAGTTCTTCCTGTAGCGAGTTTACTTGACATTGTCACTTGAGTCACATGATACTTCTACTTGCAATAACACAACTGGCTTGAAAGAGCTGGAAAGAAGGTGTTTAGATGTCCATCACTGCTTTTGAACCTTACCATCGTTTTTTGGGTAGGTTTTTGATGGAATGCGATACTAGAAAACTAAGCTATTATTGAGATCTCTAGAAAAGGTTTCATTCATTTCCTACAAGTAGACCAAACAGATAATTCAACTTGACAGACTGAGAACTTAAAAAACTTAATTTTTAAATCTAAAAAGGCAGCTTTAGACAACTGACTCTTTTCTTACCTTGGTTTCTACATTTTACATGACTACCATAGAAATAAACATAGAAGCCCATGGAAGTACATCCTGAAATTTGAGATGAGAGCATCATGGTGACAGTTCTCTTATATTTCTGTGTCTAGTCTTTAATTTTGGAAATGGGATCTTTTTTTTGGGTTTTTTTGAGCTGAATTTTTTAATCTGGCAACAAAAAGAAACAGCGTCACACAATTGTGCGATGTAAGTGGTTGTATTCTTTTTTGCCTTTTTTTTTTTAACTTACTGGTTTTATTTTTTTCACTTAAGACAGTTTCCTTTCTGTTTTCAAGAAAAGAAAACTACAGCGGTTTTACGAAGTTGTCTTTTACAGTGAATGTGTTTTTGACTTATCCTCTTGAAACAGTTAACCAGATGGGTCTTTTTGTCCTGCGAATGCTGTTGTTGTTTTCCTTCACAGCAGGAAAAGAACAAATATGGAGTTTCATGTTAACTCCTAGCCATAGTTAAAATACTTCTGTAACAATCTGTTGGAATTTAGTAAAAATTCTATTCTGTGATATGTTAAGCATATGTTTGGCCATCTTTGGTTTGGATCTTTTGTGAATGGTGATGAAACATTTTTCTTGTACAGCCAAAGTTTTTACCTGTGGGTTTAAGAGCCTACAACTTTTTTGGTTTTACTTATACTGTTAAATCAGTTACAGAAAAATCGCTACTTTGTAGTTTTACTCTTCTCCATATGGCTTAAATTTATTCATTAAAAGACCATGAGGGGAAATAAGCTGTGTTGATTTTATAGTATTTTCTGAACACTTGCATTTTTCCACATTTTTTAGTTGAATACTGGTGTTTAGTATTGGGGGCAGGGAGTTTAATGATACCAGTGTAGGTGGTCCTTCCTGATGTTCCAAGAGTTTCCAGAGTGTGCAGCAAAGGGGACGTCTGCAACTTACAAAGCAGATACCATCGCAGTACTTTGTAGGCAAGATTCTGTTGTCTTGTTGGCTTTGGATATGACAGATACTTAAATCTAGTCATGACTCTTACTCTCCCTTTTGCCCTCTGCTTCTTTGTTTTCTTAAAAAAAAACCCCATAAAAATATTTTTCTCTTCAAATTGTGGTAAGGTGTTATTTGTCAAGGGGTACCTTGATCCTGATGTTCTGAAGATTTCTTCCTTAATAATAAAGTCACTGTTTTCCTAACTGAGGATTTTTTTCTGATGCCCTACATAGAGATACAGACAACTTCTTCCTGTTAATGCTGCTGTTTCTTTATCGTCTTGAGTATGAGAATAATTCCAAATTCTGTGACAGCAAGAAGCTAACATGACAGATAACATATTGTGTAATGAAAAGGAGGTGTCTTAATAGGACACCCTGGGAAATTTGCTTTTTTTGTTATTGTATTCAAAGAACTACCATACATTCTGATTTTGCTAGAATGCTTTACTAAATATTTTGTTAGCTGTTTAGACTTTCATACTTTCATTAGGTGGAAGATAGAAAGGTGCTTTTCAGGTTTCATCTCTGAAAATACCATGAAGCACACTAAAAGGGATTTTACATAATCTGAAGTTACTCTGAGTCATTATACTGGTAGATGTTTTTTTCCCATTTGTGTAGACAAGGCATTCATGCCTTGGTTTGCAGATCATAGCTTGCCAACAGAATGTGAGTTTTTTAATTTGCAAAGTTTGATGGTTTTCTGGGTGGATCAGCTTTCTGAACTGACAATGCATTCATCTGAATGGCAGTTCTGGTGCAGGTGTGTGTTTGTCATGGGAAGAATACTGGGTCGTTGGCAGTGCCAATTTAGTTTTGTTTAAAGTGCTGTGGAACCGTGTTCTGAAAAAGTGTTCCTGTCTTGGGATCCTGTAAGATTTTGTAGTCCCTTTCCCCCTCCTCAGCTCTTTCTTATCTGTTTTGCATTCTGTGTACAGTTTGCTTAGTAGGGAAACTAAGGAAATAAGGCTGTTTAATTGGTCCTGCTCTTAACATTACTGTTGTTATTTAATTAAGATTTTCTTCATTGCAAAATTATGTCCGTCAAATTTTTCATTACCAAAAGAAGGAATTTCTATTTTATCTCATAAAGGTGACTCTACTAAGGACTTCTTGGGCAAAAAATGTTGAATAACTTTATCTTAGGCAGAGACTTCAGCTTATTATTCTGCTTTGGCTTTTAGCACTTCCTTTTCTTTAATAACTATATGAATTTATATGTGTTGGAATGTTGCTTTTTATGTTGACTGTATTAATTTTGAAGCAAAGAAGAAGTGTTGAATAAGTTGAATTGATAGAGGAGATTTCTCAATTATGGATGTACTACTTTCAAATTTATGTTCCTGTAGTGCATCCATTTGTTTCTGTTAGAGCTCTTCTACTTCATTAAAATAGACTGAGGAGTACAAGGAAATCATAGACACTCTTCCATATGACAAAACCAGTTTGTCTTTTTAGGAAAATTTCTGTTTAAAGGTAACTTTTTCTCTCCCCTTATGAAAAATTAGCTTCTGTCTTTTTCTCAAAAGCATAGTTTCTGTGGTAGGGCTGGCCATCATTCTTTTGAGACATGTATTGGTTTGCCAAGAGCTGCTCCACCTGAAGCTTCTGCTGTGTTTAGCTGCTTGCAGAGCTCCATCTTTCAGGTTGCATGTTGTTATTCCTTTGTAAACATTCTGAAGTTCCACCAAATATGTGAACAACAACCAGCTGATGTTTGTTGTCTTCCCAGTGTCCATCAGTTGGATGAATCAAGAGATCTGCATTATTGTATTGGTGTGGTGGGGGATGTATTTATAAGCTCTAAAAATGATTCCACTTACTTGTAGAACACCAGTGCAGACATCTGCAACAAAAGAAGAGTGTTCATCCAGTGTGTGAGGATGCAGAGTTTGTCACTGACTGCTACTGTACACGTATGACAAATTGGTCTTGTCTTTTTGAACATTCTAGCTGTCACGCTTTAGGCTAGAAATGGCTTTAGTGACGTTGCAGCTAAAAACGCCTGTGTGGAGCAAGAGTTGTTTGACTGATGTGCATGCACTGTGTTGTAGTACAGTTTTTACAGCAGCTTTTCTTCATGAGGAAAGATGTGTCAGTGTGACACAAGTCTGGTGAGAGTTGTCTTCATTGTTTACCAACTGTGGTATGTACCAGCATAAGAGATTGCCTTTTACTCTTCAGCACAGAGTAGCTTTTCAGGTTTTCCCATGTATTTCTCCACTATGGCTGCAAATTTTTCTCCAGTCATGGTGTATGGGAAATGTGGGCATTTTGACACCAGCACAGAGACTCAGTAAAAGTTAATACTGGTGTTCTCAGGGAGAGGTTCTACATTGAGTGGCTGAAGATGAATTTGATGTCACCCACACTAGGCAGATTTGCCAAGGAGAAAAATAAATTAAAAATTAGCCATGTTCTATATACCAGAATTTTAATTTGAATATAATATTTTTGCATGAAATGACTGTCAACTGTTCATGTATAAGGGTCTTTAACACATCGGTTCACATTTTTTAATTGAATTTCATGTTTGCTAACTTTGGAGTGAGAGAATGACATTTGTTACCCACTAATTTAAACTTGATGTTACTAATGTGTGTTACACAAGCAGGAATTTATCAATCACAGGGTGAGTGCTGTATTTGTGTTGTAAGTGTTCAGGAAAAGTAGTAGTGTGAGTATTTGTAAGATACAAGCTTTCTCTCCAATGTTTGCTCTATATTTTTTTATTTTGTTTAAATGAGCTTTGAGCAAATCTAAGATTCCTTTTTGAGTACTTGAAGGAAAATCAAAGATTTATTTTAAGACTTCAGATTTCTTTTAGACGTGAGTTATACTTTGTGTTTTTTATGGTTCTTTGATAAAATACATTTTGCTTGTAATTTACCTGTAGTGACAGGAGGCCTCTTAGGGGCTGTAGCAACTTTTGTTCTCTTCTCTTCCGGGGACTACTTGGTATGGTGTTGCAGAATGTGGGACAACTTACACAGTCCTGTTCTGCTTTTTAAAATGCAGATCAGTGCCAAGTGTCTTTTAGAGAAATTACCAAAAAAACCCAACCCCAAAACAATGAACAAAGCACAGTTCCCTGTCCCCACTTCTCCTCCTCCTCCTCCTCCTCCAAAAAAAAAAAAAAAAAAAAAAAAAAAAGTTAATTTGGAAATAGGGAGCATATTCTGGTCTGTGGTGAATATTAATGTGATAATTTCCAATTCTTTGTTTGCATGTGTTTGTTTTAGGAGCAACCGAAGGTGATCAGCCTGCACGTGCTTCGCCATCTTTCTCCTCTTCATCTTCTTCTGGGAACAGACAAAGACCTGAGATTGGATCTTTTCTTAGAAAAAAGAAAACTAGTGATATTTACTTCGTTACACTTGTGTGGGCCATTGTCATTGTTCAGATCTGGCTAAATTTTTGGATTGTGCAGCTGTTGCCCGTGCCTTTTGCAGGTAATAATTTAATTATTAGAGATATTTATTAAATGATGACTTCAGCTAACCTTAGTCACTGTGTTAAATACAGTAGAAGGAAAATCTTGTAGGCTTGTATAAGTGGTAAATTAAAACTTTTTCAAGGCTTGTTAAAAAAAGATGAATTGTAGCTTCAAACAGGATGATGGATGTGCACTGTCTGTTACCATGTAGCAGACAGCTCTCTGTTGACTGTTGTGGTTACCTGAAATAATGTGGTGCCATACTATTCTTCTAGTTCAGAGTAGTTAATTTTTCTTCCTCTTGATGCCATCTCTTTCATATTCTTACACCTATAAAGAATATTTCAGCTGTCATTCAGTAGTGGAGTTTTGCTCATGTTAACTTTTAATTTCTATTAAAAATGGTTGCTAGGCTCTGTGGACAAGTTGAGTTGGCCCCAGCTAGTGGCCAAGTACCCACAAAACCAATCACTCTTCCATGTCTTTTAATGTGGGCTTATCTGTGAGGTGCAGTCCCTTTGCTACCAAAACCTTGAGATTTGCACACAATACACAAAGCTGATATAAACCATCTAGTTGTGTGTCTGGAAATCGTGGCTGTGGCGCCATAGAGGCTCAAGGGGCTGTGAACTCCTAGAGGCACGGTGAAAGGAACAGCTGCACCTTTGGCCATGGCACTGTAGCAGCAGCTAAAGGGTAATGTGGTGACTAGGCATATAAATAGCTGAATTCTGGGTAAGAGGAGAGAGGGCTTTGACATTTGTTTCATACCAGTGTAGTTACTACAGAAGAAGCTTCCCCGTTTTGGTGTATGGGCATCATGGAAAATGGTGATCAAAAGTGATAAAGGGATTCGAAAATAAATTTTAGGCTTATTAGAAGCAGAATTTACGTGGCTTACTTTATTGAAAAGTCAAGGCGTGAATTAACAGTGAATTGGTGTTCAGAAATGCCTACTTGGGTGGGAGGAAAATGGATGCAACAGTTCCTCAGTTAGACAGACGGCAATGAATAGTTTTAAGCTTGAGCCAGACAAATCTAGATTAAAGTGTACATCTCTAAATGAAATGGATGAATACTGTTGCTGCCAGTCACTAGGTCTAAAATAACTACCCAAACAATAAACTTATGCCAAAAGATAAATTACTTTTGGGAATATTTGTGACTTGTTGCCTTAGCAGTGACACTGGGCCATTAAGTGCTTTTTCTCAGAGTATAACTGAATCATCACAAAAATATTACAAACAAGCAGTATAATGATGAACAGAGCCAAATTTAGAACAGTGGATTGCGTTAAATGTCAGAAGGTAAATTATGATAATCTGGATTATCATCATGAGAGAGAGAATAGTAAAAATATTTGGAAAATAGGAAGGCTTATAAAACAAGCTTCCTTGGAACTGGTTGAGTTTAATAACATTAGGCACTTCTGAGGCCTTAAGAAGAATGCTTCTAGTATGTAAAAAAGAAAAAAAAATAAAAATACTCCCCTCCCCCCCAAACCTTAAACAGAAAAGTGTTAATTTCTCCAGAGTTTCTTATATTGGTAGAGAGGACTCACATGAAGCAGCATTTAGATTATTAGAAACATCTCAGTACCTTTAACGTCTTTCCTTGAATGCATTTGCACTTCGATCAAATGAGATGGTCTTTTAAAGTTGCTTAGTGTAGAGAGTGGAAAAATTGTACTGTTTTATACCATAAAATGAAAAGGTGAAAAAACTGCTATAAATTGGAAAGCTAAGCAATAAACCAGGTTATGCAACACTTGTAGCATTTTGTGTAGTGACGTGAGCCGAGGAATCCTGGTATTGTCTCTTTTCAATATCTTTCGTTTGTTTCCTTGCTTGTTGTTTGGAATTTCTTCCTAGGCAGCATTTCTCTTACTTTGCTCATAACTTTCTAATAACAGTCCTCATTTAGCTTTTTATCTCATCTCTTTATAACCTAATGTAATTACAGCCATTTGCTTGATTATAGCACCTCCTGACATCACCCTTGCAATGAGTATATATTCAGTTATTTTAGATGATATTGTCTTAATACTTATTTTTAAATAATAGTGGAAGGTTAGAATGCCATTTCAGGTGTGGTGTTCACCTTGTAAAATGCAAGCTTGCCCAGTTTTGCTGGGCAGCAGTTTATGTATTGACCATGAGTTGCATTTCATCATAAAAAGCTTCAGCCTGTAAGTTTGGTTCCCATATTTGCCACATGGTGGTGCCAGAGGGTAAGTGAACCAAATGTCAGCAAAGTTACGCTGGTTCTCCACGAACGAGAACATAAACTATTACAGGTGTGGCTTGCAGATGATAGGCTCTTGTGGAACTTTCATAAATGCCCCGTGTATAGTAAAAGTTAACCTTTTAGGCTATGTATGTCATTTTATGCATCTCCAAGTAGAAGCAGGATGTGAATTTTTGAAGATGAGGTGGTGTACTGCCAACTATTGCGGAGATGATGTATGGCAATAAGTAATTAATCTAGTTTGGAGAATAGTCTTTCATAATTTAAAAAAAAAATACTTTGTTTAAAATACACTTGAATGTAATGATAGGGAGCTCAGTATTAAGTATTGCCAAGATAAACGGCTGATCTCAAAATGGTTTTTTGATGTTTAAAAGCAAAACCTATCAGTAGTACTTCAGTAGAAGATTTATATGGATGCTTCTTTACTGTGAAATTACATGTGATCTGTCAGTTCCTATAGGAAGGATATAGTGTAATAGTGTAAAGGCCTAAAACTTAAGAATTTAGGCTGAAATTTTATTTTATGTGTAACATAAAGTTATATTATGCTGTTAAGTTCTGAATGTGGTATTTGTGTGAACATGTGAGAAATCCACTGTACTGGAATCATGGAATGGCACTTCCTTATCCCAGTGTCTGCTATCATCTAAATTCCATGTGGATAAGCACAGCTGTGAAGCGAGTGAGGAGATTTGGAATTTTCAAGTGGTTTTAGTGCTGAAGTGGTTTCTAATGGGAGATAAAACTCAAGAGTCTTTTCTTTTTCATAGGTCTTTCAGAATGGAATAGGTAAGTAGTCTTGTAGTGCTCCTCTGAAATCTCTGATACTTAATTTCCTTCTTGTGGTTACAGTTTGGGCACTTAAAAAACTAGTGGTTCATTTTGGAGTTTTGAACTTCTTGGCGAACCATTGCAAAAGTTGGTGGCAACTTGTTGAAAATTTTGTGAAGGAACGTCAGGAAGCTCTTGCTCCACGGCCCATCAGAGGACTTGGAAGTGTCATGCTAAAGCTTGACAGTAAGGTATTTCTATTTACTTCCTTAAGCAACTTGAAAGTTTGGTTTATTGTCTGTTCACCATATGCTGAGATGCTTTGATTCTAAAATAAATGTCTGTCACTAATGGTTATGTCTTTCACGTAAAACTGTTTTATGGTGTATTTTAAACTATGTGTCTTCTGTCACTATTCACACACTTAAGTATACATTTAAATTTGTTAAATGATTACAGGCAAGTCTTGACAGAAGTCACTTTTAAAATGTTGAGTTAGCTTTATAAGATTCCTTATCTGAATAAGGCAGATTTCTCATGGTTCTGTCACTTTATCTGATTACAAAGACTTTGAAGTTAAATTTAATGAGCTTTAGTCTGAAGGATAAGATGTTCTTGCTTCTGTTGTGAAAACTTAATTTAAAAAGAGGACCATTTTATTCTGTAAGCAGGGCCCGAGCTAGTTTGGACACATTTGTTTGCACTGTGTGGAAGTGTAGCTGTTGAACACAACAGTGTGGTCATACAGAAGCAAGTCTTCCTTTTGTAAGAGAAGAAATATGTGAAATAAAATATTTGCAAAGTGCCATAGACTCTTCTGTGTTACCCTCCCTTCTCCCCCACTCAAAACATGCTCACATTTGCATAGCAAATTGCAGAGTTGGAAAGCTCCATAAAATTTATGAAGTGTCTTTCATTCAGAATATAAGTTTTCACATAAACTGATAGATTATTTTGTTTGTAATAGCTATGCCAGTGTGTAAGAATGTGCTTTCTGTAATTGTGTTGTTGAAATATTCTCTGCTTTAGAAAAAGCCATTATCTCAGAATTTCTGTAACTGAAGAGCTGAACCCTGTAAGTACATTTGTCAGAGCATCTGTACCTCGGCAGATCAGTCTGCAGTTTATAGCTCCAAATTCCTACAGGACAGGAAGAGCTTAAGCCTGGAGCTAATGGGTAAATGCATGTCCAAAGGTCAACAAAAGCATTAAAATGGCTGTAGCAAAAAAGTAATAACGTCACAGACTTCTTTGAGGAAGAGTTTGAAAAAGGAAAAGCCTTTTAAAATGCCACTATGAACACTATAAAGTGGCTTTCCAAAGGTAGTGGAAAGTATTAACACATTGGGATAAAAGTTTGCGTTATACAAAGCTTTTCATTACAGGATTTTGTTTTCTAAGTAAGAAGACTCTCTACACACAATATTGCATGTATTGTATTTCATGAACTGTCAAGTTTAGTATCCTTTTATTGTATAACTGTATGTTATAGTATCCTTCCTAATTCCACTAAGTCTTTTCTCCTAAAAGAAGGTAGGGCCTTTAATGTGCAGCAGAATTTCCCGCTCTTCGGCTTAAATGTATTTAAGGTCAGTTTATATTCATGTTGTTCCTGTCTAAGCAGAAGAACGGTGTTGGCGCAACTCATTTCTTCACCTCCCTTCTCCCTCCCATTTTTTAAATGACAGTCGTGTTTATTCATTCTGAGTCTGTGCTGTGTGTATTAAAGCAATTTAAGCTCTCATAGCTGTTACAAGAAGGGCACTTGATACTCTGCATGACTCTGTTCTTGTCATTTGTGCCTATTCTAATTCTGTTTCAGCTGACTTTTATCATGGGTGACTGGGATTATATGTGTTCTTTCAATGCTTATCACACTAATGCTTCTATATCTTTTAAGTTCTACTGGTTGTGCTTATTCTGTATATTGTAGGATCATGAATGCATCATATCTATGAGAATTTGGGAAGCAATTCCACAGAATATTGGCAGTTGTGGTGTTTTTATGGGGACAGGGAAAGAAGAGGAATGAAAATTATATCCTTGCAAGATTTTTTTTTGAAAGGGTGGATGATATGTATTTAATTTGGATTGCTAAATGTTTTGGCTTCAGTAAGGGCTCTTGAAGAGGAAGTAAAAAATATGAAAGCAAAATACAAATTTGGGGAGTAAATTGTTACAGCTTACCTTTTTTGCGTGTATGTGAAAAACCAAGATTGAGAGATCATTTTCTTTGCAATTAGATGTTTATATTTTTAGTATTTTATTTGTACTTTGTTTTCATGGGAGTGGAAGATGCTTAGGGTTTTTGTTTGTTTTGCTTGGGTTTTTATTTATATACTAATTGAATTGGAAACTGAATCTCAACATCAGAACATATTGAGGCCCTTACCTAAGTGCAACAAGCCATTGACAAGGTCTGTTTCACACAAATATTTAGTGTTACTGCTTGGTCTGGCAAACATAGTATGCCGGATTAGGAAATGGTTCCAGATTTGGGTAAAACATACTGAGGATGAGGAAGATATCTTAGAGTAGCATGTCTTTTTCTCCCAAAGTTTGAGAGGCAGGTGTAGGCAGTCTTGAAAATCACCCATTGTGAATAATGGGAGAGTACTGATCATGCATGCAAATCTAATTATGTCTGTTTTTTAAATAAAAGCAGCAGGAAAAGAACTGCTTCTCTTCTTTCCCACTGCTCATCTACCCCTGGTTGTCTTGCTAATGCAGACAAATTTGAAATGAAGAGAAATTCTGGTCAAGAGTAAACTGTGGGGCATTGCTTTTTAGTTTCCTTATAAACAGTGTCAGCCTGTGCCTGTATGTGCACACCTCCTTTAAATATGGATAATGAAATAGAATGTCCCTATTGTATTCTTTAGTCCCTGGTTGTGCATTTGCCCCATGGAGCCAACAGATGCAGCACTTTGGATGTGAGAGACGTCCTGGAGGAGAGAGTAGGGAGGTTTTTGTTGTCATCCACTGAGTCTCATTAAAACTTAATAGATATGCATATTCTTATCAAGAGCTGAGAATTAATAATTTGCTTTACTGATATTTTTTTATTTTAAAGGAGAATGTTATGTATTGATATGGTGACTGCAATTTGATTATAGACTTTGTGAGGGAGTTCAGCAGCACAGGCAGTAGCTCATCCTCATGCAGTAGACTTTTACTGGTTGGAATGTGCTAGTATTTTACATGCATGCTTTCTGGTGGATTTGTGAGAACCATGTAGTTCTTGCATGCTTTTTCTAGGTATAGCACACTAGATTTTATATGTGGATTCTTTAGATTGGTTGGACTTTGGGTAAAGTTAACATTTATTTCTTCTGGTACCAAGTTTAGCATGTAGTTAAAGCCAACCATGAAAAGCGAGAAGAATCTTTAAGTGCATATATTGTTATAGAAAATACTTTCCTAGGCATGTAAGGTTATAGATAAATAGTTTTTCAGTAAAATACTAGAAAAGTGGCTATGGTTTTAGTACTTTTGGAAGACTTGAAGATTAGAATTAAGCTGTAGCATGTTTTCAAATGTAGATTGCTTACATTGGTAGAACTACTTAAACATCAGTATTGGTAAGGTAGTGGGCTGCTAGGGCCTCTCAGGTATTGTCTTAAACATTAATAAAAAATACAGTTATTTTTGACACATAGTGGTTTTTTCCTAGTTCTTGTATGTATCATCCAATTCCAGGAGGCTGAAATTATAGAAAAATACCAAAGACTTCCTCTCATATTCTGCTAAAATCTTAGGCTAATGATAGAGCTCTAGCTTTTGTTGTATTTTGTATGGAGTTGCAAAGTGGAAAAATACCATGAGATCTACCTTTTTTCCAAAATGAACCTGATTTATAACAGTGGTATAGGTGTATAAATAGTATTTAGTATGCAGAAGTAAAGTTAAAGGTAAAAGTATGTTGTTGAATCAGCACACTTTACCTGTTTTCACTGATGAATTATTCCATAGGTGAACACGTAAAATAGAAACAAATTCTATGCTGTCAATTTGAGGCTTTTGAAGCTTTGTCATTGCTTTCTATTACTGTGATTCTTTCCATGAGTAGTAAAAGCTGCTAAAACTAAATGCTTTGTGGCATATTTTATTTTCATATTTCCTGATGTTCATGGGGATTTTTTTGTAAATCTGTTTCTTGCTTCTGTTCTAACTAAATTAACTTTATGAGATTTTTTTAATTTGAAATATTCTTACCTTTTGTTTTCCTTGGGAGCTAATATAATTAATAGCAAATGGTGAACACACTAGATTTACTGAGCATTCAATGATCTTGTTTTCAGGGGGAAACAAACTTCACTTACTTGATCATAACCTCTAGCACAGATGAATAACAGCATTAAAACTTTCCACTTTTGTGATTATGCTGCTAATTGATTACTGATGGGTAAAATTAAGAGTACAGTCCTACATAAATTAGGTCCTAAAATGGGTGTACTTGAGCATAGGGATGAGTATTAGTAAGGAAAAATAACTGTAGTGCAAAAGGAGAAATTACCTGTTGACTGTTGAGAAGTACAAGGAGAATTATATGAAATCCATACATTTATTTGATCTACAGTTTGTTGTTGTGTGTATATCAGAATTAATTATGTATTTGATGTTTTGCCATTAAATGTGAACATTTTAATATGAATGTGGTACTAAAAAAATATATAAAATTTGTTTAACAGTAATTGACATAATAGGAGTATTTTGAAATGTATAGGAAACTGCCTGAATGGGGGTATTAATGCAATAAACAAGTGTCTTGTGTTAAGTTTTGGTGTTTTGTTAAAGTGCCCTTTTCTAAGTACTTTTACAAGTCCTGCTCTGAAATCTGCAGTGGTTGCTCTCAGTATAATTAAACTGGAGTTGCCCAGAATATGCAGATAGCTCTGTTAGTATCATTAAAGTTGTTCCTATTTGTTATATCCCTCTTTGTTTCAAAAGTGCATGTTAATAGTAAAACCTAGACTCTTGCATTAGAAGTTATGATCTTTTCTTCCTATTGCAGTTTACCTTTGTGTCTAAAACAATTTCATTTTCATTCTGTGGATGACTTTGCCTGCCTGTCATTGCTTTTTTTCCCTATTACTGCATTTTTCAATAATTTTCCACTGTGTTGTCTTTTTTTCCCTTTTCTTCCATCTCCCCCTGCCACTGACAAGCTGTGGCACTGGCTTAATAAGAAGGTAAATAAACAGAAAAATTGTGATTCCAACTACTGGATTCTGTGGTTTCGGGGAGTTTGATTTTTTTTAATTATTATTATTTTTTTATTTTGCAGCATGAACACTCCTTAACATGCCTTGCTTTGTAGATTTCTCTCTCAAATGCCTCTTTTCCAGCTCTTGATATAAGCTACTGAAGGTCATATAATTCTACCCAATCTCCTGTCTTCTACTCCAGTGAACGCACGTAGTTAAATGTTTTGTACAGCACAGTATTGTATTAGTGTTTCAAGCAGTAGTTTGATTTAGTGGCACTTTTATTTAAGAACAGCTGATCTTCAGCTCGTCCCCACTTCTATGCATAAAAAACCCAGTTCTCTCCCAGTCTGGAGAGCTGTTCTGCACTCAGAGTAAGCATCAGTTAACTGAATTAATGTGGGAACGGTGGAGGTGTAAGGCACAGTTGTAAGGCTATGAGTGTAAGCGTTTGCACATAGTGCATGGACTGGTTTCAGTTAGTGCTGTGAATCTTTTACTTTTGAAGTGTTAAACTTGCCTATGTACACAGGCATAGTGTGTAGTGTACCAGCAGTGAATACGTACATATTGATGTGGAGTGTACCAGAAGTGAAATGAGACTTTGCATGGCCTCAGAACTGCTGAATCAACAGTAAAGGGAAGTGAGGACTAGTAAAAATAAAAGAAATTAAAAAATTATAATTAAAGTAGTTGGTATAGCTAATGTTTTTTTTCCTTGTGTGTGCTATGTTTTATAAGAATTGTTATTCCCAGTTCCCATGGTTCATCTTAGCCAGCTATGTTTAACTATTTTTCTTTGGGGAACTGTCATTCCAAGTGAAGTTAAAACTGATTTGGCTTCATGTGTGACTGAAATCTAGACAACTCCACAGTGCAATGATGTCTTTCTAGGACTTGGGCAGTGGCATTGCTTCAGACAAACACAGATCTGGGGAGGGATATCTAGCGTGTGCATGGCTGCAGGACCTCAGAATTTTGTAGGTGACTAGTATGTGATCAAATATATATAAAAAACATTCTTGTAAACAATAAAATGTGTCTGCACAGCTGGTATCTGCTTTGGGTGGCAGATGAGGAATAATGCTACTTGTAGTGTCTGGGTTAAGCAGCTGTAATGAATTTAGGAAATTTAATCATCAGTATTTAATGAGTGAACCCAGGGTTGTATATTGGGGAGCTTTCTGTGTTTCTGAACAAGAGGGTGAAGTTGCTTCCTTCATGATTCAGTTATAATTGTATACTAAGAGAGGAATTTTTGAATGTTCTTTTGCCCTTGGCTATAGTTTTCCTGGTTTAAAATTACATTTTTATTTCCTGACTTTGAAATGTTTGTCTATGTGAGTGACTTGCAGTTAGTAAATATGTGCAAACATAACCCTTCATAATTATTTTTTGTTAGATATTGATTTATTAGCACAATTCAGGTGAAGAGCTGAGTTTGGTGAGCCACAGATGAAAGTTTAGTCTCAAGTACCTTTTTTCTGTCTCTGAATTTGTCATTTGCTTTTTTGAAAATATTGATAGGTTGCAAAAACAATTTCACTGTAATTGCTTTAAAATATAAAATGTCTGGATTTTATTTTGAGTTTAGAGATTTTCATTATTTGGCAAAACCCTGTGGATATAGTTACTTAACAAGGTGGGTTTTTTTAGTTCCTAGGAGTTATTTTTGAAAGCTATTGGTTTACTTTAAAGTTTCATAGGTAGAAATCCCAAAAATCCTATAGTATTACATGCAGTGTTGACTCCTCTGCATGAATGTATAATAAAAATATTATAATTAAGATATAAACAAAAAAAGTGAAAAAATGTGCAAATGGCATCAGGATCTTTTGGGTTAATTTTGTTGGGGGTGGGATTTGGTTTTGTTAGTTTTTAAATGATAATTAAAAAGAAGTCATACTCTACTAGAGGCAAAGTAAGGAGGGGATTTGTAATACGGAACACTGGATGCAGTTAAAATGTTGATTCCATTTGTGCCTTTTTCCTTTTTACCTGTCTTTGAAGGGAAATATTTCAGAGAACACCAAAATAAATTTCTGATAATCCAGCAGGACATTAAACATACATCACCTGGTTATGGCAGAGTTTGAAATGATGGTTGATTGTGACTGCTAGTGATAAACCTTGCCTTTTAAATTTCTGTTCATGGTATATGTAGCCTAAAATATAGAATAGGTTCAGTTGAGCTAGCATGATTTGTTCTTTATAACATTGTCCATGTCAGGACTCTTTAGAAGGAATTGCTAAATTCTGCTGTTGTTGTTGGAGGGACACTGGTGTAAATAGACTTGAGACCTCATGTAGACTGTGTTCTACCTTTTGTAGCTTACCTACTCAACTGACTCATTTCAGCACAGCTCTTGAATGTGTTCTGGTTACAGGCTTCCGCTTATTCTCATGAGATGATATGAATGAGATGATATCCTCAAATATTAACTGAAGTAAAGGGAAATAACAAGTGTAAGAAATGTGTTGGAAAAATTCTTCATGAATAGTGGAGCTGTTTACAGGAAAAAAAAAAGTCTTTGTTGATAATTTTATATAGATTTAGTTGAAAATGAAGTAGATGCCCAGGTCTTCTTCACTGCGTGGGTAATGCAGTAAATCAAACATGCTAGGAAAACTATAGTTCTGATGTCTATGCAGTGTGAAATGCGAAAATATTAATTCATAGATAATGTATCATACTTCACAACATGCAGAACCTGTCTAGATAGCAGGATTTCTGATTGTTAAGCATAGGCTATAGTTCTATTGCAGCTTAGTGTAATATGGTTTGTAACATCACCCAAAAGTTGAAAGAGTGAGTACTTGCAAATTGAGAAGCTTTCTAATAGAATGCAACTAATCTTAAAACCCCTTTTTTTTCAAAGTGAGCTAAATTTAAATAAAAATAAAAAAAAAAGTTTATAACCTTTCCCTTCAAAACTGTGACAATTAAGGATAGTTTTTTGTAGGCTGTCTATCACAAATCAGTAATGTTTCAGTTTGGTTTTACAAGTGTGACCTTCTGTAGCTTAGGAGCCTGGCTTTCCTTTATCTTTGCATAATTTTGGATGTTGTGGCAGCATCAGCTTCTGCTGTTACTAACCTTTAGATTAGAAGCTTGGAACTGAGTATAAAACTTCATGATCTCTGCCTAATGACTAGTGTTTAGTCAGTACCTGTTTGTCTTTGCGTGCATGCCCATGGTTTACAGGAAGGATGTAAGGGGAGGTCTGACAGGGCTGGGGTAAGAGTGAAATCTGGACCTGATTCAGTGGTAAGTACAAGCAAAAAGGGATCTAGCAGAGCAGCTCACCTGCAGTAACACAGCACCTATGCATTACTTAGCATGAGTGTGTAGATGTGAGTGCTACTAAGGAAGTATTGTGGGTTAGTGTAGAGGAAGGAAGGGAGTTTTAACAGCAAAAAAAAAAAAAAAAAAAAAAGCAGAGTAAATACAGCCCTAAGCAAATGCTGTGCATCTGCTCTTACTTCTACAATACTGAGTCTAATTCAGTCTTCTCCTGTGATATGTCTGTACCAGTTATGTAACTTGGATGTCCTTAAGACTGTGCTGAGAGATATAATTGCAGTACCTCACCAAAGCTGGCTTTCATCTACCTTGCTTGGGCTATCTGCCCAAGTAAATAAAGACAAAGTGGGCTTGCATGGCTGAGGCTGCTGCCTGTACTAGTACATCATCAGTGCTGCCATCATTTCACTAACTAAATTAAAGGTAATTCAGGCTTTACAGCTGCACTTTAGTGGCAGTCTAGGCATATTTGAACACATAGTAGAGAGTGTCAAGAAAAGATACCTTGTTTGTCATGTTCTGTCTCAGACAGAGTCCTCATCCTGATCTTTTGGAGCTTGATCTTCCAGTAGTTGCTACATGGTGAAACATCTAAAGCATTCAGGCTCAGCTCTGCTGAGTTTACCCCTCGCACAATCTTTGAGGCTATCATTTCTTTGGAGTCTCTTTGGAAATACTTTCAATTGCATGGATTCAGTGAATCTGTTTGAGGTGCTATATGTAAGACTAATGGATTTCTTTTGTCCCTAACTTAGTAAGTATATAGCTATTAGTTTGAACTTTGTCTAAAATAACAAGGATGGCTTTAATTTTTAATAGTGTCATTTTGAAGCCCATGTTGTAAAATTTCTATTCATTGCCCATCCAGTGTTTTTTCAGTGACATTTTTGATTTCTGTCCTTTAAAGCAGGGACTTTTATTTCTTGCTTCTCTTGCATAATCTTGCACAATCACAGATGTATGTGAGGCTTGAAAGGGCACAGCACATCCTGTTTCACTCTTGTTTCCAAACAGGTAACAGCCCTATGTAGAGGTTACTCAAAGTAACTCAAAGAGCTGCAATAGCACTGGCAAGATATTTTGGATGGCTGAAATATTTCAGCAATGCTGAAAAGTGTTAAAAATATCTAAGACAAAAGATTTTACACATTCCCTCATGTTCTCTGAATTTCTTTCTGCAGTTTTTACTATAGTGCAGATTTGGTTACAAAAGCTTGCTGGCTCAACACCTTGTTACTTTTAAAAGGATTTTGCATTCTTTTAGTTTTTGTCATCATTTTGAACAACAGTTCTAAAATGCTGAATATAATCCTTGTGTTAATTGAGGTCAAACAAGGAGCTGGTTGTAAAAACTTGAAGTTTAAAATTAATTGTTTGATGTACACGAACTGCTCAGATACTGCAGGATGAACACATACACACAAAATTCTTATTTTTTTTTCAAATAGGAGATCTAGATTGAGTATTAACCAATTCAATCATCACATCAGTCTGTAGAAGTTAGTTGTTCCAGGGCCAATTTCATGTGTAGGGATAGGGTGAATAATGAAGAAAGAGCTAATGTAAACCATCAGCATGCATATTAGTAGTCTTTTAAGATCTCTAAAAAGTTATCAGTTTAATTGTTAAGTACTCGAAAGTACTTAACCTGCTACACGTTGACCTTGACCTCAGTTCTCCTAAAGCACAGATTTTACGGTTATGTTGCTGCTGCTGCTTTTTCCTGTAGAAATGCCAGATGGAGTAGAAATAGCCTTGGTTTATTAATCATAGGAGCCAGAAATATGTATTTGGTCATACTTGCATGGGTTTTCACACCTTTTAAGTAAACAGTCAATTTGTGTATGAGATGAAGCTCAGCTTATACTGTTCTAGAGCACTCTGCAAAGTTGTGTGATTGAGCAGTTTTATTGTTTTGATTAACATAATCAGAATTTCTCTGATCTTAAGTGGTATCACTATTTGTTTGTGGGCATGTATAGAATGGGCCTTTTCAGAAACTGGCAGAACAAAATACACACCTGTTTCCTGTATCAAATAGGTTCAGCTAATGCATGCTTAATGCTGAGCATCCTTTTGAGATTGAAAGTGGATAGAAGTAGTTGGTGCTGAATAATTGGCCTGATATTCAATAATATGTCCCATTTCAGTTCAGAAGGTGATGAGCAGCTCTAAAAATTTTATTGCCTGCAAAAATACCTCATTTATCATTTAAATGGCTTTTAGCTATCCAAATCTAAAAGTTACGGTTGTGCTTTACAGTGTCCTTTGATAACTTTGAAGTCCTGTGCAAACAGTATCTGTAAGTTTCCAAGCTCCCAAGGACAGGAAACAAAGACAAATTTCTGGGTTCTAGCTGACATGAATGCTAGCTCCCTTAGGTCTAGTAAGTAACTGTTGAAATATTGCTTGCTTTGCAGAGAGCTTGCCGTGTTGTGTGGTAATGTGTAAATTTTTTTTGCAAAATCACATGCCATACCATGACCTTAATCATGCTAACATCGCTTGTTAATTGTTCATCTCCAAGCTTGAGCATAAATGCTGTTTGATTAGAGCCTGATTTTGTACTGTGATTGTAAATAAAAATAATAATACTGTCATATAGCATTGCTCCATTAAAAATTGATTTATATGCCATAATTTGTTTTTTCTTTTCTTTTTTCTGCACAGATCATCGTGTGGTTGGAGAAAATGCTAGATAAAATAATCAGCATTTTTATAATATTTTTGCTAGTCATAGGAACCCTTCTGCTAGCCCTGCTCCTTACTGCAAAGGTACAGTGTGCTAAAGAATGTAATCACAGAGCTCATTTTCAATGCTTTTGAAGTTTACTGATATTTATACTAAATTGTATAAGTTAAAGAATTTTTCTAAATATTTAGTAATTAATTGCTCTGTAGTTGAACTTGTTACCATTCAAGGACTACAAAGCATACAAAATTATACCAAAATCTCAGGCTTTATATTTCATTGGATTTCTGTGTTTATTTACCTGTATGACAAGCCTAATGCATAGACATTTGGAAATACAGAATTTATTACAGTAAAAGAATTACTAGCTTATATATTACAGGAATGGATTTGTTTTGCATCCTGTTACACTTTCCTTGTCAACACCAGAGCCACTTAGAATTTTTATTTTTTAATTTACCTTGCATCAGAAACGTATTTGCAAAATGCTTAAGGTGCATTTGTCAATTTTTTTGTGTAATTGCCTGTAATAGCCTCATGGTATCCTGTTCTCAGTTAAATGTGCTAAGATTCACGATCAGATGTTCTCTGAAATTGATTTTTGGTTTGTGGTTGGGGCTTTCCTTTTTTCTCACCAGAAGAGGTCACTCATGTACTTTCTTTTTTCCTTTATTTTTCCTTAATGGAGCTGTGTTCATATTTGAAACAGTCAATGGAGATTGAATGTTTGCCTTGAATACAGTTACGGAATAAAAATCAATGGGTTCTGATGTCAATATCCTTTTTCCAAAATGTAGACTTATATAATGTTGAGTACTTAAAATTGCAAGCTTTAAAAGTTGTGCAAACATTCCTTCCTAAAGCTTCCTTATATTGATAAAAGGACTATTAAGATATTTATAAAAGGTGTCTTTTATCATTCATATTGAAGAATTAATTTGGTGAGGCACTTCATAGCATGGCTGGTTATGTTAGAGCTAAGCATTCATTAATTTTTACATTTCTTTGATTTGTGACTTAAAAAGGCATATCTGAAACTGTGCTTTGTATTTTAGTACTTCCCTTGACAGCACTGCTGTATTGTTAATTTTTTTTTCCACTGATGCGATAAGGTTTAAATTTCCATTTGCTATTACTAGCGACAAAAATTGTCAGAAGAGACGGATTATTGTATTGTCTGGTTTTTTTTGGGTTAATGGCACTTCATTCTTAGTGGGTCGCTTGCATTGGAAGAATTATTCTTTAAATGTACAAAGTGGTCACTGCCCCCCACCTGCCATCCTCTTCCCCACCCCCACCCCCCACCCTCCCAAAAAAAAAAAAGGGGGTGAAAAAAAGAAGTCTTTCTGAATGTAGGAAGAGTTCTAGTTTGCATTACGTAACATTTCTCCTCTCTATATTTAATTTAGGTACATCAAGAGAGTGTTCACATGATTCAAGTCACAAGCAGCTTGATCAATGAGACAGTAGCCAGTCACCCAGAATGGGCAAAGTAAGAATGCTGAAGTTAAGCCAATAGTATAGGGTGGATGAACAAACTTCCAGGTGCACTTATGCATAGTTTTTAACTTAAAAAGTCCCCTAGGTGAACAGAAATGGAGGTGACTCTTGCAGGCAGATGTAAAAGTTAAACTCTCAGGCAGCAGGAATGTTTATGCATTACTCTGGAGGACTGTCACTGTGGTATCTCATTTGAGGATTTTGGTGGAGAAGGACAGCTGTATGAACAACTACAGTTGTGGAGAAGAAACTTATGTAGTGCAGAGAATAGAGAGGGGAGTATTTTTCCCCTTTTGCCTGTGAAAGAAAATCCTGGCAAAGAATGCTCTCTCTAGAAGGTTGCAAGAGGAAAGATGAATTATTTTTCCACTGTGGAGAGCTGGCTGCAGAAAGCATTTGAGGGATTAGGAGGTGAAGACAATGTTTTTGGAGTGAATTGAAGAAGACTTCAAGGATGGAAAGAATGGTGGATGGGGAGAGTTTGGTATGAATCAGTTGGGAAGGGCCATTCCTATTAAGTGTAGATGTGGATAGTGTATGCAGTGGGAAGTTTGTAAGGTTTAATCTATGTAATGATTAAAGTAAACATCAAGGAAAATATGTAAGGGAGAGAGATGATTTTGAGAGAAATGCATCTAGAAAAAAACAAGGGCATACTGGCAAGCAAAAAAGTGTTTACATGAACGTCAGAGGGGGAATAGGTGAGACTGATGAGTGTGATTTTGAGGAGGCCATGTTTCAGATGGCTTTCATTCTGCTTCAGCTAAACATACTTTGGGTAAAGGTGAGATACCAATGTAACAACAGAAGAAAAAGTTGTGTCCCAAACAAGAATAATTGACTTTTTCAAGGGCACATTCTAAACAAAAGTGATGGTGGTTTAACACTATGGAAAGAAATCACATGCTGTATTATAAGAGCAAAATGATTTTTCAAAAACAGAACTAAAAGGATATTGTTAATAACTACTATAGTACTGTGTGTTTTAGCACTACTTAAGTAATCACAGTCAAGAAAACGGAAAGCACTTAAAATGTGTTTTATTCTTTCATGGCATTTCTTTTTTTGGCCTTTCCATTTTGCCATAGGATGGAAATAAGAGGGACGAATGAAAATGGAAGTTTATTCACGTAATGAAAACACTAGAGTAATAGTTGAGTAATTAGCAGAATTTTAGCTTAAATTTTTACTTTCAGTGTTTGTATCCAGATTTGAAGCACTCAAACCACTGTATTTTAATTCACTGAGAGTAAATATACCTCTTGCCAAATTCACCAAGCTTCACCAGCTTTCAGAGCTTGATGCTCGCACTATGTTTAAAATTGAGTGACTGAAATGTCTTGGAATTCCAATGCAGAACATTTCCATAGGGTTATACGGACAGAACAGCTTCCATGTTGATCTTTAGTCAGGTGAACAAATGTCCTGACTGGTGGGGTCTTTTGTTTTGGAAAGGTTCCAATAAGTGCCATTGAATCAAGATGTAAAAAGAAAGTCAGAGCAGAGATTGTGTGCCCTGTATTCACAAGCATTGAAATGGACAGCTCAGTAGGGTCCACTGCTTGGTCATTGACAGGGATGTGAATCCCTGAAGACATTCATGAGCAGGTAGCTTGGTGAGGACTTAGAAATAACTGGTGAACAAATCTGTTTTGAACTGGTTGCTTTTTCAGGGAAACATTAACAATTTATGCTCAGCTTGTAATTCAGAAGGTTGTGTTTGCAGCTAGATGAAATTGCTTCATATAGTCTTTTCAGACCACTAGAACACCAGGAAAATTGCTAAGAATATAGTGTGAACAGCACATATACAGACTGAAGAGCAGATCTCTCTTGAAAAAGTTGAGATACCAATTTAATTAATGTTTCAGGAACCTTGGAGAATTTCAAATGCAAGGACTTTCCCTAGATTTAATTGTGCTTTGCTTATGAGAAAATCTGTTCCTTGATATGCTAGTTGCAATAAGTTTATATGTATTCAACCATAATAATTTGTTGTTGTTTCGAAATGTTGATTTGCAATGTGTTTTGGGTATAATGAAGTGGGTGAAATACATAGCAGTTAACTCTGTTTTCCTTCTTTGCTAAAAACCCCAGCTGGCTCCCAGAAGCCCAGGTAATCCAGAAGGCACTCAATTCCGCAGCGAATAACGTATACCAGTATGGCCGAGAATGGATTACACATAAGGTAAGAGGGAGCTCTTAAAACATCTTTTAATTTTTTTTTTTATTTCTTGTATTTCATAAAAGTAAAAAAGAAATAAAAATATATTTGTCAGTAGTTCTTTTCTGTGTGGTTAACTGTCTGATTGACAGATCTATTCTTTCTACTCTCTGGTTTGTGAGTTGAAGGAAGAGTGGGAGTGATTTCAGGAGTCTTTTCTGCTCAGAGGATTATTTATTTTTAAGAGCTGAAGAATCTGTCATCATTTTAATGATTCCCAGTGAAAATGCGTCAAATAAAACTGAGTAATATTGTTTTACCTGGCTTTAGCTGTCCTGTTATAGACCATGTAGACTTTTTCTATTGCCACCACCATTCTTCCCCCTCCTCTTGTATTGTAATTTGTATGTGAGCTGGGTATCGTAAATTGGATTATTTTTAATCATAATTTATTTAGTTAAGCTAACTTTCTTCAGGAGTATTTGTCAAGACTCTTATTTATATATTTTGATATCAAGCACACTTCTCAAATTATTTGAAATATTTACTCTAAATATATGATCAAGAATTTTGGGTCAAGCATTGTAGACACAGCATTGGTTTTTCAGTGCAGAAAGAAGTCCTCAGCTTAGTGCAGCAGAATGGTTTTTAACAAAGTCATCATATTGTGAACTGTGTTGTCTGAAGTGTGTATTTCATACTGATACTCTATTTTCTAATAATTTGGGTTTGATCCATGCCTTTACTGCCACTCACGTGATTTATTGAGCTTTGAGTTCATCAGTAGATATGTTTTATTCTGTCCTGTATAACAAAAGATTTCTATGTTTTTAGCTCCATAAGATTTTAGGAGAAAAAGTGAATAACACCGCTGTGATTGAAAAACAAGTACTAGAGCTCTGGGACAGGCTTTATCACTCTTGGTTTGTGAAGGTGGGTAACTTATTTAAATGGTATTCATAAAAACTACCACTTAGTGTTCTGAGATAATTGTGCTAAGTATTCATTTCTGAGAAAGAGATTACCAGAAAATTGGATGCTGAGTAAAGGTCATAATAGTAAAAAGTTGGTAAAAATTTCAAGTGTGTAAGATAGATCATTCTACAGTCACAGTCCGCATACAGCCAGAGCTATGTCCTTCACTTAAGAAGTAAAGTGTGTTTTTAGGTATGCCGTTTAATTTAGCCTTTTCTCACTTTATATCTTTGGTATTTCATAGTTTAGAGGTTTCTGTTGAGATTTTTTGTTGTTGAGGTGTTAGGAAAAGAAGAGTGGTATTCTGCATGATTTGTGTAACTTTTATTAATTTGAAATTGTGAGAAAGAAATTGTTTCTTCCAATACATTTTCATAGCCATCTTTTCATGGGGTTTGTACACTGAATCTTGAAAAGTTCATGAGAGTTAAACAATTTTTATGCTGCCAATGCTGTTTACCTTTTAAAGGAAAAACATTTTATTAACCACAGTGCAATGGAAATATCAAAATCCAAAAGTCATACCCCTGAAATACTTCTGTATATTTAAATAATTGCAATTACAAGATATTAACACTCTTCTTTATACAGTCATTTTTCAAGTACCTAAAGTTCCAAGATTTCTGTATTAAAATAAGTCACAGTTTCAGTATAGTAGTCAAAACTGAAATGGAAAGATTCAGTTTCTGACAAGTCATAACACTGTTGAGAAGTATGAAACCACTGAGGAAAAAGTAAAACTGAGCAGTAGATTTTTCTGGCCTGAAGCACTTGAGAGTATTCTGTGTTAAATACTGACCAATAAAAGCACCTGCTTTTGATGCAGTTATCAGTGATACTGATGAGCCTGTTGCCTTTACTAATCTAACCTGTATGTCAGGTGGTCTGTGGCACTTGGTAGGGCTCTGTCACTCCCTGTGCTGTAGGAGTGCTTATGTTGCTGCAGTACAGGCACAGGTTGTACCTGTGTTTGGTGTGTTGTGTGATTTCTTACCTGCACCTGTTATTTGAGGGAATACTGGGAGCTTTCTGTCATGCAGATTCTTTTCTGATAGGGTAATAGACATCTTTCCTACGAATCAAAATGGTAGAAAGAGCTTCAGGAATGCACTGACGCTCGCCGCCTACAATCTTGAGTTGTGTTCCTCCTCTGGCTGCAGTTTACAAAATAGACACCCTATGTAACCATTGACATGCTAGCAGGCAACTGATTATCTGCAGTCTGCAGGTAACTGCTCCAGAGTCTGCTCCTAATATTGCCCCTTCTGTCATAGCCCAGATCCACGTAAATGTCTCACACAAGTGCTTTCAACCTGGCTATTTCCTTCTGTAATGTTGTAATAGTCTTGCGGGGTTTTTAAATGTATCTGAGAACTGGTAAGCCAGGTGATGGTGTGGCGTGTAGGATGCCTGTACCTCAGTACAGCTTTCAAGCTCCCCACCGTTTCAGTTGTGTGAGCATAATAATTACACTTCATTTTGAGGTCTGCATAGTGTTGCTCTAGTCTGTAGGTGACTAAAGAACTCAGGGGATACTATTCCACGAAAGCTGTGGAATTGAGGAAGAAATGCTGATGAAATGTAGATTCAACCATTAACTGCCGCTTCCTAAGAAGATCAGTAGGTAGGAAGTGGTGTATATTTTAAAGGTTCTAGAGATGTTGTGATAAATCAGTTACTGTCACATCTGTGTACCAAGTGAAGTAAAGGAGTAACAGAATAATAAACCTTTTGGACGATTATGGCATAACTGCAATCAAGGTATATTTTTCAAGGACAAGCATCTCCTCTTCCTAGTCCATTCAGGTGTGGAATTTTGTTTTGTTTTTGAGATCTAGTGCATTTGTTGAGAAGGAACGTCTTTAAATCCTTTATTTATCCTCATCTGAGGCCTTAGGTGCTGCAGCGGTAGAGTCGCTGAATAACACTGAATTTGAAATACGTATGAATAATAATGCTACAGAATTTGAAAATGGTATATAAATCTGCTAGTTAATGGTGAGAGCTATCTTTAAAATAGAACTTGATGCACAGATAATAGGCCCTATTGGAGGGAGATTTTTGACTGCTGGTATGTTTCTGTTCTAAATAAATTGCCATCTCTGAAGAAAGATATCTGTGTTGCTGGGGCTTGTTAAAGCATGTTGCTAATTGTGCATCACAAAGTGCAACAGTGCATCTAGAGAGAAGTGGTACTAAGCAGAAAATGTAATGCTCTTAGATAAATCAGTGCAGGAACCTCACTTGGAATATTACTTGCTGTATAGCAAAAACAGATACTGTCATTTTGAATGCAGCTTGGTAAGGCTAAAGGTTTGGAAAATTTTAACAGACGTAGGATGCTTATTATAAAAATCAGAGTTAAGAACTTGAGAAGTCTCTTGCTATTAAAGGTTAGGGTGAGATCTGTTGGTGTCAGCGGGTTTGCTTAAACTTGCTTACATAGAATTTTGACATCGTTCTCTGAAACACTTATCACAGTCCCAGACTGAGTCAAATAGTCTCCTTCTAGATGGTAATCAGGTGTAATTCATCAGACAATAGGCAACTTAATAATTAAGGTGGAGCCACTTAAGGAATTAGCTGTTGTGGTTATGGCCATGTCCTGTTGTCTTATGTTGAGGTTAAAAAGGTGTGTAGTCACAAGAAATCCTCCATGCATTCCGTTTAGGTTTTGTGTGACTGAACATTGCCTGTGAGTAGACACTAATAGTTAGAAAACCGCTTGTTTTTGCTTCTGCAAGCATTTTCCTTTATAGGTTGTCCTGGGAAAACTTGTATGTTACAAACAGTAAGTTATGTAGGCAGTAGCTGAAAGGATGATCTCTTTCTTTTGAGCCTTCATTAAGAGCAAGATAGATACCTTTGTATCAGTCAAGAAGTAAAGTTAATTTGTAACAAAAGTGAATGAATACAATATATAGCAAGGTAATTATAAGGAATAATTACCTACAGTTTTCTGTCAGATTTTAATTTTTTCAGTGTACAGAGTACTTCCAGGTATTTTTTGGGATGACAATTAAACCAGCTCTAAGTATTTAGATGCATGTTGGAACTGTTCCTCATTAAGCAAACATTAGTCTAAAACATAACCCTTTGGGTTTATCATATCTGTAAGTTATTTGAATGTCTGTTTTCTTCCCGTCTTTGCCTCTCTTTTTAAGAATGTAACACATTCTGGAAGACACAAAGGACACAAGTGGCACATAAACCGTCAAAACAGCTGGCTTGGAGATATTCTGGACTGGCAAGATGTTGCATCATTTGTTCATGATAACATTGAAACATTTCTCTCGGTATGTATTCTTTGCACTTACTACGAAGTTGGTCTAATTTTTACCTGATAGCAATTTCTCCTTAGGGCACCACTAAGCTTATGGATTTGAGTACATGGAAAATTAGGGAAACACTTAGTGTTACTTACAATTACCTAAGCAATTATTGTAAGCCTATTGAAGGTATAACCATCAACCATACAGCACTGTTTGTGATTAGGAAGCTCTTGTTATTTCAGCATCCTTATTGATACCAGCTTCCCAGACATCTTCCTGTAACAGGTTATTACTGTAGGATTCCCCATGTCACCTGCAAGCCGATTTTCAATGCTTTATCTTATGTGGTCTTTTCTCTTTTAAAAAGAAACCAGTTGATCTAGGTTATAATGGAAGAAATTATTGACTAAGAGGTTGCGAACACAAAACAAAGCAGAAAACACCCTGTATTTTTTTATCTTATTTTTTTTTGCCTCAAATTATTCCTCAGATTGAAAACAGCTTATTCCTTTCTTAATAAAACTTCCATGGAGAATGAAATTAATACTTTACACAGTGTGAATTCCAGAGTTAATGCACTGGACCTTTCACCTTAAAAGGAGAAAGAGGAAAAGTATTGAAAACAATTCAAACTGAAGTGTTTTACTAAAAATTATATTAAGTCCAAAATACTTAATATATGGAGTCAATCCCCAATATCTTTGACTTCAGCTGTTGTCATAAACTAAAAGTATCTTCAGTTTTGGAAGACTGTTATTTATATCTAACTGGCAGCATAACAATTCTGTGGATGCAATTAAAGTGAGTATTTGCCTTGAGACAGTTGTTGGTTTAGACTGGTGGGCATGTGTGATTTTTCTGTCCTCCTTCAACTACTGCTTAAATTGCTACAGTTTCTGTCATAGAAGAATGTGTGAAACAAGAAAAAATCAAGAGAATTTTTATTTTAATGCAATAAACCTTTTTTTTTCAGTTAATAGTGAAATTTGCTTAATGCTTTCTCAAAGTTGGCCATGCATGCTGGAGGCAGAGTTATGAAAATGCACAGCACATCGTGATTTAAAATCAATATGGAGTTTCCTTCTAGGCAAGATGGCAAGGGAGACAGAGGAGGAGAAACTACATAAGTGCTAGCTGTGTAATGTGCAGCATTGCTGTGCAGTGCCCAGAAACCATGATGAAAAGTGTACTTCAGTAATCCAAATAGGCTAGGGAAATGTGAGAAAAAGTATAAGGAGAATAAATATTTAAGAATGAATGTGTTCATACTAAAATATTCATCTAGCTAATATACTTGCTTTACTTCTAAAATCTGGTTTCAAAGGTCACAAAAAAAAGTAACAGCAATTGACTTGCTTTCCTGTTTATTTCCACAAACTCATTACTCATCTGCTGTGGGGAAACACCTGTCTTTTTTCTCCATACACTCATGTCCTTAATGACAGACTGTAAATAAGTCAGCATAGCACATAGCTCTAAATCCTCATTTCACATCCTTACTGGGCAGCATTTTCTTTGCTGGCTTGCCCATCTACAGTGCATTGCATAAATATTTCAAGTTAAAATTGATGAAAATCTGATTTCTGTGATTGTTCAGGTCTTTAAAACTTGGAGATTATGAAAATAAGACTAGTTTTGACTTGAGTGTTTCTAAGCAAGTTTCTTACCAACCTTAGGATACAATGGAACCTTACTGTAATCGGGATTTATGTTTTTGTCAGAGTGTGAAAATCTTTCTCTTGCTATTTTGAAGAGAAACAATTGGTTATTAGAATGGCATACTGAATTGGGAAGGCCCAATATTTTAAATTATGTGAGTGATTTTGAGAGGGGTTTTGATGGTTCTATGGGAGTGGGAGGGTGGGTAGATTTTTTGTGTTTGGTTTGGGGGTTTTGTTTGCTTGTTTGTTTGCACTTTTTTCCATATATTGTGGGACTCGGTGGGATTTAGACCAGGTTGGATGGGGCTTTGAGCAACCTGGTCTAATGGAAGGGGGATTGTAACTGAATGATCCTAAAGGTTCCTTCCAGCCCAAACTGTTCTATCATTCTATCTTCTTTTTTGGGGAGTGTTTTGGTGTTTTCTTGTTTGTTTTTTATTTTGTTTGGTTGGTTAGTTTGGGGGGTTTTGTTGTTGAGTTTTTTCTTTTTTCTTTTTTTTTTTTATTGGTTGTTTGTGGGGGTTTTTTGTTTGTGGTTTGTTTTTTTTTTTTGCTCAAATGTGTTCTCTTTCGGAGGAATGAGCTGTGGTTAATGGTGTTGTTTAAATAGGTTAGCTGTAATTCAAGCTGTAGGATGTTTCTCCATTTGGACACTTGAAATCAATGCAAACCTGGAATTCTCAAGACACGGTGCAGTCCCAAAACTGCTTTGACAATTTTTTAACATACAGATTGTTTATAGACAATAAGATAGCTGTAAAGACATGTGTAAAGAAGTGGTTATGCAGCTATGGTGAGATGTTCTCCACCTTTGGAAAAAAATGAGTATGATTATACTACTTGATAGTAATAAATACTTGTGTATACATTGAGTTTACCAAAAAATAACTATCTTGCTAGTCCCTTGGCTTTCTGAAATATTTCAGAATAGTACAGATGACAGTATTCTCTGAAAATACAGCTATTTGACAGTGTCATATTACAACCACAAGCAGATAAGCTCTTTTCCATGGATGAAAATCATGGAAGTGTTCTTCTTCTTTAATAAGAGAAGGAGCATTTGCTGTAAGGAAAACGTTAAAAGAAGACAAATGCAAGTGTTTCACTTCATGCTTATCCTGTGGTAGAAGAAACTTTCATTTTATAGTTGAAAGCATGTAATTAAACTGATGTAGCTGTGCTGGGGAATTACTGGTGTTCATTTAATTTGTAACAACATAAATTGATTCAGAACTTTAACTGTGAGTATCAGGTAAAGCTCAGATTTCTGTACCACCCTGAAAATGTGCTGTTCGTTATAGCAGTTACGCTTAGCCCTAGTTTGATATAGGCTGACCTTAATTATTTTTAATTAATTTACTATATACATATGTAAATTGCCTGAATTCTTCTTTTAATATGAAGATAAGCTTTTCCACGTGATCAGATTGCTTTTTTTTTTTTTTCCTAGAAGCTTAGGTGTTAGCAGCACTGCTGCCTTTTTTTCCAGTATTATTAGAAACACTAATGTTAAGAACCAGTATATTCAGTGATGTGTTTCTGGAGCGGGGTTTGTTTCATCTTATTCTCTGGGGATAGAGCAGGAGTGGATCCTCACTTATGCTTTGTATTTTGCAACCCATGCTCTACTCTGAGGTATTTTATCAGGTGAATGAAATATGCAGTACATAGCTGGACTATTAAGATTTAATTTCTTAAAAATAAAAAAGCCTCATTCTTTCCCCACTCACCTGTGTTTCCATTCATACCCTTTTCCTCCATTTCTTGAATGCTTGTAGCATTGAAGAAGTAAATCGCTGCTTGCTAAATCTGTGAATGATGACTCAGAGCTCCCTTGATGGTTTATGAGACATTGCTAATGTCTCCTTAAATTGATCCTTTAGCTTCTTGCACAAGAATATTCATCATTCCACCAGCAGGCGGTATCTCATTCAGAGATTTCCCAGACAGGAAGACAGAAGACCTTCCATTACAATGTACAGAGTGAGCTTCAGCTCAGTTAGGTTTCCCTTTCCATGCCTTTAGCATGACTGATCTGTGTGTTCTAAATCAAGTCAGTTTCTCAAATATTTCACTGAGTTGCTACATATCCTAATATTTTCCTTCAAGTACTGTCCTAAGTGTATAGCAAACTCAGTCCATTTTTCAATAATCTATCAACTAGCATGCTTTTTTTTTTCTCCTAGTAAGGTAAACATTTAGAGGATTGGTCTTTTCTTCCTCACAGTGAGTGTTGGTTTTTTTCAGGATAGGTAAAATTCAGCCTGATGTTTATTTTTAGATTTCTTTATGATCAGAAGGTCAAAGAAATTATACTGGAGGATAGTCCTTTACCTGTCAACTGTTTTGTCTCGGTTTCATGTAAAGGTCAAGCAAAGATGTTTATTCAAAAATCAGCTGTTAAGCCCTGAAGGGTTAATCCAGAACTTTATGCATAAACTTTTATGTAGAAATCAGCTTTTAATTGGAGCGGGAAGCTTTTGGTCTTGTGCATACTGTGTTTTTCTTCACAGTGTTGATTGCTTTTCTTTTACCTTAAAGGTTTATGGTCTGGTTGTCTTGCTGTCATTTTTGAGTTGTCAGGATTGTACATCTTTCTGAACAGAAAAAAAAAAAATAAAATTATGCAGAAGGACAAGACAAGTTTTTTCCTAATACCTTTTTGTGTCCAGTTTTATTTCCTTTATACATCCGTTAGGGATCTCTATAATCAAGTTAGGTACATAGTTTTACCTGACTTCTAGAGGTTTGTTGACTTGAATTTCTCAGCAAAGTACTTTTTTGGTCAAGTGCCTTTTAAACCTCACTTTCAGGTGTTGACCAGTTTAAAAGTTGACAGTAGGACACCTTAGATGTCTAAGAGCATTAAGTGCAATTTTGATTTCTTGCCTGTTACAGATTGGAAAGGCACGATAACTGATGCTGATGGTCACACAGCATGGTGTGATGCATAAGGTCTGCATTCTGTGCAGTTTCATAGCTCTTTAAACACTGATCTCTTAAGGCTACAAACAAAGCAGTGTTTTGGGGAAGGAGGTGAGGAAAGAGGTGTGCTTTTCAGTTATTTAGTAATGATAATATTAAAGTGTCATTATTAAAATATTCACACTTAATTGTGTTTTGGAGAACTTGTCTCAGCGGGCAAGGTGCTAATAATGGTTTATGCCTAGTAACTGAGCTCATCAACTCAGCTGGAGTATGCTCTGGGAATCAAACAGCATAATGAACTCTTAGGTGCAGGTACATAGGTTTGATTTTGTGTTACTGAAATATTTGAGCGCATTCTGATACTGTATTCAGAAATTATTAATATCTGTTATGTCTTCTCATCCTAGCTATGAGAAGCATGTATCTTTAAACTTTAATGATACATATGCTTAAGGAGGAATTACTCTGTAAATGGAGATGAGTCCTAAAAGATGCACTTGCTTTCATAAGATATACCAAAGCTGTATGAGGCCATTGTCTGCACATACTCCAAAGTACATGCTGGTGATAACTAATTCAACAGTTCCGATCAATGACTCCACCAAACAAGGATCTTCACCTAGGAGAACCATTGGCAATGGTGATTGAACCACCTGACAGCTGCATTCAAAATACCTGCTATTGTATACTCTCAGTTATCACCTCCTCTGGCTAAAGCTTCTAGGGAAAGTGTTAAACAAATGCAACCTATACTGGAGGAGCATCCTATTTTGAAGGAAACTTTCCCAGTCCCCACGAGGTGCCTGCTCTCTTCTAGCAGATGGAACAAGCACCTCTCCTTGTGAACTCTCACCAGTATCAGCTGAGCTTATGTCTTACAAGTGCTAACAATTGCTGTGATTAGTATTTGGAAGACTGGTAAATCAGGCTAGTTTTACTCTTTAAAACAAAACTTTACTAGACCAATTTTCATTAACAACGTGTTTCCTGTTAATGGTTTGTTTTACAGTCTCCTAATTGTTATCGTTATGTATTCAAAGTTGTTGTCAGTCCATGACAGTCCTCATGTCCTACATGAGCTGTGAGGACAGAATACTACCGTGATGATGCTGTGTTAGTTGGCATCAGTAGAGGCTGTCCTTAATGGTCAGAGTCACAGAAATCAAAATGAGCTGGCTCAAGAACTCTTAGACATGGAAAGCTGGACCTAAAATGGACATATTCTTTCCTCAAAATAAGAAGCTTGTCCTTTCATAAGTTAGTTTTGTTCCAGACAACTCCCACCCCTTCACCTCTGCTCTGGTCTGTATGCTGAGATACTTGGGAGAGGCATTACTTTTCCAGGTCATGGCAAGTGTCTTGTCCTGTTGTTTCCGTGTCTGGGGCTTTTTCCACTTTCCTAGTTGGTACCTCATTGGTTTTAAAGTAAAAACAGTCTTCCTAGCTCTTAAAGTTGTGCATCTTCAATGCCTTCTTCCTCAGCTAACTGCTAGTGCTTCAGGGGCCTTTGTTTTCAAGGGGTGTCTGTACAGCAGCCTTTGCTGCTGCTCTTCTGTGATTAAACTCCACATCATAACATGAGACCTGTGGCACCAGCTCCTGTTCACACACCAGCTTCTAGTGATAGGCTTAAACATCTGGCTCTGGAGCCTTGCACAGTTGGCATACAACTTAAGGCCTGCTGTTAGCAATAACAGTGCTATTTTTACTGAATACCAGCTGGAAGGCCTCTTCTTTAGCTACAATCAGTTCCCTAAAAATCACTGTCCTCTGTGTTTACAATCCTCATAGTATAATGTATGTTTAATAATGTTATCTGGCCTGCATGAACTTGCACTGCTGCTGCACCCTCAGAATGAATTCTTTAACCAGAGAAGAAGGAAAGAGACAGATACCAGTGGGAGAACATTTTTCAGCAGAACATCTTCACTTCTAGAGAAAGTAATAAAATCTGTACAAAAGATGAGTTTTAACATTCATAATTCCCATTAAATAGTAAAAGGCATGAACTAAGTAGATCTTTCTGTGTTGTAATTCCCTGTCATTTCCCCCAGCACTTATTCTCTCCCAAGTTCATGCTTAATAAATTATCTTTGATATGTTTCACTCAGTTCTAAAGGAGAGGTGATCATGTGGCTCTACAAATCTAGCTACTGGGGGTTTTTTAATTTGGTTTTAGGGTTTTTTTTGTTTATTTTTTGATTTAACTCAGTCTAATTACTGTTTGTTAAACCAAGAGTAACTGTTGCTAGTTTTTAAGTCTTCACTTACAGCTTTGAACCCGGAGAAGGGCTTTTATGTCCAAGCTTTTACAGTTTTTCCAGTTATAATAGTTTGAAAAAAGCTACAGCTTTTTGTTTGTGAGCTTCTTTTATATGTTCGAATCACTTTGGTTAATACATTCTTACTTGTTCTGGATGAAATACTTGTTATGAAACTACTGTGCATTGCATTTAGGATGCCTCCTTTTTTGCCTCAAAACTAGTCCTTACTATCTGTAATAAGCAATCAGTTCCCCAAGCCAGTACAAAGTGTAGTAGATTGTCTAATACTGTTTGATTTACTTTCCATAATGACTAACTGATGCATCCCTACTCAAAATCACAACTTGTGCATTTGGCTGCAGTTACTATAAAAGTTATGCATTTCATTGCCGTGAAACTTTTTAAAAACAAATTTATTAAAGTAGTAATTTTATTATTTGATTTGAAGCTTCAGATTTATTTCTACCTTGTGGTGTTACTCCTTGTTCTTTGTGTTTTAGAATTTTTGCTTATGAAAAGATGAATTTTTCCTCCCAAGACAAGATCTGCTTGACAGCAGTGTTAATCACAATTAACAGGTGTCACCACATCTAAACTTTTTGCAATTTTGCATAATGAAATGATTTTTTAATACTGGGAGAAAAATTCTGAAAGCCTGTAACCAACTCATAGAAACTTGTCTTTGGTAGACATTTTCATTTAGTACTACCTGCTCTAATATAGGAGTGAAGGAAGATGATTTTTTTAAAAAACTGTCATCTTTGTATAACTTGATGGAGTTGAGTCACTCCATAAGCAATTCTCTGTCCTTTCTAATACCATCCAGTGCCTGATTTTGGCTTTGCTTCTCCCTCCTCTTCCAGATCCTGGAGTCTCTGTGGATAGTGATGAGTCGCAATGTGAGCCTTTTGTTCACTACAGTTACAACATTAGTGACAATCCTCTTCCACAGTGGGACAGCTCTTCTCAATTTTGTGCTTTCTGTGGTAAGTAGCATGTCATTGGTTTACATGGTCCATTTTACTGAAAGAACCTAATTACACATGTTTTAACAATAAAAAGTCAAACCTAAAGCACTGAAAACATCTTCTAAATTTATCTAATACCAAAATTCTTTAAGATTTTGCAAATTCTCTATCTGTTTGGGGGAATTCTAGACAGAGGTCAAGATCTGTGTAACTCCCACATTAGGGAACTGGTAGTCTTCCTATCATTCTTTTAATGGAAAACACTTGTTTCATCCCTTGAAGATACTAAGCTGTAACTTGTGATAACCTATGTAACTACTGAAATCTTATGGCATGTCCTCATAAGCATATC
Organism: Margarornis squamiger; assembly: GCA_035222235.1. Classification (NCBI taxonomy): domain Eukaryota; kingdom Metazoa; phylum Chordata; class Aves; order Passeriformes; family Furnariidae; genus Margarornis; species Margarornis squamiger. Next base: position 84,682,075 of record JAWWTY010000077.1, on the reverse strand, counting down.
CCTGTATAAGCCATTGCTTTCAGAAGATGGAAAGAATTATTACAGGGAAATTAGCAAATTGTTCTCTAGTTGTCTTTTGGTTAGGTAAAGAAAAGATTACATGAGAACATTTAGTTTTTTCCTTAGTCCACACCTTCACCTGTGATGACACATTCAAAACAATGTCTGACACATAAACATACTTAAAAATTACAAGTTTGGATACTAATTGCACTTGATTTCCAGGCACTCATGCTCAGACACAACATTTGGCTTTAGATGCCTATTGACTTAGTATAATTTCATTGAATGCTGATGCTGTGATGCATGATCCTGACTTTTTGTCTGTCAGCAAAGTCCTGCCTCTTGCTGCATCACTGTGCTGGTTTGGCAAAGCTAGTTGGAATCTTGCTGCGTTGGAATTATTTTAAAGATAGATGCTTTAACTGCACTCTTATTTTTTCATTTTGCAGGATTCTTAGTTGCTACAGAAAAGTTTTTACTATTTTCAAGTGGCTGAAGTGGCACAAACTAACTTAAATTTTCCAGCAAGATTATGCCTGAATCGGCTAGCTTTTCAGCTGACTACATTTTAGTCACGTTTTAGTCATCTTGTAAACTAGTGAGTTTTATTTCAATAAATGGTTCAAAAATGTGTGTTTTAAAACATAAAAATATTGGACACCTTGTTCAGAACCTCCATTCTGAAAAATATATCTTCCATCAAAGGGTTCAGTAGAAATGTCAGTCTATGTAACATACCCATCCATAATCCAGTAAGGCTGTATTCAGATACTCAACAGATGTTTGAAGACTGATCATTAGTTACAGGAGTGCCACTTCTTTTTTGCTTTTGAATGCAAGTACCCATCTGCACACAGCTGCACATGGATCTATATATATACCTCTGTGTAGGTATATATATATATACACACATGTATACTCGCACATGCACACATACTGCTCATGCTCTGTTACAAGGATTGGAGGAGTAATTTGACTGATGGGCGTCTACAGTCCTGGAGGGAATATGCAGACTGTTGATGCTGTAAAACACACAACAAAACAAACAAAGAAAAACCCAAAACAACAAAACAAACAAACAAAGAACCCAAAGGCTTTTAAGCAGAAAATTGAGTATGAAAGGCAGATAAAAAAATATTTAGTGAGTCAATGGACCTGACGCACAAGCAATTAGATCATGTTTCTTGATATCTGTGGAAATGCTGAATTATCATTTTGGTATACAGTGTTTACCCACAGCTTTCTCCTTGAATTCAGTCTATCCCTGCTCAAATTAGAGAGTTTAATGTTTTTGGCTACAGAACAAATTATACAGCAAGAAACAGTAACCCACCAGTTGTTTAACTGTGGAAAGTTCCTACTGTTTTATCTTTGGTAAATTCCTCCTCATAGTCATCAGTAAGATCTTGAATTGTTGCTTAGGAAACAATATAGGTATCTCAGATATCCTGTAAAAGAGGACTTGTAACATGTAACTTTCATGCTCCAGTTTACATAAGATAGTATATATCTTTTGGCTGCCGAATGTACTAGTGAGGCTATTCAACTTGTTTGAAGAATCAGCTGCAGATTTTTTTGCATTTCTGTACCTATTGTGCTAAAAGGGAATATACTAATTTCTCAAAATACAAATATTCTAAAATTGAGTTAATTTTGTATAGTGCTGTGGTTACATCCATCTTTTCTAGCAGAAATTGAGTTTCTACTTTTTCCTAGCATGTAGTTCAGTTTAACACCATTTGATTCCATTGCTGTTCATTCCCAGCCATCACTTTAGCTTTTGCAGTTCAGGTGGGTATGTGTGTGTTATGTTGTTACTCCTTAAGAAATCAAGTTTCCTCTGTAAACACTGGGAAAGAACAGTCATGATGAGCAGATATTGTACTTCGAGCAATATGCTGCTTTCAGTGTTGAAAACTGCACTTATAAGAAGGATCTGTAGGCAGAGCTCGGTGAAAGGAAGACACAATACCATCTGGGTGCCTGCTTCAGTGTAGAGTTTTCGAGTGAAATCAGGAAATATTACCATAGCTTAGGAGAAATAGCAGAGCCCATCAAGGAGAAAATAACCATAATTGCAGCATTACAGAGGATGGTAAAATCTAGGGCAAGTTTTAAGATATAGTTATTTGAAACTGAAAAAAACTATAGCCAATACTGCTACTGGCATTAGAATATTTCCCATTAAAGCAAGGCCTAATTTTTTAATTTTTTTTAAAAATCTCAAAATGAGTGTTAGCAGCATGCTGTTGTAATGTGCTAATGTAATGACTTCTTTTATTAGATAGATTAGTTTATCACCCAGGTCAGAAATTACACACTTGGGAAGATGGAATACAGCCTAAACCAATACATGACATTTTCTAAAGGGGTCATAGCAGGTGAATAGTTAAATGTGACTTTCAACTTAAAGGCTGAAAGTGTATGGTAGAGGGAAGTAGCAGTAACATTTCACTGAGTATGAAGGAATTAGGAACAGAGGCAGATACGTGGCATTCTTGAGATTGGTAATGAAATATTGCATGTTGTGCTGTCTGCATTTTGTTTTCTGAGCATCTTCAGAGAGAATGAAGAAAAAGGGCATGAGGTGTCTGCAGACTGGCTAAAATACTTGAAAGTAATAGACTTATGGAGGTCAGGCCATTTGGTTCATGAAAAGATTAAGATGTTTATTCTAGCATATAAGCAGGTTGGAACTAAGCAAAGTGAAAGAATCCTTTCTAATCTTGGGAAGAAAGAAAAAATATCTGAGTCTTGTAGATAAAGCAAGTATAAGCCATAGTTTGCATTTGGAGCATACAGAATGGATTTTTCTTGTCTGAGGTATTCTGTGATTTATGCTTAGCCCAAGAAATTATTGAGGAAAATAAAAGAAACATAGTTGACTGCAACATACATAAAACTAATCCCATCTGATTGCAATTTTTTTGTCTTTAAACTGAAACAATGGAACTGCCATCACTTCTGCTGAGACTCATCATCAAATTCACAGAAGGAGCATTCATTTAGGATAGCCAGTTTAATGTAAAATACGTTTGTGAGTTTTTGTGTAATTCATATCTGATACCCAGCTGCATAATGACTCTTGAGACAGCTCAAATTTATTTGGCAGTTTTGTTTGTTTTCATAATAGATGTTACTAGTCAGTAGTTTTTCATTTATTAAACATGCTGAAAAAGAATCAAAAAATCCCACAGCTAGAATGTTGAACAGCATTCTAGATCTAGATCAACATTCTAGTTGTTTGATTTCAATGCGACTTTGGGAAGAGGCTGAACAGGGATAGAAGGTTTATGATGTTTAGCTATAAGTGTTAAGTCCTTTGTGAAGTAGTGGAGAAAATTATTCTTTTAACTCTGTGTGTTTCTTTAAATCCAGACTTGTAGAAGAGTGTCTTGTTCCTTTCCAGTAAATTTCAATATCTGAAGCATAGCTGCACCTTTTAATGCTGGGAAGTATTTAGTGCCTTTTAATGTTAAACTCCAATTTGTTTTTCAGGTGATTTTTTTGACCACACTGTTCTACCTATTGAGCTCCAGTGACGAATACTACAAACCAGTAAAATGGGTGATAAGCCTGACACCTTTATCTCAGCCAGGTCCCTCCTCAAATATAGTTGGCCAATCTGTGGAGGAAGCAATAAGGTATATTGCTGATTTCTTGCACTTCCTTGAAAATTCTTTTTTAAATTTGATGTTCAACTGCAAATAATTAACAGTTGCAATGGCTTGTGTTTCAGAGATGAGTTGCAATTCTCAAAGATTTTCTAGAACCCAGCATTGATGATTTTCCCACCATGGTTGTTAATAGAGCAATTCAATTGGACTTGCCTTACAAATTTTTTAGAAGTCTGTGCTGTCATGAATACTAGTGTTTTATAAAACTGATACACTCATGACATCCCTAACTCATTAGGAAGTAGTGTGTTTGCAGTTCTACTGGCAGTAACAGCTAGAGTAGCTTAATAGGAGCAGATTCACACTGCAAACAGTTGAACTGGAGAACCTGACATCTGTACGGTACACATTCCAGAATTACTTACTTTGGACTATTTTTAGTCCATTCTTGGGGAATAAGTACCCACTTGCACCTGGAATGTACTGGATATGCTCTTGAAATGTATTTAGCAAATCACTTTCATCTGAAAAAATCTAGTTCTTGATCTCCATAAACCAAATTACATCAGAGGGAACAACAGTGGAACGCTCTCCTTATCCCACTTAAAGCACTACTGTACTGCACCTCCAGAGTGCATCCACAGTGTTTCATGCCTCGACTACTACAGTAATTGAAGGAGGATTTTTTTGTGGTTTTAAATATGGTTCATTGAGATTTCACGATACAGCAATTTTTGGGGTGATACAGTAATGTTCATTCATCACAGATGAATTAAACCATCAGCTTTCACCTGTTAGCAGCTTGGAACACTAACATGCTGATAATGTAATAAAATAGATTTTAACTAAGGTGTTTAAATCACAGCTTACTTTTTGAAAAAAGTTGATGGTTTTGGGAAAAGTGAGCAGATTATATGCTAAATTTTGTACAGCCACTGCCTCTTATAGCACTGCTTCGTGTGATCTTCTGCATACATACAAAACATGAATAGACTTCAAACCAGTGATGTGTTAAATCTACTTTCCAAACTCTTTGCCAAATATTTGCTGCTTTAACAATAGGAAGGTTATATTATGCTGTGTAAGGTCTTGAACAACAGTGCTAACTACTGTAGTCTTTAAAATGAAGGGGCAATTCAAGTAGAAAGCAACAAATTTGGAATTCTGCCAAAGAGTTAATAGCCCTTCCCTTGAGTGACTGCTATTGAGTTTTCATTGATCACATGGTTAGTATCTCAGTTCTATCTTTTCAGAAGAATGTGAGCAGATTTAGAAACTGAAACTTGTCTCACAAATTGTCCTCTTTAGCCCATGGTAGAGGGGAACAGTGTCAAAAAATAGGAGATACGGTTTATCTGGATTCTCTGCAAGGAGGATTGTATTAAATGCACTTACAAGTTTATAAGTATGCGGTACAGGTGATCCTAGATATTTCTGAGTTTTGAATGGAGGAAAGAAAGAAAATAAAGTTAAGAGAACCTGCAGAAAAATGAGTAAGAAACAGCCGGCATGCATTGGTAACTGCAAATATGATGAGAAAAAGCCAGTGTCTGGAGAATGTGAAATGAGAGGCTGCTTGTCATACACAAAGGAATTCAGTCTGTGTGCTCACTAAGGTACTCTGAATCAGTCATTCATATTTGTTTGGAGCAACCTGTGCTTGGTTCCTTATTTAAATTCTTTGGAATTATACTTGTGAGATTTTCAGAAATTCCTCTCTCTTGGTCAGTTGTACCTAAGGGTTTCTCACAGTGCTTCTAAGGTTAGCTTGCATTTCACTCAAAACTTATTGTGGTTTTCAGCATATTAGTATGGAGAGTATGCTAACAGTTTTTGCGTGAGTTTATCCTTGCCCAATTTGCCATATGCAAAACATTTGCCACTGCAATCCATTTCTTTTGTCACGAAGTAGCAGCTATTCTTTCTTCTTGTACGTTAATTGTTGCTACAGGGGTAGAAACCTAAAATGGCTTGTTCAACTCATCTATAAAAGGCATGCAAAATGAATATTAATACTAGGTGGTAGGTTGGGATGAAGAGGCTCTTTTTGTGTTATAAATTATCAAATAATAAAACTTCTGTAGTGGCTTTTATCATTAGACTGTGACAGTATTATACAGTATGAATTTACCCTCAAAATACTCATGCTTTCAAGTTGACCAAAAGCAGAGAAAGATTAAGCTGATAAATCTTAACAGTCACCAGCTGTGTTCCAGCTTCCACCACTCTTCACCAGAACATAGCACATATACAAAGCATCTAACTAGTCCTTGTCTGGAGTGCAGGGATCCTCCTGGCAAGAGATGCAGTTACGCTTTCTGTTGCTCACAGACCAAATGACGTAAAAATAATCATCTTCCATGTTGTTACTCTTTTACTTAAAATGTGTTTGTGAAGAGCACTAGGGAACTTGGGTATAATCAAGGAAATCTCTTCCTTTGTGTCCTTTGTCATTTATTTCAGAGGAAAAGAGCAAGGGGGAAAGAAGAGGAGGACAATCAGCAAGTGGTTTCTGTAGCTCAAGAAATTCCTTAGCTTGAAGATGATAGCACTTAATCAAACCAAGACCTTTTCTCGTTGCAGTTTCTCTCATTGGAGCTGTGTCATGTTTTTTATTTTGTGGACTATGAGTAGCTATAAATTTTGTAAATATTTTTCTAACTCCCTTGATCATGAGTTTACAAAGACAATGTCAGTTCTCTTTTCATGCAAGTAGATTTATCTGTTCTTTAGGGGCAAAAACAGCTTTCCAGCCTACTTTGAGCCAAGTGTTGAATCTGTTTTTGTCACAATACCTCAGATTATAAATTTGCGCTTGAGTAGTGGGAGAAAATAGATGCAGCTGTGGTGACACTACAGGAGTTTTGAGGAAGCTAAATGGAATCCAAGAGTTACACGCTGCAAACCATGGCATGAAATGCCCTCCTGGCCTTTGGTTGGAAATTCATTCATCCAGGACAGCAGGGAGACTAAATGCCAGCAGTGTGTATCAAGTGGTGGGATCAAGCAGGGATAAGACTCAGGGCAGTGGTGGGGCTGATACTGGTGATGGTTTGGAGTAAGAGCTTGGGTGGTGGTGGGGCAGGTCAACTTCTGCAAGGTTGTGGGTATTCCCATCTGGGGAAGGCAGGACAGCTGGTGTGGGTGTCCCTTGCTGCCTGAGGAAGGCAGCAGCTTGATGGAAGGTAGGCCCTCTCCTCCCCAATCCCTCGGGCCTCAGTGCTGAAGAGATGGTACCTCTTCATGGTGGTGAAGGGTAGGAAAGAAGGACCCACAAAATCTTTGACAGTCAGCAAAGAACTGTTTTCTAGACCTCCCTTGGGACAAGGAGGCGAAGGGCAAGGGATGGCCTGCTGCTAGTTTGGTCTTTTCCCATGTTGTACATGTGATTGTTTGAAAGTTGGGCATTTGCCCTTGCCCCAGATGCCTGCCTTTGATTGAGTTTTCCCAGTTCTCACAGGTAAGTCCTGCCTGCCTCCAAGCAGACCTCCAGAAAGGAACTGACAGTGTTTGGACTGTAGAAGGAATGCAGTTTTACAGACTGGTCCTGAGTCAGTTTTCCTAATTTTGAGTAACTTTCATCATGAAATGCTCCTATCATTTTAGAGTAAACACTTGTGTGTGCTTTATCATATACTGCCTTTGCTTCTCCTCATTGCTTGTATCTTATGGAACGCAGCATTTAATCTACAGGGAAGAAGAAAGGTCCGTAGTTGCATGATGATTCCCTAAAGCACAGTAAAAAGCCAGGGAGGAAAATCACTACCAGAGGTGTATGTGACCACAGGGATTTCTGACTGATGTACAAAGTACTAATTCTATTTCAAATCAACCAGCTAATTCAAAATTCTATGCTGGAAGTTCATGTGCCATTGCCTGTAAAATGAGGTGGGAAACAAAAATTTGGGAAAATTATAATAATCCTGAATACTGCTAATGCCTCAGTAGCAAAAGAGCTTCTGTTCTCTAAGAGTTTTGGTCTTTGGTGTCTAGTTGGTTTATCTGTCTCTTTTCCTTTGGTTTACAATCTTGGGTCTTTTTCCACTCAGATTTTAACTTTCTTGATTAATTATTCATTTGCCCTTTGCCTTTCACACCCTCCTCCCCCCCGGTTTTGTTGTCTTTGTGTTTTTGATTTTTTATTTATTTAGTTTTATTTTCTTCCTGTTTTTCATATTATATAAGAGGGTATCAGCACAAAAATGTGATAAATTGCAAAGGTAATATTGCATCTTCAGCTTGTGCAAGAGTCTCCCTTGACTGACGGTAGTAGTTAGTTGCCTGTGAATGTAGTAAATGTGATTTACTTTTACTGAAACTTTGAAAATCGGCCATAGGAACCAGTGGAGAAAGGGCATCAGTACAGAGACTGGCAGCTATGGCAGAAGGGTTATGCCAGCATAGGTTGAGCTGCAGGAATTCTTTTGGCAGCACTCTGTCAGGTTTAGGAGGATGACTTGCTTTAGAAATGTGAGGATCACTCAGACTAGTTTATTGTATTTAGATAATTTTATTTCCCAATAGTAGTTAGTGAAATTTTTCATTTTAGTATAATTTATAATGTAGTATTTTCAAGGTTGAGGGAAATCATAATCTGCCCATAACAGTGTGGGAGTTGCTTTCAGAAAGGTCCTGTAAAGTCAGGTTGGTTCATGAGTCACCTACCTCACTGCATAAGTAGGAAATTTATGTCCTTTTCCCCTGAAATAGGGAGGGGGTAGTCTTGTCTGGATTGTCTGCATTTTTTTATTTTTTTTTTTGTCCTGAATGGATGAAGCAATAATTCTCCAATTCACAGGTTTCCAAAGTAGTAGCATGCACACCTTTGCCTGAACCATTTTCCTTTCCCTAAGCAGCATGTCGTTCTCTTCCTGAATGCACCATACCCTTCTTCCCTGAAGCTCCCATTCTGCTTGCTCTGGTGGAGATATTGCACATTACTAAGTTGCATGTTCTCACGGCCTCAGTGCAATTTAGTGTGTGCGATACTTTCACATGAGTGCATGCACACGGGTATGGCTGTGGCTTAAAGTTACTGCAGCTTTCAATTTTGGTGGGGCCTAATTACATTGTGAAATGGTCTTAAAGCCAGATCAGTATTTTGAGTGATGCCTTGAAACATGTGTTAGTGGAAGTTTGTCCTGTAATGTCGGGAAGATGAGCACTGTCTGTTTTCAATTTGAGAAGGGTTATCATTATTTGCTTCATTTTCTTCATTTGCCTTATATACCTCAAATTTGATCAGACTTTTCATTGGTTATAGAAAAGTTACTTAAAATATTATGTGTTTCTAAAAAGGAAGTAGTAGTTATCCTTAGCTGAAATTGGCTGGAAAGTCAAAAGAAAGATCTGATATAAAAAAACCCTATAGCGCGTTGATGGCTGAAATGAGTTCTTAATGAATTCTCAACTTTTGTTTATTAACATCAACAGAAATCTGAAATAAACTAGCATACAAACAAATAAGCAACAACAAAAAAAATCTCAGCTGCTTAAGCATCTAATTGGTTTGCTGTGGCATCCTGGCAGTAATGATGGAGAAAATGAGACAGTGATACAATTCCCACAGAAAACAATAGTCTTCCAGCATGTTAAGCTAATGCTTAGAAAAAGCAAAATGTGTGATCTTGTTTATTTTACTGCAACATTAATAATGTCTTTCAGATTAATTTTTCAAAGACAACTGTTAACTGATTCAGTTTTGACTGAATTTTTTGCATGCAATGTATGTTCCTTACTAGCAGAAATATCTCTTGTGGAAATCTCTTTTGTCACAGGAATGCATTTAACAGCACCTTACTGAAATTTCTCAAGCTTTACTTATGGTGTCTGTTATGAGATGGGAATAGAATTGAAAATGATTGTCTTAATCATCAAGCCCATGGCATCCTGGCCTGTATCAAAACTAGCGTGGCCAGCAGGAACAGGGCAGTGATCGTCCCCCTGTACTAAACATTCAGTCGTGAGGCCATACCTTGAGTCCGTGTCCAGTTCTGGGCTCCTCCATTCAGGAAAGGCATTGAGGTGCTGGAGCATGTCCAGAGAAGGGCAGTGGAGCTGATGAAAGATCTAGGGCATAAAGTCACGTGAGGAGAGGCTGAGGGAACTGTGGCTGTTTAGCCTGGAGAAAAGAAAAATTGGGTGACCATATTGCTCTCTACAACTGGGTACAACAAAGGAGTTGTACCCAGGTGGAGATTGGCCTCTTCTCCCAGCTAGCAAGCGATAGGACAAGCGAAAGTGGCCTTAGTCTCCACCAGAGGAGGTTCAGGTTGGACATCAGGAAGAATTTCTTCATGGAGAGGGTTGTCAAGCATTGGAATGGGCTGCCCAGGGAGGTGGTGGACTCACCATCCCTGGCGGTGTTCAAGAAATGACTGGATGTGGCACTTAGTGCCATGATCTAGTTGTCATGGTGGTGATTGCTCAAAGGCTGTACTCCAAAACCTTTTCCAGCCTATATGATTCCATGATTCTGTAATGAAATAATTGCCTAGTCTAAAACTGGGAGTAACATACTTAAATTTTGTTTCTAGTTACATGGAATAAAGGAAAGTTACAGTTGAGTTATTGAAAAAAGGTGATCTATAAAAAACGTGGTCTGTAAATCTAGAATAGATGCCACGTTGTTTGTGTATATTTGCAGAACCAAACTGATAGTAACTGTAACCTGATTATCCTAGTGGGATAGTAATATTTTTAAGATGATTGTTGTAGTAGCAATAAACACATGACTTTCTCATGCTACTTTTTTAGTGTTTAATTTCTCTTATATGAAAAAAATCCCTTCATATTTTTTCTTTACCTGTATTTCCTTTTATATTGAAAATGCTCCTTCTTGTTAAACACAATTGTCTGTATATTGCTTTATGTATATATGATTTTAAACAATAATTCAAAAAAAAAACAGATCAAAGAAAATTTCAGAAAATATTTTATTTGCTCATGCTTAATTTTTACTCTAAAATTTACCTGAAACTATGAAAAAATATTCATTATTATACACAATTTGAGTGAAGCATGTCACAAAGTCCGTAAATTTAATCTGAATGTCACAGTTTGCTATCTCTAATTCCCAAGATTATCCAAGTGCATAATCTGATGCTGAAACAGACAGTTCTGTTCTCTCTGTTGTGCAGATTGGTACCATGTCTTTTCAAACACATTGAGGGGTTACTGAGGACTCGTTGCTTTCTACGAGGCAATGCTGATGTTCTGCCATTTGTGTCTTTCATATTCCAGATGGTGCATTCTGTACGTTCTAACAGCAGTTTCTTATTGCATATTTGTAGTTTGTAATTCTGGGGCTGTCCAGGTTTTTTTTTAAAGACTGAAGTTGTCTGTAAACATGTAGAGGATATGGGTTTGTGTGTGTGTGTGCATACACACATTTAAATGCATAAGCAGATTTTCATGCAATCTTTAAGAATAGTGTAACATTGCATCTTAGATACAGTCCTTTAATTATGTATTGCACTGAGGCTTTTGTGTGTGTGTGTATATATATATATATATACAGACACACTTTTTTCTTCAGCACCAACTTTTTGAAAGCTATTTGTATGTCAGAACCTACAGTCTCCCATTGAATGAAAGTTTATTTGGTATGTAACATAAACTGTATCAGTAAAAAGAGTTACACTTAACTTGTATCTGGAATTCAACTCAGCCAGTTAGTTTTTCTCTGTACTTCTAAGGCAGGCCTAGTAGCTAACAGGAAGGATGGAAAGAGAAGGGTTGCTGAAAGACTTATTAAATATATGGGTAAGGATTTTTTCAATCAGGCATTTCTAAGAGTAAAAGTATACTATGAGGATTATTTTCAGTATAACGTTGCAGGATTCTATACTTGGATTTCTAATAATTCTCTGTGTGTGTATTTAAGATTGCAGTATATATTATTATAACCTTAGATTTCTGCTATTTAAAATACAGATTTATTATAATGTAAGAAGACAGCAAGAAGTCTGATGTAAAACTTCAGCATTTCCTGATACTTTAAAGATTTAATGTCACAGCTTTAGCTTTTTGCTTTTTTGTTAAGTTATAAGGTCAATCCATTATTTATTCTCTCCACCAACATAAGCAATGAAAATACCCCCTTCTTTATGCTTGTGTTTCATAATTTTATAACAGTAATAATCTGAACAGTCTGGGAGTTTCTTAACATAAGACTGCAATGGATCTTGAGCTGTATTGACTCCAGCTAGCTGTGCTCTCATTTATGAACTTTTCAAGCTAAAATGGGATCTAAAAGAATTACATCTTTACAAGTAGTGTGGAGAATAATAAATGTTCAGCGCATGCCAGCAGCTAAGAAACGCTTGAGTAAGGCTAAAGGGAAGACAGACTGCATTGCTGAACAGCAAAATAACAAAGGCCGTGGAAATGAGAAGCTATCCTTTAAAAAGCTGAAGCTTTTGCTAAATAAACAAAAGGATCATAAACTTCAACAGATAGAAACGGGCCTAAAGCCGTGAGGGTGATGGTGGTGCTGAATTGGATTCATTTGCTCAAAACTCCACAAAATGCACCAGAATACAATTTTTCATATGCAGCAAGAGCAACAACAAGCAGTCGAGGGGCTGAGGGATGACAGGGAGTACTCAACAACAACAACAAGGCAGCTGCCGGATATTGCAGAGGGGAGCTAAACTGGTGAAGTTTTGTTTGTTGCTATGAATGTAAGTGAAGGGACTCGCATTGTAAAACCCTTCTTATGGGTGAGCTACAGAGAATCTCTCAGAAATTACACTGACTTTAGAAGACCTTTTAGAAAAAAACAGATAAAATGAGCAATATGAAATTACTGAGAGTGGATGATGCAAACTCACTAAAGAAAACTCAAGGCAAAATTAAAAAAAAGGTGTTCCAGGGAACCCAGGAAGTACAGACATGTAAGCTGGTATTGGTACTGTGCACGTTAGTAGGAACTAAAGTTAAGGACATACTAGCACCTGGAGAAGGTGATTTAGTTGGAAAGAATCAGTAGAGTTTTTATAGAGAGAAGTTCTGCCTTACTCTTCATGTTTTTTGAAGTGTGGCAAGCAAGACTATTCATAAGTTGATTTGTCTGTTATGTTCTGCTGAAATTTCATAAAGACTTCTTACAGCATCTCTCTCCAGTGGCTTTCAAGGACAAGGGGTATTGGCTTTAAACAGAAAGAGGTTTAGATTAGATATTAGTAAGAAATTATTTACTGTGAAAGTTGTGGGATACTGGAACAGGTTGCCCAAAGAAGTTGTGGATGCAGCAGGATCGTAGACAAACTCAGTTAGAAGACAGCAGTGTCTGGGCAATAAAATGACTGATGAAATGTACTGTAGATGAAAGTGATGCATGGGAGTGAAAACCAGTCCTACCTTCACACATAAACTGATTATCACTGTGCTGACTGTTATCATTTGGGAGCTATATTTTCTGGTAAACTGGATAGTTCAGTGCTTGGTAATACTTAAAAACATCTGACAGGCATATCAGATGTGAACATTTGCTGTAACAAACCTAGACAACAGAAACACAGAATACTACTTCCATTGTATGAATCTGTGGTTTGCTGGTAGCCTGAATTAGTGTGTGCCATTCTGGTTCTTGCATCTCAACAAGCTAGGAGTGCAGTAAGACAGATTAGAGGAATTTAGGTATGCATCAGTTTCTTTGTGAGGAATGACTGAGCTGGTTAGGACTCTTCAGCCTGGGAAAAAGGATGTTACGCAAATTGAGGTTTGCAAAATTGGAACCAGTGGGAAAAGAATGACTGGATTGGACTGCTTATGTCTCCTTCGGGGTCATCAAAAAGCAAGCAGGCAGTTTCAGAAAAATAAATCTCAAAAAATGTGTTGGTTAGTGCTGCAGGCAGTAGACATAGCTAAGGTCTTGCCAAAGAATGTCAGAGTTGCAGCAGCTTACAGGATTGAACACGAGGACTAAGAAGAGAGATTAATTGAACATTACTAAATAGTTTACAAGATACATGTGACTAAAACAGACCAAAGTAGTAATTAAAAAGTTATTACAAATACAAAAGTATTTCAAAGAAATAACCAGAGTTTCTTACAGGTTACACTACATGTTAATTGTTCTTTTTCATGGAATGTAGATGTTTCTCTGTTAGAGAAGGAAATCTGTGTGCTACTGTGTCCTTCCAGACTAGTTACACTTCAGTGAAGCTTTGGTACAGTCACTGGATCCCTGTCCTGCCCTGAGAGGTGTATGTAATATTTGCATGGTACACCATCTCAAGGACCTATGCTTTGTTCAAGACTGTATCACTTTATCTGATTTGTGTCATTATTAACCTGCATATGTTGGAGCTGTTGCCTCTTTGTTCAGTTGTATCTTTGGAAATAATGAGGATAAATAAATTTCGGCAGCAAAACTGTTGAAATCTTGTCATAGAATCATCTCTAAAAATCACTTCCATATTTATATTGCTCCTAAATGATCTTACTCTGTCAAGAAACACTTACTACCACTTCTGGTTTATTCATAGCTGGAATATATCTTAGTGCGCTTTGCTTACTTTCATGTGTAATATGAAACTGAAAAATAATGACTCTTTATTGCTAAAAGAACAGAACTCTTAAAGAGAGTCAAAGAACTGCTTAAATGTTTTGGGGTTTTTTTTGCAAAAAGACTTCTTTGAGTTGTTTAATTCTTCAGTGTTCTCCTGATCGTCACTTGAAATGTGGGGAATCATTACAGAAGAAGGATACCTTAGTTCTTTTTAAGATACTGGCTGTCCTTTGATTGTCACTGGCAGCTTGTCCTTTGCAACAGATCTTGGTGGTCTCTGAAGGAAGAAGTTATTTGGTTTGGAAGTTATGGCAATAGTGATTGTTGGTTTCAGCTAGGAAAAGATAGTGCTGTTGTGCAGAGTTCTTGCTCTCCAGCCATGAGTGTGTCAGCTTCTTTCCTGGTGGGAATGCAGCTATTTATGCCACTAATTAAGAGCTGAATGGGGAGTAGAGACAAGACCTGAACTAGTTAGTTAAAATTAACCCAGCAAAAAATCATTATTGGCTGAATTCATTGTAAAAACTGTCATGGTGCATAATGGAGACTTTGCTGACAGGTAGACAGAGGAAGGGTCATCTGGGGCAGAAGTGAATGCTTGAGAACAGTGGAATGGGAGAGGTCTTTTCCTCTGACAATTCCAAGTTAACCTGATCTGAAATAAATTGTGAAACTGTGCTATGAACTTTGGAATGCATTTCACTTATACCTTGAACTCTCCACTTTTAAGATGTAAAGGTTGTAATCTCAAAAGAAACTGAAGATCTGAAGTTTCTTAAAGCATCATTTTGAACTAGTCAGCTCTTTATACAGAAGGTTTTTGCAACAAAGTACAGTACAATCCTTTTAATGTCTTCTTAGAGAATACAGGAAAATATCAAACATCAGTGGTGTAAAGAAGATGACAGAAAAGTGAAATTTGTCTTCTTCTAACAGTATTTTTGGCTGAGGGTGTTCCTGGTAACAAACTTGCATTTTAGTTGGATTGTAAACTGCTGTATGGCTTGTAAAGTGTTTTGTAAGGAATTTAGAAAAATGCTAATTCTTGTAAACTTTTCCAGAGACTAATATCACTTTCGTCTAGTTTGTACTCTTATGCTCCTTCACAAGCCAGGGTTAACATGCCTTCATTATAAATTTAGTATAATAACCAGTAAATCTCTCTTCTGAATTTACAATGTGCTTACTCTAATCTTTCTGGTAACTCCAAGTCTCATTATTTCAGCCCATATGCTCTTCTTTTCTCCAGTGCTCTGGGAAAAGATAGATGAAGAAAATCAAATTAACTCCAAGGTCGAAAAATGAATACTCAGAGCTGAAAAGCTCCTTTCAGCTGTGGTTGTTGCAGCATTAGGTTGAAATTTTTGAAATCTCACTGTGTTGCTAATGGTGAAGAGCCCTTACCTGCAGGCTCTGCGAAGTGAACCTGAGTTCAAGTACATTTAATGTAAACTACAGTAGAAACAAAGGGGAAGTTCTGGACATTTTATGATCAATCAGTAAAAGAGAAAAAAAAACAAAACACTAACCCCGGCAAAACCCATAAAATGAAAAGGTGGCACTTTCCCATGTGGAATGCACAAGCAAATTCCTTAGCTTTTTTTTCAGTGAAGTAGAAAGAACTTTCATAACAGCAGCAAAAAGAATTAAGCCAGCTAATGCAGAAACATTTCACAGAAGTTTCTTCATTAATCTGAGTAATGTGAAGCATGACCCATGTTCTGTGATTTTTATTTTGTTTTAATTTTACATGCTTTTCAGAGCTCAGTAAAATGGAATATGTATGTCTAAGTATGCCTTACACCAAATTGCCATGAAGTGCTCATCAATTATACTTTTGCAGATGACAGCTCTTGCAGGTAAAGTGGCTCATCCTGCTACAGTGCCAAAGTGAGACGTGAGCAGCAATTGGATTTTCTGATTTCTGAAGCACACAATTGCTCTTGTATATTAAAGGAAGCTGTATGTGTGCCAATAACGTATTAAGAGATGAAATTTATTTACTGTCATAATTACATCAGGAAGGTCTGCATTTTACAGATGGTAATAAATTAATTCAGCTTTTGAACTAGCATACCACATCATCTTTAAGATCTGGTATTGCAGGTGCAGAGTAGCTGAAGCAAACTGCTGATGAAGATTCTGGATAGTGTTTCCAGAATTGTCTTTCTGCTTCCTTAACCATGAAGCCAAATGGTTATGAATTTCTAAAGACTTTTAGGTATGATTTTTAGTTTATGTGAGAGAACTAACAAACCTGAGTTTTCAGAGACTTTAAAGTTCTCCTGGGCCATGCTTGCCACAGAGTAGGATCCCTGTGCTTTTTTTATGACTGGCTGAGGCAGACACAAACCACAGTGAAGGAGAGGAGGAGAATGAAACCAAGTGTAGCTTGCTCTTGTTTTCTGCTTGACCGCTGGTGCTTCACAAGTTCTTGGCACTGTCTGATGCCTTCTCCTTTCAGCTTATTAGTTGTGTGTGCTAAATCCAATTTGCTAGAGAGATGCTTTACTGTTGTACAGTCTAATTGTAGAGGTATGTGCTATTTTGCCATTGAAATATATGACATATCAACTTGCAGAACAACATCAGACCAAGACATACCTGTTAGTCCATGACTAACTTTTCTGTTATTCTACTAGTACATCTGGAAAAAGTACTGGACTTAACAGGCAAAATTATCTTAAAAGCTGCATGACTACATCAGCAAAAGACATGGCAGAACTTTAATTTAAATTTTAGTTCAATTAATCTGAGGAGAAAAATTAAGTTTATCTGAACTGAAATGTGAAAACTGTAAATTAGAAGAGCAGTTTTTGGATGCTTTCTTGTGAATGAGAAGCAGTTCAGCAGTTACACCCTGCTGTAGTTAAATTCACAGCAGTTAATTCTGACTGTAAGTCCTTGAGCTGAGACTATGAAAGCAACTTGTTTTAGACACCTTCAATGGATTTTTTCCCTGACTTGTCTTTCTTTTGGTTGCCATAAGACTGTCTTCCCTTCTTTTGTATTCTCTCTGGGAAAATCTAAAATGACTGCTTGTTTACAAAATAAGTCTTTCCCATAGTTGCAGATGGATATTTTAATTTCAAGTGAGGTTGCTACGTTTGATACTTGTCTCAAACTAGAGGATTCCCTCACCTCCTGTGTACTGAAGAGTGGTTTGGGGATATACATGTAGAAGTTGTTAAGATCTTGTTAATTTTATTACAGTACAGAAAACATCTTTGTGGAAAAAATAAGGAGATATCCAAGGACAGTTTTAAAATATTTTTTTGCTACTGTATGTGATGTATTTGTGCTGCAGTTCCTGTTTGAGAGGAAAAATATTTACTTGGAGATTTAATTATAGCATGTTGAAATCGGGGTTCTTATAGATGCTGTTAGAAGGCAACATTAAATATTTAACAAATTGCTCTGAACACGTTGGGTTGTTTTTGTATTTCTGCTTTTGTTTTGGAAGGACCTGGTAAATGGCATTTAAAAAACTGGAAACTTTGTGTCCTCAGTTAAGAATGTCAGAATCAGTGAGAAGCCTTCTTTATGGTGCAAAGGGTTTCTATAGGACAGTTCTAAGATTCAAGAGACCCACAAGGCTGAGGCAGTTGGCATGACAAAAACATAATGGATTTAGTGGGAAAAAATGTATCATTACTGCAACCAGGAGAAGTGATGGGGGTTTTTGTTGCACCCTCATGACCATTGCAATACAGATAGCATATCACCACTCCAGCCTCCTGGAGCCTTCCATTGCCAAAGATCCAGATATATTTTTTAGTGTTCTAAATTCTTAAGATCCAACCACAGATAAGTTGATCATATGGATTTAAGTGGTATTCAGCCCACTGTTTTGGTAAGGTATTCTTAAATAAAATGTTGGTAGATGGGTTATTTTTCACCCCTTTTTGTATTATGTTTTTACTTGATTATTGACAGAATCAGTTTCAATTCATAAACAGGTTCTCCTTACAAAAACACTGTACTCCTTTGATATCCTCAGAAGGAGTAGACATGAATTAAATGTCACAGAAAATGCAGAAAATAAAGACTTTTGAGCAGATAAGTATGAAAATATCGTGAGTTTTAAATGCAAACTCACATTTAGCAGTCTTACCATGGCTTTGGGTTTTGGGGTCTTCTCTCCTCCTTGCAAATATTTTTTATGCGAGAAGCTTACTTTTCTTATAACTAAGATACAGATGAGTATGCCACTCCTCAAACTCTAGATTTTATATATTTTGGTCTGACTTTCTGTTTTAAGACTGGAAGCTTACCTAAACTGAGAAGTATTCTGGCTTTTTTTATTGAGGCCACCACATATTTGTAAATATTTCCTCCCTTTCTTTATATACCACATAATACCTATCTGTCAAAGGTTAGATTTGTTATTTCATGTCATTCTTTAAAGTTTCCTTTTTTTTCTCTATTTTCTCTTTGCCTCTTTTGAAGGAAAAGATGGCTGACAACAGTTGTTCCTAGTTAATCTGTTGGGCGAGTCTCACATTTTGAACAGTAGTGTTGATCTGTGAGTTTTATCATGCACTCATAGCTTCCAGGTTCAGAAGGCATTTGGAAATCTATGTGAACCTCTAGGTAGGAAAGGAGAGCAAAAATATGCACACTGCCCTCAGAAATAATAATGAGGATAGTGGTCAAAGAAGCAAAAACTGGGAGTCTTGGAATTCTTGCTAGTCCTTCAGTAATTTAATATCAGAGAATGTTTCTTTCCTAGAAGGCTTTATGGATTCAATGGAGGAGAGAAAGTGTGGTTTTAGAGACTTTAGATCCAGAAAGGGCTGTTTCTCTGGGCAGACTGTGTTGCCCTTCAAAGTGCAATGATAATCTTCCCAGTTATCATCTGGCTCTGTGATTTCTCTAGTCTTTGTCCTCCTACCAGAGTTCCCAGAACTGCAAAGACACAATCGGTGTAACTAAAAGCATGAATTATAAACTGGTAACCTAACATCAGCAAACTTCACATTTATCTCTGTGAAGAGAGTGTATGTGCTAACACTTCTGCAACGATACAACTCTTAGGAGGTGAGGAACTCAGGGATAGTTCAGTTACTTGGATTCAAGCTAAAAGAGTGATTTTGAGAATCTTCATGCCTTTCTCAAATACGGATGAAAACCCCACGTAATACGATGAGATATACCAGTCTGATACTATGATTTTTGTGACTGTAGACTTAAGGCATGGGTTTTCAGTTCAGTTATGGGATACTCCACATGTGTATATGCCCGAGTACTGTAGAAATGATACAGCACTTAGCTGCCTGTTTGCTATCTCATGAAGCTGTGGTCACACTTACAAGAGGAGAGCTTGTTTTGTATCCAGCATGCTGGATGTAGATTCAGCAGGATTGAATTAGATTATCATACTTTCTATTTGATTTCTAGTAATGTAACTTAGTAAGCAGCCTAAAAGCTAGGAATACCACGATTGAGGCTAAAATCCTGTAATGGATATGAGATTCTCAATTATTTTCATCCAGAAAGATGTATAAATATGTAGAAAAGTATTAAGAGTTTAAATAGCCTATTTCACTTCACATATTAGTGGTTTTAATCCAGTGAAAATGAGTAGGTATAGAAATGTAAGCAGATAAAGAAAATGAATGAACCTGTAGAAGTGGAAAAAGGCAAAGAAAAAGTAGTAAGTAGTTTGCATGTAGAACAGTACTGCTCCCATAGACAGGTTATTTTTGGTAGAGGATGTGGTCTGATGCTTGAGCAGTTTCTTTCAAGGAATTTGTTCCTGTAACCTAGTGTACAGTTAAGAACTGTATGAGGGGGTTTTGTGTCTAAATGCCTTGAATGACATATGTGAGGGATGTTTATTCTTCTCAGAGGGAGCAAATGCATAAAGGTTTTCAATGTTATGTTTTGAGTTGTGTTATTTGTGGTACTAATGGCTTTTCAGTTTTTCAAAGCTGCTTGTGTGTATATCTTTATAGTTCCCAGAATCCTATTGCCAAAAATAATTAACAGAGTTTCTTTGATTGTTTTAGAGGTGTATTTGATGCTTCCCTCAAAATGGCTGGGTTCTATGGACTCTACACTTGGCTGACTCACACTATATTTGGGATTAACATAGTCTTCATACCATCTGGTAAGAATCTGAACAATTATAACATTTTATAAATAATACTACATAATTATTTATTTTAAAAAATCAGAAGGACTAAATGTTGCTGAAAAGCTTAATTTAATCTTAGAGAATATGGCCATTGGTAGGATGGAGAGAAAGTTCTGATTGCTGTCTTATCTCTGAGCCTTCTCTTTTCCTGTTTTCACAACACATTCCCTGCCAGCTATTTTACTTCTGTTTCTTTTGCTGGATGTAATTCTTTCTTCCTTGTATTCAGTCCCAGTCTTTCCAGGTTTTAACTTCATTCTGCCAGTCTTGGCCTCTGTTTCTCTCATAGTTGACAGGTGCTGATTTTTCAAGATGCCTAAATGCAGGAAGATGCAGTATCATGAAAATGCATGATAGAGGCATGTTCCTTATTCTCAGTACTGTTGCCTCACTGTTATCAGCCTCTGGTTTTCATTTTTTCTTTAATCTTTGTTTTGAAAATGGCTGGACAGTTTTTCAATGAAAAATCTTCTCCTCTGTTCCTCTTTTTCCTCTCTTCCTCTAAAAAGAATAATAATAATAGTAATTTAAACTCATTTGTGTACAAGGAAACATAAGGGGAGCATAAAGCAGGAAACTCCAATATAACAGGAAATGACTATTATAAAGTGCAACTACCTTAAAGGTATTGGTTGTCATTAGACCTATGTAGAAGGTAGTCGGTCTTTTTCTTTGAACTACATGCAAACTCTTAAAAAATTTTTACTTTATGGTTAATGAGACACAAAAAAAAAAAAAAAAAAAGAGGGGAAAAATATGCATTTAATTGTTTTGTACTATGTTCATTCCTGGTGCATTAATATAGAATGGCAACAGTATTGTATCACTTTAGATTGCAACAGGTATTTCTGTAATCAGAAGGGTGTACTCTTGTGTGTACACGTTTGCATACAGAAATATCTAAGTCATAAATCTTATGTTTGCCTGGTTTCTCATTATTGTGGTTGACTGCAGGAGATGTGAGTCTTGGGCTCATATGTTTCTTACACACAGTTGCTGATTTGAAGCCACATAAAAGTTTGAAGTGTGTATGATTAGTATAACTTTCAATTTTTTCTGAACTGGTGCCTCTTTTGGAAGTAACTCCTTATGACTATCAGTTGGTGAAGCTCTTCTCTATGGGGAATAGTGTAATTTTCTTTTTTCCTAAACCACACCTATAAAATACCAAGATCCTCATGGGGCACTTCTTCAATGTCTTATTTAGAGCAGTTGATAGAAGTGGGACTTACTGGTGTGGCAAAAGTGTCAGAATTTAACTGTAAATATATTTGTGAAATATGTTTCTCTGGTCTTTTTCTTACTTTTGTTTCTGTGTCCTCTAGCATTAGCAGCAATCCTTGGAGCAGTGCCATTTCTGGGGACGTACTGGGCAGCAGTCCCTGCAGTCCTAGATTTGTGGCTTGTGCAAGGACAGGGATGCAAAGCCATCTTGCTTTTGGTTTTTCACCTCTTGCCAACTTATTTTGTAGATACAGCAATTTATTCAGATATATCAGGGTAAGTACATTGAAGGCTTTTAAAGTTAGCATTGTAAAAATTACTGACAATCAGTGATGCTTGTAATTAAACTGATTTTTCTGAAGCATGCAAAACAGTATCTTCAATCATAGGAACAGTAAGAAGTCTTACTGGCCTTTATATTCCCAGGCCTCTTTTCTGTGAACGTCAATATGTCAGAGGTCTTGAACTCAACATCAGCAAAATTAACTGTTTTGGCTGGGATTCGTAGAATTAGTTTACCTTTTCTATTTGTCTAGTCATTGACTAAAGGTGTGTGTAGCGTTCTCCTTTACATCCCCTAATGGCAGATGATGATGCTGCAGAACAAACAAAACCATGAGATAGTTAGGGACCTGAAAAAATACTTTAATTAATTAACTAAAATATGGATTGTGAGAATTTTGAGGATTTTTTTTAATTCAGCCTGGACTATTCAACCATAGTCCAGTTCAAAAGTCTATTGAAATTGCAAAACCGGAGATAGGCTTCTACTGAGAGAGTAGCCGGTGCTGTTTTCCTATTGTGGGAGGTAGGCACAGATTTTTTGGAAGAACTTAGTAGATGTTTGGCTGCCTCATTTGACTTGAAAAGTCTCCTGGTTTCAGCTTTGAGTTTGTACACAGACAAACAAATTCCAAGTGAAGGAGACAAAGTCAACATTTGCAGTTATATGTGGAGTGCAACTGAAATGTTCACTGACATTTTCTGCAGCTGAATTATCTGTGAATCCCTTTATGCAACACAGACTAGAAGATAAGGCAGCACAGTTAAACAGAGCTGGCAAAAATGTGAACTGTTAAGTTTCCCATGTGCAAGACATTCATAATCACGTACAATAGAGATGTAAAGGTGTACTTCTCTAGTTACTGCTTCAGTCTTGATCATCAGAAACAATCCTAGTAAACTGAATCAAGGATTTCATGGTCCACACATAGTTACATGCTAGTCCCTCATTTGTGCTGATTTTTATTACAGGAGAGTTAATGTAGAATAAGGACATAAAGTGTTTAAGTTCTCTGTTGTTAGAAATTAATTGAACAGAGAGTACCTAATGATAATATGCCTGATATTAATACTAATTTTCAAAGGCTATGACTGAGTTATTTTGCATTAATTAAAGCTAACAAGTGAAATATAATCAAATTACTATTTTTTTCCTAACAATAAATCATGTATAAATTTAAGGCTTGTAGGTATTTAAATAGACAGTAATTCTTCCACTTACTAGAATACAGTTTTTTGACTGTAGGGCATGCAGACTCTGTTTACTGTCCAGAAAATACATGGGACAGGAATAGATTTTCTGACAGTGGAGCAAAATTGTGTTCTTCCCATGAAATAGAACAGTAAGCATCATACCGTCTTGCAGATTAAATTAATCCTATTTGAAACAGCTATAATTAGGTTATGCAGGGATTTCTAAACAGATTAACTTCATATGATAGTCCTATTTTATCACATGATCTGTTGTTTAATTTAGCAAACTAGCCAGAAGAACATATAAACTGATACAAATGCTGGGAAAAAATTATTTGAAGTTTTTAAAGGTTTAGAAATTAATCATGTGTCTACTGTTGGAGAAACATAAAACTTTAAGGTCAAGGTTATCCCTTCAGAAAAACAGTCTGGCCCTGCCAGTAGGTTAAGTTTGATCTAGGTAAGACATGATTGAGGTGTGTATGATGTAATAGGTCATGTTTCATGGTCTAATTTGGCACACAGTTGAGATGAAGGCAGACTTGAAATGTGGGAGTTGAGTAGAAGTCGGGACCAATAGCAGAAACCTCAGAAACTACTGGAGCTCTGAATTGACTAGCTGTTATTTTCAATGCATTACAATCAGAATTTAGAGGGACTTCCTGAAAATTGTGTGCTAAGTATCAACCGTAGTTTTTCTTATACCGTTCCATATTGCCAGCATTGTTTTAACTATAAAGAATGAAGGATGGTGAGCAGGTTCTGTGTAAATGCTGTTGGTAGGATTTGCATTTTGGACCTGAACTGGGACATGGAAAATAAAAATGGCATGGTTTACTCGCTGCCGTAATAGCTCTTATCAAAAGCTCCACTGGACCCAACTTTCCAGTAAAGATTGATACGTTCATTAAAATCTGGTTGTTTGGCATCCGAAAACATTGGAAGCTAATGATAACAAGCACTCAAAGTGAAAAGGTTTTTATAACAAAATGAGAAGATATGGCTATTTATTTTAACACTATAATCTAACCAGTCTTTGAAAGATGCAATGCAAGTTGCTATCGTGTACATTAATGTCTTTGCTCAGGGGTGCTCATAGTACATGTTGCTAATTGTGTTAAAATTTAACGGTTCTTGACCCTAAAGCATGGACAGTCTTTGTAACCAACCATTTTTTCATTCTCAAAATGGAAATGTTTTTGCTGTTAACTCCTTCAGACATTTTTCAGCAGATGTCTATAAAGTAACTCCTCCATTCTGGATGTTACCAGCGTTACAAGCTATTGTAATGTTTGATCTGTTGTGCAAATACAGAGCAGAATACAGACTGGAACATTTGTGCAGTGATTCAAACAGCAGTTTATTGTGTAAATATGGGTATCTGTAACTAGCTGTGCCATTTCTAAGCTCGATAAAACATTAATTCACATTTCATAATTGATAACACTGTGTTTGCTGTTCTTAATTTAATTTTATTCTTCTTGTGGCAGAGGTGGTCATCCTTACCTGACAGGTCTTGCAGTAGCTGGTGGAGCATATTACCTGGGACTGGAAGGAGCCATCATAGGACCAATTCTACTCTGTATACTTGTGGTTGCTTCCAACATATATAGTGCCATGTTGGTGAGTCCAACAAA
The DNA here is from genome assembly GCA_035222235.1 of Margarornis squamiger. NCBI lineage: Eukaryota > Metazoa > Chordata > Aves > Passeriformes > Furnariidae > Margarornis > Margarornis squamiger. The sequence goes on along the minus strand of JAWWTY010000077.1, from coordinate 84,657,463 downwards.
TTCAGTGCCCACTCCGTCACAAGCAACGTGGCCATTGCAGATTTACCGGTGAGCCATAAATGTCTTACTTGGATGCATTATGTTTTACCAGATCAGTGCATGTCTACACAGCTATAGAGAATGAGGGCATGAGTTTCATCTAAGAGTGTGCATTCACATTTGTGTGAGTATTGGAGTATCTGGAGAGCATTCAGCTATCCTATATTCTAGAAAAAGAATTATGGTGAAGTAAAACAAACTCACTGGGACTTGTATACTTGAAGTGTTTGTTTAATGTCTCTTGACCTCCTACAGAAGGCTCTTTTAGAAAATTTACTGGTAATACCTTTGTGTCTTATAATTTATATGCTTCTCTTGTGCTAGGAGATGATTGAACATCCTTTATTCTGTGTAAAACTATTATTTATGGATATCTAATAGAGGTCATTGTCCTTAATAAAGGGCCTGCCTGAAAATACTGCATTTTTATGTGTTAATGTATAATACTGCAAAATATAAACATACCTAAATTTGAAAAAATGCCTTTATTCCATTAAAAGTATGATCGTGATTAATGTCATTATTCAAGTTACTGAATATGGAATGTAGAAATGTATCTTTAAACTGTACAGTTAAGGAATGGGATGAATAAAAAACTCCTAACTAAATAATTAATTACAGTTGGAAACCACATTGTGATGGTGTTAATGACAGTAGGCATTTAAATGTCTCTACTCCCTTACTAAATTATATAGCTTAGCCCATCTTATATACAAAGTCTTAAAAAGAGACTATTTCTGCCTCTCAGAAATAAACTTCTGCTTTATTCACATGAATAATGTTGTCATCCTTCACTTAAGCAACTTAGGAGAAAAAACGCTAATTGGACCTGTATGTAGTCTCTGACTTACTTACCCTATATGCCACAGTACACACAAAAATCTGTGTGTCTGTGTGTGTGTGTTTCCAGTTTACTTGGTGGGAAGCTAATTATTTGTAATCACTGGTCAGATTTGAGTCTTACTTTTCACATTTCTTTTCCTTCTCTCTCCCCTGCCCCCCAGGTCTTCGAGAGAGAGTCCGGAGGAGATGAAAATGTCTGCAGAGTGATGAATGTGCTGTGCTGCACCAATTCAGCATGAGGGAATCGCTGTCTTCTATCTTGAGTTCACAGCAGCCATGGCCTTCTGTCCCTTTCCAGCTGTGCCTGGGGGCAGCTCACAGGGAAGCATAGCTTGGGGTTTAGGAGAAAGCACTTCTGGAGCATCTGCTGGCCTTACATTATTGTGCACTTTGCCTCTTTAAGAGAGAATGTCTACTTCCCATGGCTTTGCATACCAACACACAGTTCAACTGCCTTTTCGAAGACTTTGAAGACCTTCTGTCTTCATAAAAAGAATAGTTAAAAGGACAGGTACATCCACTGGAGTCATTATCTCATCTGCTGAAATGACTAACTTGGCTTTTATTTATTGGATTGTTTTATTAAGTTGTAGTAGCTTTAAAGAAAGCTGTAATTCCAAAATATTTATTTTCAGTTGATCTGGTGGCAAAAGAAGTGTAAACCACTCATTGTGAAATGAAAGTATAATACAAATATTTGCTGCTCCTCTAAGTATTTCTTTATAGGCTTCAACCATCACCTGTAACTCATAATAACACTTAAATGTTATCCTCTTATAGGCACTGAAATTTAATGTCGTTGGAGACTGGTGTTTCTAATATCTTCCTGAAATTAGTGGAAATGCAAACTGTTATATGTGAGTTTTCCTCTTACTGAAGTAGGAGGATTTGTTTAAACAGTTTAAATCTTGCCCTCATTTGCAGTGAAATCTGATAATATTTTGCTGCTTACCCACCCTCCCAGTGGAGTCATCTTGTCAACTAAATTTAATCTGAGGCCTTAAGTGTTTTCAGGCAGCAGTAATGTACAATAGTCATGTCTACTTCCAGTAATAGGAAGAAGTTGGATGGGGATTGTTTAATGCTGGTTTTCAAATGCTGTGGCTGAGTTCAATTAACTTCTCAAACAAATTTTATTCCCAGAGAGAAAGGGAAGAGAACATGGATTTTGGTTTTGTTTGGGGTTTTTTAACCCTGTAAGCCTCTGGCCAAATATCTAAGATATATCTTAATATATCAAGGTACATCTTGTTAATAAACAAAGTTCTTAAATTTCTGAAATGAGGTGTTGCCTAGGTCACAGCATCAAATGCTCTAGTGTTTTTCTTCCATATGTAATATTGCTTAAATTGCAGTTTTGGTGACATTTAAGGCCTTTTGTATTGATTGTTGAAATATTTTGACACAATGGATCTTTATAAATAGATCCTTTTTGTAAACGGGAAGTGGGTTTTTTTGGTAGATATTTTTCATACTTGCACAGCTTTTCCACAAGTACAATGAGGCCCTGGGTACTAAGTAGCAGATTCACTTGCTTAACCAAAGAACAACCTTTCAGTTTCTAGTAACTTCTCCTGAATTTATTTCAGTTTGATTGAAAATGAGTTGCACAAAATACAGGTATGCCTTGTATTTGCTGTTCACAGTAGTAATGTAATGGATGAAACAAAAATCCTTTCTCATCCAGGGATAAGGATATCTAAGATGTGTGTACAAATAGCTCTCAGTAACTAAGATGTTTGTTTTGCTTGAGTTGCAAGAGTGCTGTTAGATTTGGAAGGTTCTTATTTTCATGACACTGTATGTATTTTTACCTTGTTTCTAAAAATGCATTTCCATGGAAAGTGGTTGGAAAGCACTCTGGTACTTAGTAAGCAAGAAAGTCCTGCCATAGTTTTGCAATAAACAGGCTGCCTATTAAGACTCAAATAGCCTTGTTCCTCAGATTCTCAAAATTTGCAGCTGCAATTTTACTGATGAAATTTTGTATTTAAGTGAGGGGGGTTTGAGTGTGCTGTTTTGCACACTTGCAGGTATGTGTTTGAAGGACAGGCTTGGGCTTAATTGAGTAGGTGGACTGAGGTTTCTCAAAATATGGAAATATCCCATTTAATATTTTAAATTCTGAAAGATCTACACAACATTTCCAACTAACTGAATAAGAAGAATGTATTGCTTGAATCAAGTGTCTGTCCTGTGGTTTTATTTCCTTGGCTTTTTGGCTCATGAAAAATGTTTAATGAAACACATTTTTATAATTGCTGCTGGCTAGGGTGGAGGATGACGAAGCTGTAACTAGGTATTCCTGTGACATTCTAGCAGCTTGAATGAGAACACCATGTTACTTAGGAAACTTCTTTTATTACTTTTTATTTAGTTCACGGTTTTGCACTAAGTTGTTGTGTTCTTGTTGTAGCTTATTTTAGACAGCATTTAAAGAAGATTAATAGCAAGAAAAAAATGGATCTTTAATGTATTTCCAGTTTTCCATTGCACCTCTTTTCTCACTGTTCAAGACATATCTTTTGTCTACATTTGCTATCCCATTTTCTTAGACAATCTTTCATATTCATATGGTATTAACACAGTCATTTTAAAGAGCCGTGCTAAAGCATTATTTAGTTTGGTTTTAAGTTTTCTTCTTCTGTCGCCTGACCACTTTAGATCAAAGAAGGGTCTCTGTTAGGAAGTTTAAAATCATGTTTCAAACACAGTTATCTTCCATAGTGGCAAATGAGTAAAATCATCTGAGAAGATGCCTTGCTTTTCCTTTCCTAATGTGAAGAGAAATCATTTTGTATGGAGAACTCATATCTGATGCATTCTTGTTAGTTTGCCCTCCTTTAAAATGAGGCCTCATATGGATGCTTCCTGTTTCAAATTCAGCTAAGACTTGCCATGAAGAACCATCTATAGTACAGTCTTACTCGGTAAATGTAGCTTAAGGAACTCATGCTGTGTGCTGTGCCTGATTGAGGAACCAATTATGTGGTTCAGTATTGGTGCAGTAAACAGTATACTGCCAAAAAAAAAAAAAAAAAAAGAAAAAGAAGAGACAAACCTTCCAATAACACCTTCTTAGCATAGGAAATGTTCACTGAATGTCACCATGTTTAGAAAAAAAAAAACACAAAACACCACCTTATGAAAGAGTTTACTTTGATTATTTGGGTTGTGTGTTTAGTAAGTGTCTAATTACCTGTAGAAATAGAAGACCTTATCCTTGCATATTTAGCAATCTAGATTATTTTCTGAGAGGACTCAGACTCTTTAAGAGCATTTTAATTTGGATCAGTCTCATATTAATGTGAAAATAATCAAACTGGTCACTTTGACTTCTAGTCATTGTAAAGAGCCAGTTCATGGTTATATTTCCTTGTCTGCAAAAACAACCAGCAGCTTGGTGGGATAAGCTTTTAGTAGATGTCTTGTGGGTTGGATAAGAAAAAAAACCACCAAGAGCAACAAATCAAACCAAAAGCACCCTTTTCTGCAGTTTTCTACAGTTTTCTTAGGAGTGACCATCTTTTCCATAATGCTTATAGGCAAGAAGTTGATTACCTTTAGCTATACTGTAAACAGTCATTCCAGAAGCGGGTATTCACTAAATGTATTTACTACATGTAGTGTTCAATTTGAACAAAAAATTCAGAGTTCAGAAGGGAATGCTCATAGTAATCCAAGGCAATGTGGTCTCAAGGTATTGTGAAATTCAACTGTGCTGTTTTTTATCATTCTCTTCTAGCGAATCAGGCTTGTGGCAATTCAGTGTAGTGCCAAAAGACTGGTGCTATCTGTTTCTGACACTTGAGTCAGTTAGCCCTTCCACCCCTTCCTGTACCTTAGCTGTGCTGTGACAGAGCTAGCAGAAATGACTGTGCCACTTTACAGCCCAGCACGTTAACTTCAGGTCACTGTAAATCCTGGATTAATTGGATGCATGAAGCAACAAATGGAAATGGTCAAAGGTCTGGGACACGTTCATTTTGCCAGCCTTACTACAGGAGGGTGGGTTTCAGCACAGGTGCACCATGACCAGTTGGGAGCAGAAATTACTTATTTTGAAAGACTGCTTAAAATAAAAAAGAAAAGAAAGAGAAAAAAAGTTCAACATTATAGTAATACATACAATGCACATTTTTCAGAAATTAATTTGGTAACCACATATCTAATAATGGAGCCAGCAGTCAGATATTTCCATGCACAATGGTGTGTTATGTGCAGCTTATCTAGGTTACACTTAGGTTTGTCTGATTTCAAGGAATATATGGCTTCTCTTAAAGACTTTGGGGAGGAGGATACACTGGATGTGTATTTTGTCAGTGATTATTGGAATAGGAAATCCATAATCCGTTTAATTAAACAAAATAAGAAAAAAGCATTGTTCATGGAAAATTGGATTCTCCATTATTATATGTTGTGGATATCAGTGCAATGTTAAACACTGTTTTTCAGAAAGCCTGAAAATACAAAACCAGATGAAATTGTTCCTGACTAAAAGCAGAAGCTGAATTGCTATGCTGCTGATCTCTGTTTCTGGTGACAGAATACTGCAAGTGGTGCCGCCCTTCCTATGGACCTGATACACTACACTAAGGATGGGAAAATACCATTATTCTACTGAGACTCCATAGCTTTGCATCACTGGCAGAAGACGCTTCCACAACTGCCTTTATTCAAACATTGTGTTTGTGTTATATTGACTTGAATTTGTCACTGCAGATAGTGCCATCTTTGTTGAATGCTACCTCTGGAAATGGCTACAGTTTCCTTCAGAAAGTGCTGGAAGGTGTTTGGATTGGAGTTACTATTCATTGTGTTTAATAATGGAGGTAGCATTCTTCTAGAGATGCAGTTGTTTGCCTTGAGGTTTGCAATTTTACAAGAGAAAATTGATTTCCTAGATAATCTTTATTGAGTGACAACTGACATCTCTTAAATCCATGGATGCATCAACTTTTTAAACTCTATATTGACTTGTATTTCAAAGGGTTTCTTCTTACTGTTATTTGTTACACTTTTTGCTGAAGCGCACTTTGGCAATTCCCATCTTATTTCTATTTCTACAAAACTAGAATTGCCCAAAACTCTTAACAACTGTTAGGGAGGCTTGATCTTTAACCTGGTACCATTTATCTGTCACTTTTACTAAAGTACCTTAATGCTCTATTGTAAAGTTTTCCAAATCTGCTTTTGAGTGATTGGGGTGGGAAGAAAAGAAAAAAAAAAAAAAGGCAATGTGTAAAGTGAATTTGGTGTTTTGAAACCAGAAACAATGCCAACAGTGATGAGCATATTCAGGGATTCGACAATGGGTTTGTAAATAGATATATTGATATGCAGCATTATATAAATATGAGCAGTCTCTGTCCTATTCAGTCTTTAGCTGCAATGTTGTCCTATCTTTTTTTAAAATTATATCTGAGAACAAACTTGTGCCTGTAGATAGTGAAAACAAGCAACATTTTCTAGAATTTATGTTTACTTGATACAGATCGAGGAAGAGCCAAGCAAGTACTGGTAGGGTGACTACAACTGTTTTGTTGTAGTTCATATAAAGTAGGGAAAAGCTGCTAGGAATGCATGGCTGAGAGATTACTGTTCCTGGAAGGATTTGCACACATCCTCTAAAGAGCTGCCAAAATTAATAGGTCATGAAATATGTCTCTAGTTCCCCAGACTCTTAATCTCTTCCACACCTCATCTGGTATCTTGTTTTGAATATGGTTTAGTACATGAGAGTATTGCTTCATCCCCTTTGGGGAATCAGTTCCAGAGCCTGAAGGGCATGCTTTGAATGTCCATACTGAAATAGTATGTCCAATTCAGGAAGGAATTGCTAATTGGAAGTAAATGCATCCTTGATCTGCTCTGCATATGGATGGACTTGGACAAATATAATGCATGTTACACTGAGTTAGAGATTATTTTTTGAATGTGAGTACTATGTGGTGACACCAAAGCTGGGTTTGAGTGAGAAGCAGGGTCTATTTGCTTGCAGCAGGATGCATCTGCAACCTAATAAAGCAGAGTGAGTGCTCTAGCATCCATATATGTACATGAAGAATTTTCAGCATGATGGTTTTAAAGCAAAAAGCTGATTTCTGCTACTGGCCTCACTTTTTACCACTAGGCTGTCATATGCAATGATCCAATGAGGGCGCAAAATCAAAGAAGCTTTTCATGGTATTGGTATAGATTAAATGTAAGAGGTATCATAAAGCTAAAACATGCCACAGAACAAAAGTTCATTAGGCTTAAGAGCTGAAATTCATGCCATAAAGCTGGAAAAACAAAATCCAAATAGTTCACCCTCTTCCTGCCAGTCTCACCCTAAAATGGGACCTTTTTCAACAAGTATCAATAAAAACTATTTTTGTGTTGTTTGTAATTTACTGGCTCTCTAGATCAATGTTTTTAGTTTCTGTCATCTGTCATCACTAGTGTATTCTGCAAGCATACAATTTGTTCAGATTGTTGCCTTTAAAAACGGATTTTCTGTGCTTCAGCGATGGTTGGAAACCAACTTTTTAGACCAATAGTTGGGTCCTTACCTATATATATATATATATATAGGTATATATATATATATATGCTAACTAGTGTTTGATGTTTTGGTCAGAACACTAAGGGAAGATTGGTTAGGAAGGTTGGTGTTTTTTCCCCTTTGGGATATTGCACCAACCAAATCCAAAGAAACTTTTGACATTGCATCCTAAGACTGGCTACACCCTACTCAAACCTAACAGCAGATCTTTTGTGTTACAGAGCATTGGTTGCTCTAAAATGTGTGTTCCTACCCAGACCCTATGGGGATTTGGAGCAATAACTTCTATTGTCTGTTGACACAAATTTTGTCTGTAAATGTACATTTGATACATCTTCAGAATGGAATTAACCTTATCATAATTTGGTTTAGTACAGTACCTGGTTTTGCATGTATAATATTGAAAATAAAACCCCTCTGTCCATCTGTGGCCAACTAAAATGTGTAAGTTAAGATTGAGAAGTACTTGTGTAGACTGCAGAGGTATTTAAACTAAGTAATTTTGATTGTATACACCAGTGCTCACCCTGAGAAAAACAGTTTTTGTAGCAGGTTTAAGATGCTTTTAACTTAATACTGTATTCACACCGCAGTCCTTTGTAAGCACAGAATGGTTAATATATTTTGAAATAAAATGCTGTTAACGTAAAGAAAACTGTGTTTGATTTGAATAATGATGGGCTCTTTGGAATCAGCCACAAAGGCAACAGTTAATCTGGTGAAATTACAGGTTTGCTGGAATTGGATCTGCCGTCGCAGAGTACAACTTATGTCACTGAGACAAGCCATACTTCCCCTTTCCTCTTCACATTTTCCAGGAGGTAAGGAAGGGCACGTGCCTTAAGAGTAACTATGGTTCAGCTGGCACCTGGCAATTTGCTACACTGCCTGCAGTAACACAGCCACACGTCCAGACCCTACAAAAGCTTACATTTGGCAGCTCTAGGTAATTCGAGTTACTTCCATTATGGCTTACTCTCTGGATTGGAAATGGTTGTTTAGTGTCTAAGCAGAATTTTAGATCATTCTATTGACTGTAAAGCAAAAGTGATCAAATCCTCCCTGCATGGCTGCTCACACCTTCTAAAATGAGATATGACTGATGTTACAGTTTTCATCCCTCACACTGTTCTGTGACCAGACTCATTGCCTTGAAATAATTTATATAGGACAGTTAGTTTTAGCTAGTATCTCTTTAGTTCTCTGAAAGGATCAAACTTTGTTTAGTTTAGTGCATACAAGGTGGGGATTTTAGCAATTTATGATTTGAGATTTGATTTTTATTTTTTTTTTTAATTGGGACTGGTCTTCCAAGATGTTCAGAAGTCCTTTTAAGTTAGAACTGAGATAAATGCATCTGTAATCAGGCAGCCCAAAGCACATGTACTTCTGTGAGAACTCCTTAGTTTTTTGGTGCTTTTATTGTGCAGATAATAGTGCTTTTATTAAGAGAAAACAAGAAGTTCTGTTCAGCACTCATTACAGATAAAGTTTTATAATGGTGTAGCACCAACTTCTTTAGTCAGTCTCAACTGTTTCTTCAAAATAGTTCAGGAGGTGCATGTCCAATATAGCTCATTAATATTTTGTGTGTGGGAGAGTAAAGTATGTGAAAGTTATCAGGCAGATACATAGGCAAAAAATGTGTATTTTTGAGCTTGACCGGAGATACAATTTAAAAGATTGCAGTCTTTTGGCTTTACCACTTATAAAACAGCAATTGGTGTTTTGAAAAAAAAAATAATAAACCCTAGACTTTCAAATACATTTAGTTGTCATAAATCCCAACAGTGAATGGTAACAGAATTGAAAGCTGCTCAGAAAAGCACTGTGGTGATATCTCATGGTGTATATAAAATTTTGTTCTGCAACTGAATTATAATTATCTGTGCTGTGATGGGCCCTGACAACTTCTTTGAGGATTCAATTCTGTAAATTTCTGAGTATGCGTGCTTGCAAACATTTTGGTCAATTTGGTTAATGCAGAGTGGTTTAAGGAGGAGGGAAGAAAAGCATTTAGCAGGTGTGCAATGGTAGGAAACAGTTAATTCATGGCTCCACTCAGCTAAAGATGGGGGTGTTCCTGGAAATTACAACCTATGTAATTGTGTAAGAATGAAACTGTCTGCCTTAAGCAAACAAAGCCCCAACTGTTCTAGGTCCTCTAGAGCACTCTCCAGTAATATGTTGCATGAGTATCTGCTGATCTGGAGCAGAGAAAATGGATGAGAGCTATGAAGCAAAGGAATAATATGTATTTGTTTCTCAAGCTCCCTCGCTGGTCTCTTAGGCCCTTTATGTTCTTAATTTTTGCCATGCTCCCCAGTGTGAACACTAGAATAAGCTTGAGCATAGGTGTGTAGGATAACAGCACAGGACCAAAGTGCAGCGGGATGCTGGGAATACATGAATAGCACTGAGACCAGGCTGCATATCTTGAAATACCTGGAAGCAGCAACAGCTACTGAAAGCTGCTCATGTAGACATTGTCCTCACTGCCACCCCATCCAAAACTCTGTTTGTGGCCACATGTCACAGAGCTGGTGTTCTGCCTAGCAGGAATACTACATCAGTCCCCTGTGCAATGGCCAACCAAAATTAAGCATACTAGACTCTTGCCCTGTTTCTACACCATTCTTTGTGTTGTAGTAGTAGCTGTAAAAATCTCCACTCCCTCAGCCAGTTCCTCCTCCCTTCAGTGTAATTTGGATTTAAACACTGAAGGTACTTGCAATGCATGCAGATAAAAGCTGGGGTCCAAATATGTAGCAACAGCTGTATGGGGTGGATTTTGTGGGTTTTGTTTGGTTTTTTTTCCTTTGCAGACTTACAGCCATGCACACACTTGCATTCCTGATTCACAGGTGGAACCAAATCCTTGTGCCTTAGATAACTAAAACAGGCTGCTTGCTTTGATTTTACCTCTTACCTGAATCTAATCTTTTTTTTTTTTTTTTTTTTTTGTTAATAAAAAATAAAAAAAAAGATTATATTGGGCAAACACATGCTTTTTTTTACTTTAGAAGACAAACAGCAGAGAGAAGACTATTGTGATAAAACTTTTAGAACCTTTGGTGCTTTCATAATTTGTTGATAACTATCTTTCAGCTGAAGGTTTCTGACAGGGAAAATCATGCATTATCTCGCCTGGCCTGACTTAAGCCCCTTATGGGAGAGAAAAAGTTTAATTTAAAAATTTTGCATGACTTTACTCAGCATCTCCTTTTTAAAGCACCACTGTTGCTGACTACACACTTTGATTGCTCAGAGAACTAGGGATAAGTCAGGTTGCAAGCTTTGCACTTCATGTTTTTCACTTTTCCAAAGAAAAGAATTCATTTCCAGGACCATGAATGGAATTGGGCTTGTTTAGAAAAGATATACTTTGGTAATTTTGGGTTGTTTGAACTTATCGTAGAATCATAGAATATCTTAAGTTGGAACAGACCCCCAAGAATCATCAAAGTCCTATTCCTGGCCTTCATGGAACAACCCAAGAGTCACACCATGTTCCTGAGAGCGTTGTCCAAACACTTCTTGAACTCTCTCAGGCTCGGTGCTGGGACCACTTCCCTGGGGAGCCTGTTCCAGTGCCCAACCACCCTCTGGGTGAAGAACCTTTTCCTAATACCCAGTCTAAACCTCCCATGACACAGTTTCATGATGTTTCCTTGGGTCCTGTCACTGGTCACCAGAGTGAAGATATCAGTGCCTGCCCCTCCTCTTCCCCTCACAAGGAAGTTGTAACTTCAGTGAGGTCTCCCCTCAGTCTCCTCCAGGCTGAACAGACCAAGTTACCATCAGCTGCTTCTCGTATGGCTTCCCCTTCAGCCCCTTCACCAGTTCAGCAGTTTGTTGGGGCATTCACCCCTACCCTGGTGAGTTAAATTTGCTGCCCCCAGTTTGGGATTATGGATTGAAAGGCTGAGAGCATTTGATACAGAGATTTAGACATTAATCAGTAACTAATGGTACAAACAGTTTAATCATCACCAGATTAACAAGAAGCACTGTGGCAGAGAAGCATTTCCACATAATTCTCTTTTACATTTGTTTTGCCAACAGAGGTAACTGCTCAGTCACAATTTGAATAATACTTTTTTCTAAAATGCTGCAGTCAATGAGTTGTGATGATTAATGTGTTTATACTTACTATTTAAGTGAGTATATTCAGGTAGATTTATTAAGCTAGAGGGATTTTTGAAAAAAAAAACCAACAAACCCTACCCTCAGTAGCTTTAGAACTCAAATTAACGATGGCAAACTTAGGAAATGGCAGTCCCACCAGCCAGAACCATCCCACGGATTTTGGCATTGGACTGGTGATTTGAAGGTTTTTATACTAAATGTCAGGATGACACATGTCCAGTAAATGACAAGGCATAGCTGTTACCAAACAGTGTCCACATACAAGTTACCAAACCTTTTCTTGGTCAAGACAGTTCAGTTCTGCTCATTTCAATTCAACCAGGTAAAAGTCACAGCTTCCCCTTCAGATGCCTGATGGAAAGCCTAAACCCAGTACATATTCCCCTCAGGAGGTGGCAATGTCAGGTGTTCTTTAGATTTTTTTAAATTTTTTTTTAAGTTAATCATCTCTAGATTTTTTATCAAACAATTCCGGTTCTGTGAAGAGCAAAGGCTACTGGCTTTTGTCAAATGCTGTTTTTGCTGAAGACTTTCAAGAACTGAGTCAGTGACAGGGGAATTCAGAAGCTTACACACCGGGAATGTCAAGAATTTTCTTGTGCTTCTTGGTGGTTTGTAGCTGACATGTATTTAGCTGACATAAAGCTATTTCCTTGCTTTCTGAAATACAGTTAGTAGGTAAGTGTAGACTGTCATTGCAATGGTGGTTTTTCTCCTCACCTAAGAAAGCATAAGCTAGCTGTACATTGTAAAGCCTATTTCTTCATGGAGATTTAAACTAAAGACTTTTTTTTTGCCTCAAAGATGAAATAAATTTGGTTTTCTCTTTGGAGTATTGCCAACTATTGCAAACTGGTGGAGTCCCATATGTTTTCCTAGGGATATTTATCTGGGAAAGTGTCAGCTAATTTGAACTCTCTGCTTACCATCACCACTGGTTTACAAGCATTAAAATCCTTGCCTTCAAAGCACTTCTGTTCTTTCATGAGAACAAATGAATGTCTTGTGGTGACAAAAACTTCCAATATATTTAATTTTCTACTCAGAATGAACTACCTTGCACTAGGAGTTATTAAGTAGCTAAACAGAAATTTCTCAGTATCTGCATGAGAACATCAGATTTGCCGGTGCCTTTTCAAATGTTGCCAATATCTTTATTTCTCAGGAATAAATATTTAAAGAAAATGATTCTGAGCTTAAGTTCTCCCAGCTGGAAGAAATTCATCATGGCCATAGACCAAAGATTCCTGCTTCTTCCTAGATACTGCAGCTTGTTTTCCACATTCCTGTCTTTCAAAATAGAAGTGCTCTGTATGTTTGTATGAGTTAAATAAAATATGAAAAACTATTCTTTGACCAAAATTTAATGATAAGGGGGATTTCTGTCTTCTGGACAGCCATTCACATGGCAAGTCTTGCCCAAGGAAATACTTTCATTTTGATTGACTATGAACAACTATGTTGACCTATCAAACTCCTGTGAGACCTGACAAACACTATGTCAAAAGAACATTGAGATTAAAAAGTTGGTAACACACATGAAAACTAAATGGATTATAAAAGAGTCAAGTAACTGTAGAAATAATAAATGAGAATACTTGTTTAGCAAGCATTGCAGCAGGTTCCTGTGAAAAACAGTTCTTGGTCTATCACAATATTATTAATGTATTTCAAGATAGGAAGAAGCATTGTAACTATTTGAAGGTTTAATGTAATAACTCTCAGCACTTGCAGTGACAGGTAAAAATTCCTGAGAAATCCTGGTTACATATCAAACTGGTCTCATTCTAACAATGTATGCATTAATAGAGTCTGATGCAAGGTGATGCATTCACAATTATGCATCTGTTACGAGGATTATATTTTGGAAGCCAATCTGCCTTAAAACTTCTAGGGTTCAGTTTAGATACCTAACAGGATGAAAATTAGTGGTGTTGGATGACTTAAATAAATCATCCCATATTAAATAAAATCATCCCATAAGTGACTGGCTGATGATTCACAATCACCTGCCTTTTTTCTTGTGGGAGACTTTAATCTACCAGATGTCTGCTGGAAACACAGCAGAGAGGAGGCAGTCTAGGAGGTTCCTGAAGTGTGTGTAGGATAACTTCCTGACACAGCTGGTATATGGGCTTCCCAGGGGTGAGGCCCCACTAGACCTGCAGTTTAGAGAGAAGGGCTGGTGGGAGATGTTGTGGTCTGAGGCTGCCTTGGGCACAGCAACCATGAAATGATAGTTTTCAGTACTAGGTGAAGTAAGGAGAGGCATCAACAAACCCTCTACCCTCGACTTCCAAAAGGTGGACTTTGGTTTGTTCAGGACACTGATTTGAAAAGTTCCTTGGGAAGCAGCCCTTAAAAACAAAGGGGCCCACGAAGGCTGGACATACTGTAAGAAAGAAATTTTGAAGATGCAGGAGCATGCTGTCTCTATGTGCCTAAAGATGACCTGGCAGGGAAGAAAACTGGCCTGGCTGAGCAGGGAGCCTTTGCAGGAACTCAGGCCAAAAAAGAGGGTGTGTTCCCTTAGGAAAAGGGGCAAGGAACTGAGGAAATATTTAAGGATTTCGTTAGGTCCTGAAGAAAAAAAATAGTGGCAAAAACTCAGTTAGAACTTAACCTGGCCAATTCTGTCAAGGATAATAAAAAATGTTTTTATAAATACATTAATAACAAAATGAGGGCCAAGGAAAACCTCTATTCTTTATTGAACAGGGTGGAGAATATAAGAAAAACCAAAGATGAGAAAAAGGCTGAGGTAGTGAACACTTTCTTTGCCTCAGTTTTCAACAGTAAGAGAGGTCATCCCCAGGACAACTGGCCTCCTGATAAGGTAGGCAGAGACAGGAAGCAGATTAGACCCCCTGTAATCCAGGAGGAAGTGGTTGGTGACCTGCTGAGCCACTTGGATCCTCACAAATCTATGGGACAAGGTGGGAGTCATCCAAGCACACTGAGGGAGCTGGCGGAAGAGCTCACCAAGCTGTTCTCCATTACTTATCATCAATTCTGGTTAATCAGAAAGGCTCCAGATAACTGGACGTTGGCCAATGTGACACCCATCCACTAAAAGGGCTGGAAGAAGGATCCAGAGAATTACAGGCTTATCAGCCTGATGATATCAGTGCCCAGAAAGGTGATGGAGCAGATCATCCTGAGTGCCATCACATGGCACATACAAGACAACCAAGGGATCAGACCCAGCCAGCACAGATTTAGGAAAGGGCAGTCTTGCCTGACCAACCTGATCTCCTTTTATGATCAGGTGACCCATCTAGTGGATGAGGAGAAGGATGTAGTCTATCTGGACTTCAGCAAAGCCTTTGACATCATCTCCCATAATACAATCCTGGAAAAGCTGGCAGCCCATGGTTTGGACAGGTGCAATCTCTGCTGAGTTCAGAACTGGCTGGATGGCCAGACCCAAAGTGCTGGTGACCGGTGCTGCATCCAGTTGGCATCTGGTCACTAGTGGTCCTGCAGGGATCAGTGTTGGACCCAGTCCTGTTTAACATCTTTTTTGATGATCTGGGTGAGTCTACCTTCAGCAAATTTGCAGATATTGGGGGAGACTGTTGATCTGCTGGAAGGTAGGAGGGCTCCTCAGAGGGACCTGGACAGGCTGGATAGATGGGCTGAATCCAGTGGTATGGGATTCAAAAAGACCAAGTGCCAGGTCCAGCACTTTGGCCACACCAACTCCCTACAGCACTGCAGGCTGGGGTCAGAGTGGCTGGAGAGCAGCCAGGCAGAAAGGGACCTGGGGGTTCTGACTGACAGGAGGCTGAACAGGAGCCAGCAGCGTGCCCAGGTGGCCAAGAAGGCCAATGACATCCTGGCCTGTGTCAGGAATAGTGTGGCCAGCAGGACCAGGGAGGTGATTCTTCTCCTGTGTTCGGCACTGGTGAGGCCACACCTCAAGTGTTGTGTCCAGCTCTGGGCCCCTCAATTCAGGAAGGACATTGAGGATCTGGAGTGAGTTCACAGAAGGGCAACAGAGCTGATGAAGGGACTGGAGTGCATGTCCTATGAGAAGTGGCTGACTGTGGTGGTGCACACTGATGGAGCTGGGGATATTTAGCCTGGAGGAGGTTCAGGGGTAACCTCATCACTCTCTACAACTACCTGAAAGGAGGTTGTAGCCTGGTGGGGGTCAGCCTCTTGTCCCAGGCAGTCAGCAACAGGACATAGTCAAGTTGCACCAAGGGAAGTTTAGGTTGGACATTAGAAAGAATTTCTTTGCAGAAAAGTTGATTAGATAGTGAAATGGCCTGGTCAGGGAGGAGGTGGTGTCCCCATCCCTGGAGGTTTTTAAGAAAGGACTGGATGTGGCACTCAGTGCCATGGTCTAGTTGACATGGTGGTGCTCAGTCATAGGTTAGACTCAATGATCTCAGAAATCTTTTCCAATGTAATTGTTGTATGATTCTGAGAATTATGATCTTTGGATCCTTAAAAAAAGATAGCATGAGGTATGTCCATTTCATTAATAGAACTGAAACAATATCTGGGCTAGTCATAGAACTGAGAAAATATTCAGGCTAGTCCTGAGGCTCTTGTGTTGAAAAGGATGTTGGGTAGTAAAAAAAAAAAAAATCAGTCCTGACAAATTTTCCTTCTAATATGAGATTAAAGAAACTTCATCTTTGGAGTTTAGCCAAGAAAGAAGTTATTGACATTGGATTGATCAAACCCTATGGAAAAGCAAATTGAAAAATCAAAGGGGCCTCCTTTCAAGTAGGAAAAAATATCAATATCAAATGACTGGAAGTTGATTCCAAACAAATTTGGACTAGAGTTAAGGCACAGATTTTAACACTAATTAATAATAAATCTCACTGATGAAGGTATTAATCATCATTGAGAATTTAAAAACACTCTTTTCACTGCCTAGGACAACTGAGATTCTGAATGAAAAAAATCCCATGGCCTCTCTTTTGTAGGCTGGAAAATAAGGCCTAGAAGAATTACTTTATCACAAAATTCTGTGAGCACTCAGAATAAGAAATGTTGCATTCATCTAAATTCCCTCTTGTATTTAAAGCAGCCATAGTTCTCTGAAAAGATAAGGAAGGCCTGCTGTCTTGTCAGCTGCGAGATCAGCATCTGAAATTTCAAGATAACTTGTTGCATGCTACTGATCTCCGTCCTTTAATGTATTTTTTTTATTATAAGACAAAAATGGTAGCTGCACAAGGGCATTTTTACTGGGGATTTAGGAATGGAAATGGGTTCATGAGTCATGCTGATGCCAGGTAAATTTTTCAGCTCTGCATGGTTTTACTTTGATGTTAGCTTGTTGACTTTTATGTTTTCCAAATAAATACCTGTGATGTTGAATGAAAAAACATTCTGGTTTTTTTGTCTTGTTTTCAAAAAAAAATGATGCCTTGCCTTGATCTCTCTTAACAGTAACATTTGCTGCTTGAGGTGCTTCAAAATTCTGTCAAGTATTCTGGTTTCCTTAGGTGCTGCTTCATTTAATGCCACAGCCAGTACCTTTTCTGGAATGGCATGTGGTTACTATCTATCCTCTAAGTATTAATTGCTCTTTAGTGAAGAAACAATCTAATCCATAGTGCTTTAGGGTACATAGGAATGACCTTGAAGTTTTGCTGAGCTGGTAAAAGTATAGGAAAATCCTATGGGCACCAAGTGGGGGTTTTTGTTGGCTTTGTTTTTTAACCCCTATGAAATCCAGTTCAGAAGATGAACTGGGTAAATTGTCGCTGGCTGCAGTCTCTGTCACAGTTATGTGATAGTGAGGCATTGGTGCTATTTTCGTAAGGAGACAGACCCTTTTCAAGCATTGTTTGCTCATGACTAATTGTTATCTTTAAAACCTTTTCCCCCCTCATAACCAAAAACCAAAACCAAACCAAACCAAACCAAAAAACAAAACAAAAAAAAACCAACAAAACCCAAAAAATCTCAACGAAAACACAAAGCTGGTGGAACATTTTTGCTGACATTTTTGCTGATGGATTGTATATATTGTAGAAAAAGACGGATATTCCTACTGCCAGACAGTTCTTTTTCTTTTCCTTCTTTCCAGATCAGGATACTGGGATAACTTGTTAAGAGCAGATCTCAGCCTACTGAGAAGCAGGAGATTGTTGTTAAGTGTTTATTGTTCACAGATGAGTGAGGTAGTGAGAAATTCTTGGTGGGATAAACAGCATTGATGTAACTGCTTTCATTACAAACAGTGGGAGCTTAATCAGATACTTCAGAGGCCTCGGAGTCAAACCCATGTACTAAGTGATTTTGAAAAATCCCACTCTGCATAGTTTACTTTGAAGAGAGAGGAAGCCAGTGACACAGCAGTAGAACGGATCAGGGATTTTGTATTCATGTGTGCTCAACCTATCCACAGAATACATCATGCATCTGCTATATCTATGCATACCTGTCATCATCAAAGCTGCTTGATCTGAATTGTTTGCTGGGAACTTCTGAGGGAAGGATTACTTATGGAAAATTTTTGGTTGTCCCAGGTTCAGAGGATATGTGAGAACAACCAAAGAAGTCCAGCAGAGACAAATTTATTGCTGGCAAGTTGTGGGGCACACCAGATTAAAATATAAATTTCATCTTATCTTCAACAACAGACAAAAGATGCAGAAGAATGTTTTTAGTAGACATCTTGTTTCACATTTCATGAAGCAGTAAAGCCAAAACTCTCATTGATTCTGCTCTGTAAAGTCCTGCTTGATAAAGAAGATCTTAGGGATTATGCTGGGTCTGTTGACTTTCAGAGTACTTTGTTCTTATGATGACTCCATCAGGGGAATGTTCCTGTAAACCCAATGCCAGCCCCAAGCAGCTTTACTTACAGATTTATTGCTATAGTGGGTGATGACCATGGGAGAGATGCTCTGCATGCAGTTTCATACTTAAATGACAGTCTAAATCAGTCTCCGAAGAAAGGTGTTTCAAGACTCTGTTTGCTTTACTCCACCTTGATAGTTTTGACCCAGACAGACTGTGGTCCTGTACAGAGAGAGGTGTTGGTCTGGAATGTGGTGAGCAGTAGGGCGGAATACCTACCTATTATGAACACACAAATTCATTCAAGACTGCCTTCCTTTTCAGACCAGCCAGGAACAACAGCTTAAGTAAGTATTTAGGCAAACTGTTTAAAAAGAAAGAGAAAAAAAAGAAAAAAAAAGAAATATGAATAGTTATCTGTGTTACATAGAGTTACCTGTAAGCAAAACGGTAGGCACAGCACATGATGAGTACAATGGTTGATACGAAAAAGTGTAATATGATTGATTATAGAAATGCGTATTTGAGAAATAGGCACAGACTTCAGTAAATAAAAGGAAATACTTGTGATATCATAGGAATGCTCTTAAGGCTTGTGTTTAACAAGCACAGCCCTTACTGTCAGTTAATTTTGTCACTTTCTGATAATCTTAAGCAAAGGCTACCTCAGGTTGCAATTGTGGTATAATTTTCTTCTTAAAAGAACAGTACTGCTAGAGAGACCAACATCGTCTTGGAAGGGAAAACCTACTAGATCAACAAAGCAACAAATAGGCTTTGAACTTTAGAAATGAAAGTACTTTTGCATAAAGACATTGTTACTGATCTTATCCTTAGCTTAGAAATAGATCATTTGGAAAAAAAAATAAAATTAAAATATACTATTTTTTTGTAGTAGTTAGCCAAACTAGAATTTCCCAAGTCTGCTATATATTTTATATACTTCTTTAATCCAAAAGCTTTTGTAAAAAACAGAGACTCAGTAGTGATCTTAGAACATAAAAGTAGTTCCTTTGGTTCAGGAGAAGAGTGGTTTGCAAAACTGGTCTATTTGCATCATTAAAAAGCACAGTGACTCCTAGGGAAAAGATCCTGATTTGCAGTGAGTTTATCTAATTACTCACTGTGGTGTGATAACTTGTATTATCTTCCTAATGTGTACTGTAAATACCTTGGGGGAGATGTGTTGTATTTGCATATATTACAGTTTTATCTCATTGACACTTGATAAATAATAATAATCTCATGATCTTGGAAGTCAGCAAATAGTTTCACCCTGGGAACAGCTTAGTATCAAGTGCAATTACTGGATAACTCTTAAGCCAACAGGACTGGAGAAACTGCTATTTCCAGTGGATTATTCCAGAATTTTGTATGCAGTGCTGTCAACAGACTCACACTGTTGTAAAGTAAAGCTGTTATTTCTTGGGGAAAGTATCTATTGATTGGCTTTCTCTTCACAGGAGCTTGAAAGGCTTTGTTGTCTGACACATAATTTACACGTGAAAGCAAAGGTAATTTAAAAGCTTTAGTATGAAACAGATAATGCTAGCATGTATTTGAATAATATTTTATTTCTTGTCTCAATAAAAATATTCTTAAAATTGAAACTATGGCTTTCACACTCATAATGGAGCTGGCACCTATTCAGTCTACTCTTATACAACTTTTCATAAATATTCCCTTGACAGCTGAACATTTCTACCTCAAGTGTACATTTTTTTATAGCAAATGTGACACTGCTGCCAGTTTCATTCTGAAGTCTGTCAAAGAAAGGATACTCAGCTGTTGAAGATTTTATCAGATTTTCTGATGTTGCTGTAACTTTTTACTGCTTAGTTTTATACTTTGTCTTGTCTTTGGCCAAAGAAACAGAAGAGTTGCAAAGGAGAGCAGACACAAACTGCTTGGAAGGCATTTTTGAAGTGGTATAGGAAAGTTTCATTTTGAGTAGTGTTACTACTGGTTACAAACTACCTGGTTACTTTGGAGAGCTTAGCTCCACCCTGAGGAAGTCAAATGAGGAATCCATAGGCTATAGAAGAGACAGAGTATGACTGTACTTGTCTAAACATGATATAGATGGGTTTATAAAATGAGAATATAAAAGACAATATTGACTCTATGTCTGTATGTATCTCTGAAGAAAGATACACTTGAGACATCAGTGGTCTTCAAACATTGCACTTCCTATCCCTGAGCAGAGCTCCAGCCTGTGCTTGGGCCATTCACAGGGGAGGAATTCTTGTGCAGGTGAGTAGTGCAGCTCTTTGCCTTAGACACAGGCTACAGACTTCCACTTTTGTCTCTAACAATTACTTTAAGCTGCAGAGAAATGATGTGGCTGCAGAGTCCCCAGCCTGTTTGATGGCAGGGGTTCATGTGGAGGGTGCAGAAACACAGATATTTGCCTTTTTCCTCAGTCTCTCACTCCAGTTAACTTGGAGCTGCCTGACAGTCACACTGTCAAGACCAAGCACTCAGTTTTGGCACTGAGTTGCAACAGTTCTACTTGTCTCCCTGTGTGCTCTTAGCCCAGGGCAAATACAAGGGAAGTTGACTTAATAAAGTGTGTCTTAGCAGAGTTGCCTTACCTTGCCTTTTCCCTGGTATGAAAACATGCCCATCAGCTATTTTTAGTGCTCATAGGACCCATGGTAACTTGGTTGCATATTTAAGCCCTAAGGTGTCACCTCTGGAAAAAATAGGGGGAAAAATAAATTTTGCACGTGTAATAAAACACAGAAATATAAATATTTTATGCTAAAATATGACATTTTAATTTCTATTTTAACAACAATAAAGGCAAAAAGTTAAGAAACCACTGGATTTACTTTGTAATAGTTAGATTTTAAAAGTGTACAAGTTTCAAAAGTCTGACTTGTCTAAATACTGTTTGCAATGAACCTCATGAAGACTAAAAGCTGTTATTTAGAAACAGTGTGGTATGCCCTGTGAGAGCTGACTTGGAGATGTAACATATATCCTTCGTGTTTGATAATCTTGAGGTCTCAGTAATACCTTCAGAAAAGATGGAATTCAGCCTGTACTTCAGCAAAGGGATGTTCTGAGGTGCAGGAGAAAGGAGAGCCCATTTGAATTACAGGTTAGTTTGTCTTGGTTTCCCCTTGCCTATCCTACTTCAAGAAATCTAAGGACAACAGTGATGAGATGATTTTTCTTTGCAATATGAAAACATTTTATATATATCAAATGTGTTTATACAAAATAATGATTAAAGCAATTTTTTTTATTGGATGAGAAAACAGCTGGAGGGCAGTGTTCAAGGAATATTGTAGCTGTCGTGTATTTGTGCTGGTGTTGCAGAAAGAATAAAGAATTTATTCAGCTTTAGCTGAAAAATCTGAAGTGAAAATTACATCTGTGTGTTTATCAAACATCTGCAAAATGTTTCCAATTTGGTTGAACGCAGCTAGTGCCTCCCACTGGTTATTCACAATCATCCCTCTGAGTCAGTGTTGTGAAGAGCTGAGATTTTTAGAGCATAAGAATGCAGCTTGCTATTGTGGAACTAACCAAGTCACATGCTGCCTGATGAAATGTCAACCAGAAGGTACTTCAGTCTGAAAAATCATGCAAAAGCAGTACTGCTGTAAAAAAACTAATACCAAACCAAGCAAAGAAACAAACAAAAGTATCCCAAAACATTTCATGCCACACTTTTGTGAATAGAATGAATGGATTTTTTACAAGGTGGTGTGGAAGAAAACCAAATTACGGTTCAATATCTCTTTCATGAAGAGTTAAACTTGCTTTAGAAATTGTTTTTTATACAAGTGCAAAGTGTAGTTAAGGCTAAGTAAATACACTAGATTTTCTTATTTAAAGACATTTTTTTTCTCTTAGTGTAAAAGAAGTTGGTGCATTCTTCCCTAATTAAATAAAATGCAATTACTATTTCATATTTGATTTTGAAACATTCAGTGAAGTTTAAATAAGGAAACATTCAATAAGAGTTTGAGAGATTTAAGTAAGGTAAGTAATAATGACAAAATAATTTAACACCTCTAAAGAAACAAAAAGCTACCAAAATCCCCACCATAAAACATAATGATGTGAAAATCAATTAATTTTATCCAAGTTAGAAACTCTGTTATGGTAGCATCTGTGCTACATGATGAACACGTTCTACAACTGCAATGTTTCACATGAGATGGATAATCAGATTCCTTCACTTTCTTCTCTACATCTACTTGTCATACAGGAATTTGTATAGAGATTGAAGTAAATGATTCATCTACCATTTAAGAACAATTTAGTAAGTTTCAAAAGATTAATCCCAGAAAGTAGTCCATCAATTTAAATATGTTCAGCTCCACAGACCACTTCAGTTTCCCAGAATAAATATGCAAAGTGAGGTTAATTGCATTTATAATGTCTTACCACCTTGATTTCCTATACATTGTGAAGGAGGAGTTATGTATGAGTGTGGAAATAAGGTTTGATTTCAACAATATTTTCCTTAGAATCAATCCAAGCTGATAGAGTTAGGATTTCAGTTCTGCAAAATATTGTGCACCTGCAACTGTGAGCAATTCGTAGCAGCCAGCAGTGTCTACCTTTCAGGAGGTCAAGCCCTCTGTGGCTGGATCTTCTCACCCATGAAGATGCATCAATCGGTCCAAAGAGCATGCATACAGTGCAAAGCTATTTATGAGCTAGATATGAGTCATATTGGGTATTATTAACATAAATATGCACAATTAACAGACATTCCAGTTTTGGGACCTGAGGTACTATAACTTCTTATGAAACTTTTGTTTAGTTTTTGAGAAAATACAGGCACAAATCCAGTTTACTAGGTGAACAGAAGCTTGCAAAGAAAATAACTATACATTTTCATGAAACTCTGAGGTATTCACTTGAAATGTGAAGGAATGTGATCTCTACCTTATGTAAAGCATTTGTGACTTTCTTCTCTGTTCTGAATGCTTCATGTTGATCCAATAAGCAGTGCAGTTGATTTGCTCATGGCGACATCTCAAAAGTAGATAGGAGTCTCAGGGTGATGGTACAGGATAGGTGGAAGAAGCCTATTGTTTTCAGGCAAATACTTTAGTTTCTAATAAAACAATCTCTGCCAGAAGCATGACAATCCAGTGATGCCTTCTAGAAGCTGGTACAGAATATTCTGATAAAAAATAAATTCACTCCCCATGGCACACAGATTCTTGCAAATGACTCACCACTGAAAGATTTATGTTTAACAGAGTAGCTATCCAAGTTGATGTTAATAACAAGCACCAAGACCTTTAAAGTTCTTAAATCCACTTCAGTGGATATTGATTTGGATAATAAGAGATATTTCCTTAGGGAAACACTTGATAAAAGATCTTAAGGCGAGGGGAAGTGATTTTACATTGCAGTGTATGTGGAGAAAGAGAATATTTAACCAAACAACAATCTCTGTGCTCAGTTGTGTTTCTGATATTTTGTGCTGCAGCATCTGGAGTGTTTGAGTTCCTCCCCTGGAGTCTGCAAGCACTGCTGCTCTGAGGGTGATTCCACCCTTGGTGGGAGAAAGGCAGCTTCTGTTCATGTGTGAGCACAGACTCAGCTTTGTGAGCTCATCTGGGAGAACAAGCAGGGCATGACAGCCCATGTATAAACTCAGGGCTAGAAGGGCTGTTCTTCAGAAAAGTTCTGCTTCTGTGAATGGGGGCTGTTGGGGCATGGAGTCAGAGAACATCTCTGCAAGAGAGTAACATGCCCAGTGCCAGGAGCTCTGTGTCAGGTTCTTCCAGCATCCCCAGACCTTCAAGTCTGAAGGTCCACTCTGCCACTGCTTTGATGATGTGTGGCAAAAAGTAGAAATCATTATGAACAGAGCTTGCCTCAAGTTTAGACTATCTCGTTCAGCAGCCCAGCTTCTGCTGCATCAACCATCAGGATCAGGTTCTTTGCAGGCTGCATTTATGCTTAGATACTGGGATAACAAGCGTGTTTGAAATGTGTGCTGAGCAGATGTATGAGCAAGTCGAAGGGAAGACAGCTGATCAGTGACAGACTTTCTTATGAAGAAGAGTGACTTCTCAGGTTGTCATGCATGTTTATTTGGACTTGTGTGCTAGTTTGGCCTTAAGATACTTAAATTAGAGCCAAATAAAAGTACATTTTTTTTTTTTCCTGTTCCCTCTCACGTTCTATTGCAGTCCAGATATGCTTGACATTTTTCAGATGCAAGATGAGCACTGCCCCTGAGGCCTCTGCAGTCTGCTTTGTGCAGCTGGAACAAAGAGATGATGTATTTGAGGAGAGTAAGGACAGTGTGATTGAAAGCAGAGATGGAGCTAAGCTCGGGTGGAAGCATTCCTTTAGTTCATCCCCTTTCAATACTCATTTACTCTTACTCAGTCACCTGAACATGGGCTCTTTTGTTTAATTCCACACCCCTCCCTTTTGCTTTTGCATTCCAAACCTCTTGATGTGCCAGGTGCTGTGAGGGCCCCTATTAGATCAAGATGACTTAAAAGAGTCTGAGTATATAGGAACTGAGGAAACCAGAGCTTGGTGGGAGCACTGCCCAAGGGCCCAGCAGGGGAGACCCCACGGAATTGTGACTGAAAGGGGTATGTAAAATGTGAATGCAGTGGAGTGTAAGAAGACGTCTGAAAGATGAGTTTTGGTACACTGCTGGTGTAACCAGAGAGCCTTGAATGAGTAGTTAAAGCCTGGCATATTGCAAAGATCTTTGATAATAGAGTTAAGGGATAAAGTGACATGGCAGCAGTGGTAGGGGACAATATGTGATTATTTTCAGCATGTCACCCAGACGAGAGAGAAATTGAACAGGTGTGGAGACTGTAAAAGGAGGAAACAGATACAGAGCAAGAGACAAATAAAGAATTTAGGGGTAGAAAAATGGAAAATGTGTGGATTTTGTAATTCCAGACCACTTCTGAGTTACACTTAGAACTGAAGAACAGAGGCAAAGTTCGTGGGATATTTTATATCCTTCAGAATATAATCTTTCATTTTTAAAATATGTATGTGACATGCAGATGTTTTTTGAGTAAAACGAAATCCAAATTTTGTATACAGCAATTTTCACTGTGGTGAATGTCTCAGCTTCCAAGTTCCTGAATTTTTTAGGGAGTGTGGAGAAGAGCGGAAGACTTTTTCAAATCAGTTAACTTTGATACGTTTTGAAGATGAAGAGAAAGAAGAAATGTCAATCTTCAAATAGGAGATAAACATGAATAGTTTACAGGCTGCACCTGGGGTAGAGGTATATGCCAATCTTATTAGGGAAGCAGCTGTCTCTTATCTTTGGCAACAGCACAACCTGACCATTAGTAGAAAGCACCCAGCTAAAAAGAACCTTTGTCTCTCTCTTTTATATGGCAAAACTTCTCATCAGTTGTGCTACCTCTTTGCCTTGTACTACCAAATACAGTATTTAAATGCATTTCAGTAAGCATAGAAGACTGGATGCAGCTATGTTCCTGTGGGAAAAAAGAAAAGAGAGAGGGTATTGCAGGCCCATTAACAACTAGTCTATACAACATGGAATATACAGAAGATGCTAATGGGAGAGAGAAAAGAGAGGAGTGTGAGTTTGGGTTAGTCCTTGCCTGAAGGATTATATCTGCAATAGAGAGTGATTAGTGTCTCAGTCTTCCATTTTTTGCACAATACTTGGATGCCTGGAGGAATGCTGTGAGATGACATTTTATACACCTTTTCAGAGGCAGCAGCACTAACTTGGGATGGGTGAGACCTTTGAGGGTTTGTGAAACTGTTCTTTGAGGTCACACAAGCAGATTGATTTTGTGACCTTGTAATAAAAAAATCTGGTATGTACAAAAACTCTGTAATAGAGTTGACTGAAATAGAGATAGTCATGGAAGTAGAATGTAACAGATAGAAGGTAAGAAAAAACTCAATAAGGAAATATAAAACCTCAAGCAATTGCACTTCTTCCATTCCTCAGACTGGCATCGTTACCCATTCTTGTGATTGTTAAGTCACAGTGGTTGGGGTTTTTTTTAAACATCTGAAAAAAAAAAAAGGTTTGAAAGTATGCTTGAAAGTGATAATTATGAGAATTTACAAACAACATTGAAATAAATAAAATCAGGTATTATATTGAGCAGTCCTTAAATTAATTATCATATTGCAGTCTGTACATGGCTTGTGTGCTTTTCCATGGATCAGTAAGGCTTTCCTTAATTCTCTTTGACTACAAGCTCACAAGATCAGGCTGTTGACAACTTTTCAGTGTACTCTAGTTACCTGGCTTTTTTTTTAGGTGGTTTGTTTGTTTGTTTGTTGTTTGGGTTGTTTTTTTTTAGAACTGCTGTTTCCTCCACAGGTTGTGCACAGTATTGTTACCTGAGTTGGTGGCAGCTCTTTGGACTTCCCATTATAGCGGCTCGCTTTTCTCTTGCTTATTTCTTTTGTCTTGAATGTTTGTAGAGCCCTAATGCCTTTCTCACAACACATTTTTATTTCCTTTTGAAGAAAATGCCAGCAGCTCCCAATGCAAGCATCATTCCTGCTGTTTAGAACTCATGGTGCTCAGTCAGAGGCTTCATTTTCTCTTGACAGACTTCCTCAAGACTATTCATTGTCCCTCCACTGTGTGTACAGTCTAGGTATGAACGTGTTCTAATTCAGTAAGTCTATAGGTGTTAAAAAACCAGTACTTTTTCACCTTTGCAATTTAGTCACATGTATTATCTCACTCTTCTAGTGAGGGTTAGCTCATATGACAAACCCTCTGAACACATTTTGTGACAACCCTTCCATTGCTCACACCACTGTTTCTGATGCTGCATCAACTGTGCACTTATCCAGCCTAAACATCTCAGTTGCCTTCAGGCTAAAGTCGTGTTCATCTGCAGCTGCAAAGTTGTCCATAGTTATCACTGAAATGTTATTCTTGGCCTACCACTGCTATCACAGGCCTGTCTTGAAGATTGTCAGAGGATTCCAAGTGCACCAACATGTGTGACAAGAATGCCTATTTTTTGTTAGTGCTCTATTTACTATAAATGTATGAAAAAAGCAATTTTTCTGCCCCTTTGCTGTTGAGTTCCTCAATATAATGTGGCTTTTTTCCAAAACTTCTTTTTAACAACTAGGAAACATTTATGTCATCCAAAAATTTATTTTGGTGTTTTTTGTGAGTCATTAAGAAGTATATGAACTACCTCTTGTCTCTGCAACCTATGCTATGACTGCTCAAGTTCAGTTTTGCTTGTTTGGTTTCTATTAGTCTCCTGTTTTTTTCCCATACACTGAACTAATGAGAAGAGGTTTGACTGGCTAACTTTTGCAAAAAAATATTCTGTGAGGATCAGTATCAAATATTTTCAGAAACTCCAAATAAATTCTTCTTGAAGTCGCCTTCAGAAGTACAACTCTTGTATATTTTGTTACATGGTGGATAACTCAGAAGGTGTTTATTAATTTTCTTACACTTGATTTGGCTTTGCAAAATATTTTATTTAGGCAAAAAATTTGGCATGATCAGGGAAGATTTTGTTTTGACTTTCTCTGACAAGTTCAGCTTAAATGTTCTGATTTTTTTCCTTTTAAAAAGAGAAAAAATTGCTTCACAAGAAAGTTGCTTGCACTTACATTTATATAAGGCCTAATTGCCATAAAAGTAATGCTCAGTGACACTATTGGCTTACTCCCAAGGTCAGAATGAGGTTATTGTTTTATTATGCTTATTTAAAGAGGTGTGAAAAAGTATTTATTACTGAAGCTTGGCAAATTTGACAGGTGAGGCATCAATTTTCAGAAATGCTCTCTGTAGATATTTTTGTACTAGTTTTAAAGTTATTTTTGACACCCTTCTGGGGAGGATTGGTGTGTTGATGAAACAACAATGTGGTTGTTAAAATGTGCGTGGATAAGTGCTGTAACTAGTTGTGATGGAAATATTTGTATTGCATGATTATCTTTTTCTATACTATGCCTTGTGTTGACAGTTTTATTTTCCCACTATCATGACACAATCATGATGGCAAAGTCATTTTTCAAGGGTAATTGTGTTACATTGATTTGGTCAGAACATTTCAAGTCTAGCTTTTCTCTGGCCTTTGAAGGAAAGAAGATACTTGAGCTAAAATCAATATTGTTTACTTTCTCAATTATCGTGTGTAAATTTAAGTCTAAGCTTTTGCAATTCAACTACAACAATCCTTAGTGAACCACTCACCAATCATCCATTAAGAGACATTAGTTTTTCCCACATACTTACTTTTGGTTGAAGGGAAGTGAGAGAATGAACTACATCTCTCTACCTGAGAGCAGTTATGAATGTACTGGAAGTGTTGTGACATATTTAAGCAATTTGTACCTGTAAGTCCAAATGTAACTCCTCTGTTTTCACAACTACCTTGAAGCTTGAATGATAGATTAAAAACTAAATACAAAACAACAACTATATATTTCTAAAGGCTTTAGAGTATTTCAGGCTGAATAAAGACTAACGGCTGGTGGAATGGCCAATAGCCTAACTTATGGTTAGGGACTATAAATACAAATTAGGTTAAAATGTGACAGTTCTTAGAAATTTCTTTGGAATCTACAGTTGTGGGGTTTTGTTGGTGGGGGTTTTTTTTGGTTTTTTTTGTCTTTTTTTTGGGTTTTTTTTTTGGTTAGTTGGTTGATGTTAGTTGGTTGGTTGGTTTTGGTCCTTTTGTTGTTTTTTTTTCATATTACATTTAACTTTATGGAAGGAAAGATGAATATATTTGCAGTGGTGTGACCTGTCTTTTGTTGATCTTATGGAAGAAATAGCACTTGATGTGGATCAGGTGGCTTTGTGTGGTTTTTTAAAGCTGTCTGCAGTGATTTTACAGGTAAGGTGAACCTGCAACAGCAGCATACACCTTTACTAGGTGATGTATTTTTTGAATATTGTTTCCTCTTCTGACCTTTCTTTTTCTGTTCTGGCTGATCAGGTCTCATCAGAACTTCTCTGAAGCTCCTTGGGGAGACCTCCAGAATTCCTGGGGGCCTCTTTATTTAACTACAAGCCCCAAAATAACACTTATGGAGTAATTTGCCTGCCAGTTAATGTGCAGTTCTGTGTGTGAAACAGTATAAAAATCAGAAGATGATACCCTTCTTGACTAATGATAACTTTCTCACACATTTCTTATCCCTTTTTATTTAACAGTGTGGTAGTAGTGTGGTAAGAGATGTCCTTTTGATAGTGGAAGAAGATTAGTTAGAAAAGGTGACTGTCATACCTAAATTTTGGGATGGGGAAGTTTAAGGAATTTTCTTAGGAACAGCACTTAGTTTTATCTCCACAATCCATGTAGGTCTGTTCTTCTCCATGTGCTAATTACTGCAAAGTGCAAAGATGAGCTAGTTTTGAGACAGAGCAAATATAGCGTGGGCACATCTACTACCTGGCCTAAATGGAAATAGAATTTAATCCTGACTGGCAGGCAAAGCACACAAAGTTGGCTCCGAGGTGATTAGCTGTGCTCTTGGGACAATGCCAGTAACTTTTCAAAGAACGTTGAAATTGTAGAGCTGAACATGGAATGTAGGAGGAAAGGTTACTTGTGTAATCCTTTTTCAAACATGGATCAAGTTGCACAGTCACAGACTTTAGTTTTAGGAGAACATACCATGTTTTCCACAGTCTAGCTGTCCTAGGCTTCTGTCACTTGAACTAACATAACTATGGTAATAGTTCAGTGATTCTCTCTAATGTGTGGGTGTTGGCCTTTCAATAATCTAGATGATCCCAGTTTGGGGACAGAAACTGAGACATTTATTTATCACTTGTGTTACAATATATAGAACTGAGGAGGGGGATATGTTAATGAGAAGGTAGGACATGTTAATAAGGGGGACAAGCTATGATAACTAGGACTTAGGAAATCCAGTCACTATATTTCATCATATGGGTAAGCATTTCTCCACACCAGGACCACCTGGGGGGAACAAAAGGTTTCTGCATCTCTTGCAACATCTCGTAAAGTCCTTCCATATCTTGCAAGGGAAGACAGGGCTAATATACATAGATAGCTGGAAACAGTCCTGGTCTTCAGCGTAACCTCTCATGGCAGGCCCCTGTCTTATCAAAGGGAGGAAACCCTTTCAGTATCTGATGTCCAGGGCTTGCTGGACAATCCCTTCAGGTCTCCTTCTGTTAATAATTGTTTTAATTCCCCCAACATGTGGGGTGCCTGTAAAGGATATATTGCTAAACTTTGGCTCTAAGGTTAAGGATTCTGGTACCCAGCATATTTTTGAATGCTGTCTCACAAACAGTAGCTTCACTTTCTGGCACAGTGTAGCGTGGTGGTTGGAGCAGTGCTTACATGTGGACTCACAGCATATGCAGGTCTGTAGGCTTGGTCTTTTTGTTCTGAAAGCAATACGGCAAAAATAATTAGATTGGAGTCTCATTTCACTCTCCAGTATGCCTGGAGTGCCTTTGGGCAATATGTCACTTGTCTGAGTGGGAAAATAAGTGAGATACCACTGCAGAGGGAGATTGTAACACTCCAGCCCTGGAGCTGCAAGCTCATGGGCTCAGCCAGGAGTTTTTACTTTAAAAATATATAGAGAGGTTCTTTAATACCTTGAGATAGCGTCAGGAGAATAAGCCACTGACTTGTTCCCAAGAGGTATTTTTATTGTTAATTTAGGGGAGAAAATAAGGGAACTTTGCAAAAGTTCAAAAGGGCACTGTATAAGCTAGACAATATGTGCCACCAAAATACTGACCCAGCACATACTAATCTACAATGTTCCAGCTCCAAGCCACCCAGAGCATGAAAAAATGAGCAAAGAAAAAGAAGCAGAAAGAGCAAGAAGAGAGAAGAAAAAAGAGGGAGTGACAGATCAAATAGCTACCACTGGAACCTTGTGGAAGACCAGCACTCACACGTCCTGGTGGCAGGGCCACGACACATGGCACCCCTATGACTTTGATTTTGTCTGCTCTGGTCCCAATGGCCAAACCCCCCGAGGAGGGGCCTCTGAACCCTCAGCCACTCTGGGGTCCCAGGCCAGGGTGAGGGGCAGTGTCCTCACTGTCCCTGCCAATCCAAGCTGGGTCAGGGGCTTCAGGAGCTGTGGGGTGTTGTAATTTTCCCCAGCTGTTTGTGACTGGCAGCTGCACCATGGCTTCCCCATGTGCTCCAGGGGCTGCCTTGAGGGATACGAGGCCACCCCACCTCTGTGAAGTTCGACCCATCCCTTCCCCCTGCACACACACCCACACCCCTCACAAGGTGGTTCTGACCTGATAGTCACTGATCTGATGTCTAACAGTGATAAAAGCCCTCATTTGTGTAGGTGCCATGAGTTGTGCAGAGGTCCTTGGACAGGTTTGTAGTGTACAATGGGCAACAATACATGGCTTCCTCCCCAGGCTGGAGGCAGCTATTGGGGGAAATAATTTCTAATATTTCTGAAAAATGTTGTTTTCTTCCATTAATTATTATGACTACTGAACCCTACAAACAAATACCAGTAAGGGCAGCACATCCAGTGTGAGCTCTTTCAGCTGAAAGGGGGACATTCCAACACATCATTATTGTAATGACATTAATTTTTTAACTGGTTGTCTTTTGCTTTGTAGAGGCTGAACAACATGTTGTGTTGGCACATTCTTTTTTGTGCTTTATTTTCTTCCCTGAAAACCTGTAAAAATATGTTTCTTACATATTCTTTGGCAGAAGGTTGGTTTCCTGTGGCTTGCCCTGCCTTACAAAGATGTGTATGATTGCCCTGGAACACTGGTCCCATCACTGGGTTGAAAAGCTTTCAAGCTTCTTTGTTACGACCCTCTGACTTCTAAAAGTAAGAGGAAGCCAGTGATTTTCTAAATGTCTTTTTCTCCACCCCTTAGATCCACTTCCACAAAACAAACCCTACATTTCATAAACTTTTCAGAATTGCAGAGTTCAACCACGTTCTCTGTGTCCCAGAGGGACGTGGTGGGCTGGGGAGAAAAGGGTAGAGTAGACATGTAGGGAAGATAAGATTAGTTCTAGATTTTGAACAGAAATTACACTGGCTATGAGTAAAGAGCTGAGTATGAGTATGTCCAGCTGAGCGGACAAAGAAAAATGAGTATCAGTTCCCCATGAAGCTGGATGGTTGTTAAAAACTGTAGGAGCCATTTCTGGACTACAGCCACGACTATCAATACAGGCTGTGAGTGCCTGTAGCAAAAAGGTAGTAAGAATATTACGTACATTCTTTTTTTCCCTGGTTATGGAATGAAAACTTTGCCAAGTGTTGGTTTCCTTTTAAAAATAAATCAGATGTCCCTGGTATTAGGACTGTTTATCTTGAGGAATTAATAGACTATAACTGGCATGCATATACTTAGCTGCCAACTAATTTCTGTTCAGTGTGAGCATTTTTGTTAGACTACCAGAGAGCAACAGTGCTGTGTGTGGATGTACCTGCTATTCCTGCGCAGGACGTTGTTAACTTGCAATATCATTTTCTGCTGAAAGGAGGACATGAAAAATGCAGAGTGATTGCTCTCAGAATCTGTGGTGCCATACTTGTGGCCCTCTAAAACTGTCCCTCAGCTGTGAGAACTTCCTTTAGCTGCTCTTCCGTCTCCTGTGGAAACCATGTGAACTGAACAGAATCAGGACGTGCATGACACCAGGCCTCGGATGGTCACATGCAGTCAGTAAATAGGGTTACATGCAACTGCCTATAGGTGTGCAGTTTCCTTGTAACCTTAATTAGACACAGCTAAGTTAATGACTGTCTGTGATGTCTTCTATCACTGCTTCACTTTTATCTGTACTGGATAATTAGTTAGATGGAAATTTTATGATTCACAATTTCATCCTTCTACTTGGAATTTTTCTGGTATTTGAATTTTAAGGAGTTCAGATTTTTTTTATTTTTTTTTTTTTTAATTAGGAAAAGTTCTTCCACACTATGTGTAAATGTAGACAAGGCTGAAATTTGAACGACTCCCATTTAAAACTCCTTGAAAACGGCCTGTTCCACTCGTATTTTGAGGTTGTATCTTGGCTAGATACAGATAACTGAATTTGGGAGGCTCTAGGCAGGAAGATGAACGAGACAGGTTGGTGCATCTCATGCTGCTTTGGGATGCATGAAGGTGAAAGTGCTAAGGATCTCCTCAGCAGTGCACAAGAGGCAGAAGGCTGGGGACTGGTACATGCTGGAGGCTGGAATGAGCTGGTCTTATCAACCACCTGTCTTAACTTCTCCCAAACTCCAGCCCGAAGTACGTAGACTCCCACTTTTCTGTTGAGCAGTGTAGCAAAGAGGAGGGAAGGTCCTTCCCTCTCTAATTCCATGATTTCTCTACCACTGTCTATAATAGAGCTCATCAAACAATATCATATCCTGAGGTGGAAGGGACCCACCAGGATCATCAAGCCCAAGTCTTAGCCTTGCACAGGTTACCCACAAGAGCCACACCACGTGCCTGAGAGCATTGTCCAAATGCTTCTTGAACTCAGGCAGGCTTGGTGCTGGGACCACTTCCCTGGGGAGCCTGTTCCAGTGCCCAGCCAACCTCTGGGTGGAAAACATTTTCCAGATATCTGACCTAAACCTCCCCTGAATCAGGTTCATGCCATTTCCTCAAATCCTGTCACTGGTCACCAGAGTGAAGAGATCACTCTTCCCCTCACAAGGAAGTCGTAACTGCAGTGAGGTCTCCCCTCAGTCTCCTTCTTTCCAGGCTGAACAGACCAAGTGCCCTCAGACACTCCTCATACAGTTTCCCCTCCAGACACCTCACCATCCTCGTAGCCCTCCTTTGGGCACTCTCTAAGAGCTTAATGTCTTTTTTATATTGTGGTGCCCAATATTCAAGGTGAGGCCACAGCAGTGCAAAGCAGAGCAGGACAATCCAGGGTTGCCCTGGTCCAGAATCCAACACTTGCCCTTGTTCAGCATCCAACACTTGCCCTTGTTAAACTTCCTATGGGAAAGAATCATTGTATCAGATTACCTAGGAGCCGCCATAGTAGAGGCATCTATAAGGCATGAGAATGAGGTCTGTGAGCAGATTATTACTGTACTTCTATCTTGTTTCTAATACTTGGTCTTCAAAGGGTTGAGTCAGTGATTTTCACTGCCTTAATTTTGTTCATTTTAAAATAGGTGGGAATGTATTGACATATGGAGGATTATAAAGGCTTCATACTCAGATAACTGTTACGACATTCTTGGTTCTCCTGTGTACACTTTCAGAACGACATTGAAGAAATTAAGATAGGGTTGCAAAGCATGACTGGAAGATGCATCTTCCAGTGAAGGACTTACAGAAGTCCATTTGTTTAACTTTACAACACAGAGAGGTGACTAGATGAGTGAATTTCAGCAATACTTTTATGAGAAAAGTGCTGAGTTCTTAAAAAGGCCTTTTATCTTCCATAGAGAAACATAAGAAGCAAGAGGTGAAAGTTAAAGCCAGACAAACTCTGTTTAAAAGAGAAACAGGTGAATTTGGGGAACAATGCATTTGTTTTTAACAGGGACAGTGGTTAACTGCTGGGATAAACTGTAAAGCTCTAGAAGTTTTCAAAAAAGAATGTGATGCCTTGTTGCAAGATGTACTGTAGCAAAATATAAATTGTTGTGTTGAAGCAGGACTGACAGGCTTTTAAGGTACAGCAGATTGAAATAAATGGTATAGTAGCAGTTTCTGATTGTAAAACACAGAGTTCTGTGCACATAACAGGTCCCTTCATCCATATGTATGCAGGCAGTAATTTTAAAATAGCAAATATTGAACTATGTGAGTAGATTATACTTCTACAATATTTAACATTTTTTCCAAAATACATAGTACAGAGCAGACACATGCAATTTTTATTGATTTAATTTACATATATATAGTGAAAAGAATTCACTTTTGGGTATAAAGGTAGTTGTCAAAATCTAAATGTGATATTACTCAAAAATATCTGTGTTTCCAGCATCTGTAGTTGCTTTCATTGATATTTTTGCTGTAAGTTTTTCTTTCTTTCAAATTACATTTCTCATGATAAAGTGAAAAACAAAACCAAGCAAAAAATTAATCACAGGTCAGAGCATGTATTTGAATTTGAAGAAAGGGCTTTCTTCCAGTGTCTCAATACTGGGACTCTGAGGGACAAACAGTGTATTCATTTTGGATTATATGTGCTTTTTTCCTTTCAATATCAAAACACAGTCTGGAATTGTAATAAACAAAAGAATTAGTTACACGAGCCCTGAAGTTTTATGATTTTGAGGATAATCTTCCTCTGGTTCACTTGTGCTTTTAGTTAACGTGGCAATGACTTTATTGTGCTGCCTTAACAAAATTTAAGGGATCAAGGTGGGGCACTCAGAGTTCATTTGCAGATTTTTAGTTTAAGATAAGAAACTACAAATATTAGACGTGCAGCAACCTCAGTTCTACTTTTGTTGTTAATAATGCATATAATAATATATATATAAAATATATTATATATATATATAGGAGTACTTTTACCTGTTGCCTGAAGGTTTCTCCATCAGGCTTGTTCTGCAGATGTTGACCACCTTACTGGCAACAGCCAGTTGACCCACCAGTGTCCTGCATGCAGTATAATTACCATGACTACTGGAAATGCATTTTCCAGAACTGTTCTGTTCTTCATCCTGCCTTCATTTTAGGGCACTTGGAGCAGACTTTTTCAGTCTTTTTCACAAATGCAAACAAGGTGCTTGTATGGAGGTTGCTTTGGATGTTTAGAATTTGAGGGAGGATTTTTCAATATAATCCAAAATGTGCTAGATTGTGTGTATGATGAAAAATTTGGGAGGATCCTGGTACTTTCCATGTCAGCTTTGTTGTCTTCTTTATAATAGAAAAATGGGGAAGAGATCTCTCCATTAACAGCAGCTGACAAGTCAATTGCAAACTAAGACATAAATATATGAAGGAGAGGGAGGGAGAACAGGCTATGAATAAATAAAAATCATATATTGAAGTAGGGGCATGTGGGTATACACGTACATGTGCGTGCACAAGCACAGAGGTCACTACAGCTGATGATTCCTCAAGATAACCTTTTTGCAATTGGAAAAGCAAAGAATGCTGGCACATGGAGGAAAGCCAGAGGTGAAAACAAAACATATTTTTCATTGTTAATGCATAGCATTTTGAAGATGAATGAGCAGCAGGGAAGGTTTTGGCTTTGCAAGGAGACATAGAAATGTCTGTCAGCTCGTAATGAACCTGCTTTCACCTTGCTTTCCACCTGAATTGTCAGTGTTTGTGCTTCCCTTTTTCCTTCCTAGCTGACTTCTTTCTTGATCAAAGCTCCTATTTTGTTTTTAAACTTTTCATTTCTGTAAATGACTGGAACCTCTCCAGCAGAGCTTGGCTAAAGCCAGAAGGGACTGGAAACAAAGAGCAAGAACAGACATGAGGACAAATTATGGACATGCAGGGGACACTCCTTTAAAGCAGCAAGAGGCAACTCTCCTTCCTCTCTTTGCATTTTAGCTCTTTCCAGTTCTTTCAAAGGAGAAGAAAATTTCATTTTACATTCCAATGCAGGAAGAGATGTCAAGGAGACAGGGAAAAACCTTGGCAGTGCAAATCGCATAGATGTTTTTAAAGGATGTGAATACTTATTTTTGGAAAGTTAAAATAATTCATTCATTATGATGTAGGCAGCTGCAAGTAAAATTTAGACTAGAATGACAGATTTGAATGCAAAAACATTAGGACTCGGCCAAAGGGCACTGTCACCTGAACAATTTATGCCCAAATAACCAAGGATAGCATCTCAACATCTGCCTGGAAAGAAGCAACAGGCAGTGGTAGTCTTTTTGCTCTGTGCGACCGGATGCTAAGAAAGGCAATCTGCTCTGTAACCAATTCGAGCCCCTCTTTGCTCTTACCTTAGGCATGAAGTGTACTAGGCAGGTGGAAAACAGAGTGGGGACACAAGGTACTTGGGTTGTTTACGTTGCTGATGCTGGCCTTGCATAACCTATCTGTCTCAGTTTCTTCCTCTATGAAAGATCCATGAAGAATGAATGTAGAAATGTCATTGCTAATGATGATGACAGTCAACTAGGAGTCTGTTAATATTAAAGCGAGGAAAAGGTACTCCCTGCTCTTCAGGCACGTTTAAACAGGAGCTGTACCTTAGTAACTTGGTCTGCCTAATCAGTCATTCGCACTTGCTCTTAAAACACTTTTTTTTTCTGTTTGTTTTTTTTTTTTTAACATTCTTTCCCCATTGACCTGAACTATCTCCATTTAAAGAATGATATTTTACTAGTATTACTGCCATTGTATTGACAGGAGAGAAGGAGACATTCATACTGATGCTAGCTGGAAAGAAGTTCTTTTTCATCATATTAGGGAGATACCTTTCAAATGTGGTCCATCTTTTGGATGGCTCCCCATTCTCATATCAGCTTTGCAAAGGGACCTGATGACCTTCTCTCAAAGACTGTCAAAGTCAAGCTAGGCCTGGCATGAAGGAGAAGTTCATATATTTATAGGAATGTTGAGATTTATTAGACTGTAGAATTAACCAGCCTTAACTTAAGGAGACATTGTCAGCTTAAATCTCACCCACTGTTAACATCTTGTATAAATAAGCTGTAAAAAATACTATGCCTGATAGGGAAAAAAAATCATCTCTTTCTAAAATAAACAAATGCAGGCATTTCCCTGAACTGTGTGAAAACCCAAAGCACAAAAGACTGACTCTATGCTGACAGTAAGTGTCAAACAGAAGTGAAGTGAACTTTCTATCTGTGCTGAAAGAAATGTAGTTAGTTTAGAGAGAAAAAAAGAGAAGAGGGGAGGAATACTTCTTTTTGGTGAGTAGCAGGCCTTGAACACCACTGTTACTCTGCAATAGTTTCACAGTCCTACCTCACTGCGTGGATGTCCAAGAATAGGGGATACAGCAACTTATGAATAAAAATTTGTTTCCTATGAACTGTCTTATCAGTGGTCTAGACCTCTCCCATATGCTATGTGGTTTGGGTGAGCCAGATGCTGTGCACAAACATCATCATCATCCCACAGTCAGCGTGGTCTTGTTTTATCCTGATGTGGGGTCAACAGTGGTGCTGTAGATCAGCTCTGCCCTAGTTGCTGTTAGATCTGTGCTCTGCTGAGCAGCTGTGCCTGGTCACGGGATGAGAAATCGACCACAGGGCAGCTTGAGGTGAATAAAGCTTTGAAAGACATCAAGGCTGTATTTTTATGTTTCAAAGAGCTGAGAGATTGGGTAATGGTACTAGATCTATATTGTTACTCTGAGGGATTGCGGGTCTTGGTATCCTGGTGCTGCCATCTTTTTTTTTTTTCATTTTTTCATTTCATCTGTGTCTGTCTTCACCTCCAAGTAACACTATAAAGAAACTTGTCTCTCTTCTTTGACTACAGAGGGTACTAGGCTTCTAATGTTTCTGTCAGTTTTCTTATTCTTCCCTGGCACTTCATACATAGAAAAGGACTAGTGCAAAGAAGTACACTCCCTCGTGTTTGTGCCCAAATATACGTGTAACTCTTAGTTTCAGCCAATATATTTGTAGGATGTTTGAGCTATGCTGTAGGGTCTGTGAATTTTCTGACAGTGCTGCCATTATTTGGCAAATTGAACATTTAGTGTGTTCAGAGCAGGATCAGTGGGTGTATTGCAATGTGATCATAGGCCAGCCAAGCAGTACTTCCTGAAGGGAAGAGTTTGGAGCTACCAAAGGTCCTTTGCTGCTAAAATGCCTAAGACTGCTGTTACCTTGACAACTGTAGAGAGGACATGATCTGTCCTGGCTTGGATCTGAATCTTATTGTGATTCATGTCATAGATTAGTCTATTAAAACTACATCAATGAAATACTTGTTCTTCACTAAGAATTGGAAAAATGAATGCTCTGGGTTTTCTCTCAATGGGAAAAAGATGTTTTTATGCACAGAGTTCACTTCTCAGCCCTGTCACAGACTGTGCAAGACCCTGGGCAGATGCTTAATTTGCCTGTAAAATATAGAGAAGATCTTCTCTGTTGTCCAAGAAGTACTGTGAGGCTAAAGCAAACGTAGCTATTCAACCACAAAGTAACATATATATATATATATATGCTATTGAAGCATATGTAGCATGTATATAGCACATATGTCCGTGTATGTGTGGTGAGGGAGTGGGAGTGCAACGATGCTATTCAGCTTTTATGGTACAGGTTTCAATTCACTACATCCATGACATTTCTGAAGGAAATAACCATCTTTCCAGTGGGAAATGATTTATCCTCATACCTGAAAAGTGTATGTAA
This sequence comes from Margarornis squamiger, assembly GCA_035222235.1. Lineage (NCBI taxonomy): Eukaryota > Metazoa > Chordata > Aves > Passeriformes > Furnariidae > Margarornis > Margarornis squamiger. Next base: position 84,617,841 of record JAWWTY010000077.1, on the reverse strand, counting down.
CTATCCTTTGTGAAGTAGCTCATCTCTTTGGTTAGCCTTAGATCACTGGTGTTGAAAACTAAGGACAGACAGGAATATACCAATAATACTTTACAAAGCTCTTCCTATTTCTTTCACAGGGTACAGATCTGCCCTTTCAGTGAACAGATAGAACAGGAGAAGGACAAGCAAAGGCTGTCCTTTTAGTTCTGATTTTCACATCAGAGAAACTGTTTCCTCAGAAGCCTTGTGGCAGATCACATTTTAAAATTTAATTTTATTCTCTTTCAAAAATGAGAAGCCCCTGTGACCCTTAAGCTGGGCAGAGAGCTGATGGTCTTTTGTGCAGCACTTAGCAAGCTTGGGGTCGAATTCCAACGGCCCTGTAGGAAAGCTATAGCTTCCAACTGTGAGACTTGGCCTTCAGAGGGATTTGCCAGCAGACATCTGAGTTCCCTATGGAGAATAAGGAGAAGGTTCTGGAGAGGCTAAGTCGGTTGGCCACTTAATAGACTCTCAAGAATTTCTTCAGGGTATGTTCTTTGTTGGGTTCACCATTTTATGTTCACATCTGTGTGCAAACTCATTTTTCTCCCTTTGAAAGCAATCGTTTGTATTCCCAGCAAACAACTTGTCATACACTGAAATGGATCAGAGATACCCCAAATTCACAGCAAAATATAAAGTAGAAATGTGCCCTTTTCCTTGTGGATAAGCTCTTGTTAGATAGTTGTGTTCCCTAGACATCCCTTGCTGTATGTCTTAATTTCTTAAGTAGGTGAGTTAGACAGGAAGAAGTCAACTGTTATTCTTGCAGATTTTCCTTAGGTGCAGAGAGACTAAAAGTTGAAAGTTAATGTCAGATTATTTTGCTGTTGTATGGTACTTGTTCAGGGTGACTACCTTAAGAGGCATGTTGTTTTCTGTAGCTGCAAGTTCTTTGAACATCTAATTTTTATATTGTTTTCCTTAAGGGAAATGTATGAAAGTGAAATGACTGTATGCTGGCATTTTCCATATAGTCACCTTTTGTAATGGTTACTTGTGGTTGTCACATCCCGTCCTCTTCAAATTTGCTTTTAAATTACACCATTGCATACTTACATTCCCTTCTCAGCCTCTTTCTGCTAATGAAGGAGGAGAGAAGCCATCAGCTTGTTCCAGAGAGTATGAGCATGAATTCTAATTTAGTTCTAGCACGGCCGACTTCGTACATGTCAGCACGTTTTTATCATTACAGTGTGACCTCTCCCCTCTGAATACAAGGAGTAGAGAAATCAGAGGCGTTTTGCCACTCAGGTTGTCTGAGAGCTTTTCTTGGTCTGCAGCAAAATGGAAAAAGATACCAAGAGCAGAATTTACAACCAGAAAATTCAAATGTATATTTCAAATTATGTATTTTAGTTGGAAGAGAAGTAGCCTAGATTTTAACACTATAAAAACTTATCTCTGAAGGTGTGACTTATTTCAGAGTGCCACTAACATGGAAAGCAGAAAACCTTCCTGGGAGACAAACCTAGAACCATTGGGAACAAGTTTCTGCCTGTGCTGTGATTTCTTAAATTTGCTCTGGAAACTAAGCTCAGATAGTACTTCTTTCCATCTCCCAGCCAAAACTGTATTACATATTCAGCAGGACCTCTTTAAAGCTATTTTTGCACTCCTCTTCTAAGTAACACTTTTTGGGTTAAAAATCCCAAATGGACAAAATCCGTATGGTAAAAGATGACAAATGCCTACAAAACACTGTTGCATGCTGCAGCCTGAAGCTGCTGGTAAACTGTCCCAGTCAGTGAGTGGCTGTTGAACCTGATGGTAGAAATTGCTATATTGTCTCCAACATGGGTAATATTCTGCTAGAAACGTGTATGTTCCCAAATGACTTCTTTCATGAGTGCCAGAGGACTTCAAATTCTTTATTTCCACTCTCACAATTTAGTGATGTAGCTGCCTTGCATTCATGTACACAAAGCTTTGAAGAAATCATACAGAATTTAAATAAATTTGGGTTTGGTTTTTTATGACTTGTTCAATTTTTGTTTTGTTTTTTTTTGGTGTTGGTGTTTTTTGGGGATTTTGTGTTTTTTTTGTTGGAGTTTTGTTTGGTTGGTTTTTGTTTTTTATTTTCCTAATAAAGTCCATCAGACCCCTATCACCTAAGCAAAATAATGTTTTAAGGTTCTTTTTGTTAGAGATACCTTATGCCTTCACCCCATTAAGTTCCTAAGCTTACTAACTGCTTCTGCCATAGCACACGTAATATATTCTGCCACTGTAGTGCTAAAATCAAAATTTCCACGAAGTCCTTGCATATTGTAGCCTAATTGTCTAATTCCTCTTTCAGTGCTGAGTTTCATCCCCTCGATGCAAACTCCTTGGGAGCTCAAGTGAGCCTACATAATGCAGAGCTGTATTAAGAATTGGCAATGCCTATGGCATACACTTGTACTTTCTCACTACCTACTACACCTTCAGTGTTCCCAACTGTGGTCCCACAGCCCTTCTGGCAACACACTGGCTTTTTTGGATTTGGCATATGTACCCGTGTTGTAGCCTTTAACCCTTACCCTTGCAGTGCCTTAAATGACAGTTAAATAACCAGTGGGATTAAAAAGCAGAAGCAAGGTAAGCTAGGTAATTTCCTTGTACTGTGGGAAAGCTAATGTCAGGCAATTTCTTGTGTTCTTAATGATAATTGTTCTCCTTCAGTTTCTGTCCAGGCTGATATTTCAACATCTTTTAGCAAGGTAGATTATTTTACTTCCTGCTGTTTTCCTGATTGCACAGAGGATTTTTGGTATCATGCCCTGGACATTTTACCCATATCCTGTTGTCGAGGAGTGATTTTCCCACTGTTGCCTCCACTGTTTGTTATATTTGGCGGAAGGCCCCGGTGGTACTTTATTTTAGCTAAGATTTTTTTCTGCCTTGTTCATGAAACCTCAGAAGCACAGCACAGATTTGATGACTTGCCTGTGTCAGGCATTTATTGAATTTTCCCTTACCCTCATATTTAATTTTTGTGATTTGGTCTGTCTTCTAATTATCAACATATTGAACAGGATTTTTTTTCTTGTTTGTATTGAAACTTTATGCCTATTTTTTTTTTTGAGTAGTCATATTTGTAGTTTCTAATGATAGCTAGATATTTGTGAGATATGTAGTTAGTTATGGGAGAAAATTCTGTTTTTCCAGTTCTGTGTGCTTTTATTCTCCCTAGTGATCCCATTTCAAACCGTTGCCAGAAGCTCTGCAGGTGTACATCTCTGCATTCCAATTACTTGCCAGAGTATAGCCTGGTAGATAATCATAACCACCTTGCAAGATGCAAGTCAATTGTCTGTGTGATAAGCCAGTCAGGGTGTCTGTGTGCTGTTTTCTGATGCTCCTGGTTACAAAATGGAAATAATTTGTGAGATGGGGTCCATCTGCTTTAACTTTGCTGATCTGTGCTTCAGTTCCCTGAATTCTTAAGCAGATCTAGAATCCATACTCGTGCTAGGACAGGGACTCTTGAGCAATTCTTTTGTGCTGATTTAAAAGAGCCAGTATGATGAAAAGTGAAGAATTCAGTCTCATTCATCTCACAAACGTTAATCAACGTGAAGTCCCCTTCCCTATGCCACTGTCATTTCTTGTGTCTGGGTGTACTGCTTTTATAGGACAGCTTCTTCTAGATGAATGATCAGATATCTTGCTTTTAATTTTCCCTCCTTTTACTTCTTTTTGTTTGTTTGGTTTGGTTTGTTGGGGTTTTTTGTTTTTACTAATGAACGTATGACAGCAAGAACAGCTTGTGGCCCAAATGATTGAATACAGTTGGGCTCATGAAAGCAGAACTGAAGACACCCTAGTTGAGGTAGCCATGGGCTGTAACTAGATCATTAAACTTTCATTTTTAGTTTTCAGTCATGTCGTTCTTATTGAATATTCTGCTTGGAATGCTTTTTGAAATGATTTGAACAGCGGATTGAGACATGCCAGATAGTAGAATAGAGACATTGTATTTGGAATGACTGAAAAGAGCATGTGACAAAAAAGAGAAACCCACACCTAGTAGGAAAAAACCTTAGTTAAATGAATGCAATGAGGAAGTTCTTTCTTAAAAGGCATAAGATAGAAAAAGAAAGAAAAAAGAGAGAAATAATATAGGCTAACAGTATCTAGTCCTACCTTAGCAAAAACAAAATCAGCTCAACAATTAAGTGCTTTAATTAAGATCCAAACCAGCGATATTTGACATCAGTTGAAAGGGAAAAAAAATAGATGTTCCAAGCAATGAAGCAAGAGGAAAAGAAACCCCATGCTGAGAATCATTAAGACCCAAAAGTAATTCATCACAGGCGCAACTAACCTTATTACAGGAAAGTTGCATTGTCTTCATGGTGCAGGCATTGATTCCAAGCTAGGAAATGAACATGAAGCCGTCTTTAGTAGTAAAAGCAAAAATATTAAATTGCTCCTGAAAATTGTAGCTCTGCTGTTTACTCCACCAAGGAAGAATAATGAGACTGTTGAGGGAAGTCCAGCCAGCCAGCATAAGGAATGTATTTTGTTAAATTCTAATTAAAGACTAATTTCTGCTGAACACTGTCCAAGCAGTGAATTATTCATTAAAAAGAGGAAGCTTAGGGGGAAAAAAAAATAAAATAAAAAGCCAAGATATTTCTCTTTAGCTGTCAGAAGCCACCCAAAATTTTAGTGAGTTACTGTCCAGGTTAACTGTTTAGTTACAATAATTGCTTGTCTAGTAGCATAAAAGAGAGCTCTTCCTTTATCCTGTTGGGCTGTCTTGTTTGCCTGTTAGCTCAGGGCCCCATGCAGTGCCGTGCAAAGACTAATGGGTCTTGCTAGAATGTAGAGAAGCTAAGTAGACTGAGCTAGAGACAATACTGTGGCTTGTGGAGATAGTCCAGGACTAAGAGGGTCAGACTGGCAAAGTGATGAACCCAAGCTTGCTTTGTGTACAGTCTGTACAGCCTGTGCCATGTTTTTCTTGGTGTTTCACAAACCCCAGGTTTTCCAGGTATTTTTGTTGTCTTTGATATCCATATACTACTTTCAGAATTGATGCTTGGTAGACTGCAATTGCATGAAGAGATAAGCTGAACTACAGTGAGACAAAACAAAGATAGCCCAAACTGAAGTGAGGCAAAACTAGAAACATGATTAGTCATCCCAGTTCTGATCATTAATTGGCAGTTTAGAAACTCGGCCTTAGTTTGCCTTATGCAGAGAACGACAGCTGTTCCAAGTAAAATCATGAACCATACATAGACAACAGGGCCTCAGAAAACTTGGCTGTGACTTTCTATCAAAATACAGGTGGAAAGAAATGTGGGTAACTCAGCATTGAGATTTGATGATGAGTATGGACAAGAATAAATGGGATTTCCAGAAGAACACAGGTGAAGGAGCAGCTTGTGGAGTAGTGGGAGTGCGCCACGTGCCCTTTAGGATTCTGGTAGATCTAAATATTTGGGACACTTTTGCTAAAACTTTATTTGATTTGGAAGATTTATTTGATTTGGAAGATTTGGAGATTGGTCTGGGATTTCCTTACTAATCTAAGTGTAGAGCTCTCCATTCTGCCACAGACTGAAGTGGTAGGATGAAGATGCTTTGAAAGTCAGTAGGCATGTTAGACATACTGTTCTGGACTGTCTTCTGCTGTCTGAGTGTGGTTGAACATACTGGTGTTACTGTGAAGACCTTGAGCCTGCTGCATCATTAAGAACATCCTGCAGACAAGGAACTTTTTGCTCAGTCAGAGCTGTGGTTGTTTCTGCTGGGATAAGTAGTAGAACACTTTAAAAGTTTGGGCTTCTTCAGTGCCAAGAGACAGACCTGCCTGTAATTTTACTTTTTCAATTCTGGTCAATGGGATATAATTAGGAGAGGAGTCTTTTAAAGAAATGTTAATGCTGGCCTTAGCAGTACCTTGCAGATGTTGCCAGAAAGGATAGGGCGAGGCCTGCCACTGAAGTATCTGGTTCATTATTTGGACTTTCCAAATTCTCATTGATTGCTCTTTTCTTTGCATAAAAGAGCTGTTCATTTAACCCCAGGATTTTTTGCAAGTAGGTGTGCATATTGCTTATCATGAATGCTGTTGTGGTGTAATTTAATTTCAGAATGAAAACTACGCATTTTTTTAAAGAACTTTGGAAGTCAAACTGCCTGGAAAAAAGGTTAGTACATGACAGAAAAGAAAACTGATAAAAAATCCATATGATTGGATAAAAATGCAAGTAAGTTGATTGATAAACCAGTCAAGGAGATGAAGCTGTATTTTTACAGCTTGAAAACTGAACAGGATCATTCAGTTCAGTGCTGGAGAAGCACAGACCACAAGGGTCAATTCCTCTTCAAAAGTACAACCTACCAGAGCTAGGAGTTTAGTTTATCTTTCCCCAGAGATAGCTCCCCACTTAAGGGACAGTTTCAGGGACCTAGAGCTTTGTTCTCCCCAAGCTGGTTCTGTTAGTACCAAGGTCCCCTGACTCTGATAAAGGTTCAGAAAGTAGGTGGTCATTCTTCCAGTTTTCAGGAGTTAGTCCGATCAAATAGATTTCAATTAGTGCATGCTTACAAAGAATCTTTCACAAGAAACAGATACTTTCCAAAGCATCAAGAGTGGTGTGATGCTCCAGCTACACATCTTTTGTATGACAGCCTAACTGGTTGGCATACATACTGGGAGAGCGTGACCAGGATAAACTCCTTTCTCAGCCTGAAGAGTTTTAACTTTTGTTTGTCACTACCAGAGTAGAGGAAGAGCTGAGTGGAAGCTGTTTTTGCAGCCTGAACCAGGCTACCTTGCCATAAACAGGGCTAGTATACAACTGAACATGTGAGAGTCTTTGATCAAAAGAGGGGGGAGGGGGGCATTACTATAGTGATTAGAGCATTCTCTGTGCTTTCGATTATGCTTTTGTTTGCTTCAGTGGTTTTACAGAAGGAGGAAGCAGAATTCATGATCACCAGCAAGACTTAATGAGCCTATTATTGCATTCTCCTCTCCACTGTGGCCCAGAGTGCTTGGAAAGTTTCCCCCATTTAGCCATACTTAGCAAGAGTGTAAGGGGGTCTTGAGGAGTCAGAAAATATGAATTTGAATCCCTTAGGCTCAGTGAAGCATTGACCTCAGGTCTTCTATTTGCTGACTTACTGTTTTAGGAGGGAAACAATTAAAGATAACACACTGTGACATATTTCTTCAAGGAAGATAGTGATCCTTGCTCACTGTTTTCTTTTTTCTCAACATGTAATGGAGAAAGTATTTGGAGTAAGTCACGTAAATAATACTATGTGATCCATCAAGCAAATTTTTGAACATTTAACAGGGAAAAATGTGAATATTTGTCCATTTTGCTGACACACTTATGTTTCAGGGGTGCCCTCCTTAGAGTTTCTGATCTCACTACAAAAATAAATACATTGGAAGTTACAGGAGTGGATTTGAACTTGATTCGTGAGATCTCCAACTCTGGTTTTGGTTGTATTTGTGAAAAAAATGTCTGCTTGTGAGGTTCAGAGAAAGGGTGATTCTGTGGATATTGTTCATATGGTTCTAATTAGCAACAGAAGCAAGTAACCTCACCAGTAGTGGTACATGAAAGGTCTGCAGAACGACAGTGTGAGAACAGAACCAACAGAGAAAAGCATGAAAACGCCTGAGAAGGAAGGAGAGAGGAGAAGAGGCCTGGCAGAAGGAGAAACTTGGCAGAAAAAGTTGTACTGCTGCAAAGATTTAATATAAAATATTAATTATTAAATATTAAAAAGCCTCCAGACTGTGGCAGCTCCCTTAATCCACAAACCAGAAAGTGATTTTTAAATTAATCTCTCTTCACTAAAGCCCACTAAGAAATTTTTTTTTTTCTGTTTTCACTCAGTAGACTTTCCTTAGGAGTTGCATGATGTGTTTTTGACAGATGGTCTTTTATTGATTGTGATTAGTGTGTTTCTCTGTGGGAGTGTGTGTACACAAACCAGACATCAGATTATGTGTCTTTTGGGGCTGCTACTTTTTTTTTGCAATAATTGGCTGAATATATAGTCGACATAATGACAAGAGTGGATACTTTAATAAATGCAGGAGTTATTTAAAACAATAACAAAAACAAAAGCCAAAAAAGAAGAGAAAAACAGAAATATATAAATATAAATATTTCTAAATATTATAAAACCAGGCAAAGCTTGAGTAATTTCTGGAAAAGAAGTAATTTTATATAATCTGCACACTATTTTTATCAGGCCATCTAGATATAGTTCTTAGTATTTATTTAATTGCATTTTAATTAATACTTCATTTCTCCTTCTTTTCAGTATTCACAAAAGGTTTCACTGCGTGAAAATGAAATATTTTAGTGTCTTTGAAACAAATATTTCTTTGAGGTTTTACTAGTTAAGAGATCTGGCTACTTCAGCTTTCAACCTGATATGATATGTAGAAAACATCACTATCATGGTTTCTTGATAAGCAGAATGCCATCTTCCAGCTACCATTAAGTAAAAGTGAGAATTCTGTATTATCAAACCAGATACATTTCTGCGTGAAGCTAATTAATGATCTATTTAGCATATTTTATTTAACAGCTTTTACAAAAATGGACATGACCTTAGATTGTTTCAAGTTCTGGATACCTGACTCTCAGCTCAAAGGGGAAAAGTGAGTACATTATTTAAAATACAATTCAGTGTAACTGATCGAGAACATTTCTGATTTTTTTTAATAATGTGTTATTAAGATGAACTTCATTTCAAAGCTTCGTTTCAAAGAAGACTGAGGGAGGGCTTGAGTCAGGGAAGATAGTCTTTATACTTGGCAGTAGCTGTCACCTGCTTAGAGATAATAAAAAGATCCTCTGAATTTTAAAACTACTTTATCTCAGTTTAGGTACCTGGAAGCTTTATGCACTTGAACCCATTCTTTGTATTCACAAAACTCAGATAATTGCGCTAAATGCCTGTTTTATGGAAGAAAAGGTATCAAATCTTGACCAAGTATTTGTGGTAAAAATATGGACCAGATTTAATCTTTTTTTGCACAGTTTTTTGAGGTTTTCTTAGAGCATGGACAGCTTGCAACATTGTTTGAACAAAATCTGTCTAAACAGAAGAGCAAAGTCCAGGACTAACAAAGTTGTCTGAAGGGGACTCAGGTGCTGGTGTCAATAAGCCACGGCCAGGCGTCCATGGCAGTGGGATGATGCCCTGGGGACAGCCGGGTGCCTGAGGTGCTGTCCCTGCATCCGTGGCAGTGGGATGATGCCCTGGGGACAGCTGGGTGCCTGAGGTGCTGTCCCTGCATCCGTGGCTCCCGAGCCTCCCT
>JAWWTY010000077.1:84575907-84605775 GCA_035222235.1 Margarornis squamiger | reverse complement strand
TTTTCCTAAATTTAAGGAGAGGGATTATTTTATTTCTTGGCCAACATTATATCTTAGTTTTCTCTCAAACTAAGACACCTAGCCTTGCTCAGTCATAATCTGGCTACCAAGTCAAATTCAGTTTTATCTTACTTTCAATAGCTAGAGGGAGTGTTTCTGCTGCAAATATTTACTGTTTTAGTATTAATGTGTCCTTCAATCTGTCCTTCAACATTTTATCTTTAACATCTGTCCCTTAGGAAAAACCCCACCAAATGCCTACATCACAATTTGCATCTGTAGTGTTTTCTTCCCAGCCTGTCTAGATAGGACTTTTGATTTCTGTATTTCAGAACCAAATTGTAACTGGCACTTTAATTCTTCATTGTTTCTTTGGCATTTTTGCATTATGACAGCTTTTGTTTTAAGAAACATGTTGTTGCTTGAATATATTTTGAGGTTTTCTTCCTCTTAGAGAAGACTTTCCATTTGCTTAAAAGGAGTTTGAGGCATATCTGGCATATCTGACTTCCATTGGTCAGAAGTTTAATTTCTGCTCAGCGTGGGCACCTAAAAAAGATGGGAACAGATAGATCCAACCTGAAAGCATTTAAAATGTAACTGGGGAACAGAACAAAGCAGAATGCTGTGAGAAAAGAGACATATAACTCCACTGTCTGTTCATTTGCCATACTAGGGAAAGCAGGTTTTCAAAGTTAAATATCTACGTTTGAGCTGTTCCTTCTAATCTCTTTTGATAGCGAATGGAAATAAAAGGCAATTTCCAGAATAAAATTAATCTCAGCTGAAGGTATGTGCCTATTCCCACCATCTTTTTTAGAAGTCATGAAGTTATAACAGGTAGGGGCAACAACTTCCTTATACAGTTCCTCCGGAACCCACTGAAGTTTTCTGTCTGGCTGTCAGTGAAACTTTGCTGGCAGCAATAATCCCTGCTAAAGGGAGTTGTTTCTCTTCTAGATGTTGCTGAAAAATTATCTCTACCAAAAGCCCCCCAAAAAACCCCAAACCACCAAACAAACAAACAACTAGAACAAAACCCCAAACCAAACAAAAAATTAAAATCCTAATTTTCAGTCAGATTTGTTTCTGACCACTTCTGAAAGCTGAAGTCCTGACATTTGTCTGTCAGGGGTATGTGCGTCAATCTGGGGTAGGACAGGGATGTTTTTCTGGGGCTGCTGTGGTCTTGGATCAGTTTGGCTGTTTAGGTTCTATGTAGGCTCAATCATGATATTTAAATCTACTTTACGTGGATTGATTTAAGAGTCAAAATATTGTTGATATTTTAGGAGAAGCCATATTTTGAGTGCCTTTTTTTTATTGACTCAATACCTCTGACGTCTACAGTCAAACAGGCTGCATAGTCTCTGGAAATCCTTTCTTGTTTTGTCCAGTATCGTGGAGAGTCTGTACACCCAAACAACCTCATCTAACACCAGCACTTGTGTTAAGAAAGAATTTTTATGTGCTAAGAGCACTATCTCCATTTCTGTCAGCTGCTTTTTCAGAAGCAGTGTTTTGGTTGTTTTTATTTGCCTTACTCCATTGATCACTTCAGAAGCCATTTAATTAAGAGATGGTAGGAGATTTAATTTAATTTCCTACTCCTTAAGCCCATGGCTTTTTTTTTTTGAATTTATGAAAGGATAATATTGATGTATTGGGAGCTTATGTTGGCTGGTTTCAGTAGCTGTTTTGACAGTGTAATTATTGTCAAAATTGTTACAACAAATAGCCATTTTAAACTTTAAAACTTGCATGCAGCAGATTTAAGTTTTAAAGCTTCTGGAGCAGTTAAGTATTCCAGGAAGTTTGTTGCATCACAGAGAGATCTGAAGAACCTGTCAAGTTAGGTTTAAAAAGCACAATCTCTAAATAGAAATTGGATATTTGAAAGGGTCAACCTGAAGTTTTTATTAAGGGATTGCATTGGAATGCTGGGACCTAATGAAATGCTCTCCTCTGCTGTCAGTATCAACCAGTAGCAATAATCTATGCTTAAAAGGAGAGTTTGTTTCCTGCTCCCTGGTACATAAACAGCTGTTTTGTGATGGCAGAAAGGACTTTCTGATTTTTATGCAGTATACATAAAATTGCACCATTAATGGTTGGCACCGCTAAATGTTCACCCCTCCTTAATAGCATGTAGGCTGCCATCTCTTATGGGTGTGTAGTATGGCCTCTCCTTTCATTTTATTAAAAAAATACAGTTTATGAGATCAAATAGACACGAGGAAATATAATCTTTTTTGTTGCCAGAGCACAGGATCACAGGGAACTTTTTATGGTGCCACAACTGCAAAAAGCTGCTGAAGGCCACATGCAACCAGTGGCAAATACAATTCCAGTTAGGTGCAGAATTTTGAAACTCTTGAGCTGAATGAGCTTGACTGCTTACACCGTGAAGGACATCTCTTGCTAATACTCAAAACACAGTGTTCTCTTTAGATCTTGGTGCCTCTTTCCAGCTTTCTGGGGCCTTCATTCTGTCCCTCAAAATGTAGAGGCCATTGGAAGCATTCTATATAGGCAGTGCTTGCTGGTTGCTGTTGGAGTGGAAGTGAAAGGAAGATTGGGAATGCAAAGCTCTGTTTCCTGTGTTTAGCTAATTAAATGTAGCACTCTTAGGACAAAGCGTTTTTCCATCACTGTAGAAATACATAGTTAATATTCTGTTGTTGAATATCATTGGTCTATTGGCTGAGGTTTTTTTTAAAGTTCTTATTGCAGCCAGTGGAGAAGGAAAACAGGGATGAGAGGGGAACTTTTGAAGAAAAAGAGTCAGTCAGTTCTTACTCACAGATTCCTGTAAGTGGGAGCATTTACTGTTAGTGTGACAGTTTAACAACATCATGCCTAATTATGCTCTTCATTGTGCTGTTAATCTGCTTCACTGTGTGTTATAGCACGGAGACAGGAACTGTCACACACTTTTAACATGACCTGTAGGTAAGGGGTGGGGGAAAGATCCAGAACTATCATCGTTTTTTCAAGGTACTCTTTCTAAAGCACACCCAATGTAGAGTCTTCTGTTTCTGTTGCTCCTTTTACTGAGATTTCAAGCTCTTGCTACTATTCAGATCGAGTTCCCAGTCCTGGAGTGGCTTTCCTTTTAGAGCAGATCAGGAGGGCCACTAGACAGAGCACTGGCTAGATGTCATTGGGAATTCACACAGATTTGTAGTATGACTAAATTTAGGGAACTCACTCTATTTTTTGCTGCAAGCCTATCAAAATATCTAACCAGTGTATCCAGGATTATAATTTTTTTTTATATTCACAAATATCTGCAAGCTTTAAATCCACATTTTCCAGGCCTCTGTAGCCATAAAGGGAGAGGTGATTCTTACGTAATTGCTAGAGTACTGAAACTAGTAGGGAGGGTGGTCATGAGAGTGAGCAGTGCTATTTAATCTGCTTTGTTACTTCATCTGTTTCACTGAGAAAGAGAAATGGTACATGTAGAACAAAAAATTTTCTAAGTAGAGAAAATGTGATAGACATTGTCAGGCGCCTGCCTAGTCCCATTAAAACATTGTGATAAAATTAGGAATGGTTTGATCTCAAGATTTTCTGTTAGCATCAGATGTCCTGCTTTGTTTCTCTGAAATTGAACTTGTTTGGTTTTGCATCTGCTTTTAGCCTCAGTTGTGTTGGAGTTGGCAAAGGAAGGACAGTGTACAGTTAAGCAGATCAAGTGACATGTATTTGCGTAACTAGTGAATGTGCTGTGAAGGACCAATAGGAAAATAAACATTTCAAAGGAATTATATACAATACTGATGTAGCACATTCCTTACATCTCTTACTGGGTTTGAAATATTTTCAAACTTATTAAAGGGTATCATAAATAAAGATAAATACTCTTTGTAGCAAAGTACAAGTTAAGGACTTTTTTCTTACAAGTTTTCTCTTTGAGGCTAAAGCATGCTTGGACTTGTCCTCTAATGAACAGGAAAAAATATTCTAGTGATAAGGTTAAACAGCAGTTTCCCTAACCGTTGAAGTTTCTATTTTAAAGCATCAGCTCTTGCTTGAATGTTTTCAGCTGAGCATTCTTATTTTTCCTCTTTCACCTGGAGTCTGAAGCACTTTATGTAAAAATATTTTGAAAGAAAAAGCCTTACAAAACTGATTTTCATCATGATAAAATAAATGGAATTTGCTTTGAGCAACTGGCCACTGTCCTCATAGAGTAAACCTTGAAGCAGAGTTGGCAAAAATAGTTATGGAAATCTTTTGAGGTGCTGTGAAGTAGCAGAACTTGCAGGAGGAATCCTTCAGTTCAGGCTCTTTGTTTCTGGGTGGTGGCACCACTGTCTGATCTTCTTTTCAAAGTAACATGATTCAGTGGTTGTTCTCAGAAGTTTTATGTCTTTCTTTCAGACACTTATGGTGGTATTTATGTCTTCTGTCTTTAGGTAGCTGAAAACTACATGTCTGTTTCTGAGTGGGTACCCTAACTTATATTTACTGTCTTTGGAGAGAAACTCAAACTTCCAGAGAGTTGTTCTCCCGATTTGCTTTAGAAACCAATTTGAGGATGAAATGGCTTTCCTTCTTTAGGTGCCTTTTTATCTCCTTTGACTGTAAGGCAGGGCTTGGAAAGAGCTCACACTTACATGTCTTTTAGTTGCCTGAGTTAGATGAAGTGAATCCCTCTTTCTGCCTCAGAAGAAGCTGAATGTGGTTATTTTTTTTTTTGTTTCTGAGGGAATTTACCATTTCCTTCCAGTAAGAATGGGTTAAGAAAAGGCCTAACAGTGTGAAGTGCTGTGCTGGTAAGACTCTCCAGGTTATGACCAAGAATAGAGATAATTTCTGTTTTGGAAAAGCCTGGCTTCTACAACTTAAATTGGGCTGATTTATGTCACACTGCTATCTTCGAGTAATGTCACTCTTCATTGCTTAATGAACATTAAAAGGCTGTTTCTAACCTCCACAAAACACCACAAATGAGAAATATTTGCATTGGACTTATTCCTCTTTGGTAGCAGAGACCAAACCCAACTCATTCCATTAATAAGACCATGTTACAAAGCCAGGCATTCCACATCTAGGAGAGAAAATTATCTTTACCAGTACAACACAGTCCTTAAAGTACATTGTTATTGCTTTTGTGGTGTTCTGAAAACCTCACTGCTAATGTTCCATCTGAGTTTTTCTTTCAAGAGCAAAAGTAAGTGTGTACTGATTTGTTGGATTAGTCACTTCTTTTGGTGACTTTGGGGGGCTTTGGGGCTGCTTTCTAAATAGACATTCCTTTCCACATTTCCTATGCATTATGGCTATCTAAGAAATAAATTCTCTTTCACTCTGATATCACACATCTGAGCTGGTTAATAGTTCAGCAGTTAGAACCCAGGACAAACTGTGTGCCTGAGATCCTCTGAAACATAAGGAGGTTCAGTGAAGACACACAGTGATTGCAAGACACACTTAACAAGAGAATATCAGTTAAGAACAGTGTAAAAAGCGTAGGAATTGTTACTAGCATGCTGCTTTAGTTGAATATAACTTCATACCTAAATTTATTTGGCTGAGGTTTTTTTAAAATATGTGGAACACTTCAACATTATTCACAAAAGACATTAGCGCTAATAAAAGGAGATGGATTGATTTGCTTGGAAATTGAGTCTTTGACCAGCCAAGTAGCGACCACATAAATGGAGCTCTGTTTCTAGATGGCAGGAAATCATCAGAACGGCATGTGGGCTCCATGTACTGTTTGTGAATAAATGAGGGCCAATGTAGATTTTGCTCCTGTAATTGCTTTCGAGATGTATTTCTCCATCATATTGTATCTTTTGTTCTAAAATGCTATTCTGATTAAGACATAAAAGGGTTTACCCTTCATTTCAAACTTTCTTTCAGTTTTTTTCTTTTGTGTGTGCATCTTTTCACACACAAAAACAATGGATATTGTATTGGAACTGAATGTTGTCACTCTTTACTCTGGATGTATTATATATTTTTGTCAACTTTTGCCTTGCTTTCTGCTTCACCTGTTTTGTTTGATGATATTTAGTGAAATACATTAGTTTAAGGAGGTGCCTTTCTTAATGACTTATGCACCATCTCTTATTTTATTTTCAGTTTATTGTAGCTTTTATTTATAATTTAGTAAATTCTGCAAAAACCTGCTGCTTTCAGTGGAATGCATACTGCCTTTACAGTCATGTTGTCAAACTGGCATTGTTTAGTACCCTAAAACACCTTGATTTTTGTCTCTTAACGGTGCATGTTTAAGAATAGAGCATGGTAGAAGTTCCTTTCCATCTTCAAAATCTCTGAATCTGTCGTTTTGTGTTTCAGTTACCTTATAATGCTGCTGCTCACGAACACTGTATTTTTGTTTGTAGCACTTTAACACATTAGTTTGAAACATTGCAATATAAAGTACTGCTAACTTAAAATTTTGCAAGTCCTGTCAAACCACCTGGCTTTTAGAATGTGCTAATTGTGCATAAAATACTAGATAGTCTGTATGTGACTGGAAAGAGATCTGATTAATGCTTTTTCAAAAGATCATTCTCAAAGGATAATGTGTGTTAAATGTGCAATACTTTTTTCTCTTGTACCACATACAGGAACAAACAAATTGTAGACTTCCATTTACTTTTTCCTTGGCTGTATTGCTGTGACGTACAGTAGAAATAATTTTTGCCAGAACACTTCCTGTGAGATTTAGTTTTGAAGTGGCTTTCCATTTCCCTGATTTGTTTAAGATTGAATCTCAGAATCTCAATGTGTTTTCAAGAAGTGTCCATCCTGCCTCCTTTCAGTTGTGTAACATTGCCAGTGACTGGGAGGGCACTGCTTATGCTAACATGAATTATTTAGCTGTTTATCCTGCTGACTTATGAAGGTAGTATGCTTAGTGCATAATTGGCAAAGCTTTTAGGCTCTAAGAAAGGAACTGTTGAGATGTGCAGGGTACTTATGCATTTTTGTTTGCTTTATTTTCAGACGTTACTGACCTCAAGTATTCTTGAATCATTTAGTAAAGAAAAGTGAACTTGTCTTTCTCGGTTCCCAGGTAGATTCTTTTAAACGCATTAGTTCAGTTCTGCTCTTGAAGGGATAACTACCTCAAGTAGCAAATCCCACCTAAACAGAATTTGATAATTTTTTTCTGAACTGAGCTGCCTAATTTTTTTTTTTTTTCACACAGAAACAAATCAAACCACTTCAACTCCTCTCTGCTTGTGATACAGTGAAGATTCTGAAATCTAAAATTCAACCAACAAGGCCCACTTCTTGCAACAGACAAGAACTGAGTGCTCTTTTTGACTGGAACTCAGGGGAAAAAAAAAGGAGTTTATAACTTTTGGAAGAACGAGCAGGCAACTCGGGAGGAATACAAGGTTGTTATGAGGTTATGCAAGGAGAAAATTAGAAGGGGCAAAGCCCTACTAGAACTTAATCTGGCTACTTCGTTAAAAGACAATAAGTTTCTGTAAATATATCATCAACAAGAGAAAGGTTAAGGAGAATCTCCGTCCTTTATTGTACGTGGTGGGAAACGTAATGGCAAAGGCTGAGGAAAAGGATGAGGAACCTAATGCCTTCATTACCTCAGCCTTTAATGGTAAGGCTGGTTATTCCCTGAATATCCAGCTCTCTCAGCTGGAAGACAGAGACAGGGAGCAGAATGAGGCCCCCACAATCCAAGGGAAGATGATCAGCAACCTGCTACACTGCTTGGGCATATGCATATGGGCAGGATAGAATCCACCCAAGAGTATGGAGGGAGCTGGTGGATATGCTCACTGGGCTGCTTTCCATAATTTACCAGCAGTCCTGGCTAAGCAGAGAGGTCTCAGTCGACAGGAGGTGAGCAAATATGACACCTGTCTACAAGAAGGGCCAAAAGGAGAATTCACGGAAATGCAAGCCTGCCAGTATGACCTCAGTGCCAGGGAAGGTCATGGAGCAGATCATCCTGAGAGCCATCGTATGGCACATGCAGGACAACCAGGGGATCAGGCTCAGCCAGCAAGGGTTTGTGAGAGGCAGGTGCTGCTTGACTGATGTGATATCCTTCTATGACAAGGGAACCCACTTAGCGGATGAGGGAAAGGCTGTGTTGTTTACTGGGCCTTTAGTAAAACCTTTGGCACTGTCTCCCACAGCATTCTCCTGGAGAAACTGGCTGCTCATGGCTTGGATGAGTGCACTGTTCTCTGGGTTAAAAAATGGCTACCTGGCTGGGACCAGAGAGTGGTGATGAATGAGTTACATCCAAATGGTGGCCAGTCACTAGTGAGGATCCCCAGGGCTCAGTGCTGGGGCCAGCCCTGTTTAACATCTTTATCCGTGACATGGGCGAAGGGATTGAGTGCAGTCTCAGTCAGTCTGCAGACACCAAACTGAGTGCGAGTCCTGATCTGCTGGAGGACAGGAAGGCTCTGCCAAGGGATCTGGACACACTGGAATGAAGGGCCAAGACCAATTCTATGAAGATCAACAAGGCCAAGTGACGGGTCCAGCACTTGGGTCACAACAACCCCATGCAGCACTACAGGCTTGGGGCAGAGTGTCTGGAAGGTTTTCCAGTGGAAAAGGGTCCGCTGGTTGACATGCAGCTGAACATGAGCCAGCAGTGTGCCCAGGTGGCCAAGAAGACCAATGGCATCCTGGCTTGTATAAAAAACAGTGTGGTCTGAAAGACTAGGGAGGTGATCATCCTCTTGTACTTGTCACTGGTGAGCCCTCATCTTGAATCCTGTGTTCAGTTTTGGGCCCCTCGCTATGTAAAGGACATGGAATTGCTGCATTGTGTACAGAGAAGGGCAACAAAGTTGGTGAAGGGTCTGGAGCACAAGTCTAATGAGAAACAGCTGAGAGAGCTGGGATTGTTTAGACTGGAGAAGAGGAGGCTCAGGGGAGACCTTATCACTCTCTACAACTACCTGAAAGGAGGTTGTAGCCAGGTGGAGGTTGGTCTGCTCTCTCAAGTAACAAGTGATAGGACAAGAGGACATGGCCTCAAGTTGTGCCAAGGGATATTTAGGTAAGGTATTAGGAAAACTTTCTTCACGGAAAGGGTTGTCAAGCATCAGCACAGGCTGCCCAGTGAAGTGGATGAATCACCATCCCTGCAGATGGTTAAAAGACATGTAGATGTGGCACTGACAGACAAGGTTTAGTAACAAGCTTGGCAGTGCTGGGTTAACAGTTGGACTCAAAGGTCTTAAAGGTCTTTTCCAACCTAAACAATTCTCTGATTCTGTGGTTTAGTGTTAGTATTTACTGTGATGAATCAGAGGAACAAACTCACCTGTTTGGCAAGCCAAGCCTGGACCACAGGTTGCACACACCTTTGTACCTTAGACTATGCATACCAAGGCTGCTACCTTTCATAGGCTGTGCCCTTGTGCTAGAGAGGTGACTGCAGCAATCTTCTGGCTTTTATGGAAGTTCATTGCTGTTCGCAGGCAAGTTGCCAGTATAGGTCCTTCAATTGAAGTGGATTGACAATAACAGCACCCTTGTTAGAATACGCAGTGAAATGGTTTGTTCTAGTCAGTTATCTACATAATCAGGGTGGAAATGAGAGTAATAAATATACTTAAGTGTTTGGAAATGGCTTTCCTCCTTAAGATTTTTCAGTGGGTGAAAATTAGCATTAATTCTAAGGGAGGAGAACTGACCTTAAAAACTCGATTACAGTTGACCTTAGAGCTACCAATCTTGCAATTACTGAGAAACATTTGCTAAAACTTCATTAAAAAGACCACTGAAACTTGACCCATGTTATAACAAGATTGATACTGGTTTGTGGTCATGATTTCTCTTCATTTATATAGATGTGTTAAAACCAGAACAATGTCTATCACTTCTGTAATGGACAGTGGTGCGAAGCCAAGGTGTAAAATTTCTGTGTGTTAGTATTTATAATTTCTTTTTTTCCATTTTTTGTTTCCCTATGTTGCCATAAGGGGAGGAAAAACTTTCCAAGAGAACATTATTTGGGTAAAGTAGAGAAGAGTTCTTTAACTTACAGAGTTTTAGGGGTACAGAATATAAAGGAGTATAAAAAGAGTATATAAAGTGTAAAAAGAGTATAAAAAGACTATAAAAGAGTACAACCCGTGTTGACAAGTAACAGATAGAAAAGACCGGTGCTAGGTTGAACTCATGGCCTCAGGAATACCATGTGAGCTCTTTTTCCAAACACCACCGCTTCAAAAACACAGAGAGTAAATTAATCCAAAAGGCGTCCGTTTCATTCCGGCTGTATCCAGCCAACTCTGAGCCACTCTGCCACGTCTTACCTGAGGAGAGCAAGGGACAGAAAACCCCCCTTTGCAAGCAGAAGCATGTTGAGCTCTTCTAAGCTCCCCCCACCCCTTTTTGGGGTGGGGGGGGAGCACAGAGCACCAGACCAGGCTGGGCAGCAGAAGCAAGGCAGGCATGCAGAGAGAGTGAGAGTGTGTGTGTGTGCATGAGAAATGTCAACAGGGTGTAAGAGCTGTGCTATTTTCTTACATGGCAGCATACTAATTTTATAACACTACTGAATTATCATATCTAAAGGTTGCATCCAATCTAAGAAATGTCCATACCCAGAACTTCCCTTGGTTCCGTCCCATGGCACGCCTCTCCTAGAATTGAGTTGGAGGTCTTAAGACCCCTTACTTCAGTCTTTGTCATCATCCTCACACCACTTTCCATTATTGGAGCTTCTCCAAGGTTGCTGGGCTTTGCTTTCTTGTTTTGACTAACATTGTATCTAATTGTCTTAGCTCTGGTACCTGTTTCCCAGGCATGGTGTTTCAGCTATTATCTGACTCTTAAGACAGCTAGCACATGGTTAGAGGCTGCTAGCTACTCTAAATATAAGAAACTACGTATTTCTATAAAAATCTACAAATACATAAAAATCCTAAGGCATCACCTATTTCACTTTTCTAAAAATCTTCGAGTGGTTTGTTGATTTAGAGATACAAAACACACCCAGGGAATCCCTTTTCTGTTGTGTCAAGTCTGCAGGACACCCTGCTCATGCAGTTTAGTATTTTTAAGTGTTTTAACTGCATTTTTTTAATCGGATCAAATAAGATATCAACTTAGCTTTTAAGTGACTCAAAATCTTGAAAGTTTGTTCATTACACAACAATTCAAATTAAGCATAGTCTCCTTTTGATATTTGTATCTTTTTTATTGTTTGGAACCCCACTAAACTGTGTTCTATGTTTCATTTTTTTCTTGCACAGGTACTGAAAACCTCTTCCCTTAAGAGGTTTCTCATGTAAAAATTTTCCCTGCAGTGAGGAATATGTGACAGAGGATTCAACATAAAACATAATTTAAAATTTAAATCTGTATCCACTTCAGCTCCATTAAAGCTCAGTCTGGCTGTGTGTGTTTGGGGCTTTTAGGCACCTACAGTGTAGGAAAATGTTCTTTTAAACAATGTCAACTTGTGTTCTCCTGTGGCAAAATAAAGGCCAGTTCATGTTGTTTCCATAGAGGTGAACTAAGTATAGATGAAAACTAGGAGATCTGTTTTCAAACCCTATATCCAAAAATCAGAACTATACTAGGAGAGCCAGTAAGGTTTGTGTTCTGCTCTGGTTGAACAAAATGCTTTCCTCACTGTAGTGTGTTTCCCTCATTGCCTGAGAAGGCTCTTTCCTAATTTCATCCCCCCAAAACATTTTTAAACTGTACATTATTTTAGGTCAGTAACATTTTAAGCAGAAGCAGCTGCTGAAACAACCAAAAGTTGTTTCTCTGCAAGTTCTTTAAGCTTGTTGACTGCAGGAAGCAATGGACTCCAGGCCAGGCTTCCTGCTGGGTCTCCCAAGCTCCACCCTGTAGGGATTTTGCTCTGCAGTCATTTCACTGAAACAGAGAAAAAGCAGGAAGCTTTGCTAAAACTGATGTGGTGCCCTTTGCTTGGGATTTTATGTAGGAGTCACAGACTATGACTATTTGGCATGACATGAGTTCACACACACGTTTTAGTGGCCTGTTACCAGAGACTGTTAACTCCTTGGTTTCCAGTGTTAGTTATGGCACGATATTCATTCTGTTAATAACAGTATCAGCTCTGTGTTTCAGAGAGTTGATCCTTCTTTTCTTGGTAATTTTTTCCAGCTTTTACCCATTGAAATTTTTTTGTCATATAGATTATGTATGTGTATCTGCCTATGTACATACACACACGTGCATGTACATATCTATATAGTGCACACATGCACACCTCAAAATACAGCAGTATTTATTCACAAGAATTCACGTCTAGTTTAGCAGATGCCTTATCTTTGGAGGAAATAGAAATGTAGAGTAGTATGTAATGTATAAAGGTATGCCAGTTTCTCAAATTCTTTCAGAGTAAATCATAACAGCTCTTGAATAATAAAGAACAACAGTTAAGGACAGGAAATAAAAAGAAGGCAAAAGACAGTTGAAAATATTGTGAGGATGCATGTGTAGAGCTTGCTACATGATAATTATACTGAAGTCTGGACAAGACAACTAGTTGCACTCTCAGGTTTGGGGAAATGACAGCAAACATTTAAGGTTACAAAAATGCACTTCAAATGTAAATTTTTCCTGTGAGTCTCTTATTAAATTATTCATATACTCTCAGTTTTGCTTAATGGACCTGTGCAAGTGCAGTGTTTCTAAACTTAAGTATTTGTTTTGATATTCTTCCAGACGGACAGGAAAGGTGGTTTGGGGTTTGCATATATGGGAGTAAGCATTAGCACTAAAATAGAGTGCAATACA
Organism: Margarornis squamiger; assembly: GCA_035222235.1. Taxonomy (NCBI): domain Eukaryota; kingdom Metazoa; phylum Chordata; class Aves; order Passeriformes; family Furnariidae; genus Margarornis; species Margarornis squamiger. The sequence goes on along the minus strand of JAWWTY010000077.1, from coordinate 84,593,028 downwards.
TGGCATACAAATTATTCTATTGTAAGTCTTAGTACAGACTCTTCTAGGGTTTGGGTAAACAATCCTAGACTAGCTCTAGATGCACGTGGTCTTCTAATAGTTTTCAGGATTTGCAGAAGGCTGGAGGAGAGTGATCAGTAATTCAGTGTCTGACAACCTTAACTCACAAAGTGTAGGTGAGAGAGCTGGCCAGAGTCTTGCCTGAGGCTCATCACTTCTCTCTGGAACCACCAAGGGCTCAGCTGGAGGAAGCAGGCACTTGTAAACAGCACTGGGAAAAGAGGAGAGGGGCTTGGTGTGCCAGCCTGCCTGGGGCAGGGACATAATACTACTTGGACTTGATGATCCTCGTGAGTCACTTTCAATTCAGCATACTCTATGATTTTATGATTTTACTCTATGAAGTCTGAAAGCATAATTGAAAGGAAAAGCACGATGGCAACCCTTCTGGTTGGCTGAGGGAGGGCACTGCAAGTGGAGGTGTTACAGTTCAGTAAATAAGCCATATTTTCTTAGTATCTGTAAGACCTTAGTTTGAAATTAAATGGTTGCTGTTACTAGTGGCCTGCAGTGCTGTGGATAAGGAGGTACATACAGAAGAGGCAAAACATTCAGAGGCCTCTTTGTTTACCCTAGTAAATAATGCTGATGATCTGTGTGCCAGAAGTGATAATTGGTCTTCCTCTGCCACATTTCCCTCTCTTGTGAATTAAGGCATCTATTCTATTTGCCACTTCACTGCTGCAAACAATTATGAGCAAGCTTGTATGCAGTCTGGGGGAAGCTAAGAAACTGGGAACTGTTCATACCCAGTCACTTCACAGATTTTGACCATGCTTGAGAAGAGGTGGTAGTAGCATAGATCTTGGCACTGGGTTTACACAAGTAGGCTGTTTTGTCTGGTTTTAGAAGTAACAATAGAAGCATAAGCAATGTGCTCAGTTGGTATAGCGAGGGCTGAGGTTGGAATGTCAGATTAAGATGCTCAGCCTGCTAGCTCTATTTCCAGTTGCTGAAGAACAAGAAAATATTAGTGGTAATAACTTTTTGTAAATTTGAGCTCTGCTTCTTCAGTCTTTGAACTTTGGTGGTATAACATGTAGCCTCTAACATGCTTTTGCTTCCTTGAGACTTCTCATGGGAAAAAAAAAGTGTATGTTTTCACAACTGCTGCCAAATCATGTTATTCATACAGACAAGCAAAACCAGAGATAGGAGGGATGCATGTAAATCATGATAACCTTAACAGTTAGCATTGCTACATCTTTTGTTTAGTGTGATATCCTGTTTGGGACTCTGAGCTTAAAGAAAAATGCAGAAAATTCAGACTGTAATCAGCAAGGGAGACTTGAGAGATTTTTTTCTCAGGAGCAAACTTAGTCAGGAGAAGATTGGAATATGAAAAAGACAATAAGAGGAAAAGAACTGTCAGTTCTCTATGGCTGTGCTGGGCAGGGAAAGAAATAATGGGACCACATTCTAGCACAAGAGATTTCTCTAGTCTTAGGTGAGAAAAATAGCCGAAAAAATATAGCTCAGTGATGGATTAGGTTGCCTAGGAAAGGTGTGAGTGCCTCATTGGAAGCTGATACGAACAGGTGAGACAAAACTGTCATGAATGGTTTGTGTCTAGTTAGTCTTCCCTAGGGCAGGGGGACAGGCTTGGGTAAGCTCCCAGACCTTTTTTTTTGATTCTCTGAATATTCAAGAAGTCCTGCATTGTTCTAATGTCTGCTGCAAGCAAGGAACCAGACAAGCTGCCAGAGTGGTAAACGCAATGTAGGTTAGAGGGTTGATGCACCCATAGCCTGTGGGAGAGATGGGAGCAGGGAACTCTGATGCTGATGCTGCAGATCACTGCCTGCACAGCCTTTCTGTGATTCATCAAACCACACCAGTATTGTGTCTGGGGCAGTAGCTCAGCAGCCTTCAACAGAGAGAGAGAGAGAGAGGAGGATGGGAAGGGCAATGAGAAGAAGCAAATCAGGCATCCTTTATTCTTTGCTGCTTCCTCTGCACCCACATGCAAATACACACCACAAGTAATCAAATATATGCAAAGCTAATTGTTACAATATTTACCAACTCTGTGTCATATGTCCCCAGTTGGTATGGTTGCCTCTCAGGAATATATTGAAAGATTAAAAAATCCCCAACTAAATAAATGACCCACTAATTCCATTGCTTTTTCTAGTGAAAGCCTCTGTAATTTATGTTACTGAGATGAATTTCTGTTAAGTTCCTCCATAAACTGGAGTGTGGCAGACTTTGCAAAATTTCATAATACATGTGCATTTCCCACTGCTCTGTTCTGCTTGATATTGAGCCTATCTGTAAAAAAATCTGTTAAATTCTTATTTGATACAGAAGAGGAAGAGTTGAGCAGAAGTGGTAGAAAAGGTAATGATAGACATGAGAAGCTGCTTATTTAAGCTTGTTCATGTGCAGAAATGGATGCCAGAGTTTAATGGACATTGGTGTGTTGTTGTGTGTGAGAGCAGATTAAGAAACTCAGAGTGCACTGGGAGACACCCCCCTTTGACAAGTCTGTGGTATCTGGTAGGGGAGAAAATACTCCTATTACTGTGAAGTGAGGCTTTATGACAAAGAGATTGTACATGAGGGCAGAGCAATACAATAATGTACATGGAATTTTAACTGTTCCTGAAATAAATGTATGTGTGAAGAAATAATTCATCAGAATTTTTGCCTAGTGTAAGCAGTCCGTAGTGTCCTAACATGACTAGGGCTCTGGACTTTCCTGGGATGTGCTGGGGAAGCAGGGCAGTATCAATGCACCTGATGTAAATGACTCGAGTACTTTAATTGTGGAATCCACTCTGCATGAAGTTCAGTACAGGTGTGCCACCCATGTCACTCCCTACCTTCTGAGGTGGTCTTGGAGGATAGTTTTCACCTTGAGGCCAATGGCTCATGTGCTTGGTATAAGTGTTCTCAGACATGCCATGCGGTATTACTGGGTCAAAATGATGGTCATTGTGTCCTAAAACAAGTGTATCTGTGATGAAAGTTGTTTTTTTGTTTGTTTGTTTGTTTTTTTAGGTAGACAGGGATTCTAGCACTCTGGGGGAGAGAAGAGGAGATATTTTCTAGCCACTTTTGGGGATTTTATAGGTCGTGGTCTTCAGTATTTAACAGCTCTTAGCCCTTTCCTTCTCTCCTTTTTCTCTTCTTCTCACAGAATATTCTGACTTGGAAGGGACCCCCAAGGATTATCAAGGTCAGCTCTTAAATGAACGGCCCATATAGGGATGAAACCCACAACCTTGGTGTTATTAACACCATGCTCTAACCAACTGAGCTAATCTCAGGGTTTTGAGCATCAAAGCTTTGTTGTAAGGTTTAGTCTTTGGAGACAGTAAGGACCTAATGATAATTATACTGAAAACATTTGTATTTGAAAACTGTGAGCTCAGTGGACTGGGCTAGATTTTAATAGCATCATGTTCTTTTTATTTGCCTTTTTTTGTTTTGTTTTTGTTTTGAATCATGAGATGCATATCAGCTGTAGTTTTGAGCATTTATCAGCATGAGGTTTAGAGATATTTATATAATTACTTCAAACAGGAGAAGATAAAAGCTTCCTGTTAACGTGCAAATCTAGAAGTCATAATTCTGAGCAAATTGAACCTAATGTCATGGAGAAGTTGCTGGTTGGTGTCATGCATGTGCATTGCAAGGTGCTTGAGAGGAGCTAAGTGCTGTTGCATCCGCAGATGATTTATTTCCAATTTAGTGTTCCTACAATGTCCCAGAGAAATATGGATCTGGCTTTTTCCTTTTCTGTGTGGTGGCTACAGTTAATTAATAATAAAACTGGTGTTTCATGGTTGTCAATTAAAGAAGGGCTTAAAATTTTGGTAGGTGAGAGCATACATGTTTCTGTCCTTCTTCAGGTGCCTCAAGTCTCTAAGGCAGCACTGTGACTTCTTTCAAGCTTTCCTAAGTTTGTGTAGAGTAAGTGTGAGGTTCAGAAAGTTGGGAAGAATTTGTTGTCCTGGGAGTGCGGGTAGTGCCACTGCCATAGCCATTTTAACAGAAGATGATAAATTTGTCTTACCCCTTGGTTCTTGGAGCAGAACAGCAAGCAGGCATACTGTGAAGTTCATCCTATAGCAGCTTGGTGGGAGAGGCTGCACTCAGCAGTTACACCCTCATCATGCTGGTTAGCTCAGTATCTATACTGTCATTTTAGTAGCCAAATACCTTGCTGTTCTCCTGAGTCCTTCCCACGTTGTGGAACGTTTCTTGAAGCATACAGGAGGGTATAACATCCATAGCTGTCATGCCAGGTCCTGGGATAGCTGTAATATTTTGCATCTTTTTTGATTTTTCAAGAGAATGATTTGTGTTCAAGCCTTCTACTATCACCACCAGGAGGCTGGTTTAGTTTGTGTATTAGTCTTAACAGGTCTTATGTTCTGTTGGAAGTCAAAGGACATGTCTTAGCTGTCAGATCATGAGCCCTTCACTATGTGATCAACTCTCAAAAGGATTAAAAGAAAAAGTTGATTAAAAAAAAAATAAATCTACCCCTTCACCCTCAAAAAGAACTTTTGTCATTTTATTTCTAGTTCCCTGCTGAAACCAAGTCCCTCGCTTTGGGACTTGGATATACTCTGAATATTGACAGAGAAATCCACCCAGTTTTCATTCTATTGACTATTCCAGTAAAATCTATTCCTACTCTACCAACTTTAAGAAAGCTTACTTTGTAAAGTGAATCACAGATTGTACGTCTTTCTGCTTTATATCTTGATAGAAGTGCCATTAGCACGTGTACAACATTGTTATTTTAGAATCAATTATCAAGGTAATATTAGCATCCATTTTTATGCTAGTGCTTGGAACTTGGATCATCCTAGCTGGAATGTGGAGCTCAGTAAATTGGTAGTTCATGTATCTAGTGCTAACAGTGGGGCTCAGTGAAAAATAGCAACACTTCTGGAATATTTTTCCTGGAGTTTTCCTGGAGTAATTTTTGAAGTGATTTTTAATCAGGAAAAAAAAAAAAAATCTAGAAACAGTCTTGTCTTTTGAAGAAAATGAAGTAAAAATGAAAGTAACTAGGCTAAAAAAATGGTGCCTCCTTCTTAACCAGGGTTGCCTATGTTTGTATTAGCCATCCACTGGACTTTCTGTTGGGTCTAAGTATCCCATTAGCCCATGATGCACCACAGTCCTGCAGCTTGCTTTTTTGATTTCCTTTTTAATTTAAATCAGGGAGTGGGTGGATGTGGGACCATCCTCTGTATTTACTCTTAGTCTTTGTATAGTACAACTTGCATTCGAAGAGCAGCAGAAAACTTACTACAGTAAAGCACTGTACTTACAGAGATGTTCCCCACCTAGGAGAGAGATAGAGGGGTTTTTTATTGTATTACAGAAATGTAATTTTGCATTCAAGACTTTTGTGTATGTAAACTCTTGCTTTGTTGTATGTGCATATTTAATCTGCAGAGGGTATGCTGCGAGGCTGTTCAGGAAATCTCTCACTAGTCTGTCAGCTAGGACAGTGGCAACGAGAGGGAAACTTTGTAACAGGGAGGACAGATGTTCATCATCATCATCACTGGTCCTCTGAGTGTGCATACACATCCACATAGCTCTCATGAGCAGATTTGAAAAGTCCTAAGGTGCTCTTCAGAAACCAAGCAATGACTTTCAGTTCAGACAGTTGTTTCCAGCAGATGTGATTGCAAGGCTGAGTGTTGAAAACATGGTCGTTCCAGTCTGTGTAGCTGACAGATGTTGTGGAATTGGTTGCTAAGGTTGGTCCTTGGGGAGCAGCTGAAGATGTGTTAGAGCCTGGATAAGATATTCGACCAGATTCTTGTGACAGCAGGTAATAATGCAATATAAATGCGGGCAAAATCCTCTACAACAGATGAATTGTGTCAGATGTTCTCTGTGTGCTGTATCACAAATAATGTATTGCATACCTTGTTTCCAGGTCTGATGTTTTTGAAATGGTAGAGATATGTAGCAAAAATTTTAGGAGATAAGAGACTATGAATTATCATTTAAACATGGAGTGGTCAATAGCAGCTTTTTTTTTTCTTTTTTTTTTTTTTTTTTAATCAGAGTAATCAGAGCAATAACAAAAATCCCTTCAGGGCTCTTGCATGAAAGAAGTTTTCCTTTTTTATTTTCTTGACTTTAGGTTCCTAGAATTTAATCAGAGTAAAAATAGTTCCTACTTGATACTTTGGTTCAGGTGTGTTGCTTTTCAGGATATAAAGATGGCTGATTTTCTTCCCACTTCACATATAAGTTAAAGAAAGCTGCAGAATTACACTCAGTTGTGGGGTTTCATTGCCCTTGGGTTTTATTTCCAAGGTCACATGTTCCACCTTCAGAAGTAGCAGGATACCTGAAGCTCAGAAGAACATCACAAAGCAGTTGAAGATCAATGAAAAGAAACCAGAGGAGTTGTGTAATGAGATGGTCACGTATATTTAGGAGCAGTAAACATGATTTAATTATTTATTTAATGCTCAGAGCCGCCTAACACATTTCTCATGTAAATCTGGGTCTACAGGAAGGTACTTATTACAGTGCTTCAAAAAACTGTTTTGTGAGAAACATATGGTGTTAAATCATGTATGGCTTACTAAAGCTTAAGAAATGCTTGTAGCTCTCTTCTGCTGACCTCAGAGGTAGCACCACCTGGCAGTCCTTTCTGGAGAATACAAAATGAGGACTCAGGAAATGTTCTTTAGTTACAAGTCTTACCTAATAATAGAAAAAAAAAAACCCAACAAAACAAAAAAACCAAAACCAAAACAAACTAACCATTTAAACAAACAAAACCATTTAAAGGAGAGAATCCGTCACATGTTGTTCCTTTGTAAGTATGTAAGACATTTATTTGAAGTAAGGATGAACAACAAGCTGAAAAGGCAGTGAGAACTCTTTTGACTCCTTTTCTATTTTCTGTCCCTTGAAAGCTGTTCTTCTAGATGTTTTGAATCCTGATTGCTGCTGTCGTGGGCAAAGCCTCGTACACAGTACATTCATTCTGTTTTATTTAGTAAGCTACAGTAAATCAATGAAAGGCCTTGTCATTAATACACTCTGGCATTCCTACTTAGAAGAAATACATCAAGACTGTTCAGGTTGCTTTTGCATGCCACTGATTGGTAGATGTCATGGTGTAGAGGAGGAGAAATTAATGAATTTCTCTTAATTTTTAGAGGACAGAGAAAAGCTGCAAGCTCTTCCAAAAATGTGCAAACACTACCTATAAGTCAGGATTGAATATTTAGATGTCTGAATCTGTGCATATTGGGTTGTGTGCCTGTACATGCATATAATGACTTTGTTGTTGGAAAAATAAGACTAAAAAAAAAGAGATTATTCCTGTGGAGAGTGTCTTCGGGTGGCTCCTTGCCTTTTCTTTAGTCTAAAGGCAAGTGTGTGGTTACTTTGAAGATAGTTATGATTGTGAGGAATCCTCTGAGGTCAGTCTAAATCTTGTAACATTGTGTTTCCTGAGTAGATTTATGTATTCATGCAGCTCATCAGTTCTCTGCAGATATAACACATGAGGTCTTGGAAGCAATTTGATGTTGTAAGCACAGAGCTAATAAACTTTGCCTCTCAGCAAAGCTAATTGCCTTAGATAAAGCAGCAAACTGATAAGATTTCATGGTCTCTGGTGCCTGAGCAAGCCTAGTCACTGTCAATGCTAGAATCTGTACTTCTAGTGTAGTGCAGTTAATACAGGAACAGCAGGACACAATATCTAGCATTCCCTGCTTCTCAATTGAATGAATACACTTTGAGTGCTGAAATGAAAATCTTTGGCTCTCATGATGAGAGGCTGGCTTTTTTTGTACCCACCAGCACTTCCTAAAGATGCCCAGTTTTCTAGCTCCAAATTACAAGGTGAGAAATATGAGGCTGAAGCTACTGAATACATTGAGGAGCTCTAGAGGCTAAAGAATATTTAACTGTATCTACAGATCTGTCTAAATGTGGAGGATCCCTTTGGAGGTCAAAATGATTCCAGAGTTGCTGCTTCTATTACTAACTGAATATATGTACATTTAGTGCTAGAATTTGCTATAAAATAGTTTAATTCATTTGCACTCTGAGGAGCAAATATTTAGCTATGCTCCTGTTCTCATGCAACGACAGGAAAATGATAGTGTTTTGTTTTGCCAGGCCTTTTTAGATGGGTGCAGTAAGAGCAGTTGTTGCTGTCTCACCTTGTGCTGGCTTACTTGCTCTGACAGATGGAGTACTGGTTATTTAGTTTAGTTACTGGTATTTAGTTTGTAGTTACACTTAGGAGAACTTCACCGACTCTAGTGCCTAATGCAGTTTGGGAAGGGTGCTCTGTTGTCGTCTCCTCCTTTATCTTGTACTGCTCTCTGATGAAATACAGTTCTAGTTACTGTAGCCATTTGTATGAAATGTCTGACCTGCTTTCTTCGGTGTTTGCAATTTCTGTGGCTTCTTTGTAATGTTTTCTTTTGTTGAGAATGACTAAAAACTATTTTGATTTCATTTGTCCCTTTATCTTCTGTGGGATGTATTAATAGAGTCCCCTTTGACAACCCATTCATCAGTCATGCCAATATTTTGTCAAATAAATTTCATAATTCTTTGACACAGCAAATAGGAAAGTCTGAATCTTTGTCAATGTCCAGCATTTTAAGCCATTCTGCTGTCTGAATTGACTATCACACCTCAAGTGCAACAATCAAACTGTGATAGGGATACCAGCATTTATGTTATGCCAACTCCCATGCCCATATAGCCTGCTATTTGTATTTTTATTTTATTTTGTTTACCAGAAGGGTAATGGGCAGGAATAAATTCAATTCATCTTTCATCACCAAATGTCATCTGGTTCTCCTTTATTCACTATTTTATAGATGAACTTATAGAGCTATTTAGACTGATCAGCACAATTGTCCTTGTCAAAGGTTGGTCTTTGTCGCATCCCATCTTACTGTAACCTAAATATGCTAGTGTTAATGTTGCAGAAGACATTGTTATGAGAGATATATTTTGGAAGGAGGTGTTTATCTTCTAAGAAAGTCAGTCCGAGAGGAAGATGCTTAGGCAGAAAAATTCAGGTGTTGATTAAAAAAACCCCAAACATCAGTTTCAGCGCATTATTACATTTATTAAAAACCCTTCACTGTTAGTTATATGACAAATAAAAAAAAAACTATCAATCAACACCTCTAGCATTGACTTTCAAATATTCTTAAACCAAACTGGAGGACTGCATACAGATACCAGATAGTGGACCGCATACTGATATCCATTAGATTTCAATGCGAGGAGTTCTGTCATATTGCTGTGTTCTGAGAGCTTAAAGAACATCAAAGTTGTCATTTCTTTGTATATCTTTATGTGATATCTTTCAAAGAAAAACATTTGAGACCCCAGAATACTACTGAAACAAGCACTGTGAGGAGAGAGCAACCAACATCCTCTGGAGCTGTGTGCGCATAGCTGTGATCTTAATCTCAGAGAGAGCCTGAAGAGTCACAGATAAGTTTTCATTTTCATTTCTCCCCACCTTCTTGCTAGTCACTTAGTAGATCAATAGGATCTTTATCCTCCCCTCCACATTTTTACTTGCTACTTGTTTATCTTTGTAGGACTAGGCTGAACTTTTCCCTTCTCCCTCAAAGTACTGTCAGGCACTTCTCCACTGCTTCTCTCTTGTGATGGTTTGAATTTGACCTCCTTCTGTCCTCTGTGTAGATGGCAAATAGCTTTGTGCACTGTTATTTCCCATTTTAGTAGGTCTTCATACATTTTTGTGGACATTTGTAGAAACAGCTTGCACACAAGGCAGACTAGCTGTCCCTGAGCAGCTGGGTATTTATGACCCATTAACATGTGCTGAGTTTTGAGACTTTCTCAAATGATGATACAGAGCTTGAGTACTGATCACGAGGGAGGTATTTGCTGCCTCAGTGCTTAGCACTTCAATGCAATTTTTTAATGCTTTGATGTTATATTTAGTGGTGTGTTGGAAAGTGTTTTGTGCTTACAGAATCAGGCTCTTTGTGCTGCTATTATATGCAGTATCTCTGGCTGGAAATTTTATTCTTCTTTGCATTAGAATCTTCTCAGTCTGAGACTACTTTTTTTATGTTTCAGAAAACAAGCCAATGATACCCATTTAACTTAGGGTAGCTGTCTGCAACCAGAGCCTTTGACAGCTTAAAGTTCTAGTCTGCACTGCTCCAAAATAGGGAGGGGGGAAAAAGAATATAGCATCTGCAGATGAAGAAACTGAAGGGCTAGGGTTGCTCACATAACTTTTCCACAGGTAGAAAGCTGATCAAAGACGGTCTAATACCAACATAGACATTACCTTTTATCTAAATTGGTAAAGTCAAAATATTTTCTTTTGGACCAATGTTTTTCTAAACTATTTAGCTTTAATTAACAATTATTCTTCACATTATGAACTCAGATGCTTATTTTGTGCTGACCTCTACAGTTTTTACCTATCAAGTATTTTAAAATGCTATTTGGGATTAAGGAGGTGAGCACTGGAAGAACTAAAAATCTATTTATCAAACATACTTCTAATTTTGAAAAAGTAGAATTGCATTTGTTTTAAATGACATATCTGCAGGATTGTGCTTCTTTCTGTTACCTGTCAAATTTGGGTGAATTCTCATTTAGCCAGCATTCAACTTTTGGCAGAGAAAACAGGCTAGTAATTGGGAGTTCTTTAAATTTGGGGCTGAGAAAGACAGACAGGTGTTGGTGAGAATTTAGGTCAGACAGATACATTAATAAAACAGAGATGCTTTTGAGCCTACTAAGAAGAGGAGGAACAGATGGAGATCCTGGAGTTAAAATGTCAGAGCACAAAGGTAAAATGAGTGTGTCAGACTAGAAGCTAAAAGAAAACAATGGCTATTGTCTGTACACCTGTGTCAGAAGCTAGAAAGCCAGAAGAGATGAACTCCTTTGTCCATAGTTACTGAGGCATGGCAGAATGACAGGAGTTGATGGACATCTGTGATTCCTTACTTCTGACTGCACATAGGATGAATTGGGTCATAGATCTGAGTGGGAGCTGTTCTATGATTCTGTAGAACCAGAAAAGGAGATGTGTGACAGGCATACCGGTCTGACTGTGCTTTAGTACTCTCTTGTATGGTCATTTTGCCTCGTGATATGTACATTCAAAGAAGCAAGGTTAAGTTTACACATCTAGCCTTATGTTTTGTACCTTTTGAATACTGCAGTGCTGGCTTTGTGTTCAGTCAGTACAGATTGCTGTTTTTCAGTGGCTTTGTAAAAAATGTACTGTGCAAAAGCCTGTGTGGGAAAGCCTGATCAAAAGTGCAGGGATGCAAGAGTTTCTGCTCTTGTGTGAGTAATCTGTTCTGTTATGTAATCACATTGCTGACAGTTTGCTAAATCAGTATTTTGTTTTCACAAAGAGGTACTCTACCTCTGCCATGGAGTTTAACAAAGCTGGTTTTGTTGTGAGACTTTTGTCATCCTAGCAGGGCAGTGTTTTCCTTTTACTGGATGAATTTGGAAAAAGTAGTTATGCTGAAAGATATCCTAGGGCAGGAGGTGATAATTAATGGGAGATGCTGTCTTGTTTGTTTGTTGTTTTTTTTTTCAGAAACATCACATACTCTGTTGTTCCATAACAGAGACTTATACAAAAAGGGTTGATTTATCTCCCTGTTGTATGGGACATTCTTTAAGTGCTGTTTGTCTCTCTCATAGCAGGTTAAAAAACTTTGCCATAAGAAACACAGTAAATGAGGAAAATAATCTAATCCCGCCAGATACTTGACAAAACTACATTATGCTGTTTGCCCTTGATACATGAGGCTAGTGGTTTCTTAGGACTAATGACATTCATGTCTTCAGTCCTGAAAAACAAATAACAAAAAACCAAGTCCCAGAATAATGCTTGGCTGGAATTATAGATAAGCTTGTCCATTACTATCTGAGATGGTCGGGTATCCTCTTAGTCATTTGAATAGTCTCCAAACACTGTAACTGCACACTGCACAGAGGCCCTGCTGTGTAGTATCGCTCCTTGTTTATCTCTTCAGTTGGAAATAAGCTGGTGTAGTTCACGTGTACTCTGTAGCTAACCTAGCAGCATGTTTCTGGCAGACTGGGGAGGGAGACTGACTGAGGAGTTGGGAAACAGCGATGCTACTTATCAGATAGCTGTTCCCTGTTGCTTTCCAAAAACTGAGGGGTAAAAATGGAGTCATGGAATTTAAGTCATTGAAGTAGCAGATGACTTATTTAGCCAGTTTTGTAGTGCCACAACTTCCTCAGACTGTGGGACAGGGAAGAACAAGAGTAATTCTTTTGGCAATCAGAAGAAGTGCAAATAAAGGTACAGCTTATTTGGAGACTGCAGGAAATGCATTATGGTTTATTTAGTTGGGGCACAGGAGGCTGAACCTTCAATCCCTATGGATTCCTCTGTGAAATTAATTGAAATATAGCAGTGGAAACTGCAGGAGAGGAGGGAAGGAAAGAAAGGAGAAGTTATTGTCTGTCCTAGGATCATCCATGCCGTCTAAGAATAAGTATTCTTGGAATTAAAAGATAGTAGGAATTAGGATGGGATTGTGCTGAGCAACCTGTGATGGTACACCTCCAAAGCCTTATATGTAGAGCCAGTGGGTCCTGCAGAGAAGTTTCATGGGAAGGTTGGCACAATAAAGGTAGAGTGCAGCCATCTTTTCCTAAACACTCAGTAATACATAGTAAGTCATACAGAAAAATGCCATTGATGCTTGCATGATATTGGAGATATTGAAGATACTGGTATGTTACTGACATGAGTTCTAGACTCTTCTGTAAGGTGGTCTTTTCTCCATGTGTTTGTGAAAATGGGGCAACTACACAAGCAGTGTATAGCATGATGGATTCTTTCTTAATCTCTGGAATTCAGATAAAGACAGAGGCTTGATGGCAGGAAAAAAAAAAAGTAAAACCAGATAACCTTTTATTCTTGCATTATTCATACACACATTAAACTGTACAGGGTGATTTGCTGAACACTAACACAGTTTCTGGGTAGTGTATGAGTAACATAACAGCCACAGGCAATGAGATTGATGCCTCCAGGTAGCTATTCAAACATGAAACACAGCCTTGACAGGTTTGGAGTTTTTTTATTGCAATTGAAGCATCATTTTCTAAATAACCTTTCATCTGAACATGGGCAAGAATGTTTGAAATCGAGTGGGATCTCTTTAACTATTAAGCAGTCCTGATAGCAATATTAATAGTAAATAACATTCAGGAAACTAATCTGTTTTAATGTGTCATTAAGAAAACAAAAACAGTAATAATTTCTAGTTACTATTTTAACTTTGAGATGATGTTTATAAAACTTGTGTGACTCTAAAGAAAAGTTAGGTACTAATGCAGTTTTCCTGTCTTCAAATCCCTGAGAAATCCTTTGCATCACTAGCACCAAGGAGGGTATTTTTCATGCATATACTTGTGCATGACTCAGTATGAATTTTAAGAAAAGTAAAATGTTGTTACAAGTCTGTACAGTATAATGGGTGGTCAACTCCTGAGACTGTAAAAAGAACTACAGCCAAGATCTTTGGAAAGAACTAACCTTTCTTCTGAAACTGAATTATTTTTGCCATTCAAGAGGAAATACTTCTGTGGATACCTGAGAAAAACTTGTGTAGAGTGAAGAACCATTCATGCTTTCAGGTAGGTGGATGATGAAGGTGCGTGAAAGGAAGGAAGAATGGCTTTGCAAGGTGTGTACAGGATGCAGAATGGCTCCTCAAGAGGAAGACGTAGTCCATGGTTATCCAAGAACAAGAGCAAGGGGCAGTAAATACATTATGGAAAGATAAATGTAGTATTTCACAAGCAGAGCTTGTATGTTGCCAGGACCCCGTGAAGATGGGAGCCTCAGATCCTGAAGAAAAGCAGGGGAACACTCATCAGTTTCTGTGTATGTATCATTGCAGCAGGGTGTCACTCTAATGTAAGTGTTTACATTAAAGACTTCAAAAATGTTTCATGCTCTTCCCTTTAATGTTGTTAGTGCTTCATGTATGTCAACGTGTGCTATCAGATAATGTAATTTAGTGTCTGCTTTAGTGTATCTGTTATTATTCAGAAGTCGGTTATTTGCTTGAATATGTTAGAGAAGATCTCAAAAGGGAGGTGTTTTTAGTCCCTTTAGCAGATCACTTCTGATTCACATGAATTTTTTAAGTAGTTCCAGGCAACCCATACTAGAAAGGAAGGCTCTGGCAGGTGGCAATGCCATTTAGCCTCTAAAGACCTGTGCAGGTTAGAAAAAACTCAGAAAGGAAGTTCATTACCTTCCTGTTTCAGTGAACAAGAGATGTGTGGCTACCTCTGGGTGTGCACTGCTTGGACCAGAAGTGATCAGTAAAAGGTTGCAATTAGGCTGAAGTCCTTGTCCTGTTTTCTCTATTCTGCCATGGTGTGCTCTCTGCAACTTCTAATCAGACACAAGAGGAGAGGAGAAGGAGGAAGGGTGTAAGCAATGCTGATAAGTGTTCACAATCACTTTTTCAGGTTAAATGCCATCTGGAATTTGATTAATTTGCCCCTTCTCATGTAGTGTGCAGTGGGCTTGTTCACTGTTATCTTTTCACACTGTTTTTCATTAACATGTGTCTGACTCCTAACAACCAGGATGTTTTAATGACAGACTCCTGGACACATATGCCAAGAGTGGCTATCTATTTCAAATAGACTGTAGCAAGCATGAAAAGAATTTTGTTAGTTTCTACCAGGAAACCTCTTTTTTTTTTTTTTCTCCTTTTTCTGTCTTGTTTTTTGTTTGTTTGCTTGTTTTTGTTTTTATTTTTCCTTTGGCAAATATATATTAGCAGAGTTTTTTTTTTCTGATATATTAGGAGACAGGGAACACATTCATGGTATATAAAGCAGCTTCTAAAATAACTATCACAGCTAACAAGGGTAACTTTTCCGAGCTAAAATTTTTTTGGGTTAGTCTGACCTAACCAAATAAGGGAACTGAAGTACCGTAGTGTTTTGCTGATTCAGAGAAGCCTGATAATATATCCTGTGTTGAATAAATTGGCTGACTGGATTCTGCCAAAGAACATGGTGTCAAGATTGGAGTGATTGCTGCAAAATGTCAACTAAAGTTTTGGCTTGACTTGGTGGTTAAGGGGAAAAGTCAAGATCATATTTGGGTAGCCTTGGGAAAGGAAAATGCAGGGAAGTCCACAGATTTTTGGAATGTTGAAATGTGGTTTTAGTGAGTGCTTGAGATGTCTGTTTGTTCAACTGTGCATCTCTTTATTTCATATCTGCCCATAAATTGCTTGTCCTCTGACCATTGCATCACTTAAAGTAGAATACAACTTACTGTTTTCATTTTTGCTGCAGATGAAATTCTCACTTCCATGACATTGCATATGAGTGCCTAGAATGCAGTACATTACATTTAAATAACCATGTGTTTTTGCTTGCTGACCTGTGTTGCCACGGTCAGGGTCACAGGGTTTTGTTAAGCTGCAGTTTCTTGTGGTGTGTTGCCTTCAGTGTATATATTTCTCTCAACACGTATACTCACTCTCTGTATTTCTGAGTAGTGAGAAGAAATGACCTTGAGCCAAAACACAACAGTTGCTCAGAGACACTCACTGTTAACTAAGCTGAGGTGGGAGGACTTTGCCTGAGTGAGTGTGTTGCCCGGTGCTCTACAGAGAATATGACCTGAAATGCTTTCAGGGAACCAGGGCATTAGGTTTGGGTTTTCTTTTTAGGGAAGGATGTCTTTTTTCTCCCCTGGGAGAAGAAAGCCCTGAAGCACTCTCAGTGCTGCTGTAAATTTCCTCTCAGCTGCTCTGCTATAAAGTAACTGGACTCCTTTTGAACATAATAAAGCACACTTAACACAAAATATAAGTTGACTGTTGTTTTTTTTTTAACAGGAGGGGAAGAGGGAGTTTTTTTGTCTGAAATCCTAATTTAAAGACAAATTTTGGAGCTGGTATCATCAGGGATACTATGATGATTTTTTTTCTTTGCTTAGGTTTTTAGAATCTGTGTCTTTATATTAATGTTTGTTGTACTTTCAAACTATCTTCTAGATTTTAGCAGCCCTTCAGCCCTCAATATTTGGCAGGTTGTTTAAACTGCTTTGTTGAAAGTTTATTCTAGGTGTTCCTTAAATGTAATAGAATATATTCTTCCTGTATATTTTGAGTGTGTGCTTCCTCAGTTGTGAACCCTTTTGCTTGTGGGCAATGAAGGCTTTTTGCAACCAGCTCTAGAAGCATGAGAGAACTACAGAGCAGAAGTTAGCACTGCAGCTTTGGAGAGCTTGTGTTCAGCTCTGCCTTCAGGCAACAGTCATTCAGATCTGCCACATATCACTGGATCCTTGTGAGGAGTCAGTGTGCAAGTTACTCAAGGCATTTGGTTTAAGATGGCTTTAATGAATGTTGTTAAACCTTTAAGTCATAGCCTTTTCTAGAGAATACAATTGGTTCCTTTTGTCTCTCAGACTCTTAGGGTTTTGAAATAATGTCTGAGGGCTTCATCACCCATTGCAGTTGGATGGTTGTGGGAAGGCAGTTGTGATGTCAATGCAGTTTGGAGGCACCCGCGTGTATTTGGGCAGTGTTACTGATGGGCTTTAAATACTTCCAGCAGCAGAGGATGAGGCATTTGATGAACAAACTTCTAAGCTGTGGGAGATTGTAGGAATACAAAACTGAAAAATACCAAAATGCAGAAAATCTTCCCAAAAGAGTCTGACTGGGATGTCTGCAAAGCCCTGGGCAAATACAAAAACACAGGATGCCTCCCAAGAAGATAAGAACTAATCCTACTCCAGCCTGCAGACACTGACCCATCTCTGGACCTACAGAGACTCCATTTGCATTTGACAAGATCTGCAGTTTTGTGTATTCCCTGTCCCACACTGAAACTCATCTGACCACATGTATTGTTCACCCTACCCTTGTGTTCATGAATAA
This sequence comes from Margarornis squamiger, assembly GCA_035222235.1. Lineage (NCBI taxonomy): Eukaryota > Metazoa > Chordata > Aves > Passeriformes > Furnariidae > Margarornis > Margarornis squamiger. The sequence continues at coordinate 84,576,010 of JAWWTY010000077.1, read as the reverse complement.
TAGATTAACTCTAGATACCTGCTTCACCCTTAGTTAACATAATGTATTCTCTTAATTACCATGTTCCATCCCCTGCTTAGCATAACCCAGCCTCTTAATTGTA
>JAWWTY010000077.1:84531240-84568935 GCA_035222235.1 Margarornis squamiger | reverse complement strand
TCTGGTGTTGTTCACTTGCTTGAAACTGTTCACCCTGGTTGTTTTGGCAGCCTTTGAGACAGTGTTCTCCAACAGTAACTAAATGCAAACTTTTGCAGAATTTCCATTGTAGAAGCTCTGATATGTTTCATTTTAATCTTTAACACTTACATTTTACTAGAAAAGACTTGTATAACAAGAAAGACTATTTGGGTCCAGGCTAAACATACTGCAATTTTGCTCTTACTCTATTGACAATTCTTGAGGTCTTTAATTAAATGATAGGATGTGGAGGGAGTCCAAGAATTCACTCATCAGGAAGCTTCTCAACTTCAAAAGAATCAAGGGTTAGAAGAGCAGAGAACTGGCTTGTAGACCCTCAATTTTTCTTGCTTGTGGGAAAAGAATAGATTGCTGCAGCTCTTCCAAAGGGATAGCTTTGATTGAAGTATCAAATGAACTTGATGTTATTAATGACCTTCATTGCAAAGCTTTGCTGAATTACCATCTGTTAGCCCATCACTGCTGAAATGGTACAATACTGGTGTTGCTGAATGTAAGGAATTTTGTTACAGCATGCAAATGCTGGTAGCACTGACATTGGAAGTGACCGAGCTGAGGTGTATTACTTTATATAGTTGTATAGCTTTAATACTGAAGTGCTATCAATAGCAGTACTGGGTTAGTCTATGCAAGAATTAGTAAGATTTACAGGAATTACTATGATGTCCCAGCTCTAGAGTTATTTACACCTTTGCTAATGCAACTGATGAAGTAAGCTCTGTAATCTAAATATGATTTTTCTTTTCCCTGTTGGCAGGGGACTCACTTTCCTAATTTTTCTCAGAGTTTCAGTTAGCTAAGCTCTTTGCCCTTTTTTGAAGAGAATGATGCTTCAGGCCAGATATTAGTTTTGATAGCCTGTGCCTGATTCAGTGGAAGAATCTTTTTGTGTGTGGATACAGTGGGCTGTGGTGTCAGTGATCCAAGAGTCTGCCCTTGGCATGCTGAAAGGCAGTCCAGTGGGCTACTGTCAAAAACATAAAAAATTTTACCTGCGTATTTATTCAGTATGAAACCAGTGGAGAAAGCAGGGAGTTGGACCCATATGTTCTCTTTGTAAAATGGGAAAGAGCAAAATTTGCTGTCACCTGGAGTCAATGTTGTTCAGTGGTTTATAAATAAGATGTGAATTGATATTGGAACTATAGAGCTGGAGATGCATACCTTTAGATGGCAGTTTAGTGTTTTTGCTAGCCAGAGCTAATAAGAGCAGTTTTACATTAAGATCGCTCATCACGCTCATGACACTAAACCTCAGAGATACTAATCCCCTCACCTTCTTCTCTCTCAGCCTGTAGGGACTCCATGTAAAGCACACATCTGCTGGATCCCCCCCATCTACTGTTTAATTGCTGAGAAGCAATGGGTATAAATTGGTACAGGTGAGATTCCATCTGATGCAAGAAAACAATATTTTACTGTGAGGGTGGTGAAAATCAGAACAGGTTACCCAGAGAATTTGTATTGTCTCCATTTGTAGAGACATTTAAAACCTAACCAGGCATGGTCCTGGACAACTTGCTTTAGCTGAGCCTTTCTAGCAGGGTACTCTTTGGTCTTGAGAGGTCCCTTCCAAAATCAGCAGTTCAGTGATTGTTGTAACTGCATCTTTGAGATAAGAACTACATGCAGTACACAAGAAATGAGTGTACAGAGATGTTGTATCACAAAAAAATAACCTCTTATGCCTTCTTTTCACTGCAGTTTTCTCTCCTGGCAGGTTTTTTGTCTGTGTAGTTTCTTCTCTGAACTTCTTTTGAAGTTCCTTACCATCTGCATTTGACTGATTGAAAGTGTTTAGTAGCATCCACAAACTGAGGTTTAACTTCATTTCCTTCTCTGGGTCACTGATGAAGATATGGAGAAGAAACAGACTCAACTCTTGATTTCCCAAACACCTCACTGATTATTCTTTTTCATCCTGAAAAGTGATTGTTAGACTTGAGGCTTACCCTTTCCTTCTTATCATTTCAACTCATAGAAACATTTGTGAAAGAACCTTTATTGTCCAGTCCTATGGTATCTTAATTTTGTGTGGAAGCTTGCTCAAGGCTTTTTGAAAATCTAGATACTTTATATCTGCAAGACCTCATTTATTTGAGTGCTTCCTGCCACCCCTCAGAAGTCCAGTCAGCTGATGAAGCAGGATCACCTTTTGCAAAGCCCATGGTGACTTCTTGAGGTAGACTCAGTTTCCCCGTGTGCTCAATGGTCTTACAGTTTATTATAGACTATATATGTCACTGTTTCTGGAAATCACCTTTCACTTGTTTCCATGATGCTATTTGGAGCCCTTTATGGAGTCTTTTGGCAGTGCTCTAGCACAGCAGCTCTTTGTCGTTATCAGCTACAAACCTTGGCCAGCAGTCCTGCAGTTCCATGCATGAGTTTCCTCAGACCTCTCAGGGGAGTGTCATCCACTCCTGGTGATGCAATAACCTCCAGTTCGTCTATTTGGTCTAATACTTCCTGTGTACTTACTTTAAACTGATCTAACTCCTCAGAGATATCTGCTGCATTGAAAGTGTAAGGTGTGGGATCTCTCCAATATTTTCTCTAGTAGCAACTGACCAAAAGAGTGCATGGTGCTTCTTAACTGTGGCCTTATTATTCCTTACTGCCTGTTTTATAACACAGTCATGAAGAAGTCCTACCAGTTCCCTTGCTGATCTACCACTTCTAGGGTAGTTAAGAGATGTTTTAGTGGTTAGTCTTGAATATACACAAGGCAGTCCTCAGATACTTTTCCAGTTGCCTTATTTTCTGTAGCATTTCATGCACTTTTCTCTTCTCTTAGTTTGGACAAACTTTGTATTTTTTTTTACATTTTACTTCAATTTGAAATCATGCTCTAAAAAAACCTCTTGTTTATTGTTACAGTCATGGACAATAAGGTTTGTTGCAGTCTTGGACCACTTGGAATCAGGTGAGACCCTTTTGGCATTTCCCCAACACATACTTTGTGTTATTATTGCCTTTGATTTGGGTAACTAAAGTGCCAGTGCTCAGCGTGCCACTTGGGTGCCGCAAGTCTGTGCTGGCTCTGGAATGAACAGCTGTTGCTGTTGTGGTTGGCTACAAAATGAGCTTGTTATAATGAAATGGCTCAGTGCAGTTATGTTCACAGTATACAATAAAAGACGAATCCCTGGGAGCTGGGAAGCAGAGAAAATCTGAGAGCGGAGGATTGAAAAGTATTGTACATTAATTTTGTTTAAGTCCCGGACATCAAGTTGATACATCACACCTGTCTTTCACTCTCTTTAGTTTCATGGGTCCAAATGGGCTAAAAACACCATCTGGTAACACTGGAGTTTCTGTGCTTCAATAGGTCAACAGTGATGGCTCTATAATAAAACTTAGGGTCAGCACATATGAAGAATCATTAGGAGTCCAATTTCTGACTTTTGAGGGACCCTTGTAGATTTTTCTCAGCTGTGAAGACCTCTGATTTCTGTAGTGTAACAACTGAGAATGCATGAAGCAAAGCTGAAAACCCTGATCTAATCCCTGATCTATGGGAAGAGGAAATCTAAATTACTTGGGTCAGGATCCATGTGAGGAGAACTGTGATAAACATGGAAGCTATGTTTTAAGCAGAATAGCTGTTGACCAAATGGAAGCATTAAGTTAGCCTTCAGCTGTGTTTTTTTAGTTTCCAATTGAGTTTTTTGTCTGTGCGCCATTACTTAAACACTTACATGTCTACCACTTAGTGCATATACATAAGAGAAGAGTATTTTAAACAGAAATGTCTCAAGTGAAAAATACACATTGATTCCAGAGACAGAATAGATCAGTCTTTTTGGAGGAAGTAATTCAGCTGGCACAGCTGAAGCAGACTTATTCTTCCCTCACAAATTATGCCAAGACCCTACTTCATTAGGAGGAGTAAACATTGTTGGACGCTTATCTTGAGTGCTTAACATCTCAAGGTGTTCTTGAGGAAATCAACTATCAAACTAAAGAGTAGTTTTGGGTCTGGGTCTGACTTTGTGTGGTGACTAGCAAACTTGTCCAAGTTTTGTCGGCCCCTGTTGCTGTTTGGTGGGATTTTGTAATCCTCCTCAGTTTCAATGGACAATTTTTAAAGAAAACTTGTCTGGAACTGTTTGTTGTAGCCCATTCAGATATTCTTAAGTTTCAAAGTGTCTGTGTGTGCCAAGTATAAATGACTTTGGAGTAGTGCTCACTTTGGGTGCTGATTAAGCACTAGCCATCTGGGTCCATCTGAGGTAAATTTCTTCCTACATTATCTCCTTGAGGAGCTGAGGAATGGATAGATCCTTCTGGCATCTTTGCCAGAAAAAACTGGCACTCTTAGGTCCTCTTCTAGGATTATATAGCCTGTGAGACATGGGGAGTGGGGTGGAGAAGCTTATAAACCTTTTCAGAGTTTGAAATCCAGTGTGGGCCAAGGGTTGGGTATTGGTTAGTTGCGGTCTTTTTAAATCTGCCATGTGTGTGTACATTGCAGAATAAAGCCTGCATTTTTCTTGGTCGTGAAAATGGGAGAAAAGCATTTATCAGACCTTACATCTGTTGGTGCCCCAGGATATACAGACAGTAACTAATGCCAAGAAACCCAGAATGTGACAAAACACTGGCAAACTGCGTTCTATCTGATTTGTTTGTTTGACACTGTGGTAGGAGTATCAATTAGCAGAATGACTGTATTCTAGCCAAATGAAGGAGGAATTATGGTAAGCCAATGCTTGCACTCTCTTTGCTCTTTTGAATGTGTCTGCCCTGCAGTAAGGTGGTACGTCTGTTTAGATGTAGCGTTTTAGATCCTTGCGTCTGTTCCTTACAGAATGAGTCAGGCATGTTTCTCCCAAAACAGTGAATGGAAAAAAAACAAACTGTCATGCACTGCATAGCTCCTGGTTGTTTCTGAAGAACTTGAAAAGAGTGACAAATCTGCTTCACGCAAAAAAGTGGAACCCTGCATTGCAAATATGTTGCACCTCAGAAGGAGTCTTTTCCTGCAAATCCTCTGCTTCACTACCCTTTGTTACGCAGAGGTGGTATGAGGAGTGGTTAGACCTTTAATGTGGGCATCTCCAATTACAGTGTGCTTGTTTGACCTGCAAACAGATGTGAGAGCAGCTGGCTGCTCACGCTCCGGCAATACAGTCAATGTCTCAAGGACTCAGATAGTGTGGAAGGTGGGATGGTAGTTTCCAGAGCTCATTTTCTAGACATTGGTGTGTGTGTGTGCACGTGTGTGTGTGTGTATGTAAAAGTAGCAAGAGTTTGATTTCTTTTTTTGTCAAACTTTTGGAACTGTCTGTTTTAGAAACAAAAGCATTATTAAGGATGTGAAAGTACTACTTATGATTCAATTGAAACAGCACAGATAGAATCCGATTGCGAGATGTGCATTGGGGCAGATAAAGGAGTGGGTACTGGGCTTAAAATTTCTTATTCTGAAACAATGAAATATAATTATCTCCCAAATCCTAATAGCTATCCTGTGTTTGTGGCAGGTGGGAAATGTATGGAATGAAAGTTTAATCTTCGGATTTTTTTTCATAACATAATAAAATACCTCAGAAACCTCTTCTATATATGTTAGCCAAACACCATTTTTTAATACTTGCTTTTTGTCTGCCTCCCCTATCCACACTAATCCCCCAAGAATCCCCTATCTGCACTTCCTGGAATGAACAGAAAGCTCTTGTACTTCTTGAATGGTTTATTGGGGTTGACAGCTTCTAGAAAGAGCTTTGAAAACCTGGTGTGTTATTTTTCCTCTTCTTGCCTCTTTTTCCCACCAGGGGAATGCACAAACATAATCTTCACCACCACAAATCCTGCAGTCAGGTTTCTTGCATTTGGGGAAAGTAAGTCTAAAGGAAATGTATTCAGCATAAGTGTCATGTGTATCTGTTACCTGTGGCAAGACAGGGTTAAAAAAGCCTAATTATGGACAGTTATCAGGACCCTGCAATTAGCTGAGTTGGTTAGAGCATGGTGCTAATAACACCAAGACTGTGGGTTTGATCCTTGTACGGGCCATTCCCTTAAAAGTTGGACTTGATGATGCTTGTATGTTCACATAACAGGTTCTGAGGCACGTAGCATTTTTCTTCCAGCTAGGAAAGAATCACAGCCGTGCCCAACTCTCTTAACACTGCTAGTTTCCTCAGTCTTAAAATGAAGAAGCATCCATATATTAAAATAATAATAATAACAGTAGTGACATTCAAGAAGAAAACACTAACCAATAGCTGCATAGCTACAAAATAATAGGGGTGTCACTTGCCAAAGAATGGCCTTGCAGTAGTTAGGGTCATCCTGTTGTTCCTGGGCTGTTTGTTCTCTGCCAGAACTATACACATAGTTTGTTACTGGCTACTAGTGTTTTTAAAGAACCATTTTATCAAAGGTAGAACTTTAGAAAGTTTATGGTAGAAAGTTTATGTACTGCATTTCAAGAAAAAATCTGACCTATTGCACTGGTACAGACTAACTGCACAGTGTGTGTACTGTGGGTTTTGTGATAGGAATGGAGCAATGTGATCTGCCAAACTGGAATCCTTGTGCACTGACCCTTGTAGCAGTTTACTGTTCTCACAGCAGGAGAAGCAGTAAGCTCTGGAGAGTATGATACCAGAAGGAGATGGACGTTCACAGTGGTTTTATTTAAGAGTTACAGCATGTACTAGCTGCAGTATAGTAGGGGGACATGGCTGAATACTTGAAAGTCAACAGTACAAGCATGAAGGGTTAAAATATGTCTTGTCACTTTTCCTGCTGAGTGATAGTGAATGAGAAAAAAATCACCAGATTGCCAACAGTTTTTAGGTAACACATATAGCTGTTAATATATACTTCTTTGAGTATCCTTCCTGTGTTGCTTGAGAATCTGAATGGCTTTAGGAGGAAACAGGCATTCAGAGGTTTCACAGCATATTTTAATATGTGATAATGTAGAACCAGATAAAAATCAATGACTTGTGTTGGAAGGCAACTAGAGAAAAGGAAGACCTTTAGATAAAGTCAGCAGGAAAAAACCAGCACTACTCATTTTTAAAAAAAACATATCTGTATACCTACATGTTTACTGTGTCAGTTTTTTTCAGTGACCCTTTTACTGTGAAAAAAATTCTCCCATGTGAATGGAAAAATCTGGAATAATTAACCATTTAAACATAAAATTAAATTAAGATTCTTGTTCTCAAAGGAAAAAACTAAATTGTCTGGCATCTGTCATTGGAAAAAGGAAAGCAAAGCATTACATTACTGGAAGGGAGTAAATCTTGGTTACTTAGATTGCATTACAAATTCTTTTTATTGATTTATCCTTTCTTGATAGAGATTTAATGGTAGTATTCCTTGTTATGTCATAACTCGTGGATATTTAATTGAATGAATTCTCTAGACAGTTTGCAGGCACAGAAATGCATGTATCATACTCTTTTACATAATAGGTATTTTAATTATATAATGTCAAAACATAACTTAGTTCAAAGCCCATCAAAAAAGCGTGGTCAGATATGAAGCTTTTGCCTAATGCCAGAAAAGAAAGGGGAAAGGAATTGATGGGAAAAGATTAAATTTGCTCGGAGCCAAAGCAATCGCTCAGTGTACAAGTTTTGCTTCCCTAGTGGCTGGACTAATCTGCTTTTGCCAGGATCATATTTTCCCATTTTATCTTGAAGAGACTAGTAAAAAGTGAAAAAAAAAAACAACAAAAAACAAAAAACAAACCAAAAGAAAATCTGAAACCATGGAAATTCAGTTTAGATAGCTGTTCAGAGTTTGAAAAAACTATTCAGTTTAGATCAGTCTGGAGAGAGAAGATCTGCTATTGTCAGATTCTGCTGCAGTGGAAGTGTCATGTGTATTACAGGCAGGCTTTTTTCATTGTTTTGGACCAATTATTCTGTAACTGATATTAGTCAGAGGTTCTGTTTCTTGTGAGAAGTGAGAATCCTTCCAGGAAATGACTCCAGAATGTCAACAAAGTGTGTCCAGATACGGGGTTCACAGACCTGGCCTGGCCTGGGCTCTTCTGGGCCCCTCCTGTCCTGACTGCAGCCCCTTCCCTTCTGGGGTCAGCCAGTGAATGCCCAAGCCAGGCTCAGGTTCCTGTGGCACCCAGCCGTGCACTGTTGGCATCTCTGTTGCTCACACTCTGCCACTCTGAAAGACTCTCTAGCAGTTAGCAAGGGACAGGCTTACTGCCCTGTTCTGGGAACAAGGTGTGCTATCTCTGCAATGCCCAGGTTCGGTTACCTTTCATGCTGGTTTTGTGGTTTATTGGGCTGAAGGGAGTTGGGTAGTGTGGGAATGACAGCCAGTCTGGCTTGCATGTTTGTGAGGAAAGCAAGTTATCTTCTAAATGTCATTCTGACCATATGTTATGTATTTGCAAATGTTAATGTGTTTGGACAATAGGATCCTTCATGGAAAAAGCATGAAAACAGAGTGAACTGAGAGACAGCTGCTCTTAAGGCACTGTATTTCCTCATGTTCAGTAAATAGATGATGAAGATGATCTTTGCTCTGTATGGACAGAGCAATGCTCTAAGCAAGATGGAAATTTCTTGACAGACCTGCAGGTTCTCATAGCTTTTTCACAGTAGCTTATGTTAAAATCTTATAATTGTATGCCAGGTAACAATCCCAATCAGTGCTGGTCCATTGCAATTGATCTCTAGGTTTGTATTCATGATTTATTTCTGATAGGACCCACTTCTGATAGGAATGCAGGAGGAATGGCAGAATATGGGAGTTGTCTGGGTTTTCTCACTGGAAAACCATTACACCATGTCAGTTTCTGACTCAAAAGCTCTATCTGGTCCATTCCCATGCTGACATTTATTTAGCTGGATGCTAGTGATGACTAAAAGTGGATAGGTGAGGTGGATAGGTTTCTTAGACTACAAGTCCACCTTATTGTGCTGGCTGAACTTCAAAACATCTGTGCCCAAAGCAGGTGTGTCCTGACTGATGCAGGGAAAATTTTACTGAAGATGGCAGCACTATCTTGAATTTTCCTTTTGGCATTGTTATTTTATTTTATTTTATTTTTAAAGTATAAAAACTAAAATGAATTCCCTAAAAATTAACAAAAGTTACTTAAACTGGTGGAGCACGTGTAGGCATCTGAGTGATTCTGATTTTATTTTTTCCTTTGGAAGAAGAGATATTGCCCAAGGTCTTGCTTAAAGTACTATTCCTTGAAACTCGCACCAGAAATAGCCTAGTGGCTTCACCAGCTTTTGGGTTTTTTTTGTTTTTTTTTCCAAATCCAACAACTTGAGCTCCGACAGAAGAAAAGGTAATACTTATTCTTTCTCTTTGGTATGGCTTTTTCTAGTCATGTACTGAATGTAGGAAGGGTTGAGGCCTTGTTTTGAAATTTGTAAGTGAACTTGTGTTGGGAACTGTTTTGAAAGAGAGTTTTCAGTAGTGTGATTTGTGTTTTGTTTTGTTTTGTTTTTTAACCTGAAGCAGTGTTATTTTGAGTTATTGCTACTTCATCAGTTTAATAATTCTAGTTTTCTGAATGTGGTGTTCAACACATCTAGTGTGCTTTTTAATCTATGGCTAATTCTCATGGTCATCACTTGACACAGTCAGATAATTGCTGTTGTTTATTTCAAAGATGGAAGAAAAGAAAGTTGAATATAAAAGATGAGTTCGAAGTCTTGCAGGTAAAGAACCCATGTCTTTTGGGTTTTTTGTGGGGTATTTTGGAGTGTAGGCTTTTTGCTTTTGTTGGGGTTTTTTTCATTGGGTTTTGTTTTTTGCTTGGTTGTTTTTTTAGGCATCTGCTTGGCAAACAGTCTGTGCAAGATGCTGTTTTTCTCTGTTGCTTTAATCCAGGATAGTTCTACTTTTTGTAGGCATAACAAAACTTTTTACAATATGATAAATTACAGAATATGAGAAAAACAGCCATTTGGCATTTTAATTATTTCTCCATTGTTGTATCCTCAGTGTAAGGTACTGTAACAAATCTGCCATATCTTTGGCACATGAAGGACTGAAGTTTACTCCATCTAGGGTTCTGTCACCTGTAGAGGCCAGTATTTGACAGCCACTGGCTTTGTGAGGCAGTGCTGTGGCAGGAAGCTGGGATACACTTCATCTTTCCAATTGCAAAGGGAGTAGAAAGTTAGTAAAGGAGTACCTGGGTAAGTTTAGCATACAACTGAAATTCAAAGAAATTTTTGAGCTTTAGATTTTCATTTTTTTTCCAGTTGCAAACATTCATGACTTACCTATGGAAGGTGCAGGCAGATGTTTGGGTTTTGTCTTGGTGCTGGGTGAACAAATCTAGAATTGGAGATCTCATCTTCTGTCCACTCTCTGTCTCTCATTCTTCTCAGTGGACTGTGAGGCCAAGTCAGACAAGTGTTGGCTGGTGAGTTGTTTGTCCAAAGCTGTCTTGGCTTCTGAAACACTGATTTGCGCTGCCTGTGTTTGAGTTTTTCCAGCTACCTCTCAATTTTCCTGCCAACAACTTTTGCTTAGGCAGGTGTTGTGGACTGTAAATATTTCACTGACACAGAGGAAGCCTGGCCAAGGCACCTGCATGCTTACGTGGTGTTGTTGTTGCCTACCCTTTCTTTCTCTGTTGTAAAAATACATGGATTTTTGTTCAGGAAATCTGATGATAATCTCACAGTCTAAAAATAGATGATCTGTCTAGTGCTTTGCTATCTTTCCTCATTTAAATCTTTATGTTGTCGAATCTGAATTTGCAATTTGATCCTATCACTTATGCCATGGATATAACTAAGTGGATACAGGGAACAGAGGATTCCCTTGGTCTTTGATGCAGCTATTGACGAACATGAAAAGCATTACTATGTCATCCAGCAAAGAAAATTGCCATCTGCTCCTGAGTAGTAAAAGGTGGTCTTTAAAACCAACCTCACATCCACACTTGTCTTTCTTACAGATCTAAAGCACAAATATCTTATGTCTCTTTCAACTGAAAAGCTAAAATAAAAAAAATTCTCAAGGAAGATCTCCTTCATTGACAAAAGTGGGATTTACTGTTTTAATTGCATAACATATCTTCAAGATGAAACAGAGAAGAATTCAGTATTAGTTGAATGTTCCATGCTTGTTTCTCCAAACAGATATGGGAGACAGTGCATACATGGTCTCTTCAGCTGACAGACTTTTCAAATTATTGAGATGCTTTTTTGAGAAGCAAAGCAAATCCTGCCATTTTCATCTCTGCTGAAATTAAGGTGCTTGTGCTTCCTTTTCTTTTGGAACAGGAAGAGTCTTCTCAACTGCAACTTTTTTTCTCCTCTCAAAATATGAGCAGTCAGTTGTAATTGACTTCACAGTGGTTCCAGTGTAAGAGACAGTATATCTTCCTTGTGAGACGCTTCTATGTGGCACCATAGGTGTCAAAGGGTTGTATTTCCCTGTGCCTGCAAGTGAGAAAATTTGTAGAGTATCATGAAGTTCTTCTTCACAGTTATACAGGTACCCACCTGGGTAGTTTCAGCATATGGAGACAAGTGTGTGTCAAGCCTGATTGTATGCATACATCAGCTGTCTGTCTGTATAGGTTTGTGAATGCTGTGATGCTGTCAGTTGTGAATGCTGTGATGCTGTCAGTGTGTGCAAGCAAGTGGCCTGGTGGTCAGATATATGTTCAAAAGTCGTAGTAAGCCCATTGCTTTTCAAGCCTACTGCTCCTAATGCTGGCTTTCCATAATTAAGAGCTATTGTCAAGTGCTTTGCAGTGTTTTTTGAGATGCAATTGATACAGATTTTACAGCTGGTTTTGTGTGTTTCCTGTGTTAAAACTTTACAAGATAGAAAAAACCCAAACATAATGAAAAGCTAAAACAAAGAAAATAAATTATTCCCTTTCCTATACCTTAAGAGGTGGGGTTTTTTTACTATATCAGTGTTATTGGTGATTTTTCTACCTTGAATATTACAGAAACAGTCTAAGGATGCATTTTCTGCTGTTCTGTGTTCTGCAACCTGACTAACATCAGTGGAAATGTATATGTTCTTATCTGAGAATGAATCAGACATAGATAAGGAGTGGAATTCTCCTAATATATTATTTATTCAGATAATTCCCTCTGTGTAGAAGAACCACATATTCAATTTATCTTTGACAGACCTGAAAAGCCTGCCAAATATCTCTGTATAAATCCCAACAATCTAATATATTTTCATGATATTTATTGAAAAAAAAATAAGAGAAGGTGTTTCATCTTGTAAATAGGGTATATGGCTGAACTCCTAGGAGCAATGAATATTCCAGAGAAAAAGATGTGGCAAATGGGTTTCATCTATATCCACACAAACCATCTCAATTGTATAGAAATGCCTTTCCTTGAGAATTGAGAAAGTGCTGTGAGCCTCACTAACTTCTAGAAGAGATCTTGGAAATCCTATCATCAGTCATAGTTGGATCAACTGGTAGAAAATATTCAAGAGCAGGGAGTTTAAGGTGCAGCAAGAAGTTGGGTCAAAGAAATCTAGTTTACCAAAAGTGAAAACTGGCCAAGGAAACAATATTAAAGGACTAGGTCTTTAAAACACATGTGAACTTTTAACCTCAGGTAAGCCAAATATGATTTTACGTCACAGTCAAAGATGGTTCCGTCAGCACCCAGACCTGAAGGAATTTCAGGAGTGACTCAGAAGACACAGCTGCCTATATGGGATGACCAACTCACCAATTGGGTCACCTTGTTCTCTATGAGGCCCCTGAGCCAGACCCTGCCTAGTTTGTGGCACTTTTCAAAATTTGAGTAGGGATTGTGCTGCATTTTGAAAGGTGTGGTTGTTTCTGCTGTTAATGACCCAGTAGTTTTGTGTCCCAAAGGGAGACTGACTCTGATCTTAGACCAAGGGGTTTACATGCTACAGTGTGATCATGCACCACTGAGTTATCTTCTGTTCAACAGGCTCTTCTAGCACTCAGGATCTTTACCCATGCAGACACTCTTCTATATATTTCTATGCATTCTTTCTCCTAGCAAAGTTGCTCTGTTGTCTATTTTCCACCTCCTGCTTCTTCTCACAGTTACTTATCTCACCAGTGTTTTTATAGCAATTATTTTTACAGTGAGTTACCAGCATCTGTCCCATGTTTCCAGATTTTTTTAATTTATTTTTTTTTATTTCCCCTAAGTATCAGGGCTTCTTGCCCCCTTAAACTTATTTCTCTAGTTATTCCCGCCTGAACTACAAAACCATGACAAAGAAAGGAAAGAATACTTGCTCTCTGTAGCATGAAATCTTTGTCCTGGCATTATTTGCTTTCCACTAGAGGCAGAAGATTGTTGGGGTTTGTATTTATTTTTATTTACTATGTGTTTAACGAGAAGGGAAAGAGGTCTTTTCAGAGGAAATGCAAGGTGATGGATAACATGCACCAGCTATTCCCGAATTACAAAGATAGCCTTGGGACTACTTATCATATGCATTCTCTTTCTTACCCTTACCCTGATGCCCAGAATACAGCTTAGAATTCAGAGCTACAACATGTCTGGCTAAAATAATATTGGGGAACTGCCCTTATTATGTCCCTTTTCCTCCTTGTTGCACCAAGAAATTTGAATCTTATTATGCCCCTTTTCCTCCTTGTTGCACCAAGCAATTTGAATCCAGTCTGAGTGAGACAAAAAAACCTAAACTAAACCAAAACACCCCCCCCAAACAAAAAAAACAAACAAACAAAAACCCAACCAAACAAAAATAAAAAATCCTGCTCTTTTCCCCGTACTGACTTACACATCCCTCAGACTGAGTCCATAAGTAATATCATTATCGTGGTGATGATGTTACCTGTGTGTATGTTGCCGTCAGTGAGTTTGGTTGACAGGTTGTCACTGGGCATTTATGACTTAGTAGTAGTAGCTGACCAGTAAAGTCAAGCAAAAAAATTGGTATGGAGTTTTGCTGCCTAAAGATGCAGTCTCAAGTCAGCAAAACCACTTATGGATTTTTGAGAAATTTGGAAACACTTTCATTTGCAGTCAAATGATAAGAACAGTGAGGAAATGACTGTGAAGTCTCATTCTCTGGAGATATTAAAAAATCTGCCTGAATGTGGTCCTGTGGAACTGGTTCTAGGTGAACCTGCTTTAGCAAATGGTTTGAATAAGGTGATCTCTAGTATTTCCTTCCAACCCAAATCCTTCTGTGATTTTTCTAAATCTTTTTTTTTTTTATTTTTTTTTTATTTTGAAAGCTCTAGTAAACATAATTTTAAGAAAAGGAAAAGCATTCCTTAAGGAAATAAAATGTCATGTTTTAACCCAAACCAAAATATTTTAATTGTTTTATGTCAGTTGAAAATGAATAATGTTTCTGTTGGATTATCCTGAAACTGATTTCCATGTCCCACACTCTCACATTTCCATTACTGAACAAATAAGTCAATTTGTTTTGTATCTCTAGTGCTGAGTATCCTGAAATTCACTTGCTTTGATTAATTCAAGGGTTAAACCTGTTAAAACACTCTTGAAAAACTATTGCATGTAGTTTCAGCAAGTATTCTTTTTGAAAGAACATTAGATTGTTATAAGACTCTGGCTGGATAAATCTGATTATTGACATAGAAAAAGGAACGGAAGCTGCTGTTGATTTGTTTTGAATGACACCAGGCTCAGTGTGTACATGCAGACACTGTTGTAAGGCTGATTGGCTATCAGTGTCTATGATTTGCTACATGCTGTTGAGACTACTGAGTTGTGTTCTGGAAGCTCAGTGAATCACTTCTGCAGTTGGCTTAGGGCTATAAGAGGGCAGTGCTGCATCTATCCCTTTAAGGTATTACAGACTTGGTCATATATCTACCAGATCACAGGTCACCCAGGACAGGAAAACTATTGACTATAATGTCTGGGAGTCCAGGGCTCTGACTGTTGTTTGCATTTGCTGATCTTAATTGCAGGAACACCTTCCTGGAGAGGAAACGAATCAATGCAGCTTCACAGTCTTTAAGTGTATGTTTCTGTGAAACAAAGGATCTTGTCTTGTTTCTGCTGTTGTAATTGATTCTGAAGAGATCATAACTTCTAGTGAGATGATAAAAATAAAATCCCTAGCAGTTAGCTTATTGGACTTTTGTTTAATAGCAGAGGGGCGAACAAGAGAGACAGACACGTAATTTTTGCCTTTTTCACATCATTTGCCTCTTTTGAGTGTGTGTCAGGAGTCAAGCTGACAAAATTCTGTGTTACCATTGAAATCTAGAGTGACAGAATGAGGACATGGGTATATTGCTTTCTTAGGAGTATGAGGCTGAAGTCATACAAGGTGCCAAATTAAAAAGTAACTTGTATAGACTTGATCTAAATCTTGCTGATTTGGTACCTAGGTAGAGACTTGAGAGCTTGCATGTTTTAAATTCTCACTGTGGCTTCATCCTTAGATGCTGGTGCTTTAAGTTGTAGCCCTTTGTCCTTAAGCCCTTTGTTAAATAAAGACTGTATTACTTTTAAATTAAAACAGTTACTCTGAAAGCTGCAATGAGCAAATGAATCTGTTCTCAAATTTCTTTGATGATCTTCATCAGGAATCTTTGCTTCAAAGGATTTGTTTTGCTTACCTGAGGGTTGATTTTTTAATCTATTTGACCTTGAAAATTCTTAAGTGATTAGAGATGAAAAGTGGAGGCATCTGTAATCTGCAGCACCTGTCACTTTTGCTTACCCGGTGTTTCCAGCTGGCACTGGGCATCTTGCTGTGAAATGCAGGCACCTCCTTGGCCCAATTCAGGCCAGTATTGTCAGTGACCATGTACACATATTTTTGTATCTACTTGGAGCCTCTTGATCCTATGGTTGTACAAGTTGCTGGTTTAGACCACTGATGAAAACCACTATGGGTCAAATCTTTGCCAGGAGAAGCAATTTGATGGAATTGGTTTACTTCTTTTTCCCCGTTTTCATGGCAAAAGTCACAGCAAAGAACAAAAACTCATTGATTTGGAGCTTGCTATTTTCACAATCTGTGGCACACGGATCAATGTTAATTTTTTTATGCTGGATAGCACTAATATTGACTACAGGAATGAAATATTAATAATTTAAAACTAGGTTTAAAACTAATAATAAAACTGGGAAATCTTAACTTTGCATCTAGCAAAGAGAAGGAAGGCAAGGTGAGAAGGGGAAGCTGGTAAACAAGAAGGAAGACCTGAGAAAGAAAATGGCAGAGAGAAGGTTAGGGTGAGAGAGTTGATGGAACACTGATGCTGCATCTTGTGGTTAAGTGCATAAAATATTGATATTAGCACATTCTTTTCTCCCTCTGCAATTAGGATTTCTGCATCTGCAAAGGATAACTTTTATAAGTGTGTACACTTGGCTTTTGTACGCTGATGGTGGACTGCCTAAATAATTAGAGTCCTTCCAATTAGTCTATCTATTCTTCTGAGTTCTGGTGATTATTTAGCTAGAGTTTACATAAAACTTTAGAGCTTAAATTAATTTATTCTTTCTTGTTGGATATTGTACAATTTTATGTTCTCAACTGATTCCAGTGAGGAGAGTAAAAAGAATAAAATTGATGCTGGTGAGCTCCAGAGGCTTTATTATGGCTCTGGCATCCCATGATGCACTCCACAGTGATCCCTCTTCCTTCTACAACAATATGGAGAACAACAACGGAAATGTTTCCCATGTTTCTGGAGTCCTGTGAAGGAAGTTGGTGTAAATACCACAGAAAGATGTTAAGAAACCTACATAAAGTGCCTTTATGAACCTGGGACTGCCACGTTATAAGGCTGCCTGCGTGTCTGTGTGAGGATAACCTGAACCTTTTAGCTCTCTATGGCAATAATGAAAATGGCTGTGACTGCTGCCTGATATCCTTGGAGCTGAGGAAATTCTGCTTGGACCAATTATAGTAGCTTCAGGGCACCTTTGCTCTAAGAATGCTTCTTCTGCACTTACCACACTTTGTTGTCTCAATGAATAAAGTCAGACTGGGAAAGATCTTCTAGAGCTCTGGGAACGGTCATGGTCCATTGAGAGTCTTGCATATTCAGCAGCTTTGATCTTCTAAGTAATGACATGGGCTTGGGGTCTGGAACTAGCTTTTGCCATTGGATAAAGCACCAGTTCAAATAAGCTTGAGATCTGCTGGTCTAGATGCACTTACTGTTTTTTCATATAAAATATTTTTTTTGGTAAGTTTTGTATTACGTTCTGATTTATCAGTGGTTTCCTTCCTCTTGTTCAATGTCATCAGTATTCTTTTTTCTCTCTTTCCTGATTTTAGGCTCTATCTGCTTTTTGTTACTTTTTACTGCATTCATATATTATCTCCTTCAATTTTCTTCTATCTTTTTGAAGCATGCTGAATTGTAATGAGTATGTAAATTAACATTAGCCTTCCCTGTGTACTTGCTGGCCTGCTGCAGTTCTCTTCATGCCCTCTCGACATTTTAAGTTTTACATCCAGATGGTGCTGGCTAGAAAAGGGAATTTCTCTCCCAGGCAATTTTCATCGGGAGGAAAATATTCTTCCTAGCCTGTGGGGGAAAGACGTTTGAACAAAGAATAATTTTGGTATCAAATGTTTATAAAATAATATTTTTAATGTAGTTGAAGTATTTTTAAGGAGAAATCCAGTGAAACAGTTCAATTTGAACAAAAAAAGGTTTTTTTGTTTAAAGCCATTCCCTAGGCAGCTGATTTCCTAGGCCATCAGGGTGTTCAAGGTTATGGGCACTGAGAGAATCTGGTTTCCAGCATGGTAGACAGCTGGCAGAATGCAGGTTTTCCCAGAGTTTTAAGTCAACTTTATTTACAGTAAAAGCATAGTAGTGTTTTTGCCTGTGTAAAATAGTGATTGCTTGAGGATTCAATGCTCTAAATTGACATAGATCAGTATAAGGAATACTGGCACATAAAAGATTTCTGTCTGGAGACTTATTTTTCTGGTAAAATGATGCCAACCCTTAAATTTTCTAGCTAATTTTTTTTTTCTCCACTAGACATACCTGGACTTAGCTCTGTCTTACAGGAAAGACCTTTGTCCTGCAACAGGGACTGCTCTTAAAGCATCAGTACACAGTCCACAGC
The DNA here is from genome assembly GCA_035222235.1 of Margarornis squamiger. Classification (NCBI taxonomy): domain Eukaryota; kingdom Metazoa; phylum Chordata; class Aves; order Passeriformes; family Furnariidae; genus Margarornis; species Margarornis squamiger. The sequence goes on along the minus strand of JAWWTY010000077.1, from coordinate 84,550,849 downwards.
ATGCCCTGTTAAGAAACTTATTGAAAGGTTATAGCAGCAATAGTTGATGATTTTATAGTTATGAAAGGAAAATCTAGAAGGCCCATGAAGTTTTCAAATTAAGCAGACAACCTTTTATTGGAGATCCTTCAAATTTCCTGAGATACTGAGTAACCCTATGTGCCACCAAAAAAGATCCTGATCTTTGCCTTGGTATGTAGGAAGCAGCAGCACTTTCAAAACTGCTCCATGCCCAGCAGAACTGGCTTTGAAGTGGCTCTTAGTGATGCTGCTAGAAGAGTAACTACAGCAGTACACTGCTCAATTTGCAGAACAACAACTCATTTGTCCATGTATAGCAAATACTGTTGGAGATAACTAAGGGCTGTACATGGCTCTGTGTATATGCTAATCTTCCACAGAGTGTATCCTGTGTGTCTAAACATTTTAAGAGGTCTAATTATGGTGAATTCCCCGTACATCCTTCATTGACCTTGATTAATCTGAAGAAGATTATGTTGACAATAAAAAACATTCAAAAGAGGCATCAAGGACAATCTGACTATTGCAGCACTTGCCTCAAGATGAAAAGCCATAGTGTGTGAGGTTTTCTTGGCTTTGTTTTTCCAGGGATCTATCTGTCCTTTTGAACTCTCCATAAGGAACCTTGGCATAGCTTCAATTAGTTCTCTTGATCTCCTTGTTCATTTTCTTGCCATTCTGAAGTAGAGTCTGCCTTTAAATCACTCACCAGCAGAGCATGACAAGCCCTTCCCAGTGGCTGAATTTAGATGTTAATCTCCAAATAATATCTTACTGCATCTTCAAGTTCTGTCAGTTTATTATAAAAATATAGATCACTTTGGAGTAGTGCAGTCTTTGAATTTCTTAGTTTTTTCTTAAGACTCCGTGCTACTTCTGTTTGTCTTTGTAAATTACTATTTTGTAGTTATTCTCTAAATTTTAAGTAGCTTCTGGTCCTGTTCAAGATGTAAGTGAACCTTAATGCATTTTTATTGTGCTACACCTGACTTCAGCTTTGTTTACAGAAACCAGATGAAGCTGATCGTGTTTTGCTGGGAAACTTTCAAATGTTACAAGTGTCAGGTTAGCAGTGAGGATGAAGTCATACAAAAGTGAATTTTCTAGAGCAATATTTTCTCCATCTGCTTGCATTTATCTGTTATAAAACTGTTCTTCATTTTGACACTTAAGCAAATGGGTGAGGGGGAGGGAACAGATCCTATCTAATAATACAACATTGCACTCAAAGGAGACTTGCCCTTCTTGGTGAATAGAGGTATATTTCCAGCATCTAATTATACTTCTAACTTTCAAAGAATATGATTGTTTAAAAAATATTGCTTTTGCAATGTTTGTTCTATTTAATAGCAGAGGCACAACACAAAGACTATTCTTTTCAAAGGTAGCACTTAAGGTCCACTTGCAAAATATGTGCATATGGCTGGCTCCATGCAGGTGTCTAATTTCTCTAGGGATAATACAGAGCTTTCCATGGAGTACCAGAGTTCACCCTGTGCTTGCCAGCATTTCATCTAAGGTATTGAAATATCTGTATAAATTGAAGATCATTGTCACCTGTCCTGTGACAGATGACCAGCGTGGGAAGCTGATCGCACTGGTCAAGTTATGTTTTTCTCATGTGCCCTGTGTTGAAAAGGAGAACTATAATTACTTAAGTGCTGCCTTTCATCATCATCTAGCTTATTTTTTTCCTACTATACACCACAGCAGTGTCTCTGTAAAGCCAGGCATAATGCTAGTAAGACTCTTCATGGTGCTTGTAAATCTTCTGTTCATCCCCCCTTTGCATAGCAGAATCATGGCAGAATCATTGTTGATGCTGAGGCTCAGTAATCACACATTCAGACTCATTTCTGTCTGTCTGTGTGCAGCACTGAGTATATTGATGTGTTGTAAATGGTTTGCAACAACGCAGTCTCATGTGAAGTTTAATTTATTTTTTTATTATTATTTTAAATTCTCTACTTCAATGTTATTTCATGGGAGGGCTCATTATTGCAATAAATTACAAAACTATTTAGAGAAATATTTTGTGATACCGGTGAGATGCTGTCAACACGCAAATGGTTTCTCTATAAATAAGCAATGTGTTTCTGTGTATGCTTTCAAAATGTTGTTTAGCTGGATATGTTGTACACATGGGGTTATGCCAATTCCACATGTGAATTGGGAAATAAAAGTCTTTGAATACTATTCTCATCACATAACCGGGTTGGCTGATAGCACAGACTGTTATCTTTAATGAATAAATTAAATGAAAAGTATGTGAAATTCATGCCTGATGGCAGTATATAGTATATGGATTATTTAGTCATGACTTTGCAGTGTGTACTCTGATTTGTAAGCTGATTGGATAATGTACGAGGTAATGCAGCAAAATAAAAAACTCACAAAGAATACTTCCTTCTTCACCCACAGAAAAAGGCAAAAAGGCAGATGAGGAATAAACAATGATACCCTGAGTCTCAAAATCTAAAGAAATGCAAACTGGTGGGTGGCCTGGCATCAGCATGTGGTGAAGGACAAAAGAAAATGCTGGAATGATTGGCCTAGACTGAAAAATGCAGGGTAGAAGTGTCAGGACTTGTGGAGATATCCAAGTCCCACTGTCATATGCAATTTTTAGTGAGTTTTAAAATAGATGGCGCTTCTGAAATTGACTTTTTTGACTTTGTCACTTTCTCTAAATCTCCTCACTGCTTTTGTGATGTAGCAGTCTCTCAATAATTAAGGCAGTAGTCAGCTTTTCTTTATGAACTCTTTTTCTTTTTTTCTGCCCTTGATGTATAGTGCTCAGAAATGGTTCTGCCAGCTTCAGCTGTAAATCTCAAGTCCATGACAATGGAAGTAATTTTGTGAAACAAATGGCAGTGTAAAAGATATGATGTTGACGACAAAAAAACCCCAAATTGTGGTTAGAGTTCAGAAGTCGCAAATCTTAGTGAATGTAGAAAGAGGGAGTAAACAAAGTCATATGAAATCCATATGTCCTTTTTTTCCCTTGTCTTCTGAGTATGTGCAAAAAATAGTTGTAGGTCTGCAGCCAATATAATAAGCTATTGTGTATTTTTAGTACAGACCTTGTCAATATCAGAAGACCTGAGTATTTGAAGGTTTCTTGTTTTTCTTGATAACTGGGTGTAGTTGTATCTGTGACTGGGTAGAAGCTGGAATCCTGAAGTGTTTCATGCAGAAGTTTCAGTCACAAGAGAGATTGTTCATCAGAAATGATAAAAGAGTTGTTGTCATGGTCATAGAGCTAGCAATGACTTGTGACTTTTCTAGTATGTTTGTCCTCTCTGTCATCCTCATTTACCCTTTAACTTCTGATAGAAATGTTTCTCTTTATCCTCTTTGGTATTGTCTGTGATTTTGTTCCTTGAACTTTCAGAGAAAAGCACCATACTTCAATTGTTATTTGCTAATGAGGAGTAGAGAGAAACATGTCCAGTTTGTGTGTGGAATAGAGCTTGCTCTGACTGTGTTAAGGAGTCCTGTCCTGGGCAGATGGAAAGAATGGGGGAGGCTCCTGAGCTCTGTAGGAGGTTGCAGTAAAGTCATGCATGCCAGTGACTGTTTTGGGGTGCTGCAGTGCCTGAGAGGCTGTGAGGAGGTTGGGCAGCATCACAGCGATAATGGGGATCAAATTAATACACAAGCGGCTTTTGAAACTTGCAATTTTTCTTCCCTGCAAACAACAGGGGGTGCAGATCAAACACATCTCCATCCAGCCTCAGAGGTGAGGTAATGTCCCTAGGAGATTATAGATTTCCTAGAAAGAATATATTCTTCAGTGGTAAGGGCATAGATCTTTCTAAAACTTTGGTCTTCTCCTAATCTGACCAATATTGATTTGTATCTGAAGCACAGAAGGCATTTGCTTCTTGCCTCTACAGATCCGAGAGTGTACTGAATTTGTGGCTGTGGACAAAGAACCTAGAGATCTTGGCTTGCCTGCTGCAGTTGAAACACTGATTTGGGTTTTCCCATTTCCTGTTGCCTTCTTCCTTATAACCTTCCCATTGGAGTTCTGCTTTGCTTACACTCATCTGCTGGATTCATTCTCTGCCTGTAAGATGAGGAAATATTGCTGATAAGCCCTTCCCTGTCTGCGTGTCTACCCTGACACTTTTCTAGACCAGATGAAGCTTGACACAGTGTTTGTCAGTTGAAACATCTAGCAAATGCATTTTTGTCATGAATATACAACATGTACTGATGTTCCTTTGAAGTCTTTTCTGGAAGATGGGTTAAGGTAAATGGTAAAAATAAGGCATTGTGTAGACTCTTATTAGAGCATTTCTATTTTTCCAGAATTTGTGTATTTGTAAAGGCTTTCCATAATATTAGCTTTCCTTTTCAATAGACTATTTGACTTTCTTTTAAAATAATAAATAAAAGTTGCTTTCCCCTATGCTAGTAATGCTTGGTTTCACCTTAACTATTAATTAATTGTTCCATTTTAGTCTAGAGATAGATGAGTATAGAAAATTTTTTACTAGATCATTGAAGCTGTCTTGGATATTCAGAGAAGATAGTAAGATCAGCTTTCTCCTAACTATAACCAAAGGGAAAATTGATGAGTGACTATGGCACATTTTCCTTAGGTATGGAAAATCAATGAAATATGCAAATAAATACTTCACTAACATGACCTGAAACCATGTGCACAGGAATGTGGGCCTAGAGGACATGCTGAGAAAGTGAAGGGCAAATTGCTTGACCACATATATTGACAGTTATCTGTGTTACAGCAGATGCAAGAGCATCAGCAATATTATAATTAAAAAAATAAATCAGCGAACAGACGAATGCAGTTATTGCAAAAGGTTAAATTGTAAATATCACTATAGTTCATCCAGGTTTTGTGCAGAAATAATTAAGGCATTACATTAAAAATGTAGTCATCCAAAGTATATGCGTACATACACACACATGAAATAGGTTGGCAGCTCTTACTGAGACACTTCTAGTCCTTTGTCAGTGCCACAGAATCTGGCTGTGCCTGTGAAATAGCACATAATGGTATCACAAGCAGAAAAATTGTTTTTATGGGAGGAAGGAAGGAAGGACAAAAATGTAACAAAAACACGGTAACATATTGTTAGTGCAAAGAAGTCTGGAAAATTTTAGGAACCCTAGAGGAGACTTAAAACTTGACTAGAAAGAGCTTTGTCCTTCTATCTAAGTCCCTTTGTGTGTCTTGGGCCTGGGGACTTGTGCACACTCCTGAGAAAGCGTTTATGAATCCAGTGAGCCTCTCAAGTTCATGTACACTAGAAATTATGTAAAATATTTGAATTAATAACAATTTCCTAACATTCTACCTCTTAGGTCTGAGCTCGCTTGTTTCCAAATCACAGAATCACAGAAAACTGAGATGAAAGAGACCCATGACCATCATCAAGTCCAACTCCTGGCCCTGCACAGGACCATCCCGACCATGTGCCAGAGAGAATCATCCAAATGATCCAACTCTGTCAGGCTTGGTGCTATGACCACTTCTCTGGAGAGCCTGTTCCCATGCCCAACCAACCTTTGGGTGAAGAATTTTTGTTCTTATATCTAATCTGAACCTTCCCTGACACAGCTTCATGCTGTTTTCTTTGATCTACACAATTTTTTTCCTTGATTGAGGCAGGTATTTACCCCTGTCTTACCTGTGACTGTATACCTAATTAGCAATGCCATATTACATAATATTGTTTGGGATATGTAGTATTTTTCTCCATTCTCTAGCGCTCTTTATAAAAAAAAATTCTCGGCAGTTCTGAAGATTCCCACCAATTACAAAGAGCTATGCCTAAACTGCCCCAGATCCTTTTTTTTGCTAGGCACATAACATAACCACTCTCAAGGCTATGAATTTAAATAGAGCTGTTCAGTGAGCAGCAGTTTAATTTGACGTGAGGGTTTGTGTGTGTGTTTTTTCTTCTGTGAGGTGCTTTCCTATCACTTGAGGGAAATGTGTCCCTCTACTCTCTCCTGCTGCAAGACAAATCAGATTCTGGTTTTGTTTAGAAATTATGAGATTTTGAGTGCAGTTTATTCAGATATAGATTACAGATTTATCACCAGATAGAATTTGATTTAGTTCCATATTTCTGAAAATGTGTTCATTTGGTACAGCTGTATTCTACCTCTTGTCAGTGCCTGCACAGTGGTTAGGAAGCACTGGAGTTCAGTAGGTATCCTTATAAGAAAAAGGGATAAGTCCTGTCACAGGCTCTTCTTGTTTAGGCAGTGCAGTAGATTTTTATTCCTTTCAGCAGTTAGCCTAGGTCAGGCACAGGCTTATCCTGAGGCCAGCACATGCAAGGAAAGGTCTCTTAACTGCAATGAACATGCAGTGAATTAATGTTGCGAGTTGTGAAGGGCTTCCAACAACAACAAAATCTGTGTGTTCTGGATTTTTGAGGACACTAAAACCCCTCCTGACGTATTTTATGGGCTATTCTTTATATGTAGCTGCTTTCTGCAGGCCTGGTACATTTCTCCTATGTCCAAAGTGGTATATGTTCCTAGACACAATGGTATGGAGGTCAGTTTCTGAGGCACTGTAATATTGCTGGCAGCTGGAAATCAGATTTTCTGAGCATGTATTTCTTGTATTTATGGATAATCATAATGTTTTTTTTCACAGACGGGCCTTCACTCTTCAGACATCCCTTGCAAAGCAAGGAGAATCCCTAATATCCATCACAAGGCGAATCTGCTCAGGAATATTTGCTTTATAAATTGTTTTGAAAATATGATTAGGTTTAAAATGAGTAGTACAAAAACATGGGAAACTTGCAAGCCATTTGAAAGCTGAACTTTTAAGGTAAGCTTGGATAAAATTTTGATTTCTGATCTCTGTGTCTGTGATTCCTACTCACCATAGGGTCTAACTACCAAAAAGTGGACTTAAGATTCTCCTTTGGTGAGGCAAAAAGAAGTACAACAGGTAAGTAGCAAAACAGGTGGATAAGGAACGGGAGCAGCTGTTTTTAGAAAAAGCTTTGCAGATGAGGCAAGTCTGGCAGGTAGTAAGTCTAAAAGAAGGAAGTACATTTTTTGAGGTAGGAAGAAGGTCTTTTGGGATTTCCACTAATGAAGGTGAGTTAGTGCAGAGACAGCTGCAAGAGAGTAATGTAGGGGGAAATGTGGGACATTTTTGCATTTTTTTACAGATACATCATAAGAGCATTGATAGCACTCCTCAAATTTTGTATAAAAGACAACTATTCCCCAAGGCATTAAACTGGGAAGTATAGTGTCTTTATTTGTGAAAGGATTTAAGCAGAATGGTTCCTTAGAGTTAAGGTAACCTGATATTAGTGTGAAGTGACAACTTCTAATTTTTTTCTTTTATTCCAACATCCAGTGGTTCTTGGAAAGGGTGCTTTTGCAGAAATTTGTCTTACAGTTTCAGCTTGCCTTCTCATGTAAGACACTCACACTAGTGAGTTCACTATTTTAATCCTTAATTGATTTTGCAGTGATTTGATGCTGTTAATGAAGCCCATTGTTGTCCGGATGTGCAGCTGTGAGACCACTAGGGGAATCAAGGTATTTTTGTTTTTCTTGTTTGCTGTTTCTTTTGGCATGGCTGTCCTGCCTTCTAATTGTTTAACATCTAAAATTTTAGCTTAATTATTCTATTTGGCAAAGTTTATTCATAAGAGTTCTTCCTCTAGAAGCTGTGTTTTTATTCAGCAAATAGCAATGTGTCTGAGAAAACTTGCAAAATGTGTTTTCATCATGCCAGACTTGTGAAATGAAAAATGTAAGTGATTTTCAACTTTCTTTAAGAGTAAGTGAAGCAGAGACAAAGGGAGAAGTTACCACACTGTAGATTATTTTCTAGACTGCAGAAAGAGCACAGCAGGAATACACGGCCAGAAGAGATTCTCTTTATATAGGTCTCTTGCACAGTGCAAAAGGGAGAATGAGGATAGTATGTTCTTATATTTATAGCAAGCATTGCCTTCACCCCATGTAGAGATGTCTTTGTCCATTAAAAAAAATCTGTATGTAAGTGAATGGGTTCATACAGAAGAGTTCCACTATGTGTTAATATTTGTCCAAACCTCAGATTATCCTGGTAACGGGAGTGTGGAATGATTAAAATGGAAGCAAGAAAATGCTTTCTTGCATGGGGGATTTTCACAGAAATTAAGGAACTTGTGCATACTGTGAACAACAGTGAAAGGTCTAAGTGTTCATCACTTCATGATGAGTATGTTGAGATTGTTCTTGTTTTAACTTTAAGGGCTAACAATATCTGAGTAACAGGTCCAGTTTTTGGGATTCAGCTGTTATTAACAGAATGCCTGTTTGGAACTACCAGATTAAGATCCATATCAAATCCTTATCTGAACATTCCATCTAGTTTCATTAAAAAATAATCATCATAATCATGGAGTCGTAGCATAGAAGGCTCATAGGGACCTCAAGGATCATTTGGTTCAAACTTTCTTGGCCAAAGTGTGGTCTAGACAAGTTGGCCCACCATCCTGTACATCTGAATATTAAAAGTGTCTAATGTTGTTCCAGTGGCTGATTGTTCTCATTGTGAAAAATTTTCCTCTTGTGTCCAGTTGGAATCTCCCCATGAGTTATTTGTACCCACTATCCCTCATTTTTCCCATACAAATTCTTGTGAAAAAAGAGCCTCCATCTTCTCTGTTGTCACCCTTTAAATACTGGAACATGGTAAGGAGGTGTCCCCCAACCTTCTTTTCTCAAGGCTGAACAAACCTAGTTCTCTCTAATTTTACTCATATGACAGGCTTCCCACTCCTTTGATCAGCTTTGTGACCTTCTCTAGCTTGTCCACATCTCTTTGGAGAATCTAGTATTTAGGGGTAAGCAGAACAGTTTGCTTGGGATTTAAACAAATACAATAGCATGGGGCCATATCAGGAGGTTCCAGAGCTGAATGAGTTCTTTGTGCTGCTGCTGGTGTGATGTGCCCTTGGAGTGGAGGACTGTTGAAGGACAGTGGGTGTCCTTCATGAGGCAAGGAGATGCGAGGAAGGCTTGTAACTGAAAGGCAGATTACACATGAGGGTGGAGCATTTGCAGACTGTCAGCAGCATCTGCCACGAGGTGACTTTGAAATGGTGTCATGGGTAACACTGGGCAGAAGAGTAGGATGGGAGAGGAAATCTAGGATAGTCTCTTTTGTGTGTCTCATTTTGAAAGCTAACAGCATGTTTCACATCACAAATGAAATAAAGATGTACTATTGTGGCAGTTCAGTTTTCTCAATATGATGTATCTCAACAGATTACTTGGTATAGCCATCATTTCTTGGTTGCCTGGGACTTTAGTCCCACAGTATACTGTTATGGATGGCAAACTGGCATAAATATTGCCATCTCTCATGGCAGACAGTCTTACTCTTCTGTCTTAAAGTATCCTTTAAGCTTGGAGTGTGGCCATGTTTTGAAACTGGTGGCCATGCTCTGGAAAATGGTCACTTCCCAAAGTAATCTGTCAAAAATACACAGATGTTTTAAAACTGGATCAGCTCATAACAGAACCACAGAATATCGTCCAAACACAGCTAGTTTAGTTGTGGGAGTGAACAACGAGGGGGAGGTTGGGGAAGGGATTCTGACAATACCTGAAGCTGGAATTGTGACAAATTTTGTAATTCAATATTTCAACTCCTATTGTGGGCAAAGAAAGCATTATTTTGCAGAAGGAAACTGGAAAAAAAAAAAAGTGTGAATAAGGACTCCTCTGTACTAGATTTTATTTTTTTTTTCTTGGTGAATAGAACTGTGTCAATACAATTTTGTGTCAACAGACTTACAGTCAGTTTTAATTCAGGAATGGAAGTAAGTTGTACTACAACCTTGGGTTCTAGTATAATTGTGTCCATGCTTGTGTGTTCATTGAGGTAAGTGGAAAGCCTCCCTGCCTACTTGCACCCCTAGCATCACTGTTTCAAGGACTCCATCCTTACAGAAAGGGCCCAATTGACAGGCTGCAGATAGGGAGGGGGCAGGCAAGTGCTGACACCGACTCTTTGGATTCACAGGCAATCACTAACCATTGAACTATTCTCCTTAACTAATCGAGCAAGTAATTTCCAAAAATCGTAATGGACAGATTTTTAAAAGAAAAATTATTGATCACACATCCTACTCCATTCAAAGGCTGACAGAGTTAAGGTACAGGCTAAATTTAAAGTGCAGTGCCAGATTTCAAATAACTCCTTAGGGAGGAAAGCCTTGTCTGTTTTTTGTACCTTTGAAAAATTCTCCTTCAAATTTCAGTGTTTAAAAAGAAAAACAAGCAAGGAAATTATGTATAATTTCTATCAGCAACATAAATATGGTTAAGTTCATTATAATCATAGCTTTGTGATTCAAAGTATCTAATCCAGATAAGTTGCAACTATAAAAATTATGAAGCAACACAAGGTTTAGGCAGGATTATGGTTAAATTAGGCCCAAGTGGAAAGCATCCCTCTTGACAAGTAGTCACAGTAATCTGTAACCTAACAGACTCTGACTGCAAGAAACTGCCAGTATTGAAGGAACATCTGTTTACTATTAAGGCATATAAAATATAAACAAGAAATAACTTTTCTGATTGAGTGGTTATAAAAACAGAACACAAATTAGCATATGCACTCCCTATGTGAGAGACTCAGTCTGTTAATAGTAATGATATCATTGGATCAACCAGACAGTAGCCAGAAAACCTGGGGAGGCAGAGTGCTGGTCCTTGGGCAGTTTTCTCACACTCAGGGGGCTTGATATCTCTGCTGTGTCATGATCTCCACTAGCTCTTACCTACTAAGATTCAGCTCACCCTCTTGTCTTGAAAAGCAGTGTGTTGAGGTCCCTAGCCCAGACTAAAAATTGCCTTTTAAAAATAGCAGTAACTATGAGTTTCATGTGAAATGAAGTATCTTTGAGATGGATAGTTCTTGGCGTTTGGACTACATGGAGTGGGAGGTAAAGTAAAATGAGATGCTTACCGCACTAACAGCTCTGGACCTTGCCTTTCAGCTTCCCTCTCTTGTATGTTCTGTCTAAAAGCCTGTGAAAACTCAGGGTCTAAATCATGAGGATCTACAAAAGATTGTTTTATTAAGAGCTCTTTAGTTCATATTTTAAATCCAAGAGTGTTTAAGGCTAGCTAACTTTCAGTTTAAAGGCTGCAATATATGTTTTTTGCATACTTTATTATTATTCAAATAGATCTAGTGCAGAAATGAGGAACATATGATTCCAACTTACTTTGTTCTATGGAGACATGTAAAAAGAACACGCAATAGAGGGAAAAATATTTTGAATAGTGTGGGGGCAGTTGTCTAAACAACAAATGCTTTGAGTGTGGGCATAGTCTCAACAAAAATTTTAAAGACCCCGGAGGGATTTTTTGTGGTAGATCTTGTGAGCCATAGTCTTGGAGTAGATGTAATGGCTGAATGAAGGTCAGAGAGGAAGAGGTCATAAGGACAGACAAGTCCTTCACCATTAAGGGAATTAACAAGCTTGTAGGACAGCATAAAAGCAGACACTGTAATCATCACTGTTCCAGTCACTGAGCAGGAATGTTCCTGTGCACTGCACTGGCTGCTGTGGCAGAGAGCCCTGCTGAGGCTTCTGGCCAAAACAGAGTAACAGGAAATGAAAATATAAGCTCCTGGTTTCCACTTTAAAAGCAACTCTTTCTATAATACCTGTATCACAAGAGCATTTAAAACCCTTTTGATATATCAAAGCACTGTGACAGTTCCAAAAGTATTGCTGTTGATGATCAATAACCTACATTCTTAAAGAATCTGTATTTCCTAATTTTTTCTAATGCAGCACAGAAAATAGTGAGAGACAGAACCAGTTGTTAAAAATGGACCTTATGATAGATTGCTGTATGTACACCCGTAACAAGAAAGGTGTGATTTGAGTAGTGCAAGAGGAGATAGTTAAGCTTGGTTTGACGTCTCTTCAGAAGTCTTGCCTATTCTGTTGGAAGCTTACCTTTACTGTGGTGACCATGGCATCTGTAACATCCCAGAGGAGCTCAGCAGCAGTCTAGAAAATGTATGCCATCCTCAGATGAAACATTAAATGGAGGATTGTACTGGAAGAGAGACAAAGCTAATGTGTATGAGGGCAGTTTCTCTAATCTTTGCACTGATATGAGGTCCCATTTTCTTTATGCTTCTCTGAATCTCAGCTAGCTGTCTCCACTATTAAAAAGAAGTTGAAGTTCGTTGTGAATTGTGTTGGGCATGGCTGCCAACATAGCAAAATGTAGCTACATAATTTTCACTTCTTTTGCATCTAGAAGGTTTTCTTCTAAATGAGAGCTAGAAGGAAGCTGTGTAATTTTAAGTGTATTAGATTTTGTTGCCTTGCTATGAAGAGTGGCTACTTGAACTCTGCAGAAAACTTACAAGATGTGCTTTTTAAAGGACACACTTGAGGCAGCACTCACATTATGTATTCCAGATCTGAATTTTGCTCAGTATATGAGCACAAGTTCAGAATTTCCCTGAATTTGTGGCAATTCATCTAGATTTTGGAATTTTTAAAAGGAACAAAACTTTTCTCTTTTTCAGTAGGGTTGTACTTTAAAAGCCTTTGTTCCCTTTTAATGCCCTTTTGAGAAAGAGCAGTAATTTGCAAGATGCCATGTGATGTTTCTTTCCACTGCCAAGTGCTTAGGAAAAAAGGGTTCTTATTAGTCAGCTAGGTTAGGATATTGAGCTTATCCTGTAATGCTCCTTCAATGGCATATGGTTTTTGTTCCAGGATAAAATTAACCCTACTGCTATTTCATGAGAGGGGAGGAATAATTACTGTGCTTTGCTCTTTCTCATCAGCATATTGGCCTGCTGCCCTGGCTTTTTAGTACCAGGTATCCCAGCCAACAGTAACTTTGTTTTGTTTCCTGCTACCTTGTCCTTCAGCCACCAGTATTTGCGTGGTCTTTTCACCTTGTGTGTTAATGGCCCTGCTTTCTAAAGCCTAGCTATCTTACTTCCACTGTGCTGTGTGATGATACTATACCATTAATCATTTTCACTTCTTCCACTATTTGGGTATTCATCAAATGTCCTGAAGTTTGCTTTATGTTGCTCATTTCTTTGTGCTATTTTTCCTCTGATTCTTCAAGGACCTTTATACAAATATTAACAGATTGCAATCAAACAGGTTGCAATCAAATGGTGAGCTTATGCTTTGACCGAGGGAAGACCAAATGTATTATTTTCTCTTGTAGGACAGCTTTAAACTCTTTTTCTGTTTGTTTGCTTGCTTGTTTTCATTTGTTTTTTATCAAGTGAAATGTTCTCACCTCTGAATAACATTAATGTGGTTAAGGTGCAGTGGTAGTTGTAGATGCATAAAATTTAATGGACTGATGCAGTGAAATATTGTGGTTAGATATTTCACTAAATAGAACAGTTCATCCTTTTGACCTCACAGAAAATACCTGGGCAGTCTATGTTTTAGCTAGATCTGGCAGGTTCATACTAGTGGAATCAGTACACAATTTTTTAAAAATGTTTTAGGGATTCAGTATGTTGTTCATACTCAATGTGAACTGAAAGATGCTAGACTTTTTAAAATTGCTCTACGGGAAACGAGTTGACAGCCTTTCTTCTACATCTGTCAGCTGGCTGGAAAGTAGGCGTCAGGATCTTTTCAACTGTCAGCCAGCCAGAGACCCCCTTTCCCTGTGTAGGAGTTGGCACATCTTACTGGGATTGCAGCATCAGTCTTTGAAGGAGAGCTCTGTGGGTGTGAAGCTGATCCCTACTATTCTGGCAAGGCTGTGCTACCCTGGCACAGACAATCAGAAAAGTTTCTTTTTAGTTCACAGTGAGCACAGCAAAACAGTTTTGCTTGGGGGAACTGGTGCTTATGGTGATCCTGCCCAGACTGAGTTACGTCTCGTTGTAAAATGGTGATTTATTGTTTGAGTTTTGGTGCTTTTGGGAAAGGAGTGAAAATTGCAGTAGGATGTGGGCTGTAAAACCACAGTGGAACCCACAGGAAAACAGTGGAGACAGCACCCCAGTGCTCACTTCCAGGCCACACAGTTCCTGTTTGTCTCAAAGTAGCCCAAAAAGGTCTAGCTGTTCAGATCCATGGATTCTGGCAGGCTGTGCTAGCCCAGAGTTCCTCATCTCATCACTGTGCTTCAGGCTGGTGCTGAGACATGTGTTTCTTTATTCCTCTTGGTCTATCCAGCCTTCCCAAAACCCCTCAAACACCAATGAGTTTAAAATATTGCAAGCATATAAATATTTTAGCAGATTACTAGGAGGTACTGGGCTGGCATATTACACTGTAAGACTGCCAAAGCAAATGTTGAGAAAGAGATTATTTTTATTTTTTTTTAATCAGGGTCTCAGAATGCTGTCAGTCTTCAATTGTATTTTTTTTTTAGTAACCTTTCACCACAAAATCTTGATGTATTTCTTCTGACTTATGGTGTGCTACGAAAGTATATCAAATGGCTCTGTTCCAGGGAAAAAGATAACCTACCCACATCATAACAGCTAGACATGTTTTATGTCTGTAGGCCCTTGATGAAGTATGGACCTGATTCAGACCTCCATTCAGCACTACATCTCACAATGTCCCTTTCCTGAGGTTTAGCCAAACCACGCTTCCTCACACAGACACACAAGTTAGCTGGTGATCATGATCTATCATATAGCTGGGTATGGGGGCCAAAATAGAAATTCTTTTGTGACCTATCACCCCAAAGCTGTCATATTTCTTCTTAATGGGTTTTTGTCTGCTGTTCTGCTGAGATGCCTGTCCACAGTCTGGCTCTTAAAATTCATGACGAGCACCATCAACCTATACTGTCCATGCTCTCATGGTGACAAATTCTGTCTGCCTGTGGCATCTTTATCCTATACAGGACAAGGATAGAAGTCATGCATTTTGGCTCACCAAGTCAGTGGAAGACCTTGGAGATCATCTGCATCATTATAATTTATTATTATTAGTCACTGATGTTTTCTGAGTGGAACCACCAGTTCCCTGGTCTGTGCCTGGTTCTCCCCTTAACATGAATCCCCCTGTAGATAGTTTGTACTTCCCATATTTGCACATTCTTTTCTGCTTTGGAGTCTCTGTGCCTTATTTGTTTAAGGAAGCAGATAATTAAAAAGCAGAATCTCAATTTTATTTTTTTTTCCTTTCTTTCACATATTTTGCTCCAATATGTGATTTGTGGCCTGAAGGTCAACAGCTGGGAGCTTGCTTCTTGTATTTTGTTCTGAGAAGGGAAGGGAAGGACAGATTGCAGCTCTGTGGCTCCAGCAAGACAGAGGAGATGGAGGGAAGGTAATATTCTCTGTCTTCTGTGAATGTGTGCAAGAGAGAGAAACTGTGTATGTCAGACTGCTGCACTTGGTTCAGATACAGTTACACCATCAAGGCTTGTAGGTGTGTACTTCTTACTGAAGAAGCAGCGCTGTCCTGTGTGTGCTCAGAGTAAGGCATTGAAAAACTGAATGCAACACACCCGTAACACCAGAACTAAGAGGTCTTTCATTTCTTGTTCTGTGACTATAAACTTTAGCCAGCATGGATAGGAGCTTCTTCCTGGTGTCTTGAACTGCACAAGTTTCCATTGTACAAGTTTCCTTTGCATGTGGGGCTTATAGGATTGTTCTCTTCTACTCAGGTGATTTTTTATGAAATGTATAGGAGCCTCAGGGACCACTACTGTGCTGAAATCACTCTTTTAGGTTCTAAAGTTACTGGTGGTAGAGTCAAGAGTAAGAGAAGGAGCAAGAAGCTTAGAAGAGGTAGATGTAGGCAAAGATTACATCAGACTCATTTCCATGACAAGACAGGCTAAATGAACCAAAAAATAGCAGATATTGCTTTTTTCCCCCTGGGTCTGCATCAGTATCTGAAAGGGATGTTTAAGTGTTTTAATGCATCTGTTGTTTCCACCTTGGAGATTCAGTACTGAGCCTCCATGGCTTTGAGGAGGTTGGCAAGAAGCTCTGGAAGGCAGTGATTGAATCAAGAGGTGACCTCCAGAGAGGGACTCCTTTTCTCCTTATCAGCAAATAAAAGCATGTGCACTGCAGCTGAGAGAACCTTAAGTAGTGCCTTCAGAGCCATTCATCTCTTAGTGCCTGGAGCTGAACCTCAACAGCAAACTACAACAGTGACAGCAGAGGATGAGGGATATGGCTCATGCCAGCACTGAAACATTGGTTCAATAGTCACTCACAGCTGAAGTTAGATGCATTGCCAAGAGATCTTGGGGATGAAGTGCCTTACCTAGAAGATACAGTTGATTTATCACTCATTGGCTTTCCCAAGTTTATTTGGTTTCCCACCAAGTCTTTTCTTCTCTACCTAAAACATATTTTTGCTTTCTTCCCTTGTAACTGAAGGACTGTTGCTGGTAAAGACTCTTAATGAAAGTAGTTAAGTGTCTCCAGATGTCTACAAGGAACTCAAACCAAGACTGCTGAAATAATAAGAGGGACCCCTTGATATCTGAAATTGGCCCATCATGCTGCTGACAGAGTAAAAGGGTTTTTTTATTATTCTTTGCAAGTTGAGCATACCAAGAAATCTGCAAAGAAGTATTTTAAAAAGTCAGTGTCTTACAGTACTGAATCAGATAGATCCCACTCACCTTTTTCCTCCAGAATTTCCTTTTTAAAGAAGCTCATAATTTAGATTCCCAGAGTTGTTTCTGCATGGTGAAATTATAGGGTGGATGTCTTACTGCACCTCAGTAGGAACTGCTCTCCTGTCTTCTTCTCCAGGACATGCTTTCTTAATGCTCAGAGGAAATTTTAGGAAACGAGAAACATCATTTAGAGCAACCACGAGATGGAGAGGGGATTAAATTTTCTTCAAAAAATGCGACAGCAGTGAGAGAAACTATTATACTTAGTCCTTTTAAAAGAAGAGGGAAACATTGGCCTCTTCCATGCTCTATGTCTCTTCTGTGCTTGAGTAAATGCTGGAGCAAGCCAGGAGAGCAGAGCATGGTGATTCCAAATGGGGAACTGCATCTTGGTTTTTCTAGATGCAGTGGGGCATCTGTTGCTTCTATCACCACTTCATTAACTTCAGTAGACACATCTGGAGCTCAGATTTGCTGCCTATCCTCCTCTTTTAAACAATGTTTTATTGTTTGTTTGTAGTTCTGCCTTTCTGATGGTGGTGTTGGTCTTGTTTTCATATGATTTCTACTTGAAGGATTTCTCCATTGCAGTGCAAGATTCAACCAACACTGGCATTTCTCTCACAAATCTTGTAGTAAAATCTTTGAAGAAAACACAGATTGCACAGAGTATTCATTATCTTTCTCTTGTATTGTTCTGTGACCCACAAAGTGCCAACAGGTGCCATTAAAGATGCTGCTCTCTCTGGCAATGCTTTTTTAATAGTTGCAGAATGATCTCTGCTGCCCTCACAATGCCAAGCCAGCTGTCTGTATGTATCCCAGGACTCTCACTCCACTAGCAACTCTTAATTTAAAATCCAAAATCTGGTGTAAGCTCACCGAAGGGTAAAGCAGTGAGTATAGGGACTGCTATAAAGGGACAAGGATGAAGTATGGATTTTTTTTTCCAGCCAGTTCCTGAAGGCCTGTTGTTCCTTTGCCAATTTGTTGTTGCAGCCTGAGGATGGACATCCTGCTATTCTCACAGATGCACAGAAGAGCAGGCTGGAGAGAGATTGGCATTGTGTGTCAAATATGTCTGCTTGTGGACTGCAGCCTGGGATCTCTAAATAGTTGTATGCCAGTTATGGTATAAATGAACATGTTATGAAAAGTGGAGACAAATGTTTATTCTAATGTGGTACCCAGATTTAATAAATCCTGACAGACAGCCAAGCTACAGGAAGCTCTGAAACTCTATACCAAAAGCTACATGGTTACTGAATTACTTCAGAGAATTTTTTTGATGTTAATCTCTCCTCCACACACCTCCTTCCTTCTTCAGTGCCCCCACAGGGATAAACTCAAAGGCAGGCAACACTTAGGAGGCTTTTTAGTTGAGAAATGCATGTGTGAGACACATACTTACGTGGACGGCCTATAACATTTCAGTGAAATAAAATGCCGAGTTATTAAAAGTGTGAAGAAAATTAATCTGTTGTGGTTGAAAAAGCCATGCAATATTTTTTAAAGTGCACTAGAATCCAGAAAATTAGTTCTGCTTTGGAATAGATCTTCCTGGCCATAATGAAAAATGGGATGGACTTCTAAGTTGTTCTGGTTCCTTTTCTAGCTTTTCAACCTCCTCTTCTTGTGCAAACCCTGCCACAATTCATGTCCTGGAAGAGCTATATTATTTTTCTTCAGCCCAAATTGCTACACCCACAGCCTATTGTGGGGGTGGATTACAGGTCTCTCCGACAAACTCTTTGTTTCTCTTGGTATACAAACAGTCTTTGGGGAGGGAAGGTTAAGTGATCTGTTTTGTTCACATCAGAGGTTGTTCCACTGCATTTGATCCTGCTGTGAATGGCACCAGAACTGTTTGGATGATGCTGTTATGCTGTGTTTTTCTGGCAGAACTCAGGCTAACTGAGAAAAATCAGCCTTCTGGTTGTAGCTTGCACCTGGTTAACTGACACCCATGATTTTTGCTTAGTTTGTGGAAAGGTAGAGATTTTATCTCTCCATGAGTAATCTCTCTTAATTGGACATTAACTCTGATTCTTATTTTTTTTTCTTTGAAATGCTTATTAGTTAAATGCCTTGTCTTATAGCTTTGGAGGACTCTGAGTTTTGACAAAATATTAAAGTAGCTGACTTTTTTTGTTGTTGTTTTGATGAGATTGGTCTTCCTGCTGTCATTGCACTTACCTTTCTATAGTAGTAATTAAATATTTGTATGGTTGGAACAGGGTGGATGTTCCTATGCTGTGGAGCATTGTGCAGGTTAATGAGAGTAAGCTGGCTCTGGAATCAGAAGCCAGTGGTGGTGGGACAGTGCCCAAGTGGATGGTATTCCATCTGATACTTGTAGGGTGGTGTCATGTCGACGTATCTTCCTATCCCCACATCTCTCCTAGAGGATTCACAAAAGGCAGCAAAATATAGGGTATCCTATGTTTTAGGAATAGAAGTGGGACAGAGTTAGGTTAATTAAAGTAACTCTTTGGGGACCTTTGAGACCAGATCTCTGAACACCTTGACCTGATTGTTGGGAATGAGAAGTCCGATTGGCTTGATCCTTGTTACCATTGCTTCCCTGTTGGCTGTGCTACACCATGTTTTAAGTTATGGGTTGCCCCTAAGTGTTTCACATGTTACACTGAGAAACATTTACTGTTTCACAGCATGAGTTGCACTCTCTGCTCCACATTGCTCAGATGCTTTCTGGAAAATTACTGGAAATAAGTGTTTCCACCTTCTGACAGAGCCATAAGTACCAAATCCTCAAGTAAGTTTCTTTGTGCCACAACTGTTGGCAGTCACAGAATCACCGAATATTCTGAGTTGGAAGAGATTAGTGCTTGTAGCCTACACGTGGGGATGCACACCTGTGGGAGGAGGCCCAACCGACGAAGGAGTAAAAGAAGAGGGCTTCCATGAATGGATACAGTGCCACACACTTTGA
>JAWWTY010000077.1:84492778-84531140 GCA_035222235.1 Margarornis squamiger | reverse complement strand
AGACCCTTGTTCCCCCCAATAAACGTTCCACTCTGTTCTCACCCCTCCTCGAGTGCGGACCGTTTCCTTTCTTCCCTTGGCGGACCGTGGCACACACCCTGATGTTCCTTGGGTTTCAGTGCTGTGAGTTCAGTATCAGTCCTGGAGGAACAGCCCCAACCAAGTCATGCTACAGGTAGAAGATTGAAGTTCAGCTCTTGTTGAAGTGTGGTCCCCATTGTTTCCTGAGATTCATGTCTCAGTTTAAGTGCCTGGATCTCACTGGTAATTAATTTTGCCTCTTAAAATACTACTTTAGAATAAAGTAGTTGAAAGGCATTTTGAGGCAATTACAAGTTCAAAAATTGAACTGCTAGAGGTGAATTTTTTACTTTATATTAAATACATTTGCCAGTGTTATATCCCAGTCTCTGGTGAATAGCTTTGTTGTTCAGTCATTTCCCAAAGGAGAAGGTTCCAGCTGAACTTTCCCAGGGGTACAGGGGGCAGGCAGGTCCTGGTGGGCCTCAGTACACCAGATGAGCAGGTTTGCTGCTTCAAGCCTAGATAAGCACTACTGTTCTCTTTTCCCAGGCTTTCTGGCATGGCGTTTCAGCACAGTGCTCTCTGTTCACCGTCTGTACGTGCAAATTGGTTCATGATACAGATGCCTTGGTACCTCCCCAGCCCAGTGCAGACAGCAGCGTATCCCACAGCTCCAGAATTCAATACAGCATGGAAAAAGAGACAAAGAGAAGCTTTGTGAAAGTTACCAAACCATGCAGTTTGTTTCAGAGCTACTGCTCTGAAAACTGTGCAAAACTGTGAAGTTTGCATAAAGCAATAAAAAAGTGCTGCCTCATTCTCCCTTTCACTGGATAACAGTAATTGACATTAGGCACAAGTTTTGCCTAAAGATTCCCTTTTGTGTGGCTTCTTGAGTGAATTGAGTGTGTGCTGACAGCTTTTTTTAACCCGATGGTGTAGGCAAACAACCACCTCTCCATTTTTTCCTGTGCTGCTCAACTTTCCATCCTTTGTTCAAGTATTGGCCTCCCTGCTACCCCTTCACCCACTACCTCCAACTCTTTTAAGCTCTGTGGTCTCCAAGCCTGACACCTGAGCCTTTGTTCTGCTTCAGTGGAAATAGGAATCTTTCAGCTTCCTCCAGAGAAGTTAGGGAAAAACAGCATTATCAAGGATATTACTACTCTTCTGTTCTCCCCAGGTAGCATTGGTTCAGGTACTGACAATCTTTAATAATCAGCCTGTTTTGAGACAGATCTTCCTATACACTTTCCCCCTTCTCCAAAGTATCTTGAATAACAGACAGAACACAGTAAAAGGTTTAAGAATAGAAATGGTTTATAAAATCAAATTGAAATTCATGTATTGCATAAAAGTAGATTCCCAAAATTGCCACACTAATTATGGGGAAAAATGAGCATATTTATACACACAGTGTCTCTCCGTAAGTAACAACTTTCCATCATAATGAGCTGTTAATTAAAGTTGGTTAACATGCTAGGTATTACTATTCTGATAAAGTTAATATTTAAAAAAAAAAATTTTTTTATTTGAAGGATCTCAAGACAGATTTAAAAGAATACTTTAAATAATTGCATGTAATTGTTACTGTGAGGTATTCCTTAGAGCTATACAATTATGTCTGGAAGAAAAAAATATAGTTCTGTTGGCAAAAGTTAGGAAAAAAATGAAAATCCTGTATGTTTATTATATATTTTAGCTCAAGACTAAGTCTTACAGAAATGAAACTCCAGGAGAGCTGAATTTGTAATTTGGAATGTTGTGCAAATGGAACAACCACAGTTAGAAGTGGAAGAAACACTACATGCTAAAACAATGAAAACACATTATAAATATGACCAATTGTAATTCAATTAGAAGTTGCAGAAAAAGAATTAGGGAAAATGAATCAGAACAATGCTAAGAGTAATTAATAACACTGAGTAGGAAGATATTTTGGTAAGAAGTGCTTTCAAAAGCTCAAGGTTCTGAGAAAGGCTAGAGTAGTCTTTCAGGTAATTCAGAGGCAGCTTATGACTGCAATATGCACATAGGTTTGTGCTGTTAGCAAAAGTTAATCTACTGATAAAATAAAGGGTATATTTTGTGTCCCTGCTTTGGGTGCATTTCTCTCAGAGGGCAGAAAGGGCAGCTAGCTGAGGAGACATGCCCTGCCGGGCACATGTTGGGTTTAGTTCATTATGTTCTGCAAGTAACCCAAAATGTATTTGGCAGATAGATTGGTATCCTGAGCCAGATATCCCTCCATGCAAAGAAGAGTTCACTTTGTTAGATGAAGAACAGAGCAGAACGAGAAACCGCCTCTTGCAGTTCTTCAAGATATGCGGGTACTAATGTGAGATTTATGAGCAATTCACAGGACTGCCGTCAAAAAGTACATGGCATTGCCAGCAGTGGATCTACTGAATGAAAAAAAAAAAAAGAAGTTAGAAATATTGTCTCTGTTTGCATACTAGAGCTAGATTCAGACCAAAAACTGATGGCAATAGCACAGGGACCAGTCATGACTGTGGAGGAAGACTGAGGAAGAAAACTAGAGCAGAAGTACCTTTCATTTTTCTAGAATCTGTACTTTTTCAGATAAAGTGACCTAGTAGGTAAAAATGGCCACAGAGACCTAGACACCAATGGAAATTGATTACTGAGGGAGCAGACAAAAATCAGTAATACAGGTTTTTCTGCTTGAAGTACTGATTTCATTGGCAACCTGTTGGATTAGTATGCTACTACCATCATCTGTTTCTGGTACTAATCCAAAACAAGTGTGTGTTTTGTGTTAGCCAGTGTTTGCTGACTAAGGCTGAAGCTGAAATCACCTGGGATAAGTAAATTTTTAAGGAATCCTATGAAAATTAGAAGAGTGTATTAGTAAATTATCCTCACCCTTCTGTGCACATGCCTGTGTCAATCACTAAATATAAACACTGATATTTCTCTTCCTCTCCTCAGCACCCTCAGGCTCACCATTGCTGTCATGCTCTTCAGGTCTTTCACTGCTCTGGACCTAGGGAGCTTTCCTGGCTTTCCCCTGGAGCCTGGCTTTGGCTCAGTGCTCCTTCCTTCATTCTGGTAGCTAGAATGGCTGTCCTGCAGGAAGCCATGGGGATCATTTCTCTCGTTTGTGCTTCCTCGAGATCCCCTGTAATAATTCAGGCCCCTTAAGCCTGGGAAAATTAAGATGGTAAGGATAAGGACTTTTTTTTTAAATACAGCTCTCCAAAATGCTAATAACAGGTCATATGTTTTCATTGCAACTTACTCTTCATAAAACTCAGCCAAAAATGTTTACATTCTAAAGCTTTATTTACTGTGGGGGCATAGTGAAGGAGGAAATTTCTAGTGAGTTTGGTATGTGCAACTATTGGTTTACACTCTGTAGATAGGGTGAATTATTCTTCCATCATTTTTTGTGTGCTTTAAAATAGGCAGTGAGAAAAAACTCCTAGCAGGTGTTTGTCATACTTCTGAAGAGGTTTTCTGTTGCTTTGTGCTGAAGTTTAGTTTCAACATTGCACATAAAGAGAGATGACCTAGCACAGTGGACTTCATTCATCATGTCACATCATAATTGAGAAGCATATTTTTGGGTTTTTTTTATAAAGTGTGTCACATCTTCCCTGTAGGTTATAAAAACTAGTTTGGTCTGATTTTGGACTTGTTTTCTTTGGGGTTTGATCACAAGTGCCTACATAGACATCAGTGTGTTTATATCAGGCTTAAATTATTATAAGGTGGAGAATAAGAAGACTTTTACAGAAAGCTGCTGTGAACGTCATACTTTTGTTTGAGAGAACATCATGTGACATGTTGTGTACATTCCACACCTTTTTAAGAAGGCAGTAAGTACTGAAATGTTATTTCTGTATATAAGCCTGACCTTCAAATCTGGGGGTTTCAGTGGCTCCATGAGACCACCTGGGCTGGCTGCCTCTAAGCCTGAGTTCCCCGAGCAGTTCAAAATTGTCCCAGCTGCAGCTCTCTGGTATGGGTCAGACTCTATCTTTTCACTCATTCATCTGTGTTTTCCTCCATGGCTTTGACCTTCTTTATCAGAAGGGAATTGGCATTACTGGAGTGGCTCACTTAGTGTGTGGAGAGCCCTTTGCCTATGGCAGCAAAATAGGTGAAACCTTGCTTCTCCCTCACCTCTTCCTTTCTCACTAATTACACTGTCTGTTAAGGACAAATGTAGAACTTGCTGGCATATGTACACATTCCACTGTTTTGAGTAAGGCTGTGGCAGTGAGTAAGAGAATTAACTAAGATTTTGAGGAAAAAAAAACCAAAAAAAGTAGGGGAAATCAACGTCTCTGAGTATGCCAGCTCATGTTTATTCTATCAAAATTAACCAGTGAGATAAATCAGCTTCAGTCATTGTGTTTTCTTTCCAAATGCCTTGTTTCACAGAAGGTTGTTTCTGCAACGGAGAAGTGATGAAAAATCAGGGGTTAGAGTAGAAGTGCCTTCCCAGCCTTAACTTATTGCCACTGCTGCACAGTGGGGTGTCAGCCTGCTTCACACCTCAGTGTGTCCCTTCTTTTAGGGACTGTCCTCAGCCAGACACCAAACACCACACAGCTGCTTGCTCACTCCCCCACCAGCAGGATCACAGAGAGAATCGCGAGGGCAAAAGAAAGGAAGTTTGTGGCTTGATATAAAGACAGTCTAATAGGGAAAGCAAAGGCTGCACAAACAAGAAAAGAAAAACAAAGACTTAATTGACTGCTTCTCATGGGCAAGCAGGTGTTCAGCCACCTCCAGGAGAGCAGGGCCTGATCTGAAAGCAGGCACACAAATGATTCTGTGAGTCCATGACTGTCTGTGCACATGCATGTGCACACCCACACACCTTTTGTGCTCAGGATTTTGTGCACATAGGCATACAGCACAGGGGATTTGTGAGTCTGCAATCACTGTGAATACCATTTAGATAGATATCTGCTTTTGAAAACTTAGCTCTTAAGCTTTGGAAATTTACAGAAATATGAAATAATGATTAATGACAGTCCTAGTTTCTGGTGTTCCACCTTATTTCTTAAACTACTTTAACTTGTGTCACTTATTGCAAAATGCAATATTTATTTTTCTTTCACAGTTTAATATTAAACAGTTGTGTTTTCTCCACTTTTGGTAGCAAAAAAGTACCTGTGATTTTCTAATTTCTCTACAATTATCCTCTGTTTTTCTTCTTTTTTTCTCCTGTGGCTGCCTTGCTACACTGTTTTTACCTGGTAGGAAAACAAAGCTATTTAGCCTCTGTTGCCTCAACAATTAAAAAACATTAGGTCATGCTCCAGTTTTAGTCCCCTTGGGTCTTCTCTGTAGTTTTACTTTGTTGTTTCCAAATATAATGCATAATTATCCTATGTTAAGAGAGATGGATTCATTGTGACAGCCTTGTGCTTACTTCTTAATAATGAGTGGATTTTAAATAATTTATGGACAAAAATGTGCTCCTGTGAAATTTCTGGCTGTACCTGTCTCCTTGATGTCTTAATGAAATTTTGATTAGTTGTGGACACATTAAATGTAAGCCAGGAAATGTCAGAAGCAAAAATCAGGAGGGAGAAAGAGAACAATATGACATCACTGAATAAGCCATTAAACTGCTCTAGTTCTCCCAATGTTTGCAGAAGGCAAAGCTAGTACATACTCTGATCAGACCCTTATTTGGGGTGTACATGCAGGGTAAGACAACTCCTTCCTGAATGTTTTGCACCAACACTCTGTATCGTGCACCTACCTGTAGTGGCAGAAGCAACAGAATCAAGTTTCATGGGTTGCTTTTCTCCATCTGAGAGTCATGAATCTAAATCTTGTTGCTCTCCTGCCTGAAAATTCAGATTCATACATATGCAGATTTTTTTAATTTTTTTTTTTTCAAAACTTGCCTCTAAAATGCTCTGTGGGATGAGTTTTCCCTGGTATATAAAACTCCTCTAGCAGTAAATTAAATTAAAGTTAGTTATACAATCTCCCTGTTGTGAGAAAGTCCCAGGATTGCCTTTATCAGCTCTGCATGATTATACAAGACTGAAAATATCATTAGTTTAAGGCATCCACTGTGCTTTTGGTGATTGCCTGACAACCTCTGAGGTTTTATGTGAGTAGATTACTGGTTGCCTTTTGTGTTGATCATTTTGCCTTTTTATTGCACCTTCCTGGGATGGAGAATCTGATGTGATTATAGGGATGTCCTGATGGGACTTGCTGGTGAAATTATGGAATAGAGAATGATTTTTTTTTCTAGAGATGGCATCATCAAACAATGAAAGTTATGTATTATGTAGATAATTTGCCCTGAGAGTGCACAAAGAAAATTGTCACAAACTTGTATGCAAATGTCCATCTGTGTCCAAAAACAAGAGATCAGCCATAACATCAAGAGTAATACCCCTCCCAGAAAATCTCTTCTGTCTTGTCAGACACCATCAAGCAGAGATATGATGAACCAGCCTGTTCCTGACAAGTTTCAAGGCTACTCTGTGATGCTAAAGAAATGGAATTCTGACATTTCAGAACTTGTGGGTTTTTTTGATCTGAGTCAGTCCAAAGTGATTAATTTTCAGAAATTCACTTTTCAAAACTTTTCTTTTGGAAACACCAGCAAATCTTCAATTGCCTGATGGTATCTGGGGGCTTGAGAAGCCAGTTGCCAGAATGTAAGGCAGGAAGCTGCTACCAGTATCAGTTCTCTGTGAGAAAAGCTACCCAAGAGCTCTGTGGTCATCACAAGATTTCTGTGCAGAATGTAGGTGAAAAGGTCTGGTTTGGGCCATGACCTTGGAGCTTTCTTGATTCTGTCTTAGGTGCCAGGACTCCCAGAGATGAAAACTGGTTGTGAATGGTGAAGGTGCTGAAACTTTATCAGATACACAAAGTGTTGGGAGCCCCCAGGCATTACCTGAATAAAGGAAAATGAGTTGTTAGTGTAATCAAAAGTATTTTGAAATGCTGGTTTCTCTTTCAGGGCCTCTTATCATTCACTGGATTTTTCTTTATGACTTTTGCCTTTTTTTATGAAAAAAAATACTTGTCAATTTAGATATGATTTCTTCTTCTCTTGTGGGAAAGTTGTCATCACTCAAAACATTACAGATATTTTACTTTCTTGTCTAGATGTGGTCAGTCAAGAATATTTGCACTGTGCAGGTGCTTTGCAGGGAGATAGAGCAGCTGACAGGCAGAAGCTTTACAGTTTACTCTAGATCTTCTCAAATTCCTCATGGAGGCACAGGTAATTTCAAGCTGTCCCTGTAGCTAAACAAGTCACTTGAAGGTTTTACTTCATTCTCCTTATAGTGTCTTTGCTGAATCATGTCAGTGAATCATGCCATGAGCCCTACTGTGCAGCACAGTTCATACAGTACTCTGATTTTTAACTTTTTTTCCTTTTCACCTCTAGTTAGTCCTGTGACAGATAAGGGTGCTGATGTTTCCATAAATACTTGTTGTTGGTGGTGACCTGAACAAGCTGATTACTTAAATGAGAGACTTGATATTCTTAGAGAAGTGAGCTGGCTTTTCTGTTGTTCACCTTCATGTGAAATATTTGCAGTGAAAAGTCCAGATCTGGCTCAGGCAGATGGAGAGATATAAACTTAATATGTGTTAAGCAAATAAGCTGAGAGTAAGAACCAATATGAGTACTTTTTCTTGTTTAAATGTTAGCCAGCTCAACTCAAAGGTCACTTCTTCCCTCCATTTTTACTTATCAAGTTGTTAGAGATACACATGGTTCCTTGAAATGGAAAGTAATGACTCTTCTCATTAAGCAGTTCTAGTCTATACTGCCCTCAGAGATCTCAGGCTTGCTTTGTCTTGTTTTCTAGCTGTAAAGTGCAGTATAGTAATTACAAAGGTGTGTGGAGAAGCTGCCCACACTCAAGTAAGGAGTCTTTGGGCATTAAGCCTGCGGAGCTTTTGGGAGAAGAAGCAGCAATAAGCACCCTCTCTCAGAATGTCTTTCAGTAGTGTCATAATTACCTCAAAATGCATTGCATCTTAAAGGCATGCTCTGTGCCACAGGAGTTAGGCTGTGGTAAAGAGGATGGCAGAGAGTTCAGTATCTTTCCTTCAGGTACTGTCTGGTACTCTTCTGCTAACTTCCCACCGTCAGACTGCTCTCTCCAGGGCTTATGTTTGTCAGAGTGTGCCACAACGTACAGCCAGATGCACATGTTCCCTTTACACATCAAGACCCAAAAGTTTGTGCCAGAAGCAGGAGAACTTATTTTTCTGTTTTGGATAGCTCTGCCATTTGGTGCTGAAATGCAACAGTTCTTTGAAATAGCTTGCTCAGGTTTTTTTGTTGTTTTGTTTTGTTTTTTTTCCAGAATCACTGTGATGTCAAATAGTCTGTATTTGCTCATGCAAGGATCGTTATTTCACAGCTGACTAAGGTTCTTTTGACCTCAAATGCAAGGTAAAGAATCCTATAATCTCTCATAGGCTTAGGCTGACTCAAGACATTAGGTGAAGCGTGTGTATTGTCACTGTTAAATGCAACATGGATCAGTTCCAGTCAACTAAATTGGATTCCAATGAATGTATCTGGTCAATTAATTGGAATATGGAGTCTTGAGGTATTTCTGTAAAGGCAAGGTTCTGGATGCCTTACTGTCAGCTATTTCTGTTGGAGAGCTGCAGTGTATTTCTATGACACAGAAACTCCACTGCTTTTTGCAGACTTCTACTCAGCCACTGTGTTTGAGAAAGAGGGCTGCACTGCATCTTGAGATAGTATTTTTCCCAGGGCAGGCAAAAGGTATAGGAATTCACAAGATATTCACAATAATATAAACCCTAAGGGATGCTGTCTTTAATTACAAAAATGCCCATTCTGATTTACTTTGTAGAAGTAAGGGAATGGGATGTGTGCTGGAGTACCCCAAACTATTATGAACTTAGAGCTTTAAAAAGTGTGTTCTTAAGTCTGTTTTATAAATGTCTGGCATGTAGACTTTCACAGCGAGTAGCCATTTTACTACTACAGAAACCAGAAATAACAGACTGTTTTTCCTTTCAAACAGCATCCTTGAACTAACATTTATTTGCTTCAAAGGCAGCAGTATAACACGGAGAGGCAAGAAGATCCTTTTGACATTTTGCGAATATTACATCAGTGTAGTAGCAAAGTAAGGTTTGCAGTGTTTCAAAGCCTTATTTGTTCTTCAGTATCTATTTGTCTCATGCCTTTGCACAAAAAGGCAATGTCAAGGGAAAAAAGTAAGCCTTTAAATATTTTAAAGTGCCCATTTAGGATTCATCTCTCAGAGAACAGAATCCTAAATGTCAGACAGTGTTTGATAGTTTTTGTAAAATCATCATTAAGAATTAGCCTCATTTGATATTTTTAAGCACTTAGAACCTATCCAAAGAAACAAGTGAAGAATTATCTATATTTCATATTTTTTATCTCTATCTGTAAAGAATGTCATTATGCCATTCTTGAATGCCCTTATGCAGGCTATATTGAGTATTAGTGTATCCGAAGCATACACAAGCTTCTCCTTGACTGCTTTTTCTTTTTTTTTTTTTTTTTTTTTAATGTTTTAGGAAGCTTCCCATTATTATATCATATCACTAAAACTCTTCTGTTGGTTTCATTAGTGACCAACCAGCCTAAACCAGTTTCTGATGACTTAGACTGCTGTGTAGTACTGTTTGGAACCACAGTGAGGGTATGTCTGTAGCATGCTATGAGGTGCAGAGCAGAGAACCACTTAGATAGAATTCCTGTCTCTGATAGGTTCCCACATCATGGCTGTCTTTTAGAGAGGTGAATTTTGGAAAGTCATCTCCAGCTGTGCCTGTGTGTACAGCAGTGAGACTCAGTTCTCCTTCGCTGTACTGTCCTTGCAGGTGTCTCTAGATGGACACAAAGAATTTAAACAGGATTTTCCAGAGATTAAAAAAGAACTGCTAACACTCCCTCCCAAACCTTAATCCAACCACTTCTGCCAACTTTTTGCAGCTACAATAAAGAGCCTGTATATAGTATGTGACATTTCCTCTGCCCTGGGAATTGGGTAAAGAAGTGCATTAATAGTACTTTCCTCTAGGTGGGCTGGGCTGTGTTCCTCAGGTCTGCAGAGAATGGACACAGTACAAAGAAGTTAACAAAGTCAGTGGCTTAGTTCAGCCATATGCTCAAGGAACTGTTAGAAGGAGGAGATAATAAAAAATCTTTTTTTTCTCTTTTTCATTCTCATTTTAAGGCTATTTATTATATTCAATAGGAATCTTGAGGTATCAATTTCTTACTGCAGTGATTAAGAGAAATAAAAAGATCTGGCAACCTGTCATTGTTCTCAAGTAGTATTTTTTTTCTCCTTGAAGAAAGTGATTTGCAAATAATATCCACTGTAAATCTAGCAGAGAAGGTCCCTTGGATCCAGCTCAGTTTGATTTTTCCAAATCCTCCATGTGAAAAACTTGTGTTGCTCTGACTGACAGGGCAATTTCAGAGAGTAATAAGTAAAGATGGATGTCCCCAAGCAGTTAATCAAATTTCTTTTTGGCAACTCTCTCTGTCAATATTCGAGGCTGTCATTTTAATTATTTCAGATTCCAGGTGAAGGAGGATGATAGTCATGGACTCCCCTTGTGCTAGATTATGTAAAACTTGGTGATACTAATAGATGCCCACACAAGAAGTGGACTTCTGAAGTCCATTCTCTTAGTGGAAATCAATGTACTTCCAGCTTCATCAGAAGGATATTTTCAAATGTCTTCTCCTGGAGCAGAGTTGGTTGTCGACCAGGTACAATTGCTAGCTGCAGCTGGAAAAAATGCATCTAAATGTAACCAAAGGATAAAAGTCTCTCTGGTTGTGCTCTTCATTTCAGAACCTCTCTGTTCTGAAATGTCTCCTCAATTCTTCTGTCTTTCCACTCCGTATTCCTCCTTATTTATGCAATAGTCCTGTTTCCTGGCGTGATTGGAGGGGAGATAGCTCAAACTTCTCCCTGGCTCTGAACATTCTTTTCAGAGTGGACAGCTGACCTTGGAGGGAGTAACAGAGATCTAATGCAACAGTGTAGTAACTCAGCCAGTTCTGACAGCAGCTTCCTTCATTACAAAACCTGACAAATCTTACTGCCAGGATTCAGGATGAGTCTCTGAAAACTCCTACCTGGTGACAGTGCACGAGATGCACAGCCTTTGCTTTGCATCAAAGCAAGACTGCAAGCAGACAGGACAGTTTGTGCTCCTCACTCTTCCTACACGCTGCAAATACCTCGCTATTTAATTCCAAATGCACGTGTGTATGTATGCATATGCTCAGAAAGGAATCACAGAATGAAAACATCTCTGGGAGGTGGAGTGAAGAGCATGACATAGTGAGAATGCCAGATATAGTCTTTGCTACATGCTCTTCTAAAACATAGCTTATACTGTACAGCTTTATATACTTCTTGTGTTTATGTGTGCTTGTGTGGGGGCATGCATAGACATATTTCTTTATCTATGTATGTTGCTTCACTTACTACAACCTGAGATGTGATGTTCAAAATTTTGTGGCTGAAAATAGCAGAGGAAATGGAAGCATCAAGAGGAAAAAGATAACAGCTACACAAGCTATAGGAAGCTCTTATGAGACACGAAAAGGTACAAACAGCCTTCTTTCACTACTCAGCACCTGATCTGGCCTAACATCCCAATGCCTATCTTAGCATAACTTGTTTGCAATAATCTAGAAATCTGCCTGAAACACTAGGAAATCAGAGTTCATGTATTTGTGCTCATCTATGCCCCACAGTCCTGTTAAAATCAATTTGAAGATGGAAGTTAGCCCTAACAAAGAACTGGCAAGAGTTGAATCTGGCTAGGTGGTTTGTTGTGAGATAAAGCACAATTATGCAATTAAACTTTTCTTGCTGGCATTCACAGCCACGAGGGCAGGCATAGATTTTCATGAATGTGGTTGCCGTCCTTTTTATAAGCAGATTTTACCACGTGTGTTCTGAGTGTATGAGTCTGTGATGAGTCATGCTAACTACATTGTGTTGGGACTGCAGCCTGAAAGGAGAATGGGGTATGTTTAAAGTCAGTATATTGTTATGTTCAGTTTTCGTTGTCTCCAAATGAATAAATGCTCTCACAAACCATGCAAGAGTTCATTTTAAGGCTTTCATCTTCTCAAGAAAGTGAATTTCAGTGTGTGAGCAGAAAAGCAAAACCAAACATTCAGTCTTTTCCAAGATATAAACCTTAACATCCTCTTTTCTTGCAGATGGAATGTTTTCCTGCTGTCACACTTCTTTGGTTCTTTCTTGCTCTTTACATGTAGCAGCTGAGCCCTCAGCTTAAGGTTGAAGTGTCACAGTAAAAATGTTTAACTTCATACACTGAAAGCTTTATGCACTTTATGACCAACTGAAACCAATAGAGTAAGTCAGAGAGTGTAAAGTGAGCAGCTTCTAGAAGATTCAGAGAGCATGCCACTTGTTTTATCAGTCATTTAATCACATAACTTTGATTTAAGTCCTGAAGGATTGTAGATGAGAACTTTGTTTCATTCTCTGAACCTTTCTGAACTGAAGCCAACATGGCAGTCTCTGCACTTTGGATCATAGTATGGCTTTGAGCTTGAGGCTGTACTAGGTGATATGTTCCTCCCTCAGTTTGGGATGGTAGTGTCTCACTGGGCCTGGACTGCCTAGGTCTAGTGTAGACAGAACTGCCAATAAACCGAGATACTGAGCAGTGAACAAAGGCTGTTATGGCACAAGTGTGTGTGATAGATACCAGAGAAGTGAGACTCTAGCTGTGCTAATAGGTGCACATAAGCCATCAGCATTTTGTGTGACTTCCCAAGACTTGAGAAATGGTGAAGTGCTTCTGCAATGAAGCACCATCCCTGAAACATTTGTTCAGGAAAGGGG
Organism: Margarornis squamiger; assembly: GCA_035222235.1. Lineage (NCBI taxonomy): Eukaryota > Metazoa > Chordata > Aves > Passeriformes > Furnariidae > Margarornis > Margarornis squamiger. The sequence continues at coordinate 84,518,223 of JAWWTY010000077.1, read as the reverse complement.
AATAAATGGTTTTCAGCTGAACATCCCTTTGAAATGCAAACCATCATCTTTGAAAACTTCAATTATCTTCTTTATGAATCTGTTTCTGTAAGAATTCTTCTGAAGGAATGTACCACACACTGTGGGTGAGCTCTAGGTCTAAAAGGCAAATCACTGTTGGGGTAGGATGTACAATATCTGAGGTAAAAATAAAGCTTGTAAAAAGTTGGCCTCAGAATATAGAGAGAACTTTACTGTAAGTTTAAAATCACAGGGTTTGTCCTTGAAAAGTTGAAGTTGTCTGCTTTGTTATCCCATTGTATTGTTAACAAAAGAACTGGCTACACCCTCATTAGTATGCAAGGACTGGCCAAACCAGTTTGGCCAGCCTGCCTCCCTGCCCCTGATCCCTGGCCTGCCACCCCCTAGGATGTGACATCACATCCCCCCTGAACCCTATAAAAGCCTGTGACCCTTTGAATAAACCCTCTTTGCTGCCTGTTCCCCTGCGTGTGTGGTCTCCTGGGACCCTGGCCGCCACCCCGTGGAGGGGGGAGGGGTGAGGAGCTTCCAACCAAACTGCCGTAAATCACAATTCCTTAAAAAAGAGGAAAAAAAAAATATAGTCAACCTAAGAAAAAGAACAACAAAGAATGGCAATATCAGTGGAATTAATATAGTATCAAGAAGGGAAAGCAATCTTCTGAAAGTTGAGAGCTGGATAGACATGTGTGGTAAAATAACTATAATGAGCTGGATATGTTGCTGCTGTTAAAAGACTGAAAATATTTCAAAGTTAAGTTCCTCAGACAAAATGTTCTTCAAAGTGAGTGGGTCTAAAGGCAGGGAAGAAGCCTCCAAAGTTTGAGAAGAAGTGTGAAAGAAAAATTTTTCCCCCAATTTGGAATGTAGTTGAAAAGGAATGAACCTTATCACCAAAGGATAAGGAGCAAGTTAAAAAACACCTTCAATCCTTGCCTGCTGCAGATGACCCTGATTGACTTTGAGACAGTAACAAAAACTTAATCTTGTTTGCAGTGTATTGAGAGATGGCTGGGAGAGATTGATTGTGAAAGGGTAGTCGCTGAGCTGAGCTAGGAAGGAAACATGAAAGGTAAATCATTTTAAAAGTTCCAAATACCATTACATTTTCCCATGTAACTTTGCTTAAACCTTTTAAATTCTTGTCTGCCCCACAAGGTGCAAAGCAATTGCAATCACTTTTGCAATTCAAGGAAAATTCCAGGGGTTCCATTGGATAGAGGTATGTGGGTGGGGAAGGGAGTGAAGACTTCAGCCAGTGAGAGAAAGGGTTTTGTCATTGATATGATGAACAATTATTAAAAAGTAGAAATGTCTTCAGACCACAAGTGCTTACCATCATTAACAAGTCACATCTTAATTGCTAACCAGTCCAGCATCCAAGCTTATTCCTAGAAGACATATTCCTAGGGAAAGAAAACAAAAAGTTAAGAGATTTGGACAAATTCTGTCAGCCCTAGGAGAGCAGAGAGTGAGGTTTCCTCACACAAGTTGTTGGAAGCTGCTGTCAGTTGTCCTTCTGTGAGGGAAAAAGGAAAACTCTCTGTGGTACCTTTGCAGTGTTACTGCTTAGGGTAGGTTTTGTGTTCTCCTAAGTAACTAAATTACATGCTTAATGAAAAAGTGATTCTTCTTTCTTTGAATTGGAGCCTTGCAGCTAGGAAGGTAGAAAGAGCATGGAGTTAAATAAGCCTGGCCCAAATCTGACTTGTGCTGGTGTGTTAGCCTGTGGTAAAATAATGTTCTTAACCAAGTTTTGTTAGCTGTTTCACAGCAGTGTTCTGGAGGTTGTGTTCTTGACCAACCAAGTGAGGACAGACTTTTATGTGTGGAGAGGTGAGTGAGGAAAGATCAGGGCAGTGACTGCCCAATAGTCATTGCTCTGTCTGATCTGGGTCATTGAGTAGATGGCAGATTTACAGATTAACAGTCTCCATACTGAGCTGCAGGGTGCAGGAAAATTTCCTTTTCTACCTTAGGATGTTTCCATCTGTACTCAGTGTCTTTTGTATCTTTATACCTCCAATGCCCCACCTGTCTTTGGAGGGAGTAAGATCTGATCATACTAATCAGTTTCTGCTTTTAGAATTCCTATTAACATACCTTGCAGTAAGGCATAATTATTTCCATTTAAACTTTTCTTGCAAGTTTCCTCTCTTTTCTCTTCAGAGGTGTCTTATTTATCAGAGCATGAATTTATACATCTAAGATCAGAGTACTTCATGCTTTACTTTGACACAGATCTTTAGCAATTAGAAACTATATGAAAGGCAAATATAATTGAATTCTTGTTCTGAGAGTTTACTAGCTTTGTGGTTCACCCTTTGATTCAGAGGTCCTGTATTTTATCTATTCCTTTCACAGCTTTTTAATTTTTCCTTCTGAATTTGTTACTTCTCTTGAAAAGGCAATACATCTACCTGATGCTGCTTCCCCCACAAACATACCTACTTTCTTTTCTTTTTCTTATGCTAGTACCAGGTTAAGGCAGGACTACTTTAAATTTTTGTACCAAATAACCAGAATTCAGTTTTGGCTAGCAACATAATAGCTTTTTCAAGCAGTTTCATTAAGCCCTTCAAGGCAGTTCTCTCATTCCCAGAGCAGGCAATGATGTTCCCACTGTCTGCTCATCTAGCCCTGCTGTGTTCTCCCTTCTGCCTTTGCACCCCAGCAACACTGGGTGTTGGGACATCATGACAACATTGAGGAAGGTGAGGGACTGCATGAGCTCATTTCCTTCCCATTTGCACCAGGGAGGAAAAGGAAAGATAAGACCAAAGGTGGAGCCAAATACATGGTTGAACAAGCTGGGGTCACTGATCATCTGAAGCCCTTGGGAATTGCTGTGAGATCTAGGGAGTGTGTGTGTTTGCATACAGCTGGGCCTCTCCTTTTCACACCTAGAAGTGTACACACACTGTCGTTATCCATCTTGCTAGAACTTTTCTGTCACAAAGCCCAGCTTGGAACACAATGAGGTCACTGAAAAAAAAGTAACCCCCACTAAGGTGAATTAGATATTTTACCAAAAGTACTCTGGTGGTTGTTTTTTTTTTGCTTTGGATTGCAGAACAGCCATGCTGTCACTCTGGGTCATCAGTTACATCCATCTCTGGATAGCATTTCAGCATGATTTTTGTTTGCATAACATTGTAGACTCTGCTTCTTTTCAAGGCAAAGACAGAATTAATATCAGTCTAGAAAACCTCAGAGAAACTCTGTCAATATTTTATACTGCTTTCCATTTTTAAATAGTACTTTTAGGTGAGAGCAGGAGTATTTATTGTGTGGATTTAGACACAGTAAGCAATGTGCCTGTTGTTTCTTACATTTAATGCTTATTAAAGGTGTCATATCTGAGCTAGTTCCCTAATGTGGTTATCTAATACCTTCACTTCTCCAGAAACAACAGAACCCTCCAGGAGTTACATGTTCTGGTTTTGGACAGTGGTTAGGTATGGCTAGATTTAAAACACTCAAGAAAGCCAATCAGTGGTTACAAAGAGCTGATGATATATCAGGTTTTCTTCCTCTCTTTGTAGAGTTTTCTTTCCTTTGATTTTCAGGACTAAAATAGTGATTGTGTTAATACAGTCCACAGGAAGTTGAAGTATACAAACTGCATAAACTGTGAGTGTGATCAGGCAAACATTCTATTTCAGATAAGGAATTTCTTCTTTTCCCCCTTATCTTATTCCTTGTGGTGTGATGACCTTATTCTCCCCAAGTTCCTGTAGGCAGTTTACACTGTCATTGTGGCTTCCATGTCTTCCAGTAAGGAGTGGAACCTTTAGACAGCTGGGATAAATTTGCTTCAACAAATTCTTCCTTCATATCTAAACACATTCATGCACACACTTCATGCTTTGGTCATGCTGCCACCACCGTGCAAGCACACACTTCTCATTTTGGGGAGTCCTACTTACCTGAGAAACACTGGAGTAGCACAAGACAGAGTGCAGAGTGGTGAGGTTTGGGGAGGTCTTAAGCATAAAGTGGCCTCTGCTCACTCCTCCTTTCTTTCAGAACATGAACTTTGTGGATTGTCATGACTCCTGCCATTCTCTTAGAAAGATTAGCTTTAAATTCTTGATGTTGCAGTGGTTTTAACAATTGCACTTCTAGAAGATGTCACACTGAACTTTCAGTTTGGAACCCAAACTCCAGTCTTAAACATGGGGGGTTTTGTGGGGCATTTCTGTACAATAAGACCTTGTTTTGTAGGAATGTATGATTTAGAGATGTCTTATGTGTTAACTAGAATTGAACTTTTTTTCTTGTTTTTGTTTTTGTGGGTTTTTTTTGTTTTGTTTTTGTTTGTTTTTTTTTTTTTTTTTATTCCCAATAGCACCTACAAATTTAGGTTACTGATTACCAAAGGAGAAAAGAAATTGCTAGGCCATCATGCTACTGGAGCTTGTAATTTTTATTTTATTTTTTTTTATAGCCAAAAGGCTTCAATTTTTTAGGGGTTTGCTAATGTGAATGGTCCATCAAAGGACCAGCATCTCAGTAATAAACTTGTTAAACCTAAATGGAATGGCATGTCCTTTCCATTTCATATTCAGTTAAGTTTGAGATCATCAGAAACTTTTCTAGAAAACCCTCCAGGCAGCTGACTAAATTAAAGAAGGGAATTACTCACAGGCTTAGAAGACAAGTAGGGACATCAGCAATGAAGGATAAGTGTAAGGCTGCCTCTCTCTGCATAATAATTTTATTGCCTGGCTTGATGTATCATAATGTTTGAGATATATTACCCAAAGTAAGTAATACACTGGACCATTAAGCACATTATGGTGTAAATAATTAAGATGCATAATGTTAAAACTTTGGGTAGAATGTAATTACTGTACTCCATGGAAAATCAATGGCTACTCCAGCAATGTAAGTAAACATTAAAACCAGTGTTTCACAAACACACAGAGCTGGCAACTGTTTTATGAATATATTTCAGAGGCTGTTTTTTGCATTGGTCTGATGAGATGGAGTGGCTCACATGTAGAAATTAATTGTCCAAAATTATCTACCTTGAAGATTTGCTCTTTGAGTAGTAATGGATGTTTCCTACTTTAGTCAGCAGCAGCAGAATGCAGAGATCTGTGCCTGAGTCCAATGCTTGGTGCTTGACAGGACTGAGCATCCTTCACAGCGTGCACCCCACTGCACCCCACAGCCTCTTGCTAGTTTAAAGCATAAGGTAGGCTTATTCCTGCACTTCAAAAATAGATATATCATGCCCTTAGACTGGTGGTAAGGTATGACCACGGGTAAGGAATGAATTCCTTATGATTTTTGTTCTGCTCTGGAGAACTGGGAGCTCAAGAAATTAAATCTGCAGAAAGCTGTCAAGATCATTCAGCTGAACCAAACAAGGTGATAAAATTGAAATATGAATTTGACATGTAGTTCTAGCCAAATCTTCAGGCAGAGTTATGCTAGGAATTTGACTGCATTACATATTAGGCCCTGTCTACAAGTATTTATAAAAGGCAACTTTGCACACATATATAAAACAACAGATACTCAAAGATTAAATTCTGGCTTCCCAATTGTTTTTTATAAGAGAAATTGTTCCATTTTATATAGTGAATCTGTTAGATTTGTCTTTCAAAGAGCTTTGAAACAGAAAAGGCAAGTAAAGCCAACATGCTGACCTGTACATCAACTGCTAATTTTGCTTTTGTGACCTTGTTGAGTTCCAGGGAAGTGTTCAGAAGAAGCAGAAGATGTTGCAGATAGCTCATCCATGAAGTCTGTTCTTTCCTATTTGAATGAAGCTGTGTGGGCACAGCTCACAAGCTTGTGGCTGAGGATGAAGAATTCCTTTAGAGTACATAATCATGAATGGTCCTCCAATATACTGAGAAAATGAATAATTCCACATGCCACGCTCCATGGCATTCTGGAGAGTTATCCTAGATCCCATGCTGATGTGAAATCAGAACCAGTCCCTTTATGTGACTTGCTGCAGGGTGTCTTCTTTTCAAGGATTCATACTTGGGAAATTGCATTGCCTGAGCAACGCACCAGTAGTTGGGCAACAGAGATTTTCAGGACACACCAGAATGTTCTCATCTGCTTGCCATCTGATTCAGTTGTTTTACTTTGTTTTTAATTACAGAGTTTTATCCTCCAACACTGTTGTTTTGAAATTTACATTACTGTGCCTAATAGAGCCATGGCAACAGGTGTTGTAGAGATTAATCAGATAAAAGATACATTTAGTGTTCATTCTTATGTGCAATTCCATTAAAATGAATAACTCTAATAAGCACCTAGCAGGCATGTTTCAGTATTTGGATAATATGCCAGAAGTACAGTGTTCTGCTAGAGGATAGTGTATTTAAAATCCAGGTGATTAATTCCTCTTTTGTACTCTTTGAAAGAATTAACTGTTACTCTGCCATTTGTCTTTTAGAAGGCTCGAAAAAGAGGCTTTAAATGCAGTTTTACAGAAGTTCTTCTGCAGCCTTTCCCCCAGCAATCTGAGTACTTTGCAGTTGCCCATTAAAAAGATGCATCTCAGCTACCAGGGTAGATTCAACCCTCTTGTATTCCATTCACTTCAGGAGCAGGAAGTGCACAGTGAGGATTTTGCCTGGGTTTAGATAAGTGATTGGGGTTTTTTATTGGATGGTATTTTCACAAAAGTGTCCATTTGTGTTGTCAAGACACAGTGGAAGTAGTATTTTGCCCTCTGATTTTTCAGGGATTGTGTTTACACTCAGGTCATTGCATCAGCTGGCTTCTTTGGATGTTCTCATTGCCAGTTTGCATTTGCAAATACACGTGACACTTTTGAGGCTTCAGTATTAAGTCCTCTATTTTTTCTACTGTTTGTGAATAGGTGATTAATATAGAGCTCTAAAATACTTTATGGAAGAAAGAACACCTATCAACAACATTTCCATAATAAAAAAATATTCCTGCAGCCTCTCTTCTATATTTTTTATGCATGAGTGGTTTCCTCCTCCTCCAGTTGAGACTAATTTTATTTCAATTGGCTAAGAAAATGAAGATTGACGTTTATGTTTCTTCATACAATTATTCTGTGATTACTGAGACTCTCAAGGAGGGATGGAAGCTCATGTCAATGCACTTTATAGCTTTATTTCACAGCATATAATACTATAACCTTGATGCTAATATTCAGCTTATGCTTTGTAACATTCAACCTTTCAAGTTTCTCACAACAGCATTACTTTGATTTCATTTAATAAAGTCAAACATATCTTTCATTAGGCTTTGAGGTACATGAGCTTGTTGACTGTTTTTCTTAAATCATTGGATTTTGTGACTTTCTTGTCCTTTCATCTTTCCTTTTTTAATTTTATTGATATGAAGTTTGAGTATATATTAAAAAGTTGCATCTTGTGAACCCTACACTTACTCTAGAGCAAGAAAAAAACAGTTTTATAACATTAGACATCCTCAGGACATTTGGGAGACATTTGATTCTGAATATGTATGTGCATGCATGAACACTCAGTTTTAACTGAGTTATTAACTGAAATCATCAATTGATCTTAAACTTACAAATGGGCTTTTGACAATGTACAGTTCTTGCTTTAATGTACCATTGTATTTGTGCATGGAAAAGGTATTTGTTATATGCTAGATTCTTGGTAGTATTCTGAAATTCTAAACTTAAATTTCTTAAGGAAGAAAGAGGAAAACATGACCAGATTTTAAAAGAAAAACACCAAATAAAAAACCCTCTGTATTTCTCAGTCATGTGAACCTTTTCATGACAATATTCTTTTGGTACAATTAATGTTAATTAGATGTTTCATACAGGCCAGATGATGGTCTCTTTCTTTGTTTCCTTCTAAAGGCATAATGGCCAATATGGTTTCTGGGGAGAGAAAGGCAATGGTATATTCATTTGTGGAAAAAAATACTCTTAAATGGGCATCTTCATGTGTCTTGCCACCTCTTGCCTGCTTTCTCTGTTAGGGTGGTGACCCTGAAAATGAGGTTGCTGCCTGTCATATGCATGGGTGTCACCTTGCACAACCAGAGGCTCTTTCCTTTTAGCTCCCAGGCACTGATGGGGGATCTTAATGCAGCAAAACTTCACTGTTTGACAAAAATAGGAAGATATCAAAAGAGACTGTTCAATTCAGTGTTCACATCAGGCCAGTGTCTGAAACCACTAAAAAACCTAAAACAGACAAACAAAAACTAAAAAAAAGTTATGTTTCAGATGCTTATGCTGTTCTCTGATGTAGTTAAAGAGTTAATTTTTTGACAGGGAGGGAAACTAAGCGTTGACATGAATTGTCATGGGAAAAGAAGCTATTTAAGTCAAGACTTGATATCTGAGTAGAAGATATTCGCATTTTCAGACATTGACTCAGATACTGGTTTGGAAATTTGGGAAGAATAAATATGTTGTGGATTGAAGAAGTGGCAAGTTACACGTGGACACTTCTAGTACAACTATCAGTACACATGACTACAGCTGGTGGTTGTTTGTAGAAGGGGCTTATTAGAGTTTTCCACAGCTTTCAGTTCCCAATACACTTTGGCCTTAAATCCCAAACTGTCCCATTAACTCAGAAGTCCCAGGAGATGAGTAAGCCTTTTAATAAAAGAATATATTGTTTAGTTACTTTTGTGCAGGTGCAACCTGTAGTGCAGCACTTTGTAATGAGTAGATCTCAAGGAAGTGCTCCTTTCCGTAATACTGTGTGAATTTGAGACAGGTTTAGGATTGCTTTTGTTTCATCTTGTTGTTAGAGTTGGCAGCGGAGAATCCTGTTTCTGTAGGTCTCTGAAGTCAAGAACATTATGCAAAATACAAGGACTTAATAATATTCACATTTAATGAATCTATCTCTACGAGGTCACTGAATATATAAAACTTTGTTTTTCAGCCCAATTTGGCAACTTAACCTTTAATACACAGAGACAAAGACCTACAAGACAGCCTAACTGAGAGGGGAGTTGCATGTTTATGTCCATGTTTCAGATGCTTTTATTCATGCAAGCTGGGATGACTTTCACTGTGTTTCAATTGCATAACTGGAAATGTGTGAAAATAGACATGCTGTTGGAGTGATCAGCTAATGAGGCAAAAACAAATTCTGAGCAAATTTTCATGTATTCATTTATTTTCTGCAGCTAAGTGCTCTACATCTATTCCTTATTATTTATAAAACCTATGCATGGCTTAAGCAGCTCAATGAAGAGTAAAGTGCTGTAGAGGCCCGAGCTATGAAACTGATAATATAAATTGGCAGTAGATATATCATGACATGGTTGTTATGGGATACACGGTTTGACTTAATTCACATAAAAGTCATGAATATCCATGCTTTTGCAGAAGGTTAGGATTAGGGACTGCAATGTGCTTTAGACCTGTGGGGTCGGAGAGTTTTTTGAGATAATATTAATAAACTGTGTCACTTGGGGGACAGTGAATGCAGTGAAACACTGTCCTTAACGGTGGCAGTTTTGAGCCTTACAAGATGTGGAAAGCCTCTTGTCTCTTAAGTAAAATGCAAAAGTCATTCTTGTTAAAATCCTACCTTATTGCTAAGCATAATGTATTGTGGAAATGGAAATCTGCATGTGGATTAGGCAGATGATTGGTACAATGCAGTGAATCCATTGGAGAATTTAGAGAGGATTTCATGCTGCTCAAAGAATATGAAGGGTACTTGATGGAATTTGGCTCTGGTTCCTATAGTTTGCAAAATTATTGGTATGTTAAGCACAGTGCTCTTTCTCTAGTGCAATATAATCTGGTTTTTAAATGTTTGACTGTGTATACTTATATCTTTTCCATATAATTTCCTTTCTTGCTTAGCAAAATTAATTGAATTGAAATAGAACAAACATACTACAGATCCTTCTTCTAGTATACGATTCATGCTATTTTAAAGGGAAACATAGTTTCCCTCCACCTTTACAAGAATACTTCAAAATAAAATTTAGAAAAAAAAGATAGAAAGCACCACCAAGCCAAGCATTGATTCATTTAACTGCAGCCAGCCTCTGCAAAGTATATGGGTACTATTGAGGCCACTTCCAAACTATATCAGAAGTGAGCTTTGTAGCCTGTCTTCCTATAATAGGTTTTAACTTTTTTTTTTGCAAAGCCTTTCTTCCTACCAGATACTATTTAGGCTAAACCCAAGAACAGACTTTCTGCTTAGATGCCACCATGTCCTATATTGTTGGTGGCATACCCTTTGTAATAGATGTTTGCCAACACTGAGTACCTTAACAAGATGCAGAGCCTTTATTTGTGTCAGTGAGCACACCTCTGAGAAACCATTTTTCATTGAAACTGGCAAATACAGAACAAGTATGTTTCAGGAAGGAGAGAGAATTAGTTTTTGGTCTAAATCTGCAGTTAGCAATATGGATTATAGCAAAGCCCTAGTCAGAGGTGTACTGCTGGTTTGAGTGAGTGTTAAAGCTCAAAAATATGCACATTTTCAAATGACAGTTCCCTTCCCCCACAAATATTAGGAGTCTGGGAGGTAAGAAGATAAAGAAGCTGATTTACATTTATTTTTCTGTCAAAATTTGCTAGAAGTCTTCCCTTTATTCTTACAGATCAGAAAAGACTTAGGAGGAGATTTGATATGAAAACTGCAAGTGTCACCTTCCAGCCCTGCAGCAATTATCTCTATCTTCATTACAGTTACTTCATTTGCGATTGTTTTTGCTCTTTCCATAATGCTTCAGTCACTCAATTTTAGGTGCAGTAACTGACTAAAAGCCAAAGCCATGAATTGTCAGTATCTCGTGAGCTAGAGACTTTCAGGGATTTTACACTGAAACAACCTTGTAGTTAGAGCTAAATTGATCAGATCAGAATGGACTTGTGGGCAATAGAGCTGAAAAAAACTACATGCTGAGTCACCCTGTGGTCCCCTTAAAAAGATGTGGAAAGCATGCTCTAAAGGCTAATAAAAATTGCAGTGAAAGCATTCCAAGCACAGAATGAATGACTTTATAAACAGGTTTATAGCTTAACTGGAATTTCCAGGCCGTAAAATCAACACTTAACAAACCTTTTTTAAACTTGTTAGGTGTGTTTCAGTGTGCAAACACCTTGTGTAAAATTCCATGGCACAAAATTATATTTTCATCTGAGGTTGCTCATCCTACAAATCCTTTCAGTACCCAAATGAGCAGTCTCCATCAATCTTAATATTCTTTTTCACAGAATAGTTTACTTTCACTATTCACTTTTCATTTACAAGTCCCCAGAGTTGCTCAGTACCTCTGGCATGCCTGGAGCTAATGAGAAGCACCACAAGGGATAAAGTAGAAATAAGTCCATGAACACTGAATTTAAGGAAATTGTCATGTGCAGTGTGGAAAAATGCAGGTAACTTGGCAGTATGATGGCCTTTTTTGTGTCTTATAAGAGCATCTTGCATGCCATCAGCCAGTGGTGTAACTTGTCCTGTCTCCCTGTTGGATGAAACTAGCTAGAGATGAGGAAAAGATGTCAATCCTTGATTTTCTGATTTGGAGCAGTTTATTAGGTCAGTGAAGAGATTTGGAGTGAAGTAGAGGATGTGAAGAAGACTATAACTAGCAATATTTTGATAACTAGCACTATTATATATGTGGCAAGATATTGATGGTTGTTGGAGTGTTTGGCTAGAGAAATAATAGGATTTATTAACATCATACATCAAGAAATAGTAAGAGCTAGAGCAAGGGGAGCACAAGCAAGGAACGTGAGGAAGGAGAGTCATGGAGTAACAATGCACAAAAGGATGACTTGTTGGCACAAGTGGTAAATAGAGATGGTGAAAAGTTGTTTGTGAGCTTGAGCTGGTCTGAGAGATTAGGGGGTATGTAGATAGGAAGGAAAACGTGGAATGTGAAGCTGTGGGCTGGAATTTCAGAGGTAGGTTTAGCTCTGAGAGGTGCAACATTCCCAAGTAGAGCAAGGGAGAGCAAGCAGATGGTTTGGAATAAAGGTGGTGATAACTGGAAAAGGGCATGGAAAAGTAGCTGCTGAAGGAAATTATGTATTGGTGTTTTTCCTGGCTTTGAGAGGATTTGGCTTGGAAACAGTACACTACTGCCAACCACATTTTTCAGTGTTTCCCCTCTATAGGAAGCACAATTAAAAGTTAATGATAGCCCTGTGTATTTTGTATCATTATTTGAAGGTCAGTAACTTTAAAAAACAAACAATCAAAATCAAACCAAACCCCACCCAAGCTTTTAGGTAAAAAGCTTGTATTTTTAAGACAAGTAAAACCTGGTAGTGGTCTCTGGGAAGAAAAATACTTCTTACAAACAAAGAGACTTCATGTGTCATGAAGGCTGAGTTTTGGTGATTGAGGGGTTCTGTTTTGTTTAAAGCTTGCTGACCCATAAACGGACAGGTCTCAGCATCTAGTTCAACAGACACATGAGAACAAAATTTCAGTGGGTGCTCTGTTACAGACTCATCCAACATTTTTAATCCCCTTTCTCACTGTTCCTTGCTTCCCACAAGTAAGAGCAGGGCTGTACAAGGAAGGAATATCTAGTACCTACTGAATAAAGGAAATTTTTTTCATATCTGTAAATCTCTGAGACACTTGAAATTCTTTGATTTGGTCAGGCAGCAGTCACAGAATTTTCTCTGATTCATTTTTTTTATATGGTTTTCCAAGATATTAATGACAACTATTTACTTATCTTCACTTGTTTCTAATGCAGTCATCCCACCCTGATGGAGAGATACTCCACTTGTGCAAAACCAGAATGTTTTATTTGCTTCTTGTTCTTTTATAAATAAAATGCATGTAGACAATCATAGAATCATCAAGTCTGGAAAATATCTTTAAGGCCATCAAGCCCAGCCATCAATCCAGCACTGCCACTGTGACCCCTAAAATACTAAACCACATCACTCAGCACCATATCCAGCTTTCAGATGAATTCATTCTCAAATTCCTGGTTTCATGAGTATAAAAGTGCTTGCAGTAAGCAACAGTGAATTAGTAGATTTGGCTAACCATGTTATCATTTACGGTGGATCATGGTAATGTTGCTACATGTTAGGTCTATCGCATAATTACTTCTGTAATTCTTCCTCACAGGATCAAATGCTTTACATATCAATAGCAGTGTCTAATCAGTTATTTGACTTCAGTTAACGGAGACAAGTGGTCTCTAAATCTTAGTGATTTGAAAAAGACTTGATTCCTTGATTGAAACTTTGGTTACTATTTGGGCCTCCTTTATTGTCTTCAGAATCTCTTTCTAAACCCCAGCTTAAGGCATTAGCAATTCGATCATTTTAAAAAGAGATTTAATTTTTTTCGACAAAGTATACTTAACAAATAAGGATTCTCTAGTTGTTTTGAATATCTTGTTTCTAAGTCCCTAATTGTGATAGGAATATGATTAGGTAAAGCGAATTCAAACATCACTGCAAATGTTTTGTTAGTATTTTGTGCTTAGTATGAATCAGTGAAATAAGCTCATAATTGTTACATTTCCTATGTTTGTTCCTGGCTTCCAAATAAAGAGATCTAAAAGCATTCCTAAGAGGTCCTGGCAAGTTACCATTCATGGAAACAGTATGGTGTAGTATAGTACATAGAATATTGAAGCCAAATTATTTTTACTTTAATTTTTATTTTTACTTTATTTTTAACCTGAGTTAATGTTGGTCACTGTAGCATAAGCTAATCCAATTAAATTCTACCGACTGATAAAGAAATGCCAGTGTCTTACCAAATTAAGCATACGTTATTGCTAGGGCTTCCACTATATCAACTAAGCTTTCAAAAGTTCTCTTTTATGTAGTGTTTAGGAAAACCCTCTAGTAGAAATGCTGTCCATCAGGATATTGCTAGGAAGATTAATTACCGCATAGTGCAGTTATGTTAACTGCAGGCATTAATTATTAATAGAGAAAATATTAACACTTTTGCTATTTAAAACTTAAAATAGACATCCCAACTTCCTGTGTTTTGAGGCTTTTTTTTAATATGATGTTGAATGCCACCATCACCAGATGATAAATAGGCACTAGATTAATATTTCTGCTTTTAGAGTCATACATTTGCAGACATATTCCTTCATGACATCGTCAGAGAAGGTCAATTAAGAGTAACAGATGCTCTTTTGTGAAGACTCACTAAAAGGAACCCCTGAGAAGTAAAGATGTGCTCACACAGTTCGCAATAAAACTAATCCTAAGTGTATATGTACAAATCAATTGCCCAATGTAATGCTACTGTCCCTTTGGCTTCAATACTAAGCTGGTACATGGGGCTTCTGAAAACACTTTTTTCTTCTCTTAATGAGTACCTTTTTTTTTTTCTTTTTTTTTTTTTTTTCTTCTCCTGCCTGGTCACAGAAGGGAAGAGTTGCAGGCAGTCTGCAATACCCAGATATCTTACATTTCCACAGTGAATGTCTCATTTTGCTTCAGCATCATGATTCGTCTTCATGGCTCCCTGGTAAGTTAGTTTCTGACACACATGCAAGCTGTAACAACCTTTCACATCTTGCAGCTGGGTTACTTATATCTCACCTGGATCTACAGTGCTGTAGACTGGGGAACGAGACTGAAGAGCAGTGCTGTAGAAAGGGACCTGGGGTTCCTGGCTGATGGCAAGTTGAATATGAGTCAGCAGTGCCCTGGCATCCAGGAGGGCCAACTGTGTCCTGGGTGGCATCAGGCAAAGCATCACCAGCTGGTCAAGGGAGGGGATTGTCCTGCTCTGCTCCGCACTGCGACAGTCTCACCTTGGATATTGTGTGCAGTTTTGGGCACGACAATATAATATATTAAGCTCTTAGAGAGTGTCCAGAGGGCCACAAAGATGGTGAAGGGTATTGAGGGGAAGCGATATGATGTGTGGCTGAAGTTATTTGATCTATTCGGCCTGGAGAAGAGACTAGATTGGATATTAGGAAAAGGTTCTTCACCCAGAGAGTGGCTGGGCACTGGAACAGACTCCCCAGGGAAGTGGTCACAGCACCAAGACTGACAGAATTCAAGAATCATTTGGACTATGCTCTCAGGCACATGATGTGATTCTTGGAGTGGTCCTGTGCAAAACCAGGAGTTGGATTTTGATGATCCTGATGGGTCCCTTCCAACTCAGGATATCTATGATCCCACTATGGAGTGGAAGTGTTAGCCCCTTTTCTCCAAGTCCCGAAAATGTTTGCATTTCAACAAATTTTTTGTTCTTTCTTACTATAACATCTGAGGATGAGGATCCTTTTATCTAACTACACTTGAGTTGTCACTTGGACTACCTTTTAAAAATCTATGGAGAGAAGAGCCTGCTTCTCTCCACTGACCTCAAAGAGAGGTTATATAGTAGTTGCCCACCATGAAGAACTCTAAAACAGCCATTATAACCCCATTCATACATAACTTACAAAGGTCTGTGATATCTTAGGCTTAGAGTCACTAGGTGGCAGGCATGGCAGGCATTGCCATCTTCCAACACAACTGCGAGCACTAAAATCACACTGTTCCTCACTACTTTTCCTCACTGCTCAGTCTCTTTCCTCATTGCTTTTCAGTAGTGACAGTTGTGAGATTTCAACACCATCCCTATCCCCATGACCTCTCTGCCTCTAGCAGTGGGTCAAGCTTCACACCAGCCAGCTTCAGTCTTTTCTGATACTGGATGCCAGGAGTGTCTGAATGCTTCTGCTTCTTGCCTCTCTTAGACTCTAGTAACCTCATTCCTTGTCTTTCTGTAGTTCATTGTGATACCAGGAGAAGGACATGCTAGTGACACTCCAACTTTGACATGGCCAACTGGAATGTCAGTCATGTTGTCCCACCAATGTTAAATAGGACTCTGTGGCATTTCTTTCTTTTCCTTCTCTGATGGGTAGCTCACTAAGGCCTGAACCAAACACTGCCACCTGCTTGTCCCTTCACTGTTCTCAACATCTTGCCCATTTCACCGACATACTTAGATTCACGTGTATTAGAGGCATTTCCCCTGAATGCTTTTTAAGCTTTGGGCTAATGGAGGAGGTTGCTTGCTACACTTTATGTTTAGGCATAATCCTTATTCTTTCACACTATTTTTTTCCCCAGTGTTGCCTGAGTTTTAAATCAGTGTGTTTAGGTCAAAACAATCAAAAGGCCCAAATGACAAGAATTTCTAGATATGGATCCCAGCTGCTCAGGTAAAGTTAAGACATGCAGATTTTGTTCATCTATCTAACTGTCTGTTATTCAGTGTGAGAACAAAGCCTTCTTCATATTAATTTCTTCAACCATGACTGCCAACTTTCCCATAGTTCTCTTCACATTGCTGCACCTCTTCTGTATCTTACCCTTTGTGCACTTTTTCAAGTTCACCATGTCCTTCAGTTCTGTTTTATTATTTCAGCACAGTACTCATTAGAGAAGTTTTTTAGCACATTCATTTAACATTGTATTGTTTCAGTAGGTTTTCAGCTTTGCATCTTGCTGAATCACCATGATATTTGACAGGGTTGGCTACTGAAAATGTCATTCATCACAAGCCACTGGAGTGGAGCTGATGCAAGGCAGGGTGCCATTTTTTTCTGACAAAGTCTAGGCCTTCTCTGGTGATTGAAATACTGCCACAACAATCATTTTGACTTGTAGGCAATACTGATGATCTCAGAAATTTCTGTATCTTTTGAACAACATTTCTCAAAGAGACAAAAATGTTCAATGCATACACATTTTTTCCTACCTAGCATTTTCCTGTAACTTTTTAGTGCTCTGAAAATAGCAAACACTTTGTGTTGCCAGCAGCTGAGTGCTATGATTGGACTTTTAGCATATAAATGCAACATATACTTGAAGATCTCTTTTCTTTTGGGGTGTGAGTGAGCAAGCTGCATGGAGTTGCAATTTTATTCTGGTGTGGGCAGGGATCACACAACAACCACAGCAGCAAAATACAGAAATTTGCTTGGGTTATGAAGCTGACTGTCTCCTTGGCAGTGTATTTGCATTAGCACTTCCTAATCTTTGGTCCATATAAGAAAAAATGTTAGACTGGCAAAAACTGCAGTCATACCACCCTCTAAGGTAACACTTATTTGAAGGCCTGCTCAATTATTCACTGTATTCACATAAGAATTTTATATTTGTGCTTACTGGTTTTGAGAACTAGAAAAGGCCTCATATTTTTTACATAATTGACTTTCGTTAGGTTTTTGGTTTTTTTGTTTTTGTTTTGTTTTTGTTTTGGTTTTTTGGTTTTTTGTTTTTTTGTTTTTTTTTTTTAAAGGGGGATTGAGATGGGCATGACTGGAAGGGGTTGGATAGAAGTATACTATTTAGTATTTTAGTTTGTTTTGGTACATACTTTGCAAAGAGGAAGTTTAAGGTTATTATCATATCAAGCAAGTGGCTGAATGCATCTTCTCTGTAAGACTTCAAAATTGCACTGCCAGAGCTGCTGTTTTTGTTTTATTTCTGGAGGAAGAGAAGGAGAGATTGGAGGTGTCCTACTCTTCCTGTACTTTGCAGATGGCATTGCTGCTGCTTCCCTGTGTCTTATGAGAGAAAGGGATTCTAAAAGTACTGGTTTGTTGCCAGTAACGTGACTGACGCACCCTATACTTTCCACCACTTCCCTAATTTGTAGCCTGCTGGAATGACTAAGCAAAAGGTAGGGATTTTTTTTTTTAATTTTTCTTCCTTGAGTACTGTAATTTCAGGGGGGCTAATGCATTTCTGTGTCAGAAGTGGTGGCAGATCTCAAGTCTCAAGAGGAATAGTATTTCATGGTCTGTGTGGTTTGCAAAAGAGTTGCCAATAAAAACATTATTGTTTGTATGTGACCTGCACATGTAACAAGAAACTCTGTCACACAACATCTTCAGCCCAAGCAGACAAAGGACAGTAGAATAAAGAGGCACAAAATATATTATGTGACCAAAATCTCCCAGAGTCTGGAAGAGACAGACCGTCTAGGTTCCAGATTATTAACCTGTCTGTAAAATGGTCCTTTAATTGCAGAGAAATCCTTAGAGAAAATAAAGGAAAAAAAATCTATGCAAGACACAACCACAACTTGCTTGGTAATTGCAGCTCTTGTTCTGCTACAGAAAAGATAGGCTGGTTCAGAAAGAGGTTTGTTGTCAGTGCTCTTTCTGGATTAGCCTTAGATGGATGTGCTGTTTTTGTTAACAAGTGGGGGTTCTGTGAGTGAAGAAGTGATGTCTGTTTTGTATATCGCTTTGTAAAACCCTTTGTGACATAGCAAAGGGAAAACAGAAAAGTGATAGGCATGGTAAGGTGCCACCAGTTAAATATAATGCTTCTCTAGCACAATAAAAAACCATAAAGGAAAGGTGTTAAAATTAGGTAGAATCTCCTGAGGTTATTTCATCCTTATCTCTGAAGCAATCTTCACTATATCATTTCCCTAATTGCTTCTTTTGGCAGAAGACCATAGCCTCTGTGTATTCTAGTTCAAGGAGATTTTTCTGTCCTCAGGATGGGTTTAGGTTTTATTTCTTTCAAACTGAACAGATAGTCCTAAAGGAAAATGAAATTGGACATAATTTTTGCTCTCAGCCCTTTGTTATTGGCAAAGTGAAGGAACAGTATGTTCCAGCAACATTTTGTTTGGTTGAAGACTGGAAAGGTGAGTAGCATTTCTGTAGCAGAAACAATAATTCCCTTTGCCTTGTGTGTTTATGCCAGCAGTAACTGCTGAGTCCACAAACATCCATTCTTCATTGTCAAATATAATATAATTACCAAAATGAGCAAGAATTAGGTGATCTGGACCTTTCAGCAAATTATTTTGCAATTTATTTTGTCCCTTATTTAGGAATTGATGCTTTTCAAAAATTTAGCACAATTTTCTGCAGTTAAGATTCCTTCCGGAGCAGGAAGCTACTGTCTTTGAGAGGACAATATCCTTAAGATTATTTCCAGCAACTAACCTAAAGGAGGCAACAATGATCTCTCATGAAGTTAGCAGGTGACAGTAAATGTCAGAACAGCTGAAGTGATTGATGATAGGCCTGTCATTCAGAAGAACCTAGACAGCTTGGAAGAACAGGCTGGTGTGGTCCTCAAAAATTCAACAAGAACAGGTTCAAAGTCCTGCTCCTGGAGAGAAAGAACCTGATGCAACAGCACAGGCTGGAATCTCTGGTGTAAAGGATTTGGAGTAGTAGGTAGACAGGAAGCTGAATGAAAGTCAGCTGAGTGCCCTGGCAGATGAGAAGGACAATAGCACCTGGAGCTTCAGCCAGAAGACTGAAGGAATGGATTACTCCCCCTTTCCTAAGCTTTTGTTAGTTCACATCTACAGCATCAGAATTCATTTTTGGGTCATTTAGCACAAGCAAGACTCAAACTGAAATAAGTTTAGCAGAGGATCATCAGATGGTCAAAGGGCTGGAGAACATGCCCTTTCAGGAAAGGCTCAGTGAACCTGTGGAAGAGTTCTTCTGAACAAGAAGTTGTTGGAGGGACCTAATAGTAGCCTTCCTCAATATGGATGAGATCATTGAGAAGATGAATTCTGGCTCTTTATAATGATGCTTGGTTGGAAGTTGAGAGGCAAGAAAAATAAATAGAAGCGTGAGAGAGCCCAGCTGGATAGAAGGAAATGTTCTTTCAATGTGACGATGACAGTGGACCAGACTGCCCAGTGAGTTTGTGTAATCTCTGCCCTCTGTGATTGTTGAGACTGGATAGAGCTCTAAGCAGCCTTGTCTGATCCAATAGCTGGACCTGCTTTGAGCAGCAGATTGAGCTGAATGACCTCCTTAGGGGCCTTCCAACTTAAAGTATTTTGTGATTCCATGATGTATTTCAGCATTGACCCTATTGGAAAAAACTATCTATGTACTTGAAACAACCTCAACAGAAAATGGAGTCAGGGTTTCTAGCACCGATGAATGGGATATGACTTGGAAAAAAGGAATGCACAGTAATTTCTGTGGTTGGTTTTCTGAATGCTAATCATCTTGGTGTAAGCTTTTCACTCAAACCTGATCCAAAGTGGGGAAATACTGCTTGGCATTTTTCCTTATTAGGCCTGCCAGGTTTTGAAAACTTACCTGAGGAAAAAAAAAACAACTCAATAATAAATTATCAGATCACCATCTCTAAATTTAAGAAATTAAAAGCTTTTAAGACAGTGAATACAAGACCACAGGAATGGTTGCGAAAATAATTTCCATTCATCATAAAATGAGGTGGGTAATGACAGTAGAACTCCATTAAGTCTGAGACATAATAGAATGTAACAGAGAAGGTCTAAGTTGATTACATGAGATGAAAAACTTGATCTGGAACTGTGTGCTGACACCAGCAGGCATGTCTAGATCACATGACAAGCTTTCATGCAGCTGGAAGTGGAAAAATGAAAGCAACCCAAAAAACGTTGCTTCTACCAAATGGAGCCTAGATTTCATGGTGTGCAAATGTTTCCTCCATTATGAAAAAAGTCTTTCCCAAGATTTTCATTGCACAGCTGAATGTCTTTGAGGAGAGACAACTGTACTGGAAGAAACACACATGTGTCTTTTAATTTTGGATCTGAATTAGTCATGGAAAGAATTTTATGGATTTCAGGGGGAAGGTCAGGAAGGAGGAAGAACAGAGGAATGTACAACCCTGTGAAAGATGCAGCACCTCCTATAATTACCTCAATGTAACATTTGCAATTTTTGCCTCTTCAAGAATTAGTATCTTAATTTAAGCAATTATAAACAATGACCATTTTTAGTCCTAACCAGTCCTTAGCTGGTGGGAAGTACATTTCAAAACATATTAGCTAGTTTTTTTTGTTATAAGATCAGAACACCATCTTTTTTTAGCAAGAATTTGCATGGCCATTGGGCAAATACCTCTTTAAAATTCATTTGTGCAACTTCAGAACCATTAGCCTTACTTTGTTTGTGTTGAAAGTAGAAAAAAAGTATTTCTTGTACTCCAGGAAGACATAGGGAAGCTACAGCTTCATTTTAATCCTTAAGTACTAAATTTCAAATCTTTCCTGCACATGTTCAGTTTAGAATGGTTTGACTTCCTCTTGGTGCAGTCAACTGATATTTAAATAGCATCACATGGCAAAAGAGCTTTCCCCAATGTGCTCCCTTCCAAGATAAATAAGAATATTTTGATAAATGATAGCGTGGATCACATTTCTGTGCAGTTTTAGATTTTTCTTATCAGTGGATTCTTACTCTTATCAGGGAGAAAAATAGGAAGATGTGCCACAGCTTTTACACATTTGAAGTTTTCCTCTGAAGCCTGTTGATGGCATTGATTGACTTTGTGGTAATGTAAATACCCGTATATCAGGCCAATATTTGTATTTCTCAGAATGAGGTGCCGTAATCTAAGATAGCTGCATGAAATGGAGATGTTTGTTGTGTTGAGAAGTTTAATCAATATTTCGCTCTCTAAGCCGAGAGCAAAGAGTATTGAAAAGGCAGAAGTTTTATCCACAAGAAACTTTGAATGAAAAAACTGATTTCTTGATTTCCCAAGGAAAGCATTGCAAGGATTCTGATAGAAACAGTTAATGTCACTTTTGAATTGTGAGTTCAAAATTGAGGAGAAAAAACAAAATTTAGAAAGAAGAAGAAATAAGGAAAGTGAAGTAAAAGTCTTACTGTAACAGATGGGAAAACTGTTTTTGCAGAAGAATGTGGATGGGTCCTAACTGACTGGCAAACATATGCACTTCTGATTTGCTATATTTTGTTACTTAAGAACTAATTAACTAATCAAAGAAAATACTGATGGTTTAAAATATTTTGTAGCCTATTATGGAGCTACCTGCTTGCCTGTAGGTCTGCAGTTTGCTGCTGCTGTCCCAACTAGGACAGTCCTTAGCGGGCTGCGTTCCAGCAGAGGTGTGCTATGGGCTGAAACTCAGAGTAGATTAAGAGATTGAAAGGCTGGCCTGTCTCTGGCAGGCTGTGAACCTGAGCCAAATCTGCAATTTTGTGTTTGGAGTCAGCTCATATCCAGAGCAATACTTGTACAGATACTGGTGTATTCATTCACACTCACATCACCTGACACGTTTTAAGCACTGCAGTGCCAAGGACAGGGGTACCAGTGAAACCGGGGCTGACGCGCTAACTCGTGAGACTTGACATAAAGAGAGTGAGAGATTGAAGAACTTTCTAACTTTCAGCTCTGCCTGTCAATAAAACAGCTGAACACAAAGGCCAGCTGCCATGGAAGAGCCCAATTTACACTGATAAACGGTCTGCTAATATGGACGTTCATCTTTTTAGGCACTGCTTATTTACAGCATTCTGTCTGTGATCCTAGTCTATCATTCCAGTGTGGCTGTGGATTGAGCTGAATGCTGATGACAAATCCTCTGTCATTTTCAGCTCCTATTCATCTGGTTTTAATTAGGGTAACTCCAGGATTTATTATCTTATAGTGACAGTAGTTTGCAGGGAAAATTGTTGTGTTGTGTTACTGTGAGACAATGCCATTCAAATGGAGTTGACTTTTATTCAATTCCACTTTCCTGTTTCCTCCAACAGTAATAAATTTAAAGGTGGCAGGGATCCCTCTAGAAGCTTCGTTAGTATTTATAATTTACAGAGGAAAAATAGAAAGGGACAAAATGAGTCTTCCATAACTGATTATTTTCCTGTGGCTTCCCTGTTTGTTCCTTTTTCTATATTGTTGCTATTTTTTCCTCCTTTTTTTTTTTTTTTTTGTTTGGATTTTTTTAGCATACAAGTTGCTTAATCTAATCAAGTTAAAGTCTCTTCATATTAGGTTTGGAATAATTTAAAGTTATTGCCTCCTTTTTTCCTAAAATGTACCAGTGATCCGGGAGTCTTCTGTCTGTCGTCACTGACAGAATTTTTTAACCACTAAGTGATTCTTCAGATGCAAGGAATTTTTCTGCAGTTCTGCAAGTGAGAAATCACCTTGAAAATACAAGTAGCATAGCAAACTAAGAGAAGTGGTTCAAAACAGGCTGATAGTCTGATATAAATATTTATGCGTACTGAAAATTTAACCACTAATCTAACTTCTGAGGTAAACAGCCAGAGTGGAATTTTGTACAGGGTCACTAACATGAATTCCTGTTTGCTTACATGTCCAGTATTAGATCACTTCAGCATAAATACATAGTATTTATACATACAAGACAGCTGAGAGAGTGGAGAGCATTCCAGCTACAACAATGTCGTTTGGAACAGAATTAGGGGTTTCAAGGTATCATTTGTAGTGGTACAGAGCTGGGTGTTTTGGGAATTTGGTTGCATAGGTCTAGACTGCCTGAAGCCCCTCTGTGACTATTTGTAGCTGTGGAAGAGAAAATCCCTGCTGTACTCCTTTCTCCTAAATGATCATCTTTGTCTACATCTTGCCTGCATTCTGGGCTTCAAGGTCTTGTGAAGTGCAAAGTGGCATGATCCTGAGGATATGCCTATAGAAGTGTGAGCTACAGCCCCAAGGAGTTTGAGCACTGGTGCATGCATCAGAAAGAGGCTGAGAATCAGGTTCCCTGGTTACTCTGATGGTGGGAAGCTCACTTGTAGCATTAAGTACAAATGAAATTGTTTGTAATTTTTTCCCTGGGTAACAGGGATGCCTTTGGTTACTTCTCCAGCTACAGGTTCAGGAAGAACAAGGCCTTCACCTGGTTAGACATGACGGGGGTCACAGCCTGGACCTCGAGCAGCATAGAGAAGTTTCTGAGTTTTTGTTTTCTGAGTACATAATTTTCCCTCCAGCACTCATAGACTGGCTCAAATTGCTTTTTACTTCCCATGTCTCACACATGTGATCTCAAGTGAACAAGTTACTTGTCTGATGGAGAGAAATAACCAGTAGGTTGTGCTGTTAGATGATTTTAGCATATAACCATGCCAGGTATAATAAAAAAAGAAAATATGAGCACTGCACAGGAGTATAGTGCTCTAGGTGTGATGTCTTCCCCAGGGAAATCTTCCTTTCTGTGCCCATTTTCCTTTATCAACCTGGATTAGATGGATGTAGAACAGCACAGCTGCACTCAGTCATCTTCAACTGTAAAAATTCTGGGTTAGAAAAATGGGAACAGAACTCTTAGTTATATCGAATGGTGTTTGGCCTGTTTGCTTCTGTGCCAAGTGGGAATGAAGTCCCCTCACTTCCTACTGGGGGTGAAAAGATAACAACACTAAGTGGAGGTGGAATCCTCTGTGGAGTGAAGTGGGAGACCACCTGAGGGTGAGCACAGCAGGGGTGGATGTGCTATCTCCCATAGAAACTGCAAAGACTTTTACAGGATTAATTCTGAAGAGCGTGGGACGGAGACTGTCTCATGTAACATTTGTCAGCTACCCAGTGTGGAGACCTAAACTCAAAAACAGCACATATACCCTAAGAATTCAGAACTGGTCTGACATCTATTTCAGAGACCATAGTGATCACACTTGGTATGTTTCAACAAAGAACCCTTCCCAAGTGCCTCTGCCAGCCCTGAAAATTCATGACTGCTGAGGTGAGCTGTGCACACAGCATTTTCTGATGTGCCTGGGTTTTTTGTTAGGTTTGGTTTGGTGTTTTGTTTTTGTTTTTTGGTTTTTTTTTGGGGGGGAGGAGATTTGTTAGGGCTTTTGATGTGGATATGTTGGGGATCAAAACTATTGGACACATTGCAAGACCCCAGCTCTTATATATGGCTGCAGTAGCTATCTGTGCCTCTGCAAAAGGGGATAGTGCCCCCCTGCTTCAGAGCACCATTATAAAAATAAACACATTACAAATTTCCAAGAATCAATATTCTTTGGTAATAGGAACAGTGAATTCTCTGTCCAGTTACACACAATTGCTGGGTCTCCCATAATGCGAATAACTAAACATATCACTAGAATCACAACACAGTTCTTCACAAAAGGATAGGAAAGCAGTTTCCATAGAGGAATGGGATGGGAAAAGGGAAAAGTTCTGTCTTTAGATGAAAGAGAATAGGTATGGGGAGGAAGAAAAATTGTTTCTGGAGAAGGAAAATAGATTCTGAGGTCCTTGTCACAGAAAGGCTGGGAATGTGTCTGTCCCCATGTGAGATGCAGAGAATCTCCAGCTGTGTTACGTACTTCAGTGGGATGTTCTCCAAGAGACATTTTCCTGGATTATTTAATCAAATTTGAGAAACATTAATAAACTAGATGAGAGGAGACAGCCTGATCTGACGGGGAGATATACTGTCAGGTCTTACCAACACTTTCTAAATTGAGTCATTCTGCTTAGGTGCCTGAAGTAGGAGTTTAGACCATCCCACCAGGGAAGCTGGAGAGGTCTGTATTTAGTTCAGTGAAGCCCCCTGTACTGTTAACTGATAACTCATTTTCCTGTAAGTGGATCATTACAGACAAGGTACATTCACCATCTTCTGGATGTTCCCCTTTACTCCTCACAGATATCCTTTAGGTACTAGTTGCCAGTGGAGCACCTAGGAAAGTAAGTCCAAAATGCATGA
>JAWWTY010000077.1:84416254-84492678 GCA_035222235.1 Margarornis squamiger | reverse complement strand
CCCTTTACTCCTCACAGATATCCTTTAGGTACTAGTTGCCAGTGGAGCACCTAGGAAAGTAAGTCCAAAATGCATGAAGAACTGAAGAGGAACTGAAAATGGACCAGCTGGCTGCAATGGCAAAAGACTGAGGCAGAAGAAATAGTGCCTCTGAAGGAAGGTGGTGAAACCCATACTGGGAGTCAGAGATGATGTGGAATGAGGTGGGTGTTGGAGTGTTGTTTCTGTGAGGATTTAAAGCTTTGAGCTGCTGAAAAGTTGTTCACACGATTTTTTTTTCCTGTTGGTTTGTCAGTTGTGATTACAAGCCAAAACAGGCAGACCTGTTCTGAATTTGGTTTCCTTGGCCAGAAAACCTAAGTTTATCACTAAGACACCTAAGTTGGATGTGTGAACATAAACAGTGTGATTTTTCCCTGTGGACAGCAGTAACTGTATAAATGTGCAAATAGCAACACATGTAAGAAGTTATATTAGTTGTCTCATCACTCCACCCCTCCATTTCCCCCACTTGGAGAGCATTGGCTGAACACTTCCATATGGGAGGTGGATATTGCACAAATCCACCAAAGCTGTTTCCTATGACCTTGTAAGTGTGAATCGTTGTCTTCAGACTGTGTCCTAGCTGGGAAATCTAACCTTCCTCGGTTAGCTGTGGGACTGTCAATGTCTCTGCTACACAGACAAAGAAACCTAATAGTGAGCCACATCACAGCCTCTGTGGCATGACTTTCTCTTAGTGAAAATCAGGAATGACCCACACCACAGTGTGCATGGTAGGGGAAAACAAGAAAGCTGCCAAATCTCCCATGCATCTTTGCTCTTTCACGTGCCTAGCATTCAAGTCATATTTTCCCTGCAAAGGATAGATATTAAAGGGAAACCACAAGCCTTCTGCAACATCTGTTCTACCATTCTAGTGATTATTCTTCATCATCACTCTATCGCCACCTCCAATCAGCTGCAAGGCCACTAGTATCACTTTCCTTTCTCTTGCTCTCAGATATGTGACATGGTACTGACAACCAAGTGCAACACATTCATTTTGGACTGCTCACAATTTCTGACAGTTAGGCCAGCTTACTTCTGCAGTGGCACCTACCTTGTGTCACCAGGAGAAAAATCTTCCAAGTTTTTGTGGGTTTTTAAATTTATTTTTTGTTTGGTTTTTGTTTGTTTGTTTGACTACTGAGGAATTTGAGCATGATCGTGTGAGAAAATTCAGATTATAAACCCTAAAATTTATGCTATTACCTTTCACAT
This sequence comes from Margarornis squamiger, assembly GCA_035222235.1. Lineage (NCBI taxonomy): Eukaryota > Metazoa > Chordata > Aves > Passeriformes > Furnariidae > Margarornis > Margarornis squamiger. Next base: position 84,491,415 of record JAWWTY010000077.1, on the reverse strand, counting down.
GTGTAGGACTCTTATCCATTTACTTGAAAAACTGTTTTATTTCCATCAAATGGCCTTGCTAAAGAATAACTAGCATATGGAAAATAGATGGGATTTTACCAGGTTAGAACTGTGCAGGAGAGTCAAATCTACTCTTGCGAAATATCTGTCACTAGTGTTTAAGGGGAAAACACGCTAAACTGGGACTAGGCGAAACCCTTTGTTCCTAGGTGTTCTTATTTTGAAGGCTAATACATTTAAATGAGCAGGACATTTTCAAAGCAGGTAAGGCATCCTTTTCATAGATGATTATGTTGAATTTTGTCCAGTTGCAATGAATTGTGTGTTTCGAACAACTGTGCAGCAACTGAATTGCTGATTAGATCAGTATTCAGCAGTCCCTGATCTGAATTCCTGGCTCTGATCACTAAATGACTTAATTTACTGATTTGTTAGTGTGACAGTTTCACAGATGCAGAGAGTAATTTATAAATACCATGTGCTGAACAAGTTTTTGTTTGCTGCACATGGTATTAATGAGCTAATGATTTTGCCAGAAAATACATTCAGGATAGCATCCATTCATCCTGACATTCACATCTTCTGACAAACAGCAATGACAAATTTGGCCCTCAATGGGCTGCGGGTGGGAAACATTCCTCAGGATGGCTTGGCTGCCCTGGCTGTGACTGAAGGAAGCTAAGGTGTCTTGGAGAGTTTCAAAGATGTAGCACTCTTCAGAAAAGGTTAAGTAAAAGGGAACAGGTGGCAGAACTTCACAGGGATCTGTTTCCAGTGGCTCCAGTGGATGGGAAAGAATGCAAGCAAGGGTAAGCCCAACTGAGCCTCTGGGCAATACAGATAAAAGCAGCTCTTCTGTGGATTCAAAACTTCTCATGCTCAGTTGGTTCTTATTGTTATGCTAATACAATATGTTTTATGAAGGACAATTCACATCAAGACATAGGATGGTATGTTATGAGAGGCTAGGCTGTCCTAATAGCACTTAGTCACTAAGAGATGGACCTGATACCTGCTCTTTCCAGCTCTTGGCTGCAGACCTTCCTGCCAGTTGGCAGCAAACTTTCTAATTTTTTGGCAGTTTTGAATTTGTCCATTGAGCTCTTTTAACTGCATAGTGAAATGATTCATTGCAGACCTTGTCCCATGTGAGAGGTGGGAACAAATGACTGGGAATGGGACTGCTCCTTTCCTTACTAGCAAGCCATCAGCTCCTGTCAGCCATCCCATGAAATCTGTTTGCCTATTCCTTGGAATGGGTGGTGAACAGCAGCTGGGTACCACATGGATTTGCTGATGAGTTGCAACCGGAGGATCATGTTTGAGCACAGTCAACATCAGGCTGGCTGGTTTTACTTATAGATGAGTACAAATCAGTCCTGTGAGACCTTCTGTTGGCTAAGCAGTCATGGTAGGAATCTGTTGCAGTTGAAAAGGATGGATAGAATATGTTTTCAGTCATCACATCTCTCTCTGACTTCACTAGTGGTGCAAGATTTTAGCTTCAGGATGGGTTTTAGAATTTTGTGGGGGAAAAATTAAAATCACCAAATCACAGAATGGGTAAGGTTGGAAGGGACCACAGTGGGTCATCTTGTCCCACCTCCCTGCTCAGGCAGGGTCATCCTAGAGCACGTGGCACAAAATTGTGTCCTGACAGTTCTTGAGTATCTCCAGTGAAGGAGACTCCACATCATCTCTGGGCAATCTGTTCCAGTGCATGGTCCCCCTCACAGTAATAAGTCATTGTTTTATATTGTGTAGTTTTTCTATGGAAGAGCAACAAAAATGTATTATTGTAATATTAACCACTAAATGGGTGCCTATTAGTGGAGCAATTTACTTGTGTTCTTATAATAATTATGTTGGTCTTCATCTATATTTTCCAGCCAAAGTTTTTACTCCCTGTGGCATGGATGGAGTGCCATTTGCTTTGTGGAGTTTGTAGTTGGCACAGTTTTTCATCTTGCACTGGAAATATATGAATGAATGACTCCTTCTAATTTCGGTTTGTATTTTTTATTATGTTGGCTTCTGTCTGCTGGCTGCTTGCTCACTTTTACTCTAGCATTCTTATTTTGTGTACTTTCTAGTGAGAGGTGTGAGAACAAATTCAGATGGTCTTATGACAAGGAGATATGAAAGAACTTCAACCTGTGTCTCTTGCTGAACAACCCATCTAATTTCCTGAGTAGATGTTAATGTCATGGCTACTCCTGGAACTGGAGGGGCCAGAAAGGGCAAAATGCAGAGACAAAAACTTCCGGGCCCTGTTGATGTCCCTAGAACTGATCTTTTCTATTGGCTTGAGAAGGAGTCACTCTGTTTTCCTTTGTTTCTGTTTAACTTCTGTTATGGAGAGAATACTCTTAGGAAGCTGAAACTTAATTTCTGTGTACAATGTCAAGACTGATAAGCAATGTTTTTGCAAGGCATTGAAGAATACAATTGAATTTCTTTGGAAATGAGGGGATTTTGTCTTGAGCAAGAGTTAGCAGACGGATCTGCTCTACAGCTTTTCAAAAGCTTAGGCGAAATTGTAGGAAACAGTCTCGATTTTCAATGCTCTGAAGAATACACAGCTTAGGCACAAAACTTGACTGCACCGCATGGCACTGCTGGCCTTTTGCCTGGCTGTGAATCTAGGCTGGTGATAGTCAACAGTAAATCAATTTATTTTGTTTCATGTTGCCATCCACAATAATTTTAAATAAAAAATAATCATGTAATTTTGGTATATAATAAAGAAATCAAGAAATATTAAACAGTTTGGAAGTTTCCCCCTCCTTTTCCAGGTATGGCCAAACTCTCCACAAAATTAAGATACAAAAGAGCATTGTTTTATTTTTGAATGAAAGGTACCCCTTCCACTAGATTCTGCTTTCTAGAAGCCGGGTTTTAAAACAAACTGCTCAAGATCTGTCACGAATAACATTAGATAAAACTTTGCTGCCTATTAACACTCAGGTGAATCTGCTTTTTGGCGTTCTTACACTGGTGTATGCTAGAGAAAGCTTTAAAAGAGGTAATTCTACTGTATCTATGGGGAAAATGGAATAAAAGAGCAAACTTAAAGGAATAGAAACATTACAAAGCTTCCTGTGAGACTTCTAAAAATCAGTGAAGACTTTCCAAATGCTTGATTGATGCAGACACTGGCCAGAATAGCCAAGTGATACTTGGACACAAACTTACTATGTGGCTCAGTTTAGTTCAGTCGTGGCCTTTCTTAAGTGATGAGACTAACGTTTTCATACCAAGATTTATTTGTTCCTTTTTACGTTTTCCCTTTTAGTGTGAACTGAATATTTTGTGTGAAAATTTTGAAAGTCTCTTTATTCCGTTTTGGTACATGAATCTGAATTTCTTTCCAGGAGGAAAGAATTGGTACTTGGTTCTTTTAGTCTTGTTCTTGGATAAAAGCCTATCCAAAAAGCAGCCATCATTTTATTTGCTGGCAGTGGGTAGCTATTGCAGTTGTTATGTAGTGCAGGATTGCCTGGCCATTTAAGGAAGCTCATTCCCTTTTGTTAGCCCTCCTCCCCCTGTTCTCCAGCTCCTGTTTTTGGCTGTGCTCCTGTAATGGTCTTTACAAACACATAGAAAGGAGTCTGATAGGTTTGTTGAGAGACATGAAGGTATTAGAGTCATAGAATCACCTAGGTTGGAAAAGACCCCTGAGATCAAGTTCAACCATTAATCAAACACTGCCAAGTCCACCACTAACCCATGTCCCTCAGTGCCACATCTGCACATCTCTTAAATACTTCCGGGACTGGTGACTCAAACACTTCCTTGGGCAGCCTCTTCCAGTTCCTGACAACCCTATCAATGAAGAAATCGTTCCTAATATCCAATCTAGACTTCTCTGGTGAAACTCGAGGTTGTTTCCTCTCATCCTCTCACTTGTTAGTTTGGAAAAGCAGCTGACCCCTGCCTTGCTACAGCCTCCTTTCTGGTAGTTGTAGAGACCCACAAGGTCTTTTTTGAACTTCCTTTTCTCCAGGCTAAGCAACCCCAACTCCCTCAGCCCCTTCTGATGGGACTTGTTCTCTGGATCCTTCACAAGCCTTTTCTTTTTTCCACGGCAGTGATAACTGTAGAGAAACCTAGGAAACAAGAAACTGAGGCAACAGCAAAATCTCATGTTAAGTAACATAAAACTTTTTGTGTAGAATGTACCTAACTATGAATTGATGTGCTTTTATTTGAGGCCTTGTGATAAATTGTTCTGGTCCTCCATTGTAATCAGTGATTTTGTAAGGAATTGCCACAAAAAGAGTGAATGAATATCCCCAGCCAACCTTGGTTGTTGAAATTACATTAATTCCTGTTGTTTAATCAGAAAAGCCTCTACCTGAAGTGCAGGCATCACCCATTTTAAAAATTGGGGGTTTTGGAGGTGAATGATATAAGTACTTTTGGATTTTACCAGCAGTCTGAATGCGAGTGTTTTGGATTCCAAGTAGCAGGGTGACTGAAATGAGAGCACCTTAAACATTTCTGTGTAAGCTGTATCTATCCATCTCCTTTATAGAGGTTTTTGTAGGTGACATATGGAAGAACTGTGAGAAACAAACTGACATATGTACTTTGCTTGAGCCAAAGTCCTAGAAATAAAAGACGGATATGAGTTGGTTTATGTGATACATGGAAGGCTAGGAATAGAAATTGCCAGCTTTACTGTTACTGTTGTCTTCCAAATAACTTTTTTCCATAGTTCAAAGTGAAAAACTAAAATAACTGAAAATGAATTACGTTTCTTCTTCCTCTTCTTTTTTGTTTTGCTTTGTTTTTTTGTTTTTAAATTTTTGTGTGAGGAGATTGACACTGTTGGGAGTGAGAAAATCTTAGTGTTCCAAAGATTAAAGACTGCCATCTGAAAATTACTGAAGTAACCTCATAGAAATATCTAGTATATAGATTAAATTAGTTTAATTCATTATAGTCAAAGTTCACCTGTTTTTTAGAGAAAAGAGGATGCAAATATTCTAAAGGGACTAGCATTCAAATTATACCCTACATTTATGAGACCAAAGAGTTGTGGTGGTAGAGTGAAGAAAGGAAATTTTTTTTTGTGCTTTTGACTATTTTAGATTGTGTAGGGGGTGTCAAGTCTTCCTTAAAAGTCTGAACAACAAAAATATATTGACGAGTGCTGTACTAAGTCATATTACTATGGTAAAAAGCTCTCTGTGGGTACTCCAAAAGCCTGAATTGGATTGCATTGTTTTGTAATGTCTTTCTCTTGAAACTGGTGAATAGTACTCCTTCCACATTTGAGTTTCAGAGAGATCAAGCTGCCATTTTTATATATGTTGTATTATGAAAAATTATTTTTAGGCTTTGTCTGAGGAATAGTTACTTGTGAAAAAAAATGAGAATGGAGTTGTACATTTGAATCCTATTTGCAAGGTTAGAGCTCTGTTTGGATGGCAGTGCTCTATGCCTTACCTCTCCTGTGAACTCACTCTCAAAACAGCCGTAATGTGGTGGGACATGGGTGTTGTTGAGGAATACCCAGTGAGCTCTCAGATTTGTAACAAGAGTGAGCACTCAAGGACTAAGGCAAAAGAATGTGTCATTTCTCATTTGTGCTGACATATGAACAATAGTCCAATTTTTTCTATACTTTTTGGTTGTGCAGAAATAAGTCTCATGTTTCTAAATATTGCCAAGACTTGCAGAATTCTTACATATCTATAGTTCCGAGTGTCAGCTGAGCAAGGGATTTTAGGATCCTCATTTACTGACTTGGGTCTCCGCTCAGTCTAAGTAGAACTGTGGTGGTGACCAGAGTTGCAGTAAGTTTCTGTACCATTCCTTTCACATGAGAGTCTTCACTACAACATTATGTATGTACAGCATTATCAACCACACAAGCAGCAAAAAAACCCTCGCCAGTCCTATTTTATGATGTTTTCTCAAAAATAAGTCTTCAAGGACAGAAAAAAATAAAAAATCTCTCTTAAAGGGTTTCCTGCCAATTTTTATTTTAGATAATTTCTCTAAAGTAACACTGTGGTTAAATTAGTGTAAAATCTTCATAAGGCAGGTGAGTTAAATATGAAGGTTAGAAAACATTCTTTTAACATTATAGTGAGTGTACCTCTTTTTGCTTTTTCTTTTGTTGGCTGTGAATCTTTTCCCCTTGGAGATAAAATCAGATCTTGGATTTAATCTGAAGATCTATGGTGCTTTTCAGTAATGGATTCTAAACTGTTGTTTTCTTTTTTTAATTTTTCTCCTCAAAAGTGAGGTGTTTTCCTGAAGTTCTGAGATAGGTAAATGGGTCAATCAGTATTGGAAAACGTGTTTGGACAAGGAACCTTTTCTGTGCCTGTTAAGTCAGTGTAGAAACTTCTAGAAAGCAAACTATAAGCTGTCCAAGTTGTACCACAAGCCCAAAATAATTTTTGTGTACCTGCCTCTTTTAGGCACACAAATATTAGTAATTTTAGTATTTGGAGTTGCATGTTTTTGCTTGGGTTGGCTTTCTTGTTTGGTTGGTTGGGGGTTTTTTTTGTTTGCTTTTAAACACTCTACTCTTCTTGTTGTGTGGAAATATGTGTTATTTAGGGGGAAACTTTGAAATCCAATAATATGTTATTTCCAAAACTAAGCTGGATACTTAACCAACTTTGGGAGAGCTGTGCCCTGCAAAATGTTGAGGCAGTACTGTTGAACAATTCCGGAAAGGGTACAGTTGCAGAATGTGTGACCAGGGAATAAAAATTTGACCACATCTGTCTTGCAGTATATCTTAGTTTTTTAGAAAGGGAAAGGGCAGCAAAGAAACAGATATGGAATTAATAATGATTTTTCTAAAACAATATGGATCTTGAAACTTTTGTAGTTACAAGAACCTTTCAGTATCTTAGTAAAAATCTGGCTCATCTGAGCCCAAAAGCAAATTGCTCCTGTTGTTAATTCCAGATAGATCTATGTTCTGCTATTCACATGTATACAAATGCAAGGCTGAAAAAGTGTTATGCACATGATGACTATCTTGTTTTAAAGTAAAAGGATCATAGTTAGAAAAAACAGTCCATCTTTGAAATGTTCTTGATCATTAACATTCAGGGAGTGTATAGTAAATCTGAGACTGTGGTTTCTACCATACCAAAGAGAGCAGGGATGCAAGCTGGGGGGAAATCAAGCTCTATTTGTTCTTGACACAAGCCATTTCTTGTTTTGAACACCAAAACTAGTAATAGTGAAGTGCATATGGGAGTTAAAAAGAATTATTTTCAACACAGTACTGGGTGAGGAAAACAATTTCACATCTAGAAGATCAATATAGAAATAGTTATTTAAGATAGTGGTTCTGTAGGGCATGTCTTGCTCTGTTTGCAGTCTGGTCAGAAATAATGGAGGACTTTGAATTAAATTCCTATATTGTGCTTTTCAGAAAACACATTTCTGTAATGAAAGAGACAACAAAATTTCATCACAAGCTGGTAGAACTGCTGTGGGAATGGCTAGGGGTAGTGTTAGCAAAAAAATTCTGCAAATATCCTGCAGTGGGAGGAAGTAAGATGTAACTGTTGTGATGCTACTGCAGTTTTAAAGGACTTGAAGGGGAGCAAAGAGTTACCTGCTGCAGCCCAGGAGATTAAATTCTCTCCTCCTTTGAAAGGAAATGTGTTTGACCAAGTCAGAAGCGAGGCAAAATGCCAGCAGCTCATATAAGCCAGTGAGAGTCATCGAGAGGAACAAACCAGATCAATAAACTGTGAAATAATGCTTTCCCTCAATTCCCAAGAGTAAAGTGTGTCCTCGAGCCTCCCAGCTCCCAAGCCTACTAGCAGTTTCTGTGGTATGAAGCATTGCCTACAGAAAGTTAGGCTGGGAGTGGGTGAGCCAAATGCACATGCACAAAGCCAAGTGATGAAAGGGAGCTGCATTCCAGGATGTTGATGGAGTTGGTGGAAGTCACTGTGAGGACTGCTGGCTGTCACATTAAAGGTCATAACAATGAAGAAAAGTTCATAAGCAGGCATTGGGCCCATCTTAAGACAGGCAAATGTGGGGATAACAAAAGCAACTAACTCATCACCTTCACTTCATTCTCTGGGAAGACTAGGGGTAACATCTGCCATCAGATGGCTTGGAGACACATGAAGGACAAGGTGAAAGCAGTGACCAGACAGTACAACTTCACCAAGGACAAGTTGTGCTGGAAACAACATTAGCCTTGTTTTGAGGAGGTGACTGTCCCAGTGGGAGAAGGGGAGAGCAGTGACTGCCATTTACTCTGACTTCAGCAAGGCTTGTGGCAGCCTCCTGCAGTAACCAGAGCATGGTCGAGGCTGGGCAGGAGAAGGGGACTGCTGTACAAGGGGAGGAGCACTGCTGTGTGCTCAGCAGGACAAATTCCAGCTGTGGGGATGCTGCTAGTGGTGGTGTGGCTCAGGGCAGTGGTGGGGCTGATACTGGTGATGGTCTGAAGTAAGAGCTTGGGTGGTGGTGGGACAAGTCACCTTCTGCAAGGTTGTGGGTGTTCCCATCTGGGGAAGGCAGGACAGCTGGTGTGGGTGTCCCTTGGTGCCTGGGGAAGGCAGCAGCTTGATGGAAAGTAGGTCCTCTCCTCCCCAATCCCTCAGGCCTCAGTGCTGAAGAGATGGTACCTCTTCATGGTGGTGAAGGGTGGGAAAGAAGGGCCCCTGCGATCCTTGACAGTCAGCAAAGAACTGTTTGTTGGTGGGAGATACTGCAGTGAACCTGGAAGAAGTCCACAGTTTGTGTTTTCCCAGCTAATGTTGGGTGCCTAGGCTGTGTTGTAGGTAAAGACCCAGTCAGTCACTCCTGTAATGCCATTGGTTTGACCTCACAGGTGGAGCCAGGGTGCACTGGTGTAGCACCAGGTCATCCCTGTGGCAGGTATACCCACTTCCATTGGTTCTTCATTGATTTGAAGTGCCAAGCCTTACCAGTAGAAAGCCAGACACTCTTTCAGTGTTTTTTTATTATTTCTGTGCATGCCTGAGCTTTTTTTACATGTTACAGCTATGCATTTTCCTTTGTTGTCAGTTGCAGACCCTCTCTTAGTATCTCACTGGCTGATTTTGGTCTGCATGTCTTGCTTCTTTAGGCAAGTGCTTAAGACACATTTGATCTCTATCAGGCATTCTCAGGGTGAGCACTTCAGGTGGAGGGACACAGATGCTTGCATACCTCTGCCCTGGTCGCTAATTCCCATGTACCTCATGCAGTATAAAAGCCATTCAGAGGATAACATCAGCTAAAGAGTAAAGGGAGGAGCTTCTCTTGCTTCTGTGAAGTGATAGAACTACAATCCTGACACCCCTTTACCCTGTGCAGCTCCATAGCTCCAATCCTTGCTCTCATGATCCATGCTGAAATGTAAGGTAATACCCCTTGATAAGCTGTCTGCTGGACTAATAAGGAAAAGTGTCATCTTTCAGCTATTTAATAGTTTCTTTTCTCCCTGCAGCTTATGCTTTTCTCTCAAGATTGTTGTGCAGACCACATCCTTAGAGGACTGATTGTCATTTCTTTCAGTTATATTCTGACTAGCTTTTAGGTGACAGAGAGAGAGGTGGTGCAGGTTAGGAGAAGATGCTGACAAGCAGTGTCAATTTCATGTCATAAAAAGCATTCTGGATGATGGAAATCTCAGGGCATATTTTCCATATTCATATTGAAGCTCTTGTCACGATGCCATGTGATCAGAAATAAAACATAGAGCTAGGTTCAGCCTGCAATGGTCAGAGGGCAGATTGTCTCTAGAACATTTCCTTGGCATGGTTTGATAGGCAGGTTATCTTTCTGTGGAGGTTTTCTCCTATGAATATATTTGTGAGTACATAGGCTGCCCTAACTGTGAGTCTCTCAAGAGCGTGTGGTGGGGCTGTCAGCACACTTGTTACATATCTAGAATGAGATTGCCCACTGACAGGAGGATGTTCTGTACAAAGGTAAGAGGTGCTGTGTGCTTTGCCTCTGGTGCTTTCAGAGTGAGCACTTAGAAAGACTGTATACTACTTTTTGTTTAATAGAATTGTTGAAATCACAGAAAAAGCAAGTTATTTAGTTTTGCTCAGAGTTGTGTTGCAGAGTTCTGGAGAAAAAATAAAATATTTTTGAAACTTCTTTCCAAGTGAAATTAAGGTCAAGTACAGTGTTGCTGCTCTGGCTAGCAGGGCTGTTATGACTGACTTCATTCATCATTTTATGGTATTAGAAGCCCTGACCGCAATCCAAAGATCAAATAAAATAATAATAAAAAATAACAATAACAATAACAATAATAATAATAATAAAAATAACAAAAAAGATGCAGTGCCAGAAGGGAGAAAACTTCAATGTGAGGGAGAAAGTAATCAACCCTCAATTTTGTTGCCTATTACAAGAAAGACAATCCTTGAGAGACAAGGATTTGTCATGGCCTTGTTTTCTAAAATGAGAAAGGCACAGCCACTGGAACTGTAGGTCTGATATGTTCTATATATCTTATGCAGATAGGTAAGTATTGAGGATTGTTGCGCTAGATACCAGGTCTTATAACCAGATAGTTGTTAGAGAGCTGGAATTAAAGGGTTTGAGGATCGAAATTTTGAAAAGTGCCTTGCTGTTTGCTTGTAGAGCTGAGCAGAAGAGAAAGGTAGCCATTTGACAGCACGATGCTAGCTGTGAAAGAGCATAGAAGGGTTACAGACACAGGCTGTACAGACACAAGCTGTGTTAGCTATGGACACAGCTGTAACTGTAGAAATATGTTCCTAGGAAAATTATTTGCCAAGTGTTTGGTATATCAATAACACAGCTAGAGGGATTTGTGGCACAAAGAGCAGAAAATGCAAAGCTACAGAAAGGGACCTTTAATTTACAGCATGAGCAGTCCTGTGGTTAATCTAAGTAGCACAATCCATTCCAGGCTGATCTAGCACTAGAGGAAAAAATAACACTGCAGAGGGCAGGCAGCCTTGAGTTTTGGCAGCAGCAAGTGCTAGAGAATTCATTAGTCTCTGAATTATAGCAGGATTTGGGTTTGCCAGTTTTCTTGGACTAGGCAGGAACTAACAGATGCTTGGCTCCAAGGCCCTGTCAAGCATGCTAGTCCTGGGAGGGAGAACCCACTGGAGGCTGAAATGCTATTTTGTCTTCATCTTTATGATTTCTGACTGCTGTTTCCTCCACACCTTCCCCCTCATGTCAACAGGGCTGCTCTATGCAGTGAGCTGAGCAGGGATCTGGGGTGACCCCACTGCAGGCCATGCCCTCACTGATGGGGTGCTGTCCCCTGGGGTCTGAGCTAGGCAGGCAGGTGACAGGCTTCAGTGGCAGTTCTGACATGGCCAGGAATGAGTCAGATCTGTGATCTGGCCAGGGTCCATCTGGGAGCAGCAGGAGAGGGGACTGCAGGCAGGGCTGGACTTGGACCTTCCAGCACTGTGTCCAAGGTTTGTTGAGGGGAAAGGCCCCAAGGACAGGCTGGAGAGAAGCTGCCTGCAGTGAGTGTGACTTAGGGCTGGGTTGGAAGGTGCACCCTGACCTGAGCTGGAGCCTCCTGCCCCACAGCAAGGGTGGGTGGAAGTCCCCATCCAAGTTGTCCAGGGTCCTTAAGTCCCTGCAGGACCTGACCCTGCAGGAGGTTGGGGCACATTTGAGCAGGGCAGTCACACAAACTCTGGGCCTCCCACACTGTGGTTGTACAGCCTGTGGAAGTGATGAAGCATTGAGTGAAAGCTTCCATGTCCTGAGGGAGAATGACACTGATGCTTCCTGCATCAGGGGGAGTAGAGAGGAGAAGTAAGAGTAACAGGAGGTGGGGGTGAGACACAGTTCTTGGGTCCCTAATCTTCACTGATGCTTCATTCTGGTACTGCACTGCTGTGGGAGTGCTAAGTGGGTGGTTAGCTAGCCGATAGGCACTGCAATTTCTTCTGTATGTCCAGATGTAGCTCTGGGAGTGCCTGCACCTCTTTCTCTTGCTGAGTAGTAAGAAGGGGAGCATGGAAGAAGAGGCCATTGGAGCACTGAACACGTTTTGCATTTGTGCAGAAGTGGTTGGTTTGTTTTACTTGGCAAAGTTAGTTTATTGTCATTTCTTGCAGATGTAATTATCTAGAATATATTTTTAATTTTTACATTCTTGTAGGTTCAAGCCCAATTGTGTTACATTAATAGAGGTGCTGGAGAATAGCAGGGGGCAAAATATTTTGACAGACTAGTCTGTCCTTATATGATGAAGGGCCCTTATATGACGAAGACTTGGAAACAGCACACTGGAAAGAAAATGTCAAATACTTCCCATTTCTGAGACAAAGTAGCAGCTGGGTTATGTGATATTGAGAACAAAAAATGTAAGAAGAAGTAGGAGATGTGTTGTGAAAACAAAATGGGTCATCGGTATGAGCCAGAGTGGTATATGCACTGCTTTCATATGCTCAGGGCTTATGTCGGAGATGTAGGCAAGAAGTCACAATAAATATTGCACTCTGATTGTTGGGTAGAGTTGAAAAAAACACCATTAGCCCCAAGAAAGAGGTGAATAACTTTTCAAGAACTGAAACAGTCATAGTAGTGGAAAAATAATGATTATGGCTGGGATGGGAGAGGTATTGTTAATGCTTCTACTTGAAAAGTGACATTAACAGCAGCAGGGGGAAACTGTTAAATGTATCTTGTATCAGAAGAAACTCAATTTCCTTTTTTTTGTTATGTAGTGGCCCAGATGTATTTGGAAAAGTTTCGGTTTCCATTTAGTACAAGGACTTGGGACTGATGCCTCGTTTGGGTAAGGTCACATTTAATGAAAGGTTTTTTCTTTCTCTGCCCCCATCAGGAAGATCTCTTTTAAAGAACATAAAATCATTAAGGTTGGAAAAGGCCTCTAAGATCATTGAATCCAACCATTAAAGATCTTGGATTCTTATCTCTGGGTTCATTCCTTGCTGGATGTTAGTGACCTTGTGGAAGTTACTCAAACTTTCCTTTCTTTGTTTCCTTCTGTGGAGTCTCTGACAGTACCAAGGATTTGCTGGTGATTCAGAATCTGACAATCTGTATCTTTGTTTTCCTGTAAGGAAACTAGAAGTGTAACTGCAGGATAGTTTAGGCTAGTTCTGACTGATCACTAATCTTTACAGTGACCTTTCAAGTGCCTTGCTCTAACCAGCTGCTACTTCCCTAGCTGTGTTGAGGGGCTGATAGTTCCCTGGTTGGTTAATAGATCCAGAAGCAGCTGACCCAAAGGACTGTTGTGGCTTTGTAGGCATAGCTTTGCAACCCTGACATTTTTCTGAGAGAAGAGGGAGCAATGTGTAGCTGGGAGACATAGTTTTAATAGAATAGTAGTGTAGCTGCACTGAGGGACGGGATTTAGATATCAGATTGCGAGTGCAGAGCACATGTTTAACCAAAAACTGCAGAAAGTGAGAGGTGGAGAGGAAGAGGTGAGTGGGATATTGAATATTTCCCAAGATATGCACAGAGAACCAGAGCTAAAATGGAACAGAGAGGGTGTGCTCTCAACGGCAGAACCATCACAGTGTCAGCGCTTTTATTTTTATGGAAGAACCGTTGTCTCATCACAGATGAAAATTGCACAGTCCTCATCTTTTCAACACTGGTAGAGTTATGACTCTAACAGTCATATGGTCTATGAAAAAAAATCACAACTTTAGTCAGACTGAAGGAGTATTTGATACTGTATAACAGAGAGGTCTATATCACTTGCATTTTCTTTAAGCCTGGACCCAGGAGACCATCAGATTCTACAGCGGTGCTCATTTATTTATTTACTGAGAATTTATTCTCTAAAAAGGAGAAAACTGAGGAAGGAGTTTTACTGGGGGATACCGACATCCCAGAAGAAAAATAAGGGGTCTTGTTGAGGAACTTTTTTTGGGTTTTAGAACATGCAAGGTATTCTGGGTCTCTTGACCCATTTCTGACATGTTAGAAAACTACTACATGAAGATGGATTTCCAGAAACAGTTTCGTGGTGGGGGGTGGGGGCGTGGTGTTTGCTGTTTTAGTTTTTGGGGTTTTTTTTGGGGGTGGGGGTTTATATATACTTTCTCTGAGCATTCTGAAAGAAAGAAAACTTTTATCTTTTGCTGAGGACTACATGTGGCTATCAGTATGAGAATTACTAATTGTGTATCACTAAACCCAGAATGCTGTATTTGGAAAGTCAGCCCTGTAAGGGAAGCAGCAGCAGTGCCAGTCTGATGTTTCCTATTGTATATGCTGAAATGGAGTAATGCAGAGAGAAATGTACCTGGAGCTTCTTCCCTCTCTCTGGGGATCTAATCCTTTTGACTACAGGAACTGCATGAGAATGAGCAGGGCAAGGCACAATAGGTGTCACACAGAGGGAGAGGAAACAATTTTTAGGATCCTCTATTACAAGGGAACAGGAGATGGGAAACAAGAATTTGAATTAAATTGTCTTTTTCAGTGCAACTTTTAAGGTGAGAGTGTTTTAAACAATAATAGATCAGCATGCTACTCAAATTCCAGTCTAAACTCTGAACTTGTAGAGGATTTGAGACAAATTTCACAGCTGTGGAAACAAAGAGTCAGTGAGGGAGGAGCATCTACACATTCTATGATTCTCTGATCTATTAATTACTGTTGTCGTGCTATTTACATGAGCCATCATACATACAGGCCTATTTAGAGTAAATATAGCAAAGAGTCTACTGCATTATAACATAATGCAGCTTATACAGATGTGGTTGCCAAGCAGATAACAGTAGAAGTGATTAGTTTCACCCTCTGAAAACACACATGAAAATGAGCACAGACTATCTCTGCTCAGTAGAAACAAAATGGGACACAAATTGACATGTCAAATACAGTGAGGTAGCCATGCTAACACCAAGCACAGCATGTTAGCACGACCACTATTTTGTCACACTTTTGTCTTCCTGGACTTGTCAGGAGTCAGTGAAAGACAGGTATAGATGTTTGTGGACTGGGGGATTGGAGTGGAAAGGAGAAGGGGAAAATGTCAAAAAGCTTTAACTCTTCCCTCTTCTTTTCTTTAGCTTCATAAATTACTTTATACATAGGTTTTAAAAATTGCCTGGTCATTTATCTCTGTGGCATATTTAGGGAACCTTATTCTGCTTGTAAGTTCACTTGCACCCCTGTGACCCTGGTGCTGTTATCTGAGCTATTGCACGATGCTTCTAAATGATACTGTCTGATCACCATGCTTGATGCCAAGCTGTGCACACACTCTGATCTGTCAGCCTAGTTCTTTGCATGTCTTTGTTGACCAAAAGACACAAAACAAGTGCTGCCTTCTGTGCTAAAAAGCAAGAGCTGAATGTATTAAGTAGCACACAACTCATTTAGGTCACCTAGCCAGCTACTTAAATTATTAGTTCCTCCAAGGATCAGAAAGTCCAGTATTCAGACTTTCTTCTGCATTTGTTGCTTGAGTGAATTCCTGTTTCAAGACTGCTCAACAGCATAAACTGGAAAACAGATCTGGGTATCTCAGTTCACCTGGTCAGCAATGCAAAGGAAGTTCAGAGATCGAATGGGCAGAAAAAGATAAGAAGCTAGCCAAAGACAGCAGCTAATGCTGGATATATTAACTTTTCCTAGACATAGTGACTCCTGGAGCTGTGATCCATTATCTCTTTTACAGCAGATGATAATAAGGAGCTGATGTATTGAAGTACTGTTATTACTGTACATGGAAAGAAGAAATCAGCTGCAATGTCTAACTGGCTTAAGAGAGAGTTAAGTAAGCAGCCAAAGGACATACCAGAAGTCGTATGGGTTTTTTTTTTGGAAACATTGAAAAATGAGTATGTGAACTCTTTAAATGATACATGTTCTTTGGGATTGTCATGGTTTAACCTCAATCAGACACCAAGCAACATGGAGGAGCTTGTTCAGTCCCCCAGCAGAAGGACTGGGGAGAGAATTGGAAGGGTAAAAGGAAGAAAATTCATGGGTTGAGATAAAAATGGTTTAACAGGTAAAGCTGTGCACACAAGCAAAACAAAACAAAACAAAACAATTATCTGCCTCCTCTGGGCAGGCAGATCTTCAGCCATCTTCAGGAGAGCAGGGCCCCATCACACATAACGGTGACTTGAGAAGACAAGCACTATCACTCCAAATGTCTCCCCCTTCATCCTTCTTCCCCTCACTTTATATACTGAACATTATGTCACATGGTATGGAATATTCCTTTGGTCAGTTTAGGTCACCTGTCCTGGCTGTGTCTCCTCCCAACATCCCACATACCCCCAACTTCCTCACTACTGCGGCAGTACAAAAAGCACAAAAAGCCTTGGCTCTGTGTAAGTCCTGCTCAACAATAAAAAAACCATCTCTATATTATCAACCCTGTGTCCAGCACAAATATAAAACTTAGCCCTGTACTGGCCACGTTGAAGAAAATTAACTCTACCCAAACCAAAACCAGCATGGGATCCCAGAAGCTTTTGACTAAAAGAGTTTCTTGACAGTTTCAGTGCTGCTTTCTCTAAAGCTCAGGGGTAGCATAGGACTGATAGAGCGGTGATGGCAACAGTGAGACTAGGAATTATCCTGAGTTCAGATAGATGCTACTATCTGGGTTCTCAAAACCATTTTCCTTTGGAAAAAAACCCACCACCTTCTGTATTTACTAAAGGAAATTATTATTGTCATGATCTTTGAGAGAATTGTGTCTGGATTTTAGGGTTGTTTTTTTTTTGAATTTGCCTCTTCACACACTTTGGTGGCAATTTGATTTTTATTTTCATTTATAACGATTACATTTGGGTTATAGAATGATCTATGAAAGCTTTGCTTTCACTGAAGGAATAACATGAGCATGCTGGTTTCTGTGAGTAACAAAGTGCAAACAACAGTGCTCTGGAGAGGTCTTACAAACCATTTTGGGAACTGTAGCTGTGTCTGAAGACTCCTTTGTCTGAACACAAGTAGAGGGAGCACTGTATTTACAAACACATTTAGTTCATGTGCAGTGAGAAGTGCTTTTACTTGATAAATACTCCAGTGAGGACAGCTGGTACTGTTTGGTTTAACTTCCAGACTGCTCTACCTTTTGTTAGTAAGTGGACAGCGAACTGAGGAGTATAATCCTGACATCCCAGCTTTTTAGGAAGCCAAAGTACGTTACCTAGGTAGAGTAAGGTAATAGAAGAAATATTACAAGATACTTTTAAGAGAAAGAGCTTATGGGGGCCAGCTTAGCAAATATGAATAATAATTGTACACAGCTTATGACCACTGAGTGAGGTAACTTTCTATTAGGGATAATTGAAAAATTTTTAAAAAATGTCTCATTCCCGTGGTAGTGCACTTCTGTTTTTTCAGTTGTCCCCATCTGCAGATGTGCTAAACACTTCTTCAGTTTTAAACTAACAGTTTAAAGTAACAGTTTGAAACTAAAGAACTTTCAGTCTGAATTTAGGAAGACTTCTTTTCCCTTGGTTACCTGCTAGTATCCTTCAAATAAACATATTTGTTTAAAAATAAGAATTTATTTTCTGCAATGCTTTTTCCCCCTCACCTTAAAATCAGAAATTTGTGCCTTTGTTGTTCCTGTAATACATGAATCTCTTACATCCTAATTCTTTTTTGCATATTTTTACTCACATACTGTATGTTAAAATTTTAATTAACATTCTCTTCCCTCTGTAGTGAGAGGCTTGTTTCTCTGGGGCTGATTCCACGAACACTCTATTCATACCCCTCTTGGATCTGGCAGGAAAAAGATTCATAATTAATAGCATGACCAGATTCATGCTCTTCTGCTCAGAGTAATTGCACAGAACTTGCCCTTTACTTCTTAATTTTCTACCCATCTTGTGATAATGCATCTTTCCAGATGGAGTTAGTTACAGTCATTATGGTCTGTAGAGGGACTAGGAAGAGAAATGTCCATTCTTATCACGCAGCAGGGACCTGGTGAGATTATTTTCTTGCCATCTGGGTTTATTTTAGTATCCCAGTAAAGTACTGGAAGTTTGATTGTGAAGTTTGTTATGCAGTACCTCAGCAGTATTGCTTAAGGTGTATGTTGTGATCTGCTACCAGCAGGTGTTATTTAATAGGATGAGAGTGTCTTTCAGACCACACTTTGCAGAGCTCCTTTGTTATATACTCAGATGAAGAGATCTGTGTCTGCATAGCTACTTCCTCCCTGGTTAGAAAAGTGGAAGTAACCAGAAAGGGCCAGCTGGGCATCCCCACTGGTGAGCCTTGACATGGACACTCCTCTTTGGCTGGGTCAGGCTGTGTAATTCCACAGCAAACCCCTTTGGGCAGCTGCACTTTCCTGCTGTTGCCTCTGCCTTTTTTACAACCTTTTAATTCTAGTTACTTAGGCAACAAGTCCTGAACTCCTATGGGAAAGTGCCCACAATTCACAGTAAGCACTCCTCGTATGCTACTGTACTGCAAAATAACCACATGTAATTCCCTCCTTTTCCCCAGTGTTTCAGGTGTTCCTGAACATTTTGCTGAGTGGACAGCTCTGTACATCTCTGCATTTTCCTTCCCCCAGACTCCACCAACCGAATCACCTTCAAGACTGCAGTTTTCTGTGGCTCTATTGCAGTGCGAGTGCCCTTCACCATTCACCTGTAGTCACAATCATGCTCTGCTCATACCACAGCATGAGACCTAGGTACACGTCACCCTCTTGCATGGCCACACTTATTTTTGAAGGAAATAGAGCAGGTTGTTACCCAGAGTGTTGGCAAAGCAGGCCTGTGAGGTGCACGTCAAAGCTTAGCTGCTTTCAGAGTGGACATGTCCTTTGTGTTCTCTTTCATGCATTGTGAGAGAAAGCCACCTCTGCTGGCTGATGTTCCCATGACTTGCATGGGAAAGATTCTACAGGACACATTGTGGAGCATAATATACAAAGGAAGTTAATTTGACCTTAGATGAACTTAATTCTAGCCAAAAGGTGGCAGACTTCTGCTCCTGTTCTCTACTGTTTCCATTTTCAAATGACTCCTCTTACTGTGCTGGCTTCATTGAGTCGCTGTATGCGTCTGCTTTTCATAACCCAATGTAGACATACCTGGGCTAGCTCAGTGTGCACCTAAGGGGAATCCAGCACAGCTTGTTAGCTCTCCACCACATTGTGTGGAAGGTGCTGTGCTGTTTCTCACCAGAGCTGCTTCTAAGAGTAGTGTGAGCATGTGGAGTCCTGGCCAACTGAACAGCAGATAGTGGGGAGCTGGTCTGAGTGTCACCATGAGTTTTTGTCATGCTTGCCAGAGGATGTTAGAGACAGTATTGGCAGGATCTCTCTAGCTTGCTGCTGACGTGCCTAGCACTACTGTATTTCTAGCCAAATTCAAAGCCTCTGTGCTCACACCTTTTAGTTTTCTGACTAATTTTACTTTATGTTACAAGGTCTTGACATAAAAGGTCTCCTGCCATATTATAACTGATCAAAGTTATCATTCAAAGGTCTGTAGTGTCCCAGAAAGAGAACTGTAATCTGCAAGTGTTGGCCCTTGGGGCTCCTAAGCACACCCTCTTTCACTCCTGTACTGTGGCTTCTGGTACACATGTAGTAACATGTGAATCTCTCTGATCAGGAGGAGGAAGTTGATGAGGCTTTTTATGGCCAACTAGAAGTATCTCACAGTCACAAGCCCTGGTTCTCCCAAGGACTTCAACCACCCTGATGTTTGTTGGAGGGACAACACAGTTCAGCACAGACAGTCCAGGAAGTTCCTACACTGGTGATAACTTTTTGGTGCAAGTGGTGGAGGAGCCAACGAGGAAAGGTGTGTTGCTAGACCTTATACTAATAAATCAGGAGGGACTGGTTGAAGATGTGAAGGTTGGGGGCAGCTTTGGCTGTAGTGACCATGAAATAGTGGAAGTCATGATCCTGCATGGAGGAAGCAAAGCAGTAGGCAGGACTAAAATCCTGGACTTCTGGAGAGCTGCGACAGCTGGTGGGTGATGCTCCCCCTTTTGTCCAACTCCATGCAGTCCCCGAGATGCCCCAGAAAGAGCCACATGGCGACCACAGGAGAGGAAGCAGAGAGAGAGTTTATTAACATGGGTAAAGGTACTTAAAGGTTTTAGGGGGATTCTATCTACTACCAATAAGAATCTAGGGCATAACAACCAATGGGAAAGGGTTAACTAAGGACCAATAGGAGAACTTAAACAGAGTCCTTCATGGATGAATTCCTGCAGGCCTGACTAGGGAGATAAGGGTTTTCTCAGGGGGTCTTGGGAAGGAGACAGTGACTAAGGGAAAAAAGACAGTGACTCCATTTTTACATCACAGTAAAAGCTTCAGTTTTTAAGGTGTTTTGGCTAGCTTCTTCATCTTCTTCACAGAGCCATTTCTTACATGATTTTTTTTCCATTTCTGATACTGTAGGTCCTGTGCCACAGAGAGCCAACTTTGACCTCTTCAAAGACCTACCTAGAGGAATCCCATAAGCTAGGGCTCTAGAAAAGAAGGACTTCCAAGAGAGCTGGTCAATATTCAAACATCACTTTCTCCAGGCTGAAGATCAATGTATTCCCATAATCAAGAAATCAAGTAAAGGGAGTAGGAGACTTGCACGGATGAGTAAGGAGCCTTTAGAAAATCTCAAATGGAAGAAAGAAATTTATGGGATGTGGAAAAAAGGACAGACCACATGGGAAGACTGCAAGGAACATTGTCAGATTATGCAGGAATGCAATGAGGAAGTCCAAGGCCCATTTGAAACTGAATTTGGCAAAGGATATCAAGGACAAGAAGGGCTTCTACAAGCGCATCAGCGGCAAAAGGAAGATTAGGGAAAATGGGGGGCTGCTGCTGAAATAGGTGAGTGTCCTATTGATGGAAAACACAGAGAAGGAGGAATTACTGAATGTCTTCTTTGCCTCAGTCTTTACTGCTGAGGTCAGCCTTCAGGAATCCCAGACCTTGGAGGTGAGAGAAGAAGGAAGTATTCCCCTTGGTCATAAAAGGTTGGGTTAGAGGTTGGCTAGACTTGACACCCATAAATCCATGGGCCCTGATGGGATGTACCCACAAGTACTGAGGGAGCTGGACAATCTTGTTGCTGAGCCACTGTCCATCATCTTTGAAAAATCCTGGAGAGTAGGAAATATGCCCAATGACTGCAGAAAAGCCAGTGTTATTCCCATCTTCAAAAGGGACAACAAGGAGGAGCCAGGAAACCACTGGCCAGTCAACCTCGCCTCCATCCCTGGAACAGATCATTCTGGAGGTCATCATCAAGCATGTAGAAGAAGGTCATCAGGAGTAGTCAGCATGGATTCACCAAGGCAAATTATGCTTGAGCAATCTGATAGCCTTCTATGATGGTATGGCAGGGAGGGTTGATGATAGCAGTGGATGTTATCTACCTCAGCTTTAGCAAGGCTTTTGACACTGTCTTCCATAACATACTCATAGGTAAGCTCAGGAAATGTGGATTAGATGAATGGACAATGAGGTGGATCAAGAACTGGCTGAATGGCAAAGCTCAGACAGCTATGATCAGTGGAGTGGAATCCAGTTGGAGGCCTGTAGTCAGTGGTGTTTCCCAGGGATCAGTACTGGGTCCAATCTTTTTCTACTTGTTTATCAAAGACCTGGACAAAGATATAGAATGTACCCTCAACAAGTTTGCTGATAATACAAAACTGGGGCGAGTGGCTGATACACCTGAAGGCTGTGCTGCCATTCAGTGGGACCTTGGTAGGCTGAAGAGTTTGATGGAGAGAAACCTAATGAAGTTCAACAAGGACAACTGCAGGGTCCTGCCCCTGGGGAGGAATAACCCCAGTACCAGTACAGTTTGGGGACTGACATACCAGAGAGCAGCTCTGCAGAGAAGGACCTGGGTGTCTTGGTGGATGACAAGATGGCTATGAGCTGGCAGTGCGTCCTTGGGGCCAGGAGGGCCAATGGTATCCTGGGGTGCAGTGGGAAGAGTCTGGTCAGCAGGTTTGGTGTGATCCTTCCCCTCTACTCAACCCTAGTGAGGCCACATCTGGAATATTGTGTCCAGTTTTGGGCTCCTCAGTAGAAGACAAGGAGCTACTGGAGAGGGTCCAGGAGAGGGCCACAAAGATGATTAGGGATCTGGAGCATCTCTCTTATGAGGAGAGACTTCAGGAGCTGAGCATGTTTAGTCTAGAGAAGACTGAGAGGGGATCTCATCAATGCATTTAAGTATCTCAAAGGCAGGTGCCAAGAGAATGGTGCCAAACTCTTTTCAGTGGTTCCCAGTGACTAGACAAGGAGCAATGACTTTAAATTAAAAAATTACCATAAAATAAAAAGTTCTACCTCAACATGAGGAAGAACTTCTTTACACTGAGCATGGCAGAGCACTGGAAGAGGCTGCCCAGGGAGGTTGTGAAGTCTCCTTCTCTGGAGACATTCCAAGTCCACCTGGACACGTCCTTGTGTAACCTACCCTAGGTGACCCTGGCTTGGCAGGAGGTTTGGACTAGTTGACCTCCAGTGATCCTGTTCAACCTATGTAACTATTCTGTAAATGAAAAAAAAAACCATGCCATCTCATTTCAGCTTTGGGTCTCTGAACTCAGGGAATTGAGGCTCATGCTTTAATATTCATATTCCAGTCTCAGCCAATGTCCTATGAAATGGTGAAACATTAAACACAGTGCAACGTAATGGCAGTGGCTGGTTGCAAGAGGGCTGAATGGAGGGACCACATGACTGAATTGACTGGTCTTGTTTTCATTTCCTTGATGGCACACATCATTTAAGAGAAACACAGCAGACTGGATTTGGGAAGAGTGTCCTTTGCATGTAGGATCACAGAACCATAAAATAAATTCGGTTAGAAAAGATCTCTGAGACCACTGAGTGCAACCTATGACCTAACCACCATGTCAGCTAGACCATAGCACTAAGTGCCACATCAGTGGTGGAGAAGAAGGCAGAATGAATGGTCATCAAAGTTGAAAATGTTACTGATGTAAAGAGACAACAAGAAATGAGGTCAAGAAGGTTTTGTGAAGAGTTTTAAAGTTGGAGGCATGAGTCTTATATCTGATTCATATGCACTGGAGAATGCTAATAAGGGTCAGAATACTGAAGAAGGGAATCCAAGGATGTGGTTTGCTCTGTTGGAGAGGGATCACACCCAAGGAATACTTCAGAAAAAGAGTAGTATTGAAAGTGCAAAAGAGTAATGTTTCAAACAGACCTTCATTGCTTCTTAGCACATGACTGCATTTTAGGATATTACTGATAAAAGATTCAGCCGTCTCCAGTTTAAAAGTTGCTGTGACATACCTAGCAATAAGTCTCTGCTCTGAATACCACACAAAATGGCACAATGCCATTACTGAATATGCTTTAACTGTTCTTTAAGCCCCTTGTTTAGTTTGTTAATTACATATTTTCTGTTCCTTTCAGTTTTGGAATCACACCTGTGAAAGTTGTGCCTTTTCATTGCATTTCAGATAATGGTCAGTGATGCTGAAAGAAATGTATGCCAGAGGAATAAAGCAAGGGGTGACGAGACAGGTTCATTAAGAATGTTTATTTATATATACAGAATCTTTTCACTAATTAGTTAAAACAGAAAGCAAAGCAAGAATGGTGACTACCTGAAACACTGTTATCTGCTCCACTTTATAAGTTATGATTTCTAATTGTAGAGTCGGTCCTTCTATTCCCTGCTAAGATATTAGCATGTTCTCTTCCATAATCTGTTTTATCCCTGTATGGGACTGAACTGATTCAGGGTCATTTCTGACATATAACAAAGCCTGAATCCCAGAGATTTCTCTTTTAAGATTGTTGCATTACCTTGAGCAGTGGCAGCTTAGGAGGAGAGAGTCACAGAAGGAAATTTTACAAGTCTTTAATCTTAACATACTTTTTGGAGGGAAAACCATGTCTAGGCCAAGCTATCCATACAGCTGGTTTGCTGCTGAAGAATTATTTATTCTGAGGAGGCATATTGTCCTATTGTTGACTATTAGGTTGGGTTCATCTTGTTGCATTGTGGATCACCTTGGGTTCAATGAGAGAGAGACAGTTTTAAAGTTACAGTACAACAAGGATTACATCTGAGGACCCCAAGTGAGAGTTTAGAATGCCATAACCTGAGATAACTGTGGTATTTATGGCCTTCAGCTGTCTTGACTACCCTGGAGTAGTTTCTGTTTGCACAGAATGGCTCCTATAGTTCTACACAATTCCTGAACCTCTGTAGTTCAGTAGTCTATGAAAATGAACTGAATCTCAAGAAAGGATATGTAAATATGCCCAGCTGTAAATTGTTGCTCAGTAACAACACAAATAGCTTAAGGTGTTCCTTAGTGGGGAATGGAAAACTAAGAGATAGGTAAAACAGGAAGAGGATATGATTTCTTGTAGCCACCCAATTGTGATTCCAGCTCCTAACTTCCCTCTTGATCATTTCAATGTGTATTGTGAGTTTGGAGATACATTTTTCCTCACTGCTTGCTTTTCAAGCTATTTACAGCCCAGGAAGTGTTTCTGAGCTTGGCTGAAGTAATGCCAATGTAAACTACATTCCCTAGAATCTGTGGCAGTCAGTGCTCCCTGACCATGCAGGGGATATCCAGCAGTATACCATTCCTGACATATTTTTAGGCAATGAGACACATTTCAGGTGTGAATTACAGTGGTAACATACCGTTTTCCCTAAAATTCTTTGATAGCAGTGTGCAGACACTGGAAACTTTCTGCGCTGAGCTGGCAGATCTCAGTGTAAGCTGTGGACACTGATTTCTGGAATCTGTCTTGCCCTTATGCCATGGAAGTCTCATTCTCTAGCAGATTTCCAGCAGACAAGAGAGTTGCTGCTTTGTCCTAGCTAAATAAAAGTCATTCCCAGGTCCAATTGTATCAGCCTGACCAACTTCACAGTGATGAGTTAGAAATTGCTTATGAAGCAAGCATTCCTCTCTCCTTTTTACTGACAGTTGATTTTATAAGGGCTAATGCTGTAAGTTCTTATTACCATTGTAAAATTGTTACTGCGAAATAAAATTTGTTCCATTACACAGATAAATAATATACTTGAGCAGAGACACATTGAGGGGAAAATTTAGTTTATCTCATCAGTTCATCCTGTTGCAGTCTGTCACTTTACTTTCACTGGCTAAAGGAGGTCTATGATGGTGGATAATTTGTTACTTAGTTTTCAGCTTTTCAAAGTTCCCTATGTAACTGATGTCAGTGTCAGTCCTCATTACGGGCCATCAAAAAACCACAAAGTTTCCTGGAATATTTAGCTTTTAAGAATATTTTACTTGCTTTCACATCTCTATAGATAGCAAATAGATTCCACAACTGTTGTAAATAAATAGTTCCTTTACTCATCTGCAGGAACCTGTGTGTTTAAATAAAACTAAGAGCAAAAAATTTTTTTTGCAAGTGTAGTTTTGATACGAATAGCAATAGTGAGTAGAGAGCAACTTGGCAGAAGTTCCTTGCTAGGAGGCATTCTTGAGTCATATGTCCTCATATAAACTGAGTGTGTCATTAGATTCATGTGGTTTTGGCAGCAGGGCAGGGATCCTTTGTATCTTGAGCCAGGCTTAATGTGCATTCCCCGCAACTGCTTTCAGCCTTGGCCTCATCAGTTTATTAGCTGCTTTCTCATGGTGTTCTAGAGTGATAATTTTTAGCTCGGTACTCTGACAGCTATTGATGGGAACTTTTTTAGAGCCCATAAGCCTACTTATTGGCTGTCATATTCCTCTTCCTCAATCTCTCTCTCATCACATTCCTCTTCCTCAGTCTCCCTCTCAGTTTGACCTATTAATTTCATTTTTTTTCATAAATTAAATAGATAAATGATGAACAGAAGCCAACCAAGGAGTACTCAGAAAAGATTTGGTGAAGGTTTCTTTGGAGTTATGTTGCTTTGTTCACATAAAAGTAATTTCTAGCACAGCTGTTATTTTTAGCTGCTGCATCAGTTTATGGATGAAGTGTTCTTTTACAAACTTTGCAATACCAAAAAAAAAAATTTCCACAATCTTTCACTTGTGCAATAGGATTAATTTATATTTGCCTGATTGTAATATCTGCTGTTTGTGGGAACTCATGGGCCTTAAATTAGGTGTGATTTTTTTTGTTCCAAAACTGTAATAGATTTTAATGTTAAACTTTGCAAAGAATGAAACAAAGACATCAAGATCAAATAAGAGTGATTTCAAGTTCATAATACCTTCCATATGACTGCTAAATTGCTTGAAGATTAACTGTCAGCTCAACCTCCTTTTTAATTTGGTGAGTTATATGTAATGGAAGTGGTTGTAAATTGCTGCTGCTACTTTGCCTGTGTGGGGAATTTTCATCTGGGGCCATGTCTGACCTGCACAAAATTCCTGGAAAAGACAGAGTGTGCTTCAGGGTGGAAGAAAACTGGGCATGTTGTGCTCTGTCTTACTGCTGCAGAAAACAGGGGTTTACAGATTTTCTTACCTTATGCTGTTTATGCTATTTCTGATGAGAATCATCTTGATCCGTAAAAGAACCCACAGACTGAGAAGTGACCACACGTGCCAGAAGGACACTAGAATGCTTTGGTTTGTTTTGTTTTTTTTTAAATTGTTTTAAAAATATATCTCTGTTGTACAGACAAAAGTCAAATTTTTATTTTTTTTTGTATGGTTTGGGTTAAGTTTTTTTGTTTGGTTTGGTTTTGGGGTTTTTTTAAACCTCAATAGGTGTTCTGTTTTCTCACAAGTTTGATAGGAGGATATGTGCTTCTTTGGACACACATTTTTTAGTAGGGATTTGAAGATTTTGGGA
Source organism: Margarornis squamiger (assembly GCA_035222235.1). Lineage (NCBI taxonomy): Eukaryota > Metazoa > Chordata > Aves > Passeriformes > Furnariidae > Margarornis > Margarornis squamiger. The sequence continues at coordinate 84,464,654 of JAWWTY010000077.1, read as the reverse complement.
GGGGCCAGTGGTAGTTTTGGTAGCTTTTTGTTCTAGAGAAGCTTTCCATGAAACAGCTAACAAAAGCTGGACAAGCTGGTGGACTGAGATTGCATTTTGCCTGGTTGATTTTCCTGTTTGTTTTCCCCTTTTAATCTATTCACCTTTTATTACTCTCTACAGTGCGTCCCTTGGGCTCTGTCCCTTACAGCAACTGGATGGTTTTAGGAACTGTTACACTATATTTCCCAGTGGTACCCAGTGTTTTATGGAAGTTACAGTTTAACTCAGTGCTTTGGACACTCTCTCTTCCTCCTGCTAAAATGGAGACCCTTTACTTAACTGTCTGAACACCACATTTTCTGATTCCTGAGAGAAAAAACGTTGGGGTGGGACGTGGTCAGCAGATTGTCAGAGCAGCTTAAACTTCTGTGGCTGTATAAAACTGTCAGCACAGGAACTAAGATCTCATAACTGATGAACTTGTAACGAATCCCACCACACCTCTGAGGATAGGCAGCTAAAAGTTTTGGAAAGGGTAGAAAAAGCACTTGAACCTGCCAAAGGGAGAAGAAACAGAGAATGAATGACAGCAGGGGGAGTTGTTAGAGAAGTGAACTCCAGGTCAGGGTGACCAGTGAGCCCGGATAGAGAATGGCAAAGATGACTTTAGGGGAAATGACACTGGCAACTCAAAAACTAGCACTGGGATCTGCAAACAGTGTGTGTGAGTTGTGACCCCAGCAGAAAGGCCACCATACAACTGTTGGGTCATACTTTTGGAGAGAATGTTGCAATGCTTGTAGATTTTTAAACGGATGATATTTTCTGTCTTCTGACCAGAGTGCAGCTACAATAGGAGGAAGTGTGTGTCTGGAAACTTGATTCCCATTGCAGTTTCAAAAAAAAAAAACCTAAATAGGAGAGTGAAGAAAAGGCAAGGAATTAAAACTTTCAGTTTTAATTATTAGTTATTTATTAGCATTAACTTAAGCAACAGCTTTTGTATAGGAAGCTGAAATTAAATCTTATTCTCTCTTTCTTGTTTTTCTTCCTTTACTTAAAAAAAAAAAAAAAAAAAGAAAGAAAGAAAATAAAAGAAAAGAGAAAAGAAAAGAAAAAAAGAGAGAGAGAGAGAGAGAGAGACTTCTACTGTTTCTGGATTCTTTCACCTAGCTACTTCAAAGTTTTAGGTGAAGTTAGAAGCTGATCTCCTGCTTCTGTCAGCTGTTTAGTGTCCCTGCCTTTCCCTTGAGTAGGAGGTCCACCTCAAAACTTTGTACTTGATCTTCTACCTACTTAAGCTCATTCAGAAAATCAGCCTTGTAGCTCTTTGCAACCTTTTGAGCAAGTTTCTTTCTGTCTTATTTTACTTCCTTCCTGTTTTTCTTCTTTGTTTCTTAGATAAAATATACGATCTTTTTTAACGTCCTTCTACACCCATACTTCTCTCCAGCTATTTACCCCATGAAGTCCCACAGTCACAGCTTTGATTGTCCACAGAATTATTATGTTTTCCTGGGTTACTCTCCATATTTCTGGTATTTATGTCTAATATTTAAAGACTTTAATCAAAGTGTCCAGTTGTTCTCTTGCATATATCCTTTACCCTCTTGTAATTTATCTTTTTGTCTTACCTCAGATTCCAGTGTGCTATCAAGATCACATTACCCTTTTGACTTCTCTCTAGGCATTTTTTTCTGGTGTCCAGCAGATATTCAAGCTAATTCTTGTGCTAATCACAGAGGAAATAGATGCAGCAAATAAAAAAGGAGATCCTTTAAGGGTTAATATTTTACTGGGAAATGAATGGGGTGAGAGATATACAAATGCATTTCTGGCATAAGTTTCTTAAAACAGAGGGAAATTTGTCAGGGGAAGATGTATGCATATTAGTGTATAATCAATCAGTGGATGTAACAAGAATTTTATTTTTTTTTTCACTTGCTTGAAAAGTGACCAGTAGATTTCAGCTAGCTAAGACAGATTGCTTTGACAAATCTTTGGGAATTCTGGTATTTTTTCTCCCGGTTGTATTCTCTGGCAAGCACACAAAAGAGATGTCCTCTCTAACACCCAGCAGCTCAGCTTGCCTTTTGCATGTGGTGGATACGATTCTCCTTTCTGAATCTGCAAAACCTCTAAAATCTCCATTAAAATGCACTGTAAACCTACTCTCTTTGGGATTACTATGATGCTGTGAAAGGATGACTATAAAAGTAAAGCCAGGATAAATAAACCTTATTCCAAATGAGTGTGAATTGGCAAGCTTAAGAATCATTAATTTTTCCTTAGTGAAAAAGGAGGAAGATGGAAACCCACAGGAGAGAATTAGGTTGGTTCAACCAATACACCAGTGCTGCAACCCTACTCTAGACCTGTGTGCAATACACCCATAGAAAAATAAGGCTTTACAGCATGAAGATTTTATCAGCCTGCATTTCTGTAACAGAGTGCTTGTGAGTAGATGAAGCCAGAGGGAATTATTGGTGTTGTTCTGAATGAGTGTCACTAAGATCTTCATGCCCTACCTATCTGTGCCACATATAACAAATGTGTATCTATGAAAGAGGGGTCTGTATTTTGGTTTCGAAACCTTCTGCCAGCAAAGCCAGAACATCATGGCTCCTGTCACAAGCTCCTGTGGTGAGAAAAACAAAAATTAAAAGCAAGGTTTGGCCCTTTTCACCCCATCTGCAAGGAGAAAGAGAAGATCCACTGTCTCTATGCCTCTCTTCTACTGTCAGTGCCTGGCCTTGATAGGGGAAGGTGAAGAGAGCTCAGAACTCTCAGAACTCCAGGGATCTTTATTTATTTAGTTAGTTTACTTAGCATTTAACAGAAATATCTGTTCAGTGGTCCTGGAGCAGTATTAGGTGAGGACATGAATTGTTCAGTTTGAAAAGAACTGAGAATGTTTTTGTAAACCAGAGCTACCTGAAGTCCCAAGGATTGGCTTATTGGTAGGCAAGAGAGGGTAGCACAGACACTTGCACTCCATAGACTTCCACACAGGACACAGTCCTCCTCCACATCTGCAGCAACAGCTGGGAGATGGGCAGGACAGGCTGTGGTCCCACAAGGCAGAAAAACATCTTGCAGTTTCCTGCTCTTCATGGGAGTATTGTCGGTTTAAGTTATGTCTAGCTGGTACACAAACAGGTTTATAAATTCCAAATGGGCTCACTTTTGCAAAAACTAAAAGACTTTGAAGTAGAAACTCTCAGGACTCTCCTTAGTCAAAACCATGTTTTCTCTTATCCCAGGAGGAAACTAAAAGTTTCTGTCTCCCATTACTCTTAAGTTTCTACTTCCGCCCTTGAACTAAACTCAAATTCAGGACTGTGGATTGTTGCAGATCCAGGAAAAACTGTTTTCTGGTCTTGACTTCTGGCTAGTCAGAAGGAGTTTGCTTGCATAATCACATTGGAAGTAGATTTACTGGGAAGATTTGTATTTAGTCATAAGTTTTTGACCAGTGAATCTTCTAATGTGTTTCTGTAGGAAAACAAATTGCATTCAGCCTCATAAGGGACACAGATTTTTCCATCCCAGTCTTCTCTGTCTCAGGTTCACTTTGCTGTGGTGTGCCTGACACTGTTAGTCTTTCTCATTGTTTATGAGAGTCTGTTTTTGAAGAGTTTTTATTTACCAGCTTCTAAAAACCAAATCCTGTCTACAGATCACTCTAGGGTATCATCTTTCATACAGCTCAACAGATGACCCTAAGTAATCCTTGTGTGTGTGTCTGTGTCTGTGTCTGTGTATGTCTGTGTGTGTAATAACTGGTTAAAAGAGGACCAAAATTAGAAATGCGTTTGAGACTCTGGGGAAGCAGCAGAATCCCTGAATCTCTTTTCTAATGATGTTTCTTTGTTTGACTCTCATTGACTTTAATGAAATGCTGCTTGTTATCTTTCACAGTCTATAGTCTCTCACCTCTCTTAGAAATATTGATGATATAGTATTTCTATCCTCATGTGATTTTAAATACATTATTTAAAATTTTTAATAGACTCATTTTTGTTTTTAATCTGGTGCAGCTGAGAAATTAAAATTGCCAAGCGTTTCATTTTCTTCCTTTTTTTTTTCCTTTTTTTTTTTTACATACCACCTGTAAGGACCAGAAAAAAAATGTAAGCAATGTTCTTTCTCATTTTGAGAACTCTTAATTCTGTGTTGTTTCTTACAAGATGTTCTTTTAAAAAGCCAATAATTTGCTTTCTGGCATGATGTAAGTGCTTTGAAGTCTGAAATTAACAAGAAATAATGGATTTTTTTCCTAAACTGGTGTTCAATATGTAATATAAGTTTATAATAGGGCAAAGAACTTGGGGGGAAAGAAAAACAGAGAAAAATAATCTCAGATGCCTAGGAGAAATTCAGGTAGTACAGTACATTGTCGTGTAAGCACATCATTGCATCTGTGATGGCAGAGGCTGCTGGAAGGGGATGTGTACATCACCTGAAGGGAACACAGCACTTGCCATGAGCTACATGGCTGCCTGGGAACAGACCTGGGAAAGCTTACTTCCACTCTGCTGAGCCTGGCCCCAAGGCATCAAAGGTGGCTTCCAGCTCTCTTGGGTGATGTCTCTCAGTGGCTATCTGCACCATGAAGCTCAGCGTTGAAGCACAAGAGTTTATATTACACTTAAGAAATAGCCCTTAGCTACCTATTGCAGGTCTTCAAGATGAAAACTGGTTGGCTGTATGATGTGAAACATCAAGGCTGCCTTTTGTAGCTGCTGGTCCAGATGCAGGTTGATCGGCACCCTGCTCTTACCAGGGGGATCAGAGAAGCTGTCTCCATGACATCTACACTGCCAGGAGGATTGTGCAAGTGTGGAAATGCAGTGATTCACAAAGGTAGCACTTAGATATGTGCATAGGGGAAGCTGATGAACTGAGGCAGAGTCTGCCAATGGTGCTGAACTCTTTCCTGAGGTCTTTTATCAGGTCAGCAATTTCTAGATATGTATTTTGTTTGAGACCTAGACCATTTGGCAGACTTATTTCTGCTTAATTAGCTTCATGATTTAAAGCTATTTGTGGCCTCCTAATGAACTGGGAAAAACCAAGCAGTTGTTAGCAGCTGGCTGGGATTTTAACAGCAGCCATGTGCGTTTAGCAGAAGAGCAATAAAGTACTGAGAAAAAAAGTCTGGCAGTACTGCCAAGGGTCAGGGCATGCAAGGGGTATCTTCAGCCCTGTTAATGGCCATGAGCACAGAATAGAATTTCAGCTGGACATAAACAGCGTTGTTAAGTGATGGTGACAGTGAAGGCTTTGACAGAAGGCTTGGGTTTGCGCAGAGCCCCATACCCTGTGCAAGAGGATTTGAACTAAGAGGCTAGATGTGGACTGGAGTGGCTGAGGATATGTTCCCATTAGATTTTTCACAACTCCCCAGCCCTGCCAAATTTTTGAGGGAAAATTTGTCAAAACCCTTAGGCACTGAGTTGCCCAGCTCTACTACACAGCCCTGTGAGGTTTCACTGAGAGGTGGATGTGACCACTACCTGATGGTTGTAAATGTACTTGTTCTAGTTGTTCCTCTGGCTTAGGGCTCAGCCCTCTGAACAGGTTTTGCTCATCATCAGTTTGATGCTTTCTCAGGCAAAACAAATGAGCCTATATCCTGATTTCCTTGTGATCTGGAGAAGGTGTCCACCAATCTTTAACAGTATGTTGCCATCCAGGTGACAACCTCCCAAAGCCTGTTTCTTCTGATATTCCTCCTTCATATAGTGGTTCTCAGTTATTTCTGTGATGTAGATTTTCACAGAATTATTTTGTCCCCTTCTGAAACTCCAGATGGCAAATCTGCTCCATTTATCATGAAGATTTTTAGCACTAGTCTGTCAAAAGGTATAATATATTCTTATAATTAAGATAGGTATATTGAGGTGTGGTCTGTAAGAATTAAGGCTCCATTTTATCCAATCTGCAATTTAACAAAACTCAGCATGGAGCACAGTCTCAGCATGCCTACTCTTTGTAGCTGACTCTCCTGTTTGGACTATATATTCCTAAATTTAGAGATAATGGAGAACAGTTACAATATTGCTGATCTTGTGCTTCAGTGTTGACTACTTTAGGAAAAGAAGCAATATATATGAAAGAAACTATATGTAGTCCGGTGAAAATGCTGTTCAGATGCATAAAACACTTGGCTGGCTGAGGTACATGTAGGAAGGCTGACAGCAGGGACTAAGAGCATTCTCTTAATATTCTAGCTCTTTAAGACTCCCTCCCCATCTTTGCTTTGGAGAAAGATTTTTTCCCTGTGCCACAAACATGAATTCTTTTGTGAGAGTCAGATTACATTTTGGATGTACACGATAAAAGGTGAAGAATTACCTTACTGTTTGTCAGTGATTTTGAGGCCAGTATGAAGTGTTTCTGACTCTGGGTTTAGGTTTTTCAATCCATAAATGATCTTCACATGTCCTCTTAACCCATATTTGTGGGACATTTTGGTGTCTTTGAACTAAATTCACCCTGGAGAGCTGTACACACTTCCTTTTTCTATCTCAGGTGCTAATTACATTATGTGGAGTCTTCTCCAAGGATTAGTGCTGATATTTTATTTTTATGGATGGACGGATTTCTTATATTTTGCTTTAATCAGGTTGATATGCATGTAATACAATGACCTTTACTTTAATGTGGTTTTATTCAAGTGGTCTGAAAAATATGTCTGCAGCCACTAAATAATACCCTAGTGTGGTTTTGTTATGAAAATGGTACTTAAAGCAAACAGAAATAGCAAAGAATAACTGCATTACTGTGGGAAGTTAAATGTATCTGTTCTTGGTAGGCTTTCATAGTTCAGGCCAGGGTTTCTTAGGTCTGCTTCTCAAGTAATTTTCTGGGGCCCCACAGCAGCAGAGCCCCTTGCTAAACCAAGGAAAATATCATAAGAAAACAAAGCACTGTGTAGTGTTTTTAACATCTGAGCTACTTTAGGCAAAGGCATGTAGAAATTGAGAATTTGTCAGTCCCTTTGACTCACTGACAGTGCGACTGGGGATGCACCTGTCACCCACAGGCACTGAAGGTCTCTAAGGTAAGGGAGATGTCTTCTCTGCAAAACTGAGTTTGCCCCCATGACCTCCAGGTGTGACAGTGGCTGCTGCTGTTTTGGTAACAGAAGATTTGCATTCTAGTATGAAAACTAAGACACTAGTAATCTGCTTTTTCTCACTGCAACCAGAAGTACTCTTACCCCAACTAGTTACCTATCTTTTATTCATCAGGTGTCCGTGAGTCTTGAGAGGCATGCCAGGAAAGCTGACTTGAAAATCATAATCTCTTTTAAATGCCCACTTTGTACTGCTAAATAACCCTGATGAAAGGATTGACAGATTTTTCATGTATTTGAGGATTTTTTGCCTCTTTTGCTCCCATGGTTTGTATCTTTCCCCATTTATTTATCTGGCTAGTTTGGAAACAGACTTCTTTCATGAGTGGAGGACTTTACCACCAGAGGTTCTTCTCCACCTTTTATTGACTGTGGTTTTAGTTTTAATTTTCCTTCCTTTCCCCATGCTTTAGTATACAACTTTCTGACAATTCTTGACTTAGATATCTACATTTTGAAAGTCAATTGTACTTTAAGAAGTGTCTTTTGGCTTTCAGTGATAATAGTCTAATCAACCTTGACTGCAGTTTCAACCACTGTCCTTCAAGTCGGTTGGGTTGTCTTTATCTATTTATCCATGATGTGTACTTTTGGTTTTTGCAAAGTCTTCATCCTTTTCAGATTATTGGCAACTGCCAAACAATTTGACTGAGCTTCTTCTGAGAGAGACAGCAGCAATGGAGAGGATGTCTTATGGAAACATATTTTCACAACCATTTTTGTTGGAGTCGGATAAACCAGCTACAGCAAAACCTTTTTTCTTCTGGGGTCAAAGTATCTTCCCCAGATCATTCTGGAGCCCTTCCTTTGGGAAGTGGCTCTTTGGCCTGCCTTTGGCCAAATGTGTACCCCAACTTTTTTCACCACTTTTTTTTCTGTTTTCCTTCTAGAGAGAACTCTCATATAAAAAGGAAATCTGTGACACTATATGGAGTGCAAGGCTCTTCGGCTTTCTGTAATGCAGCTTCATAGTCAGACTTTGAGGAAGCTGAAAGAGTTTTAAAAGTCCTCCTACAAGTGCTGTTGTCAAAAATTACCTTACCTCCAAATGACATTGTGTGTGTGTTTATATCATCCCTTATAAATCCAAAATGTCTATTTTTAAATCCTTGTCGTCCCACTCTGAGAGTATTTCAGCCTGGTGGAACTTTGAACCACTCTGAGTTTTTTAGTCCACTTTAGTCTAACTAATTTGTGTCAGCCTGTAATCTCTCAAAGTCTAAGAGAGGTCAGCTTCATTTCTGCACAGTACAGCTGCTTGCTCCAACTGAAATTTATGTCAGCCATCAAAAGTACAGATTCTCACAAATGTTACTTTTTGCTCTTTTATTTTTACTTGCCTGACAGTGAAGTCACCATAATAACTCTTTTTTCCTGAAAATCACAGACAGAAATGGGATTTTAAAACATAGTTAATACCTGTCCTGAAGGTGGGTGTCTTTCATCTATTGTTGATAGACATTCATAGCTGTTAAATCTGGAAGACCATTGTGGTTCTGGAATGTGACTTAATAATTCCTATATTAGTATCAATATCTTGTGGTGGGATGCAGATGTATGATTGTGAGTCAGCTTAATTCTTTTTGTAACCAGTAGGTGAACTGATGTCCTTTTGTGATACTCAAAAGTGTAATGAACAATGGGTGTTCTCCATTGGAAAAAACTCTCGAAACTTTACCAACTTTGATAGAAAGCATAAGCATATATCATCGCTTGCACAAATGTATATGTGTGTATAGACTGGGGAAAGAGAGGCTGGAGAGCAGTGTTGCAGAAAGAGACCTGGGGGTCCTGATAGACAGCAAGTTGAATATGAGTCAGCAGTGCCCTGGCAGTCAGGAGGGCCAACCATGTCCTGGGGGGCATCAGGCAAAGCATTGCCAGCCCATCAAAGGAGGGGATTGTCCTGCTCTGCTCTGCACTGGGGCGGCCTCACCTGGAATATTGTGTGCAGTTTGGGGAGCCACAATGTAAGAAAGATATTAAGCTGTTAGAGAGTGTCCAAAGGAGGGCAGTGAAGATGTGAAGGGCCTGGAGGGGAAGCCGTATGAGGAGTGGCTGAGGGTGCTTGGTCTGTTCAGCCTGGAGAAGAGGAGACTGAGGGGAGACCTCATTGCAGTTACAACTTCCTCATGAGAGAAAGAGGAGGGGCAGGCACTGATCTCTACTCTGGGGTGACCAGTGACAGGACCTGAGGGAATGGCCTGAGACTGGGTTAGGGAAGGTTTGGCTTGGATATTAGAAGGAGGTTCTTAATCCAGAGGGTGGTTAAGTACCGGAACAGGCTCCCCAGGGAAGTGGTCACAGCACCAAGCCTGTCTGAGTTCAAGAAGTGTTTGGACACATGGTGTGATTGTTGGGGTGTATTGCACAGGGCCAGGAGTTGGACTTGGTGATCCTGATGGGTCCTTTCCAACTCAGTATATTCTGTGATTCTATGATTATATTTGCTTGTGTCACCATGAAAAGAAGCAATTATAACTGCAGACCACTGGACAGAAGAGAAGCAAGAAGTCAAGCAAAGCAATCATTAAGTGAAAACCCTGAGAGATGAATGGAAACCTCACAAGAGAGGGATTTGAGTTCATTGTCAGCTAGATGAAAGTCGAACACAGTGAGCAAATAAGCTATCTCCTACTGTGTTCAGGGAAATAGATTTTCTAGTACACTCATTGTAAATAACAAGACTGTGTAAGAGATGCGCATTCTCTATATCAGCTTCTTGTTCAGAATAAAATGACATTTTGACCCTGAATTTCTGCTAAGTTCTTGGGTCAAAAGGGAGTAACAATATTTGTGCTCAAACAATCTGGTCCTGATCTTAAATGTATTTACTGCTAGAAAATCTGACACCTTGTGATAAACTGTTCAAATCATTACATATCCCCACTGTTTAAAAACATTTACTGTAGTTATAGGATTTCAAAGGGAATTGAGAGTGGCCTGTGGGAAGAGCTGATGAGAAGTCTGTAATTATCTGCATTTGGAAACAAATGAATCTTTGGAAGCCTTTTGCACGTACTGTTTGCTTTTTATGCATGCATATTTGTTTTTTTCTTTAGGTTAAAATCTTTTTCTTGGAAAATCTTGTCTCTTTATTTGACAGGCTACCCCTCACACTGTCCCCCTAAAAGTCAATCATTGACTCTTTCTCTTTCATTTTTACTTGTAGACAAAAATGTTTGGATGAAGATTTTGACAGTAGTCAAGAAATTTTGAAGGTGGTAGACACTTTCTGTGAAAACAGTTATTTCTGTAAACCTGTTTATTTCAGTCTAAGCCTTTCTGAATAGTATCAGAATTCATTTCTACCACTGCCAAAATCTGAATTCTGGAGGTGTCAGTAAGCACATCTCTTATTGGAGTTTTATTTCCATGTTATTTGATTTCTGAAGTCATGCCAAACAAGATAAGGAAAGAACAAGTAGAAAGGAATAAACAGAGTAAGGAGAGCAAAATAAAAAAAGAAAAACATGTTTTCTGGAGAATAGTAGACACAGAGTGGATCTCTTTATCTGCAGAATGGTAGAGTGGTCTTGGTTAGTAGCTAGTGAAAGGCTATTTCCTTCTCTTTTTTTTTTTTTTCTTGATAGTTGATTTCTCTTTTGTTTTTTTTTTTAAATTCTTTTATTCCCTTTTATGTCTTATCTGCTTACTTTTCATTCTCTGTCCCTCCTTTTAGGGGAAGTAATTTTAGATGCAATTCTTCACTGTTGGCTTGACAGACTCTTAGCCCTTCATCAAGTTCTTCAAAGTCAAATATATATTTATAGCAAGTAGAACAGAGCTGCTGTGTGGATTGGCTTTGTTGGGGGTTTTCCCTAACTTCCAAATGACAGGTGCAGTTCATGCCTGTACTTTCCAAACTTGCTGTTCATTGGTGGTTATATATAAGTGTGTATTAGTTGATTTGTGCTATTAATTTATCTATTCATTCTCCATTATCTACAAAATTGAAGTTGCAAAGAGTTGTCCCTAGGTTTCATCTTGGCTAATGGAGTCTTCCATTGCCAGTGAGTAGCTGAAATGTTCCAGAAAAACTTTAGGTTGCCTCTCTATGACAGAACATGCTGTCATGGTTTAACCTTGGGCTGCAGCTAAGCACCATGCAGCCACTCACTCACTCTCCTCCCAGTGGGATGGGGGAGAGAATCAGAAGTGTAAAGGTGATAAAAAACTCATGGGTTAAGTGATGCAGGTAAGGTAAAACAAGGAATTCATTCACCACTTCACACAGACAGGCAGATGTTCAGCCATCCTTAGGACAGCGGGGCTGCATCCCATGGCACAGTGACTTGGGAAGCCAAGTGCCATCACTCTGAACATCCCCTCCTTCCTCCTTCTTCCCCCAGCTCTATAGGCTGAGCATGATGTTATATGGTATGGAATGTCCCTTGGGTTGGTTAAGATCAGCTGTCCTGACTGTGTCCCCTCCTGACTTCTTGTGCACCTTCAGACTCCTTGCTGGCAGGAAGAGGTGAGAAGCCAAAGAATCCTTGACTCAGCAAACAAAACAGTAGTGTGTCATGAATATTATTCTCATATTAAATCCAAAACATAGCACTATATCAGCTACTGGGAAGAAAATTTACTCTAACCCAGTCAAAAATATCATACATGCTAATGACTTCATGTGGAGTGGAAGTAGTTCACATGTTTTCTAGGCCACACTCACACAGGCACCAAGGGTTTATTTTGTTCATTCTCTTTCTCCCTCTCAATTCACCGTGTGTTTCTTGCTCATCTTTGTCTCTTCCTTGGGCTCTCTGCCATTCCCCAGTCTGTTCCAGAAGCTCTGTGTTATCATGTCATCATGTTTGCTAATCTTTTCTTCTCAGCCATCTGGAAGATAGAAGTTCTTTTGCTGAGTGTCTAAACAAAACAGACTTCTCCTTCTGTTGTCCCATCAGTGACATCTCAAGTTAAATCCTTCATTGGTTTAGCTTGGTCCTGATCCTTCAGGGAATTTTTCATTAAGAATTTGGCCTATAGAAGAGAAAATCCACTGAAGTTTGTGTGATGAGAGAACAATTTCCAATGGTACTGTGATAGGATTTTACTTACCCCTTTCCAGTGAGATCTCAGTTGCAGTACTGTGCTTAGCTTTTACCAGCACTTTGACAAAATTGTAGGTAAATCAGAGGAGGTCCAGAGTATGAATGATAAGAGACTTAGAAGTGACTGATGAGGAAAACATTAGGAACTTTCATGTTTTTTTATCCTCCTCCAAAAAAGAGAATATGGTCTATACTAATGGCCTCAAGTATAGCAAGGTCTGTTATAAAGAGGTCAACAGTGACTTGTTCTGCAGGTTTGTGATCATAGGCAAAAAATAAGCAGCGAGTTTGTGGCAGAAATTAACTCCTATACTAGAAAAAGTGTATTTATAAGGGTAGCAAAGTGGTGAAACAGACTGACTAGAAGGATCGTGAACTTACCTCCGGAAGAATGGATGTAAGACAGTCTTGTCATAAATACGCTAGGAAATGTTTTGTGTGCTTTGTGCCAGGGGACTTTTTCCATCTCTGCAGTTCTGTGGGGAGGAGAGAGTGGTTACGCTGGAGGCACCACACCAGCAGTTGCCATCAGCCTGTTCTTTGATCTGTAGGCAGTTCCTGTTCTGGCTGAAGCTGATGACAATACTGACAAGTTGCCATGAGCTCAGAGTGGCCCCATTTCCTACACCAACATTAACAAGCTGCTGCTCCCTCCTGCCTGGAGTATCCCCTTACATTCTGTGTTGTTCAAGTGTGGCTCTGTTACCACTAAACAGACAAAGAAGTGATGTTAGGAGAAGAGAAGGCTTGATTTTGTTCCTCCTTCACTAGTTAGTAGCCATCATCATTATCACAAATCTGGATGTCAACACATAGCTCAATCAATGAGGAACACTGAAATACGTTCTGGCCCACATTCAGATGGACAAAATGCTACCTTGGTCCTAGAGCCAATCAGTAGGAGTTACAACCCACTTCAGAAGGGGAAGGTAACCCAGATTCTTGTCAATAAATACCTTGGGGTGGATTAGAGTGAAATGACACTGAGTAATTGGTGTTTGTAAACATGTAGGGTTTATTTTAGAACAATTTTGTTTCAAAGGTAAACAGGTATGTTGCAGTTTTTGGCATTATCATCCATAGTTTATTATCTATAATAATACAGCAATATTAAAGCATAATACTTAAGGGAATGTATCAGTGAGAGAAGGAAAAAGAAAGCATAAGGGTCCCAAGATATATATAGTCACCACCCACTGAATCCAGTGATGAAACTCAGTAGTTGCAGCTTCCATGTCTGTTGGTTGAAGTGCTGGTCACAGTCCTGTTGAAGGGATGGTCTTAATCTGTTGGGGCTGGGGGAGCGCCCCACAAAACTCAAAGATTTCATGAGTTATTGTACACTTCTAACTCAGGTGGCAATGTCTTTTACCTCCCCTGGAGTGGGAAATTTTACAACAGATAGTGTCATGAGACATGTCCTGGGACATGTCATGTGTCTCTGATGCCTCCTCAGACTCAGCACAGATAATAGCCCAGGCCAGATGAAGGTTTTACAGCAGAGTCATCATGAAAGGGTGGACATTGGTATGATCAGAAGGATTACCCCACCTCACAGCATTTGCCTCTCATTGGCCTCTTCCCTTATCTGGAAATCCAGTTTGTAGCTTCAGGTATGCACACCCTTCTGCACCTGGGACAGCTGGACAGTGGCACCCACTTATCTGATATGAAGGTCCCTTCACAGTAGGCATATTCAGGGAGGGGTGGGCTTCACTGGGTGAGCAGCTATCTCTTTTCGGTCTGCTACAATGGACAAGTCTTTTGATGATCTTAAAATTTGCAAGCCATTAATTATTTCAGTCTCTGGCAGTAGGACAGAGTGGTGACATTCAGGCTGTCTGACTTTGTGCTCCTGTGTCTTTGCCAAAGACATCCTGGTATCTTCACCTTAGCACACCTTGTGGAGTCCCAGGATCACTGATTCAGGAAGCTTTCTCTATGCGTTAAAAAAACCCTGTTTCTGGCCAGGGTTCATTTCTTCTAATTATTTTTTTTTTTTTCTCTCTTATAAACAGTGAGAACTCAGGATTTATACACCACTGCTATGGTAAATGTTAGCTCTTCAGTTATTGAACATTTGCACCCTACTCTGTAACACTTCTTTACCTAAGAATGGTGCTGTTTGGATTCCCTTGGTTTGCTGCTGTTAAAACTGTGCTTCTAGTGAAAGTAGGATTTTGGTATCTACAGACCTGAGCTGCTAATGTTTCATTCCTTTATTTTTCTCATAGAATGGATTAATTTACATGTTTTCATTCTTGTCATTCATTAAAAAGTCTGTACCTGTGGTTTTTTTCATTTTATGCTGCTACTTATTTGGGCAGGATTGCTTTATAGTCCCTTTCCCCCAGTGGACCACCAACCAGAATGGCAATGGGAAAGTGTAGGAGAGAGTCTGTCACTTTACCTAGGGAACCTTACAGATCAACAGCCACCCTGCTGGCAACTTACTTGGTGTGTGCATTACTCTGCATGTGATCATGCAATCCTGTCATGGCCAACAGATGAACTAGTCCATTTGTCTTATCTGCAGGCATGAGTGAGATCTTCCTGCGGAGCTGTGAAGCCTTGAAGGAGGAACTGCCATCAACCATCCCAAAAAGTCCTGCCTGTCACATCACTCAGTGAAGTATTTTTTATGGGGAAGAGCAGTCGAAACACATTCACTTCTTAAAGCACCTGCTGCTTGTAGAGCATGGCTTCCCTGACTTTGACATGAGGACACAGTCCTAGCTCTGCTTTCTGTGTCAGAAATACAGACACCAGAGGGACAAAATAAACCAGAAGAGTGGACAAGTGAATTAAGAGAATGGAAGTGGGAAGTGATGCAAGCATCTGTGGGAAGGGGAAGGTGGTAGAGACACTTGAGAGAGGAGAACCTGAATGAAAGCCAGAGATGCTGTGGCAGGATAGCCCACCCTGATAAGGCCTAGAATCCAATCAGAGAATAAATACATGCCAAGCCTTCATGTAAGTTCAATTGTTGGTGCCAGGGTGCTGTCTTGGTGTTGATTTATTCTAAAACCAGCCTGGTTCACCAGACTTCAAATACACATCCTGATTTTTGAAGCAGGATTTGACAGATAAGCTAGTCTGCTAGCCAGTAAATCTGTGACTATCAGTCCATCATATTACAACTCTAAAAACCCAGTCTAACTTTCATATGGCTGCTTCTTCCACATATTTCCTTGAAGTGTGGAGCTTCTGCCATGAAGCAGGGGTACCTCTTCATGGTTACTCTGCAGGGGTTAATAGAGAGAGATCTGCCTGCTATCTCATATGGTAAGTTATATCAATCTCTACTTAATGATTATTTCTTTTGCCAGCTTTGATATAATTGCTTTAATATAATTGCTTTGTTACAGTGTACATACTATTTTATGTTACGTGATACCCTACTAGTAGATTTTTAGCTTTTGCACTGTGTAGTAAATAATTCTGTTTAAGATATTTCATCTGTTCATTTGTCATAATAAATAATTTATTTTATATAAATAAATCCATTTTGCCATTTTAAAAACCTACAGGACAAAATTATTTAATCACACCTCTAAAACTTCTTAAATTGAAACTTTTGACATAGTCTGAGGTTAAGATAGGATTCAACTGAACCTAAACCTTTCTCTGAGGAGGAGTTTAGAAAGCAAGGGAGTGCTCTGTGCACCTCTTGACTCAATGACAAGGTTTTTACTCTCCCATGACAGACATAAGGAATGAAAAACCAAGGGAGTGACTGACAAATAGCCAAGTGGACACATGGTGAACTCTCAAATAAATTTAAATATTAATATATTGTTTAAATGTTGTGTTTCTGTTTTACCTCTCCTGATATTTTCTGTAAATTCAACTTTTAAAAGCCTTCTTCAGGAAAAGGGGTTAAATAGTTAACCAAGTCTTGTTATTAGAAGGAAAAAATTCATCAGCCTTTCACAACTTCTTTCACAGGTGCAAATGTTTAGAAGGAGGCATATTTTTCATTTTTCTTTTTAGTTGCTGTGCTCACCTTATGCTACTTCCTTGAAAGAGGATCTCTAGCCAACCATTACCTTCTCCGCTAGCTTTCTTTCCAGTGTTTCTAAGCCCGGGCACTTTTCCAGTTCTCTTCTCTCATTTTAAAAAGTAACTTCTGTAGTTACATATGCAGAAAAGTAATCCTTCTGATACCAAACAGCAATATATTTTCAGGAATGACTGTTTAACCGCTTAAAAAGCAACAGTTCATGTTTCACTATTGCTTTAAAAAAATGTTTTGTCAGCAGGTCTCTGTGGTTATTATTTTTGGAACATTCTAGAGCATGATATTTGGTGTGTTTGTCTTTTTCTTTGATGATTCTTTCAGTAGTTATAAAATGTCTGCAAAACCCACATTAAAAAATTTTAGCTAATGAAATAGTGAAAAAGCAAGGCTGTGAGGGTAAGAAGCAGACCAGGTGAGCTGAGAGTCCAAGAAACTGGGTGGTTTGGGAAAGTAGTTTGATGGCTGGAAATTTTAAGACAAATTAGGAGAAGTCCTGGGATCTAGACATGCAGTCTGTACAGAATATCTTTGTCTCGTGTTCTCCCACCCTATGGATGAGTAATCTCTAGTGATGTCAGTGGGCGTTATCCCCATGTCCTAAGGGTAATAGATTGGGCCCCTGTAGTGTAAGTAATGCCTCATTTTCTCTTAAGCTGGAAAATCATCTGAGTCTCCCTTAAATGTTTCACAAGGGGGCTGAAAGGGAGGAAGAAAAGTTTAATATTCCTTTCTAGTTGCATCACTTACATGTTTCTCGGTTGAACTGCAGAGTACAAAGACAGATTTGGAATTGTTTAAATGACAACAGAGTTATGGCTTAGCTTCTCAAATATCTTGGCTGCTCACATAATCAGTCTAGCTGCAGTACTCCCCCCAACAACAGCACTCATGGGAGAGTAAAGGGTAAAGAACATGAACAGCCTGAAGTAGTGACTGTGTTCTTGGCAGGAAGGTGCTAGCTGTCATTGGAAACAAGTTCAGAATTTGTGGTAAAGATCTTCCTAAGGAAAGCAAGTCTTCAGAAAGGTTATAAAAGGAATGCAGCAATTCTTTAGTGTTTGCTAATTACGTTTATGCTATTGTAAAAAAAGTTAGTTCAAAAACTACTTCTGGCAAAGAAATCCCTTGTTCTATACAAAGATACACATGCAAAATTTTGGAGAAAGAAAAGGTGTCCTGATTCTTTAGTTTCATGAGCCTTGAGTGAATTTAATTAAAAAGAAGGAAAAAAACCCAAAAAAACAGCTTGTGCTCAGAACATGAAAGCCTAAACCTGTGAACCTTTTATGAGATAAGAACATGGGAGCTTCACTGTAGGAACCTTCCAAGAAAGTTCTGTAGCTTTCTAGAGGAAGTCTGTCTCTGAGCTAGAGGCTTTTCAGATGTTTAAAGGCCTATCTTTCATGTAAATGCTTCCTTTCATTTTAAAAGGAAGACATGGGAGGCTGGGAAAGACGGGGAGAAATGACTAGAACAAATGTTAACTTTGCATATCCCAAGTGGGAGCAACACAGAAATAACTTCAGAGCAACATAGGGAGTTACTTCAGACCTGACTCTTCCAGGAGCTGAAGCTCTGCCTCATGCTAAACAGAGGTGGCTGTATGTCAACTCTGGCACTTGCAGAATGACATAGTGGGTAAAAATGAAATTAGGAAGGGTGCAGAGTAATTAATTGCTCCCACTTTTTCATTGCATGACCTCCTTTCAAGAGCAAAAGGCTCCATGTTACAATTGATTACGTCCTAACTGTCCTACAGTTTTGGCCTGAGCTTACCAGAGTTGACTCCAAGTAAGAGTATTTCTCTTTGATGTGAGTAAAGCAGATCCACAACCCATGCATACTGAAGTCTAATAAAATATATCCTTTATTCATAACTGCCTTTGCAGCATTACTGCAGCAACTCAGATTTAATTTGCTGGTGGGAATGATTTGCATGCAAAGCACAAGTACTTCAAAATATGTGAAGATAAGAGACTCCTGTAAAAATTAAGTGGCCTACAGTCCACAGGATAACTGTGGTAGCTTTTGCATCCTGGTCAGGAACCTCAGAGATGTGCCAGACTGAGAGAGCACTCCAACTGGAACAGCACAAAAATAAGTCTTCAATGAAAGCAATTGAAATAACACTAAATAAACTGTTTTAATGGAGCTCCAAAGAGACGTGTAAAAGTCATTTGAAGGCCTGTCACAGTTCCTCAGGAGTCCCTTCGCAGCCCTCCTGCTGTAAGCTGTTCAAATCTCTTTACAGGACATTAGAGGTAAGTGCAGCAGTCTTATACCAGGCCCTTTGAAAAACTAATAAAAATATTCTCCCTGTGAGAGGAACTCAGTGCTGCTAGGAGAGGAACTGTGTGCTCCTTGGTCTGGCAGTCATTTGTTTCTTCAGCTGGGATAAACAAGAGTCTAATAATTTGCAAAGCCATTGTTAATAGTTGCATTCCCTGTGCTTGCCTCTTAGCAGCGAGAGGCATCCACTAAAATGTACTTCTCAAAACCAGGTCTAAATAATACAGTTCAGTGCCCCAAAAGCCCTTTTTCAAATTCTGGCCTCCACTGGGTAGATTACATTGTATCTTTTGCCAAGTAGTCCTATCCTGTGAGGATGTGAGCATGGGTGTAAGTGCCTGACGAAGTTCTGGTCCTTTTTTTGTCAGCATCAAACCTGTGCCATATGGAAACACAATGAAGTGGGATGCGGGGAGCAGTGCCTTTCCACTATGGTGAAGGCTCACCTGGGAGAGCATAGTTCCTGTAACATCTGCAATGGGTGGCAACCTTAGAAATTAACAGTAGATTACCTCTGCTAAGGAAACTGCTATTCTCCCTTGCCACATGGTGTGCACCTAGACCCATAGGAAACTTGTCTAAGAGGATTTTTGTCAAGGTCCATAAAGCCAACACAGCAGCATTCAATCTTCTTTCTCCCAGGAGTGCTGGAACCAGGTTCTGTAACTGCAGAGATGACCCCAGAACAGCTGTGAAGGAAAGTTCATCTCTGTTACTGATGCTACATATATATTCTTACGTTGTAAGTAGAATATGAGAAGATTCATGATGTTCTAAAAAGACATTTTGAACTAATAAATACTTTGCGCAGATGATCAAGAGCCCAATTTGCACGATATTTAAAACAAATATTCTGAGAAAAGGATGTTCATATTAGTTTAATTTTCACTTTATCATCTGCATTTTAACTTTCATTTTAATTTTACTATTCTGATATTTTTTAATGCAGAATATTTTCATGCATGCAAATAAAAAATTTGGTAATTTTCTTACAAAAAAAATAAACGAATGTAGATTTTCTGCTAAATGTTTTAGTTCCTACCAGAGCAACAATTTTATATGAAGTAGTTCTGATGGGAAGATTTCAGGTGTCCCTCTTGACAGTCATTTGGGATACATACTTTACCAAAAAGTGAAAGAGCCTTGGAAAAAGTCCTCATGAATAAGGTCAAAAAAAAATCCTTTATGCCATAATTGCTGCATTCTGTAAATACCATGTGTTTTAGAAAGAAATTATTTAAGTTATGGTTTGGAGGCATTTTAAAGTTGGGGTTTTTTTTAATTTCTCCCTCTCATCCTATGCTCTGCTTAATGCCATAAGCAGAGCTACATATCCTAAACTGGGAGGAAATTATTAAACAAGCTAATTTTAGGCTTCTCAAAGTTAAGTTGTTTTCAGAAATAAAAGTTTGAAGATGTTAGACATTAGGCCAAGCTAAAATCAGGGGTACTTGGAGATGTGGGGATGTGGGGCATGGGAAGCAGATGCTGATCTGTGTAACATCTGACCTGTGTCTGGTGGCAGGGGATTAGTGTTTAGGATTCCAGTAAAAAGGCTTATCTTTTAGTAGGGAAAAGAGACACAACACAATGGCCGAAAGGACAGCAGGCATTGGGTTGCCTGGAGCCCTGCATAACCATAGAATAACTTTCTCACAGGCACTGGATTAGCAGGTTTGCACTGAGAAGAGTGAAATAAATCAGTGTTTATAGCAAATGCATTCATCTCATGGCTGCTGCTGTTTTAGTTCTGAATTTGTATGCACACATGATTCTGTTTAGATCCAGACAGATGGAGAAAACTTTTAGCTGTCATTTTTGTTACATTTTAGACAATCAAAGTATCTCCCTGTGGCCTCTTCTGCTGCACCCAGCCCAGGATATGGATCACAAGTGGCCTATAAAGATATATGTCTGTGCTGTGTGATTCTGTATCTTTATTTTTACTATCTGCCATAACCAGTAACAAAGAGATTTGTGCAGATGACTATCAATAGTTGCTGGAAAGAGAATGAAACCCCAAAGTACTTATAAACCTGGTATCTCCCCTAGCAGGTTGGCTGAATTTGAGCTGTGATCTCATTTCCTCTTCTCCAAGTGCAAAACATGTAAGATGATTAACAGAGTGGATGGCATTGCCACAGCCTCCCAAGGCATCCACGTTTTATCTTCACAACAGCTTCTTCTCACTAGAAATAAGGGGTGAGAAAAGAGTAATAGACATCTGTTGTTTGTATTTTCTAATGCCTTGGGTGGGCAAATCGTGCTCCCCACTGCCTTTGCACTGATGCATAATCATCCATTTGATTGTATTATGATGAACCACTGCAGAGAAAGGGGGCATAAGATGTCTGCACATTTGGAAAATGGGGAATTAAATCACTGGAGTAGTTTGAAGATCTCAATGTATGTATATGCCAATGTTGTCTACTGCTTTGGGGCTGCATGTGGTGACATGTCAGGATCTATAATTCATTGTGATTTTAAAAAGGGCAAGAGGATCTTAAAACCTATATGTGTTGAAGAAAATGTACCATAGTAGTGATGCAACAGTTCAGAAAAGGACTCAGGTGACATTTTTTTCTGTGTTTATCTCAGTATTTGAGATGAAAGCAGGACAGTATTGAGTTAAAAATTGGCAAAGGGAATGAGAGGGAGTGGATTTCGAACAGGGCTTTGGAGGTCATTCTTTGTCTTTTTGCTGCTGGGGCATAGGATGCTGCCCCTGTGTGCCTGGCACCCGGTGATGACACGTGTGTTGCAGTTGGGTACAAAGCACATAATTACCCTCGTGGTCTGCTAGCAAATGCTGGGTGCCTCTCCACTGCACCCCTGCAAAAGCCCTGTGCTCTGTCAACCATTCTTCTGTGCAAAATGCTTTTGAGCTTCCCAGAATAATTGGATGGGAGGATTACATGTTGAAGATGAACTTGGATTTGTTCCATTCGAACTGTAAATGCAGGGGATATTTAATGGTCCTGTGCTGAAAAGAGCCTATTACCTTGTAGCTATTGTACAAGCAAGTCCTTACAAGATAAAATACAAGAGAACTGAAGGAAAGCTTAGATGATTCATAGGTTTAGGCGATTAATAAGCTGAATAATTTAAAAGAAATTATCTGAAAAAGTAATTCTCAAATGCACCCGTTGTATGCCTGTTCCTGACTCAGTAGGTGTAAGAGCTATTCTTCGTCCTCCTGTGCTTCTCTCTTCCCTTTGATTTTTCCAGGGAATTCCTTGTATAGTCTTTAAAGGCTAAAGGCCAATTTGATTCCTGCTTGACTCTTGATGTTGATTTCCCTTGCACCTTTGCTTCTGTCATTTCAAACTTAAATCACTCCTAAACAAATGCTAAATGTCATGGAAACATGTAATGTGCTTGACTGTTAGTCTCCTGCCTTACTGACTTCTCAGCAAAAGGAACTGATTACTTGAGCCATCTCAAAGCTCCAAAAGGAGAAATGAACAAGTGTTGAGGGCATTTTTAAATGCTGTTCTGCCGATAAAAAACACAATAAATAATAATGGAGAAAGGTCTTCTATTCCCCTAACTGAAGATATACCAGTAATGCCAGGTTAGATGAATCCTGCTTGCTGCTTTCAAAACATTTTTCTCCCTAAGGAAAGGTTTTTTATTCCTCCAGAAATGCTCTATACTTGTTTTCCTCATTTTTTATTTTATCCTGGGGCATCAGATATGCATGATGCACCACACCAGTTCTCTTGGAATCCCACTGCGTTCTTGTTCACAGCTGAGTAAATGGTCATTTTGGCCCTACAGGAGTACTGAATCGAACCCTCCAGAATAAAGTTTAAAAACCTATTTATTAGTGTACAGCAAGAAAAAATATCTGCATATAGTATTTCTATTTAAAGCTGTAAGTGCCTGAAAGTTGATAATTTAAAGTCATTAAAGAAAGGGGAGGGGAGTCATATGGGTGACCTAAGGTTGATAATCCATAATAAAGACCACAGATTATGAGTGGGAATTTGCACTGTAATGTACATACTTTGTTTGTTAGAATTCATGACAGAATTTTGATCAAGTTCATAGACAAAGACTATTGCCCTTTTGGATTACACGTTAGATCATGAATGCCTCTCTCAGAGACCAAAGCTCTATTCTTTGTCTCTGCAGAGTTTCTCACCACTTTTTTCAGTCTTTACCTGACATGTCTCCTTTTTCTGTGCATCTTATGTGTGAGGGCATTGGAGGTTCTCTGGTTTTGAGCCCCTGTCCTTGCTCTTCATGCTGGAGCAAGAATTTAGCGATCTTTTCTCTTTGGGAGAAAAATAATTTGAAGGCAGAAAGATCTTCTGCTTCTGCAGAAGTCAAACAAATATTCCAAAAGAGATTCTCTCCATCCAGTTCAGAAGTGATTTTCTGTCTAAAAACTGATTTAGAAAAAAACAAACATGATGTACTGACTCTTCATTAGAAGTGACGTACTTGTCTTTGTGTACTTCAGTAGTGCAGTGGAGTAAGTTGTCCTTTAAATAAACATCTCAAAGGAGAAGAAAGGCCAATGTACTGTCTGCTTTCACAACTGCTATGAAGGCTGGGTGCTGTCTAAGTAGGTGATTACTGCATGTATTCTCTAACTAATCATATGTGTGTGCTTGCTTAGTGGGTCACACAAGTAAGTCTCTGTGTTGCAAATCCTTTCTCTCATTTAAAGCTGATTTGATTGGCATATTTGCATTGTTTAAACATGGTGATTAGGACGGAAAATCCAAATTTTGGATCCAGTTATGATACATTAACCTCTCCCAGGACCTTCTTTCATCCTACTAATGAAACTCTGGATTTTGAAGCCACTCTTCTAAATAGCTTTCCTAAAGCTACTATCCCAAAGTATTATCTGACCTCTTCTACTGCATAGGGCCCCTTTAGCTATCCTGCATTTTCATCAGTCATGATCACTAATATCATCATTAAATATTGACTCAGCAGGGAGATGAGTAAGGAATAGTTCTTTTATGTCTTGGCAGAATGCCTTGATGAAATGAGGATGTAAAAGTCTATGTATTTTATTGCCTTATATGGCTTTTCTGGAAATATGTAGACTTCTAGAGAAATGCGATCAACTAATTTTGGTGATTTAGCATTTTGCTCAGTTATGAGCCACAGTTTGATGAAGTGGCAATTGTTTCCCATTGTTGTAACAGAAGTGTAGCTGAGGAATTCTACCAGGTGTCACACAATTGAAATGACTCTGGTCATTTTGTCAACAAGATAAAAAGAATTAGCATAGGAAATAATATGTTTATACCTTTAAATAAACTCTGTATAAAGCATATGGGCAACATATCATATAATGGTTCTGCTTTACTGAAATGAATGCCTGTCAAAAATTGTGTGTGGTAGCAGCAGGTACATGAATGCCATAGGAGGAGTTAGTATATGGACCTTACAGAGCATTTTTCACTGGTATCTTACTTCACACCTTTCAACACATAGTGCTTGAACATAAAAGTGGGAAACAGAGAGATAAAACTGAGGTTTTTCACATTTCCTTGAAAGTATGTCCTGAGAAGAGATACTTTCTTAATTAATACCCTAAGTACTTTCAGATTCCACTAGGAACAAATACAGAAGTACTCTGACACATCACTTTGTCTGGTTTTAGATTATTTTGATATGCACCCTAGTGCTCATATAACTCACTCTTAGACTCCATTCTCATTGCTGTTGGGACTGGGAACAACTCTTGATTGTTTTACTGTCCTAAACCTACATTACTGGAAATAGTGTGATGTGGGAAGATGAGAAGTATAAGCATCCCATGGTCTCTGTACAGTATACCTGGAGAAGAAAGAGGAATGTCTGGGAAGGTATGGAATGAAGCAATACTACAAATCTGGCAAATGGTGTAAAACCCCACCAATTTTTGAATGTATTTAAAGTAAGTAGTCTTTAATCTAGCATGTAATCAACTCATGGGATTTTCTGTCAGGGGATGTTACCGAGGCAAGTATTTAGCAAAAATAGGATTAGGCACTTTTTATGAATAATAGTAGCACTTGAGGCTTTTTTGGCTAGACCAAAGATTTATAAGGGTCTTGGCAAGTCTTTCTTTCCAAGGCATAAACTGAGAAGGATTTTCTGCTTTATTGTGCATCATAGGTTATAGACTTAACCAAAGGCACAGGAATTTGATCTACTCCAAAGACCCAGACCCTGAAGCACCACCAGAGATCAGTGTCACAAACCAGACTATGAACTGTTTAGGATAGTTGCTTGTTAAGTACATCATTCCTTCTTTTCCTCTAGGAAGTTGTTTGTGGCAGAGGGACATGGGATGCATTGAAAGTGCAGGGGCTGGTGGTAGATCACTGAGAATTTCTGTCATTCACTGTTTTTCAATTGGCTGCAGTTTATACTGGGTAATTTTTTGCTGGTTTTTGGTGATCATCTGAATACCTAGCAAGCAGTAGTTACTGAGTAAATCAGCTGGGTGAAGATGATCTACTATGAACATAGCAGGAACCTAAACTCTATGTAGTTCTGTTTCGAATGTCACTTTCTAGATTGCATAAACTTCCAAGGCCTGATCAGGTTCTAGCCAGACTAAATTCATCCTTCATCTCTGACATTTTACTTTTTCAGTTCATAAAGAGTGTGTGCACATAAGTGAAAGCTTCAAGGTGAATCCACTTGTACCTCTTCTTTAAGTTAATCTCACCAAAGACGACAACAACAAAAACAACAACAACAAAAGAGAAATGGGGTTTCATTAGAATGTCTGTGTTTAGGAAGAACTTAGAAGAGTTTCTCAAACTCAGAGTAACTAAGTCAGTGTAGAAATTAGAAACACAGTTTCTAAATAACTTTTTTCCCCTACCTACTGTGATCTTGCAGGCAGGTCTCAGCTCCCAGCATTTATTTTAGTCAATTCAGTGACTTTTTTGTTGCTTCAAATTATGCCAGGATCATTGTGATCCATAGGAAAGTTTTTCCATTGCTTCTGAGACCTGTCTTCTCTGCTCCTCCTAGAAGGTTGTCTGTATCCTCTGTAACTACAGACTCTCATTTTGGTGCTTCAACTCTCTCCTCCCAAGTCACCCTGTAGTTTAGCCTTCTCTCCCCTTTCCATGCTCAATTACTTTAAGGGAAGGAGTAATCCTATGTCCTTTCAGGACAGTCTGCTACTTTTAAGTGAACAAAACACTCAAACAGTTGGGGAAAAAAAAAACCCCAAAACAAAAAAACCAACCAAACAAAAAAATTAAACAGAAAAAAATCTTTCATGAATGTATACCAGATTCTTCTTTTCTTTAATTTTTCTCTAAATATCACCATAGCATTGCTGATCTCTGAGGACACATGGGCATTCTAGGTAGTGAGATATAGAAAGTTGATGCCTGACCTGCATGTTCTTGCCCAGGCTTAGAAGTGGAGACAAAAGAGGCATAAGGAGCTGAAGTCCTTGACTTGTTAAGAGGCTGAGCTTACTAGTTCAGTGCAGTACAGAAGTCAGTCATTTCAGGTAAACGAGTATGTCAACATGACACTCACTGTATAGACAAAGTGGTTCAGCAGCTTTTACTGAGCAGGGTGGTATCTCTGTATCCCTACCTCCTGTGGGCTGGATTAAAAATAAGAATGGATGAACCTTAGGCCAGGTTGCATTTTCAGGTATGTGAAAATAGTGTTGTGCATAGCTCATACTTGTAGCCCTTATGAAGAAGACATGAACTCTTTTTTTGGGGTAGTAAACCAGGCTCGAAATAAAAGCAGGGGCTGGGTGATGACCAACTCAGGTTTTCCCCAGTGTTTCCTGTATTAGCCAACATTTTAATAGCAAGACAATGAATTTAAAGGGACCAATATTCACTTTTTATATTGGTGTATGTATAAGCTCCAAGATTTATGGAGAGTTTAAGGTGGTCTCAAGAAGAAGGCACACATTAACAGTCTGATAGTAAAAATGAAAATTTTTCATAGCAGCATGTTCAGGCCAGCACAGCTCACTTTAGAGGCATTTATACTGACATTCCTTTATCTGAGCAGAGGAGAGACATAAAACTGGTGAAGTAATGGAGGTGAAAGTCTGTGTGATCTGGGGTACATGAGAACAAGGATTACATGTTGCACCTTAACATAGTCATATGTTTTTCTGGACAAATTGTACCATAAGCAGAGTCATATGCCAAAGGCTAGTTTGGCACTTCCATGCCAAATAGGTGCAAACTAAGTTTAAATTAGTTGTGGTCAGAAATGTAGAGGACAATCTTGGCATGTTTGCCTGTAGTATGGAGATTCTGATTTCACTGCCTCACCACCTTGTCTCCATCACTTCTTCAAACCTAATTTGGAGTTTTTGGGAAAAAAAGAGGGATGATCCATTCCCTAGTTATTCATTTAGCTTGCTATAAATTTATGCTTATTAAGAACTAGAGGATTACACCTAAATATGACTCCAGCTTTTGCACAGCTTTTCTTTGTTTCTCTTTGTAAGCAGAGGTGAGCTTGCAGGGTTCTGTGAGAAGTCCTGAGATAATGTGCTTGTCTCCTCCAGTGCAGTTAGCTACTTCTAGAAGAAGAATTGAGTTAATTTAATATTTGAAGAACTGCTTAACTGCATACTTAGGGCTGAATCTCAGTGTCCTTAAGGTATGAGAATCATGTCAACTATTCCTGATAACAGAGAGCCATGATCCTGGTGTGCAGGGGAAAATAGCCTGGAAAGGTGACAAGGTACAACTAAAAGTCACCTCCTCAGACTGCAACTATAATCTGCTGCAAATGTGTGGAAATGCAAACATAAATCATTCCTGTTGTTCTTGTCTCAGAGAAACGTGAGTGCTGTACAAAAAGCAATGAACATGCCTGTAACTGAGTGCTTTGTGTTATGTATACTCTTATCTATTTTGTTCACAGTATTGTGCATGTATACAGATTTCTATATAATTACCTGTCAGAAACCTGTATCTTTAGAGAAATGCTATCATTTTACTGTGATGTGTTGCAGTAAATTCAAAAATAAAATATGATTTACGTCATGGTAGTACTAATTTTGTTGTTGTTCACTTGCAACAATTCTTCATTATACAGTCAGTCCCTCTGTGGATACCTGAAACAAATCCAATTACAAATTCACAGAAAATTTGAAGAAAATTATATAAGGCATTTGCATTATATGAAAGTTTGAAAATCACATGCTTTTTTTCAATATTTCCCTAACTTTCTATTTGGCTCAATATAACTATGGAATGGCTTGTCCTAGAAATTTGTATTTATTTAATCTGTTGGTTTTGGCAAAGATTGATGTCTTGACTGGTTGCAGAGGCCTTGTTGGCAGAATTAATTAGTACTGATAGCATTAATAACATGGTTTCTTGCATACCTCAAGGGCATCACAGTGCTGATGAATTCCACATGGTCCTAAAAAGGACTAAAGCACTGGAGCTAATAAAAAGGGGGTATAGAGTCTCATTCTTGCTTATCATTGACATACATGCTTGAAAGCCAAAATCATAAACTATGCTTTCTAGAGCATAGCTCAGTGGGAAATTTATGCTGACAAAATAGCTTTTGTGCAGTCAAGGTGGCCATAGGGTATGGGCTATTTAGCTATGATGAATGGATGAACTGAGGATTAGTGGGGCAGGAGCAGAGTCAAGGATGTGGAAACAACCTTAATCTTGTGTCTTCTTTAGTCATAGTATTTGAGTTCATGAGTAACTGTGTAGATTGTCACATATAAGATTACTACATTTTTCTAAGTATTTTCCCCTAAACAATATTTAAATTGATTGATATTTTTAGTAGCTTTCTTCTCTGTGTTTATGCCCATATGGGTGAAACAGAAAACAGATTAGATGTTAGAATGCAATTCAGTCTCACTGTGTAACCCAGGGCATGCCCACTTGCTTTTCTGTGCATCATTTTGTTTCTTTTCTAACTTGCTTTACGATTTGATTGTGAGGATTTATTCACTCACATTCAGACATTTCTTCAATACCCTGAACACCAGGGTACTGTAGCAGAGCAGATCAATGCAGCTTTTCAAATATATTTCCTTAAGCATTTCTGTGACAGGGCTTTAAGCTACTGCAATGCTATGAAACCTTTAAAAATGAGAACGACTAGCTAATGGTGCTGTGCAACTCAGGTAGTAAGTCTGAAGTGTGATATGAGCAACTGGATGCTTACACTAACAAGTAGACTGTCTCTGGTTTAGTGAAGGGTTATTAAAGGTCTGCCCAAGGTGACAGAACAATTGTATAGATTTGGAATATCTATGAACTGCTTTAAAAGGAAAAACTGGGAACAAGAACTGATGGTATTGTTAATGTCCAGGACATGCTCGTGCAGGTGAAGTGTCTTCTTGGTTAGAAAACTCGTAGTAGAGGATAACTGCTGCACAATGTCTTGTGTATGGAACCAATGCAATATTTATAAGGGATAGTCAGAGATGGAAATACTTGAATTCTAGCTGAAGAACTGATAGACCCTGCCATATGCAGTTTTATTGCAGGCATGCATGGCTGATTCAGGGTTGAGCCTAGCTGCATGGCTGGGTGAGCTGACCGAGATTGCTTCCTGAAGGCAAGAGGACTGGAAACAGACCCTGGAGCAGTCACTTTTCATGTGTGGATCAGCTGTACCCTGACATGCTGTTACAGGTTAGTGGAGAGGTCAAAAAGAAGCCCTGGAAGATGCAGTGGGTGATAGGAATTGGCAGAACACGTCTAACATACACATTTTTGCAGTACCATCCAGGTTTGGGTAACTGTGAGACAAAGAATGGTCTCTTGATTTGCTTCAATATGTGTTTTTTGTTAAAGAAAGTCTTACTGTTTTCCTGTAAGTGTCTTGCCAGGTCAGGTGTTGACTTCCATGTGTGCTAGAAGGGATAACATTTAAGTTCAAATAAGGGAGTTCTTAAGTTCAATGAGCTACAGAGCTGCACTTGTGCAAAATCAGATCTGAAATAGAAATTCTTGAACAATATCTTGATTTTTCTGATTCTGAGGCATGTCAGATAGAAATTTCTAAAGAATGGCAGAAAAAAAAAAAGTATAATTTGATCTGTGATCAAGAAAGTTTTGCAAGTAGGGGCTCTGCATCTTGTTTTGAGCCCTGGGCCAAATATAAAACCTGAAATGCCAAGTGTAAAATAACTCAACTCACCTTGACAACAAACTATCTTTGGATTATGAGACATGGTGGTGACCTGATGAACCATG
Source organism: Margarornis squamiger (assembly GCA_035222235.1). Taxonomy (NCBI): domain Eukaryota; kingdom Metazoa; phylum Chordata; class Aves; order Passeriformes; family Furnariidae; genus Margarornis; species Margarornis squamiger. The sequence continues at coordinate 84,434,966 of JAWWTY010000077.1, read as the reverse complement.
GAAAACAATGGTCACATAAGACCTCCAAAATACACTGTTTTAGCCTGTGGATTCCTAAGCTGCACAGTTGGAGGAAATTAATAGTCTTCTTTATGCAATGAACTGAGGTCTGTTTATTCCATTTATTGGTGCTTTGTGGGGATGTGTGTTTATTATCTGGCAATGGTCCTAGCTCTTGCTCAACTCCCTCTACTAATAGTGTTTTTCCTACCTACCCGTGCAGTCAACTCAGTGCTAGAGTCAGACAGAAAATCTACTGTTTCTACCTCATGCATCATTCTGAGTAGCAAAAGAGAGGGCTTCCAGCAAAGCAAACTGATCAGAAGTGTCATCAGCTAGGAAAGTGATATACAAAAAGCCTCCACACTCCAAAGCCTACAATAGTCTAACCATCTCTGCACAAGCATCACAGAAAGAGTACTGGACGAAAGCAGTCAGGCTGAGTGTGACCTTCTTATCCCAGCTGAGAGGTGAGCCCACAGGCTTTTTTTAATCATAACATTGTCAGCAACACACTTCAGTGCTTTCCATCACAATTGATTAATCAGGTTCTAAGAAAAATTATGTTAAGCCAGAAGGGGGTTTTCTTTGTTAGTTTTGGGGGTTCTGTTTGCTTCATTTGGGGGTTATTTTTTAGTATTATTATTTTAATCTATGTTGGCTGTAGGCTTTCATTAATGAAAACAGCTTTCATATAGTGATGAAAACATAAGCACATCACAAGAATATTTGTAAGTATCTAATGAACAGCACATTTCTTCTGACAGCATCCTCAGAAGCTCTTAATCAATGCTGAAAACTGTTCTGCATATCAGCTGTACCTGGCAGGAGAGCCCAGCTCCTGTTCCAAAGCACTGTGAATGCTGTCCCCAGCTGGGGGTCCCACTGTCCAGTTCCTGGGCAGAACTGGTGGGGTAGCCAGGTGGAGCCATATTCTTCCTGTTCAAAGATCATCCTTGGTTAGGGATGTGCCAAGCCACTAGAAAGAGTAGAGGCCTCTGGCAGTACCTCTGGCTTGCTTTTGTTTAGTATTTTCGCTCTCTTTATGAGCACCTTTGAATGGAGATTACATTTGTTGTATTGGATGTGATTATGGAACAAAAGTTTATGCAAGCATACCAGGCTCATGCCAATGTTCTCTAGTCTGTGATGTTGGTAAGGGAAGAGTCAACAGTGTTCTCTGCTATCCTTGAAAGACTCTCAGCTTTTTGGTATTTTTATAAAGATATGTTTCACAAAGAATAATTATCCTCTTAAGTCACAGATCTGTCACTAAGGTAGGATCTTCCACTGGTTGAGAAGAAATGGGAAGAGACTGCTGGGAATAGAATAAAAAGGTAGAGAAAAAATTCAGACATCTGAATGCAGTCAGACCTTTGCCAGCTGGGGAATAATCTCCTTGAAAAGCTTTTATTTCAACAGTATGACAGATCTGGAGAAGACAAAGGATTTTTTCTTTTTTTTTTTTTCTTTTGAAACAGTTATAATTGTTTTTTGTTGATTTTTCCCCATGATTCCCCTCTTTGTCCCCCACCACTGGCCTGTATAATTAACCAGAAAATCAGCAAGTCAGGAGATGGTAAATGTGGTATAGTTTCTGGAAATACCACAGATTAGAAATTGAGGTTGACCGTGCAGTGTCAGCAAGCTCAAAAGTTACACTGATTTTTGTGGATTTTTTAATTTTCAGGATTATTTATAGGGACAAAGATCAGTAACATTTTATTTTTAAGAAAATAAGGGTTTAAACCTTTAAATTTTGCCTAAAGTAGGCTGACCCATCACATGCCAGGTCTTGTTTACCTGTCTGTTTCCATGAAGCTTTCATCAAGAGTTGTGAAGGAACTACTTTTCCTGCTTGAGGATTCTGAAGGTCTGTAAGACGTTCTTTGGTCTTCAGGGTTCTTGCTAAATTATTCACATTGGGCTGATATTCATATCCAAGGGTTATATGAAAAATTCAATACTAAGTTTGTAAATATTTTTGCTGCATTGCCAAACATGCCATAGACATGTTCAGGTCTATGAAGGATTTCTGAGGAGAACTGGTGAGTCTCTAACCTGTGTGTGGAGTGTACAGGTACTAGAAATCACACAGGGATGGTTCTGGTGTGAGATCTGGTGTGCTTTCTCTTCCACTCTTCTTCCCAGATGTATGATGTTCACTAGTGCTAGTGCACAAATCATGCCACTTACAATGAAGTCCTCTTGGTGGATTTCCTGCACCAACACTTATGCTCTGAGTTAAGTTAAATACTAGCCATTTATTACTGTGTGGTGCACTTCCAACAACGCTAGTCCATGTGGATATGAAACCCAGAAGAGAAAATTCTTTTAGATATGCTATTAATAGCTCTAGCATTTACCAGAATAAATATCAGAATAAAAAAATAAATATTTATTTATTCTTCATCAGATCTTTGATGTGGACTGACAAACTTTGTGGACTGCTCTTGCCTTAATGATGACTCAGTTCTGTGCTGATTTTGTTGCTTCTTGGAGTAGTTGTTATATCAGCTGGTTAAGCATGTGCCCAAAGGCATGTAGAGAGACACAGAGTACAAGCCCCAAACTATTTGGGGCCAGGTTTCTGAAGGTTTCCATCTATTTAAATGGGAGCCTAAGTACTTAGAACAAAAAAATCTAGTCCTTACTTCTCAGTGCAACAATCACATATAGCAAACACTCATTTTCCCTAATTCTTGAAAGTGTAAGACAAGCTCTGTGCATAAAATAATGCCAGTGATGTGTTTGGAACAAAAATTAATTACGACTGGCAATTAAGCCACTGCTGGCAATGACCATCTAATTGAAGGGACCTCATTTGTTACACAAGCCACACAGGAGCTCATTGCAACAGACTGTAAACTAATTGCTACCCTCGTGTAAAAATTAGGGGAATAATGAGGGCTTTGTTTTATTTTGGATGCTTCAACTTCTGTGTACCAAATATGAGAGGGACTGCCATGAGAAGGTCAAAAGACTGAGGGAGAAGCAGAGGCTTTGATGGAGGAATCTGTTGTCTAAACTACACATATGCTGGTGTAAGAGGATCTTGCCAAATCGTTAGATTACATAAGCAGGAATCCATGGTCATATGGTTAGATATTTTTTCCTGTTGTGCTGAGCACTCTCTCTGTTGCATTTAAAATGCATTTTATCTTCAACAGAGTGGTTGGGGATCCCTGCATAAAAGAATGAAACGTGGGTAGATGAGTCTTGTAGATTTGTGTAGTTTTATGGTTCTTGACTTAGAACTGAAATTCCACCTCAGAGAAGAAAAGTCACAGCCTGAAACCACAGCAGTGGTTCACTGGTTCACTCAAACCAGACCAGATATAGGGAAGGAGTTTCAACTCTCTCTATCTTGTGACAAGTTGCCTGATGCAAAGATGCCTTGAGGAAGATACCAATTGCCTCTTCTGCCACATTTGTCTTGGAGAGTTTCATGTTTAAACACATTCTTGACAGTTGTTTTGCCAAGAGGAAGATACATGCTTCATATTTGGATAAAACCTTGTAGCTTTTCTCCAGGATTCCTTTTTCTGGATAAATGATATGCCTGGGTTAGATAGTTGTTTTGTTGAGTAGACGGGAGGAAGAAGATGACAAACCTCTCAGAGGTACCAGTTGTTCTTCAGGAAAAAAGATGATGCTGCTGCCAGCTGGCTTCTTAATTCAGGTTTTCTCCAGCCCACTCAGAGCTGGGACCAGCCCAATTCAGCAGTGCTGCTGTTGTTTTACTTGCTACGGTTCAGTGCTGAGGTGCACTTGTCCACTTTGCACATTTGCCCCTTGGAAGTTCTGGTAATGCTGACTAAGGTGCTGAAAGTTTCTCTCAAGCCTCTGACAGACCAATTGAAATTTGAAGTCTCTTTCAAATATATTTCTGGTTTTTATCAGAAGTTGCTTTGGTACTGAGGAACTGAACTTCCCTTCTAAGTACTTTTCTTCGACACGGTAGTTATTCAATTATATAGCCATATCTTTTGGTCTGAAATCAAAGAGCTTCTCAGCCCTTCAGTGTTCTGGATACAAGAATAGATCTAGGGAGTGTTGCTTTGGCCATTACATAACCAACAGCGGGCAAAGATGGCACTTATTTCTGGTGATTACACAGTAATTGCACTTAGATGATTCCAAATAAAAAAATTTAATAGTTCTTTGCAACACTAATGAAAAAGTTAATAGTAATATTGTGTAATTTACTTGTGATGAGAGTGTACACTGAGGGTCAGTTAGTGCTGCTGCTCACTTGGGTTTTGGCTCATAAAATGCAACGATATGACTATATTATGTCTCATCTGGCTTTTAGGATTCATTGAGTTGGAATCTAGTTTCATTTCCCTTAAAATAATTACTGAGAATTGCATAGTGTGATGGTGTTAGGATTTATGCTGATGTAACTGAGACCAGTTTCAAACTCAAAGGCTTGCAATTCCAGTGGGAAAAGATGTAGAAGTATTTGTGGCTTGGTTACCTACTACATGGTTTGTTGTAGGCCAACAGTGACAGATTGCACTGTCTGAGTGAGTCGAAGAGCCTGGGCTTGCAGTGCTGTATTTCTCAAGGAAAAGGCTGGGTGGTAATGGCAAGATTACTGCACCCTATTTCAATATATGTTCCTATCGGGGAGGGGACACTGAGAGACACTAACAAAAATACAAGCTGCATTGCATACATGAGGCTTCCTTGACTGTAACTTTGTCTAATTTCACATATGATGGAACATTTTGAGGGCACTTTTTCTTTGCTTTACAAGTGGTCAGAGGTTTGGCAGGAATTATATTCTCCTTGTGTATACTTCTAAGCAAAGATATGCCAGAATGTCAGCATCCCAACAGCATGCTGTCTGAACACAGCAGAAAAGCAGTATCTGGAAGGGACTGGGAGGACAAAAAGAGACTGAATGTAATTTAATTATGATAGGATGGTGAATAAAATTCCCTTGGCTTCTGAAATGAGTATATAACTTCCTCTTAACCAAAACCATGAGTCTGTTTATTAAGACAGTAGTTAAGAACAGCTGAGTGAAAATTACCATTCTTATTTCTGACTAGCCTTGTAAACATGCATACCTGAGTACTAGTGAATCTTCTACCACCTTTCCTCTTGAGAAAAAACCCCAAAACTTCAAAACCAAAATACCACCCATAATATCCATCCAGAGTTTCAGTGTTCTCTTTTTACTGTGATATAAATCTGTAAAGTAGAAGTAAATGTGGATGCCAATATATTTAAAAAAAAAAAAGAGAGAGAGAGAGAAATCTAGTGCTCAGAAGAAGGATTAAGCTGTAAGACACAACAGGAATTTGTAAGTCTCACAACACAGTATATTTGTACCTCACTACATTGTTTTATATTGGGAAATAAATAGTTAAAAATAAGACATTTTATTTCATGCAGTAAAGCAAGTGAGAAAAGTTTTCACAGTTCTATAGCAATTTCTGTTTTAGGGCCCATAGTGCTATGAGACATCTGGATACATTTTTTTTCCTCTAAATAGGTTGACCCTTCTGCAGTTCTCTTGAGTGAAATTCTGGCTTCATTAAAATCAGAAGCAAAATTCTTATTGACTTCCGTGGGCCAGGATTTTGTCTTGGCACACTTTCCACAAGAACCTTCCGTCTTTCAGACCGTGGCTCTGTGGAACACTTAAACATATGGTTACCCCTCAGAATGTCTATTTGTTAGCAGAAAAATGCTCTTGAAAATATGTTCATCATCAAGATAGGTAATACTAACACCACTCAGAGATATCAGCTGGGAGAAAATACATTTCGAAGGAAATGTGCCTGTTTTATTTATTTTATCCTGTGAACATTTAGTCTGCTTGTAAGAATCCAATGGGTGCACTTTTTCTTTAGGTTTGCCTAGTAACTTTTCATTCCTGGCTTCCATAGGAGCAGGAGTGCTTTGATGAATATTGCTGTGGAGATAATTAATTCCAGTATTTCATGAACTGTATATTAAAAGTAGAACAAAGAAGGGAGGCTAAAGAATCAGAAATTTAAGTGGCCAGATTAAAGGAATGTGGCTTGTAAAAAGGTTGTGCTGTTGCTGTAGTTCTTCCAAGGAAGAATTTCATTAGTTGCCTGTTTGCTTCTTGCTTTATAATGCTGTTCAGATTTATAAGAGAAAAAAGGTGAAAATATACATATATTCACTGCTACTTTCAACACTGAAAAAAAAACACCCAAAAATGGAACATTTAGGTCAAAAGTTACTGTTCTGCTGAAGAAAGGGAATTGCATATTCCTGAGGGCATCTCATTAGCATCTGTATCTGCTTCTCTGAATGAGTGGCAATAAGTGAATGTCACAGCTGAAGAAAAAAATGAGAACATACTGCACCTCAAGTGAATCATCCCAAATATCATCTTCCCTGCTGCAGAATTTTACCTCTGGTGAAAGCCCAGTGATTTCTAGAACTTGGGATTTTGCAGTCCCAGACCTCACTATAAGATCATGAGACAGTGCTCACCTGTGAAAGCTGATGTGTTCTAGTCATATGGCTGGGTACTGTCAGTCAGAAATTGTCAGTGGAACATGCCTGGCTCAGGAATGAAGTCAGAGCTCACCCCAAGGAGCTGCTGTGGAGAAAGACACTTAATACCATCGTAGGCCCACCACTGGTCACTAAGCTTGTAAATAAAAAACCATCTGTATGTGAGTATAGTCAAAGTAACTGGTAAATTTTAAAGGCTGCATCTCTTGGAAGAAATGTGAATATTTTGTTTAAATCAGTAAAATTTGTAGTTCTGATTTGGAAATAACTTCACATATCCCTTCTGCACGTACAGGCCTTTGTATTGAGAAGTCTGTGGTAGAAGGAATGACTGCTGTAATTTGCATTCATCTCATTAGTTTGTTTATAGAATGCCCTGAAGAGAGACTTTTAGAGTGAGTGAGTATGAGCAGATGGAAATAAGAGACCTAATAATAAAATATGTGCTTAAGAAAGGCATAAAATTTTACACGAAGACAGAGCAAATTGAACATGGATCCCAGTTACTTTTAAAACAGGAACAGTTGTAGCATTGTGAAAAAGGGAAGAATTTGGCCCAGTGGATATTGGTAATTTGATTTGTGTACAAACACAGAGGTGCTGGGAGCATACAGTATTGATAATTAGGGCTTCAGGGTACTGGATATCCTGCATATCTCCTCAGAGCTATGGAGTGCATACATGTTGAAACCAAAAGTTAAAACTATACACACAGTGAGAAAATTTGTGCAATCTACTTGTTTCTCAGTTCCCTGTAATAACATGCCATTTAAATTCTGAGAAGACACTCCCCTGATATTTCCATTAACTGAACCCAGTCTCCCAGGAGGAGGTGAAAGGGAGGAGAATGGGTGTTCACTTTTCCTGTCTACAGTGAAGCATTTTCTCATACCTATGACTAAGGGGGGAATTTTGCAGCTGAGGGTGTTTTTCCTTTCTGTTCACTATGTTTCTTAATACAGTGATAGAACAAAATGTTGCTCAACTTTGGTCACTTGTCCAGAGGAGAAAAGGGGTAAGAGAAGTTTTGCATGTTGGCCCCAGTGTCTAGTGCAGGTATGAGGGGTAGACTTGTGACTCTGCAAAACTTTCCCAAGACTCAACCCAATTTTGAGTCTTTCTGTATTCACTCTGCCTTTTAACTTCCTTTCAGTGCAGCAGTTGTGTTGGGAATTTGTTGTATCTTGGCTTCCTGGTCACCCTTTTCCTGTGATCCTGAGTCAGTGCAGTCTGAGGCAAACTGCTTCTGGTGATGCCCGAGCCTTCTTGGCTGCTGCATTTCTCCTAGACCTTTCCTGGGCTCTTCTTGAGTCTTTCCAACTGCCTGTACTCCCTGTACCTGCATGCAAATCTCTGGAGGGAGTACAACTATAGATCCCTTAAACACTCAGCTGCATTTCAGTGGCCCTTTGCAATTTGTTGAAGTCATCTCTGGTCTTCCCTGACGCCAAAAGTAGTGAACCTACTGTCTCAAACCAGTGATTGTCAGACTGTCTTGGTTTATCCAAACAGTGAGATAGTTACCCCAGTAAACTCTAGATCATATATAGGCTGTTTGAACATAAACTTGAAGGAGTTATGTGTATAAGAAGACAAAAAGAAGAGACCAGGCTTTTGAAATGTGGTAAACCTTAAACTTCATGACATAGAGGCTTTATTTAGATCTTGAGCTTTTGAATCCGAACTGGGGCAGGTTGCCCAGCACGGTGAAGTGTCTACCCTTTGGTATAAGTGGATTAGCTGCTATACAGCCTGATATAAAAAAAGGGAGCACAGTCTATTCTTAGTGATGGCATCCCCTTTAAGAGTAAGAAAAATCCTTAAAGGTTCATGTGCAACCAAACAAGATCTGCTTATGTGTGGCTCACAGCACAGCTCGTGTCTTAATAGACAAATTGTCTCCTGGGTACTTCGCAACCCATTCAAGATTATTTATATCCTCTCCCACATGAGATTACAACATTTCCCTGATGGCAATTACAGCAATGGCCTACCTGGAATAGCAGTATGAAAGTCTCTGATCTTTCATTTCACAGGCAGCAGCCAGAGGCAAAGAGCAGAGCCAGCTGGCTGGTCCAGGGGATCTGTCTCCACTTGGTCCACAGCACCTGCTTTCAGAGGTTCTGTTTTCCACAGTGGTCTTCTGAACTGTGTGCACAAGCATGAGGGAGGCAAGCCTGTTTGCTCTTGGACTTTGAGCACAGAGAAATAGGAAGACTTTAAAGAAATTTTACTTCTGATGAATTTAAATAAGATAAATATTGCATAAACCTGCTGGGTACCTTAGTTATTTATGAGCTCAAAGGAGTTTAATTCCTGAAGCAGGAATAACTCAAAACTCAAAGCTTTCTGTACCTGAGCCCTCTGACTTAAGGTTATTGAATAATCGACCTATGGATATTTTCCTTTGGCTGCAGAACTTATATGCAAAATTACGAAAGTCTTATCAGAGAGGATGTGAAGATGTGGTATATGTGACTGGGTATTAAGCACACCTTCAAATACTGCTGGTGTCAGGCAAGTTTGACATATATATATGAAATGTGATTTAACGTCAGCTACAAATTTTGCCTGAATAAATAAGAATGGTAATCAGTTTCTGACAGCACTTTCTCTAACAGCCAACCTATAAATGTACCTTTTGGGCAAAAAAAGCTTTGTTTTGAACTCTCCACTTCCTCAGATATTTCAGAACTGGGAATTTTACATTGTCTGCTCCAGCTATGGTTAGTCTTGAAGAAAAAAATGTGTTCTAAGGGTCTGTAACTCAGACACAGAAATCGTGAAGTAGGCAAAATAAAGTTATTTGAAAATCTACCAAGTCACACTTCAGGCCTAAAACTGAATCTCAGATTCAAGAATCTTGTTTAACCATAAGACCAGTTCTTCCATATGTTTTAAATAATTCTGAAAAATGTTTTTTAAAAAATAACTTCAGCCTATTCTGCTTACTCTCTGGAATTCTTTATATGAAATTTGTTTCAAAAATATTGCTGTTTACAGAGACAACCATATGGAAAGAGTTTCACATAGGTTTCTTTTCTGTATCATAGCTGGAATTCATTAGCGTGACTTGGGTTTAAAAAAAAACAAACCACCAAGCCAAACTCCAGCTCCTTTACAGCAGTAGTTGCTTCCAAATGAATGGATCTGATTTCCTTTCTAATATTTGCAGGGTAAGAAATGACTGTTCAGTTTCTCTTCCCTTCTGTTGAAGTTTATTAGGTTTTATCATTCCAAAAAACAGTGTTTCTCATTCCTTGAGTTACAAATCCTTATTGAACTTTCTAGTAGGGGTAATAGATTTTTATTCTGCATTCCACACTGTGCTTTTATCAGCTCTCAGTTTGGAGCTGTGACTTCTGTTCTGCAAGGTCTTGCCCTTTTTTTAGCCTTCAAGGAGGCACAGGGAGCAGGAGCATGACCATCCTAACTCTCAGCTTATGTCTCAGAGTAGTGTAACACATGACTTCGTTATTCTTCCATAAGTTATATACTGCTGTCATCAGAGCCTGACCTCAGGCTGACTTTCAAGTTGACAATATTTATATCTAAAGAAGCTGAATCAAAGTAAGATCAAAACATAAAAGTAGACAAGCTGCCGTAACCTAGAATGACTTCTGAATACGCTGACTCACCAGGCACCCCATTAAGAACAACGACTGAGTGGATTTTTCTTGTTCTTAGTTCTGCTTTAGAAAACCTTTTCAGAGGTTGTTTTCTTTAAATTTTTTCTTCACAGTCAAGCTCTGTACTGTACTGACTTAAAAAAAGACTCAACCTTCAAACTTGGCCATAAAATTATCTCTTTTTTTCCCCTCCTTAAAATATATAGATACAAAGCTTTGGAAAATAACAAAGCAAACATTTTAAGCCAGCAAAAAATACCAATTGTAAAGTAGTCTAAAACTAGGCCTTGCAATAAAGCCATTCTTCAAAACAAATTTTAAAAAGTTTAAAAATAAGCAAACACAAAATCCAAATCACTTTACCATGTTCCTAAATTTTTCTGTGCCCTGTTGCCCCTATTCTGTTAGTCTGAGAAGGGCTTTTGTTGTGTTGTGGGACTCTGATGAGCTGGTATCTGTGCGAAACTGTGAGTCTTTCCAGCATCTGTCTTTGCTCCACTGCAATGGCTACATGGGGTCTGGTGCAGAATCCTAGTGGGGATACCCAGCATTGACTTGTTCACATGCACCAGCCAAGAGCTGGTTAAGTGGCTCACTGTTTTGGGTTACTTGTTTTCAGTATGTTGCTTTTATGAACCAAAGATGTAAGAGGTGAGGCTAAGCTGGCTGACAGAGAAAATGGAGGTCCTAATGCAGCATCTGGGATGTGAAAAAGGAAGGTGGTTAATCTCCTGGACTACTGAATAAAGTGTGCCTATGTTTTGTGCCCAGCAAGGTGTCCCTTGAGTTTGTTTACAGGCTGGGATTTATGGATCACAAACTGGGAGCCTTGACCTGGGCTGAGCTTATCTTAAGAGGCATTGGAAGACTATTCTAACCAAACAATTTGTCGGAAGCCATGGGGTTACTACTCTGTATCCTATGAGGTCAGTGCACTCTCAGAAACCTGATAATTTAAATATTAGCTATTTATTGTTGCCACATTCCTGAGCTATCCTTTAAGAGACGTTTTGTGACAGCAGCTATCAGAACTTCACTGAGGTCAGAGGTTCAATTAGGAATGGGGGAGTCTGAGCTTAATGCAACTCAACCTATCTATTCCCATTAACTGAGCAGTTTTCAACTCTCATCATTACATTGTGCATCTAGACAAATTTCCTGGCTCTTGATGAGATTTCATTCTTCAATCTAGATGACACAGATGTCTCAGATATAACTATTGAACTCAGGAGAAAACAGTTTTTAAAATTGAAAGCATTTAAGTCAAACAGAGTTAGTAATATGAAAAATGAAAGGCAGTATGCTGCCAAAACCATATTGGTGACTGAGGATTTCAACCACTGTTTAAAAATGATAGTCTTGGTGCTTACAGTGTAAGTGTATGTTATAGATATACCCTACATAGAGTAATATATGTTTAGGAGCAGGACGTAAGTACTTCAGTAATGTAGAATGAAAGCATGCTCTTTGAAACTGCTTCACTTGTCATCCCTGCTCATGTGTGCTTCTGTAGTAAAAAGCACATACAAAGAAATTCAGCGTACAGCTTGCCCTGTAGTCCAAGCTTGGCAGATGACAACAGATTAGATTTTTCAGAAAACTATAGGAAAAGTTGTGTTTTAGGTGCAGGAATGTCAGAAATGTTAGAAATGTTAGAAATACCTAACTCATGAGTGTAACTTAGAACTCTTCAGTCAGCAGCAGAGAAGGAGAAAAGTTCAGAAGGAAATTCAGAATGAATGAGGAGCCAAAATGGAGAGGGAGGCTAAGAAGGGAAGCAATTTAAATAGATCAGGAGGATTATGCCACAGTAAGGAAGGTATCTTTTAGACAGCAAAACTTTTTTTTCCCCTCCATTATCCTTCTGCACTACAGTATCTCTTGTCAACTAGTGAGGGAAGGAGGAGATGGTGGTAATGAAAATGGCTATTTTAGATTTCTTTTTCCTCTTTAGGTGTTTGATTCCTGCAGCATTGCTTGGCTCATGGAAATTGGTACTGACAGGCTGAGCAACAGTGAGGGAACAGAAGTTAATCTCTCGAATGACCTCTTAACTCAGGCATTGCCAATATAGAAATTAATTAAAGGTCTTTCAAGTAATTGAGATCCATTACTATTACTTAATAGACCACAGTGCTCAGAAATCCTTCATTCTTTCTTGAACTAATAAGGTATGTGCTCCTATAAATCACTTATATGGCACCATAAATACATGTCCTGTGTGCCAAGTGGCGCTGGCTAAGGTGCCAGAGGTGTGCTTCCAGGGAGGCAATGGGAGTCGGCAGGGACCCAGCAGAGGCAATGGGCGCTGCCTGTCTGCCTGCAGCTGGCACAGGCAGCATGGCACTGGCGCTCTGGGCAGCCTTTTCAGCAGGCTTTCATTAAAGGACTGCCTGTGCAGCCATAAATATGTCTTTGACTGTGTCAGTGAGCCACCACGGTTGCCCCCATGTGACTGCCCCTCAGTCTACTGTGCCGGAGAACAGGCTCTGCAAACTGCCTCCTGTACCTGTTCTTCCTGCCTGGGAAGTTTTAGGAATGGTATAAATGACAGCATTTAGCAGTTAGACTGCACTTCTTACCTTCCAAGCTTTGTAGGGACATTAAGTAGTAAACATGTTACCATAAACATGACAAATGGAGACGAAAATAGGACAGTTGGGGTGAAATTGATAAGCGACTCAGCTTGAAACTTCCACGAGCAGAGACATGATCTGAGTTCAAGCTGCACTGACTGAGAAATATGCAAAATGGGATCCATAAGAAGTAGCAGACTGCTACTCTGCAGTTGGATGGTTTCTAATTCGGCCTCAAACGTTGCTCTCAAAGGTACCACTGGTAGCTGAGGAGGGTGGAACGGGAATTTAGCTCTTGCTTCTTGCTCATTCAGTGCTAGTAGATCACTCATGCTCCTTGTTATGGAAGTGTGGGACTTCCACCACAATGAAGTGTGCCCCACCATTTGTGACTCTTTACTGATTTTATGTAGGAGTAAGTTGTGGGAGACAAGAGCTATGTTTGCAGTCAGTGTAACTGCAGCATGGTGCCCACAGACCTGAGCTGTCATCTGGAAGCAGTGTCACTGTGACACTGTAGAGCTTCAAAGAAGCTGCAAAACTGACTGGGGAAGCTCTGTGAATAATCAATGGCCAGATCAGGCTGTGGCTGAACTTCTGTCAGTGCATACACAGAGGGTTTAAAGCTGGCTCTGATGTGTTTGCTTTGCATTGCATCTCTGTCTCAGGGAAGTGATTCACAGCAGACCTGGAGAAGTTGATGGAGGTTGTAAATCACAGTTTCCACGTGTTTCAAGAGAACTTGGTAAATACTTGGAAGAGTGTTCCACTGTAAACATTTTGGGGTTTAAAGACAGACCAGAGGAAATGTTCTGAACTAGTTAGAGTCGAAATTTGGGAAAATACTCTGGAAGAGGAGTGTATATGCCTACCCTGTTCTTTTCCTTCCCTTTGTGGTCACTTGGGGCCATAAGTGGCAGAGTTAGGATGCTGATTTAAATGGGCTCTTGGTCTGAAGTTTTATGGCCATTCTTTTGTTTTAGTCTCAAGGGGCTGGCCAGTCATCAGAGGGCAGCAACTGAGCTGGTGGGGGCTTTTCAGCCATTCTCAGTTGCCAGAGGTGAGGAATGGCAATTCCTTGTCTCTCCAAATCTAACAACTGTTTTTCCCTCAAGAATTCCTTTCCAAAAGCACATTAGAGATATTTTCAAACACTTAGCAATGCCTTTGCCCATTGCTGGTGTCTGTATGTCTGGCACCATTGCATATGTGCCTCTCGAGGAATTAAACTAAGACAGAAGGGTGGGATCCAGAAAGACACTGTTTTTTCCAGAAGAGACGCTGATGCACCTGAGGGACCAGAACTGGGGTGAGTGTTAATGTTTGTTCCAGCTTTCAGGAATTTGACTAAAATACTGATTGCTTGCCTAAAATTTTAGAGGGTTGGGGATCCAGTAGCTGGTTTTCCTGGCAATGATTTAGTGGCTGTTAACAGGTGGTGTACAGCCAGATTTGGCAGTTTATTTGTTGTTGTGTTTGTGGGGGTTTTTTCCTACAGATAACGTGCATGTTTCTCCAGATCATTAATAAAACACATTAAGAAACATACATCCAAGAGTGAAGCTGTACAGAATCTCCTCTGACATGGCTCTGTCTCATGTCTGTGTTGCCAGCTGGCTCTCAAGAACTTTACTTAGTTGGGCTTTAGTCAAAGCAATGTGTTAATTTTTCTATATCGTCCTTCAGTGTGCTTAATTTGGCTAATGAACTTACTGATGAAAAACTGTTAGGTCCGGATTTATCAGATCTTAGAGTTTGTCACTGAGATCCTGGAGCTCAGGAAGTTTACCTGGTGAAGGCAGGCATCTTTGGTTCAAGGGCTATATTTTGCCACAGCCAAAGTAGATTTCTGTTTGTCTCCCATGTCTTAATAACAAGTCCTTAATAATCAGGAAATGAATACTTCAGGACTTCCTTCCTACAATCCCTATGGATGGAGCTGGTCTGGATTACTTTGTTTTGCATGAAATTTCTAAATAGTTGTGGAGACAGAAAGAAATTGTGCAGGGAATACTTTATAACCTGGAATTGAGACATTGCCCTGAGAAAGAAAGGATGTGGGTTGAAGCTTTTCCCAGCAAAGGGGGGATATCCCAAAAGCAGCTGACATTTTTTAAAAGATATAGGGACAACTTATACATTTATATCACCAGAAATATATTTTTCAAGACTGGAAGTATTTGACAGTGTCAACCTGAATGCACAACTTTGAAACAGCTTTTTTTTTTTTTCCCCAGCAAATTTTCCAGGTTTCTTTCTTTTTTAAGTAATGCTAATGGGGAAATTGGTGTAAGTGCTGAGTGGGATATTCTTATGACTATCCATTAGCATTTGATTTGTAAATTTCTAAATAAGTACTGGACTCTTACAAACTATTCAGACTAATTAGCAGACATGGAGTTTGAAAAGCAGATGTTATTTATGAAAGGCGATAGACAGGAACGTATGGAGAATAGTTTGGAACCAAAGAATAGAAGCAGAGAGACCAGCAAACAATCTGGTGGTTTTTTTCTTCTTCTACTAAATTTAGAAGGCAAAGCTGAATTTTTTCCAGTGCTGTCAAAAGTGAAGTGCCTTATAAAATGGAAGAGATTTAAAGTAACTCACAAATAAATAGCTGCTGTAGCTAGAGGGAAGGAACTGCTTAGAAAAAGAAAAAAAAAAAAATCCTGCAGTCTGAAAGAGACTTAGCTGGGTCTAAATGTGAACTTTAAGGTCACTGAGACTTTTTTCCTGAAATCCTACATCCAACAAAGTGGATGCCAGAAAAGGGAAATTCACTTCAAATCCACAATGTAGTGAAAGTGTTCCTTTGGCGTTTTAACCGAGTGTTGATCACCATCCTTAGCAAATCAAATTCATTAAATCAGGTTTCTGCCATGAACAGAAGCATTGAGTGATATGCCTTAATCCTTCTGATTAAAAATTAAAACATTGTTGAAAGATCTCTGCAGGAAAGCATGTAGATGAGATTCCAGAGTTATCATTTCTTTATCTGTCACAAACATTGAAACAGTTGTTCTTTACTTAGGCATTTTTAATTTTATAATTTTAAACTATGTCTTATATTTTTCACTTCTTCTCAAGGTCTCAAAATTAGGAAGATACAATGTAGTCATTACCATGGATGCATCTGCCATAACAAATCCAGGGACAGAACCGAAAAGTTCTGAGGCTTTCTGAGCAAGGAAGTGTGCAGATGCCTGATGAGAAAGGGCTTGACTAGCTTAGTATTCATTAGGTAGGAGAAAAAATGGAGCTCTTGCAGTGGACCAAAACAAACTATCCCAAAATTATGATTTTCCTTATTCTATGGAAAATGATTTTTCAAGTTTTACAGAGGCATGGAAATTTCCTTGAACCACTGACATTGCATTTCCCTCTGTCTATCTTTCCACAGAAGTCAAAGTTTAAACCTAGCAAAGTAGAAGCCAGAGTATATTTTCCCCTGTTGATTGAAATGGGAGCATGAGTGGACCTTCACTTTGCAATTCAGACAAGACTCCACTAATTGAACCTACAGACATGTATATTTATAGCAAAGGTCAGGAGCTGAATTGTTAATACTCACCCAAAATTAAAGAACCTGAGTTAAATTTGGTAAGGGAACATCATCTCCTACCTTGCTGCAGCAGCTAAGCTGCGTAAAAAAGCCTGATGTGTTTTACACCATTACTGAAAATCTTCGCTTGAAGTTTTGATTCATGTCCCAAGCTTTGTCTGCAATTAGCGGTCCTCAGATAATGTACTGCAAATCTTTCTAATAAACCCGCAGAGCTTGTTTTTTTGTTGAAAGCATTGGGTTGATAGAAGGCTGTTTTCCTCTATGCTGGTGCTTTAACAAGCTGTGTATGCCATAAACATGTTGTTAATGTGACAAAATTGTTTACTTGCTCATTAAGGAACTGCACGCTAATGACTGGGAGAACCAGCGGTGTTACAGCCGAGTCAATAACAACAGGGTCCTGAATGTGAAAACAGGAGGTTTACAGTACCTTGGGCTAAAGAGACAGGCCACCCCACAGATCATCAGGCATGGCTGGATTTCTGTAGTAAGTGGGTACTCAGGTTTAAATTAAGCTGAGAATAAGAGAGCAGTACTGGTGCAGACTTGTAGGACTGTACAAAGCTATTGGAAGGAGAAGTGTCTTGCAATTTTGTAGTTCCTTTAAAGAGAAGTTGAAGTACAAGCAAGCTTACTAAGAACATGCCCAAGTGGCAGAGCCAAGATGTTTTTTAGGACCTCACCTCTTTACCTTTGTAAGAAGGAAAGTTTGTTCAGGCACTGGTAACTACATGGTAGGAATTACAACTCCTGCTGTCTTCTTAAGAGAACCTGTCATCTCTCCCACCGTCTCTGCCTGTCTGTGGCTGGAGAGTTTGCCCTTCAGATTCCAAAAGCAGCATTGTGAAATTTGACTTGATATCAAGGTTGTACCCTTGAAATCTCACCTCCTATCTCCAGCTCTATCACTGTCTAGCTTGCAAACCTTTCTTTCTGTGAAATCCAGGTCATAGTCATTATTCCAATAATACTGAAGGGAGAAATGCTCCAGTGAGCAAATTATCAGAAAGATACAGAATCTGATTTGGCAAGTCTCTCTAGAAATTTGTAGATTCCTGAAACTGGCCCTGGCAAGAGTATTTGAAGTAAAAACTGTCCAGTGAAAGAAAAGTATTTTATCTCTAATTCATCATTCTGTAATAATTCCAACCTACTTCCCTGACAGCATAATACTGAAAGTGATTAACATTTCACACTCTACCAAACAAAAACATGAAATCCTCTATTAGTGCTCTCTACTACACAATAGTACCATTAGACTGGTTTCCTCAGCTTCATCCAGCCTCCCAGGCACTCACTCCATTATCTTCTCACTTATCTGGTCAGAACCTCCAACAAACTTCCTCTCCTGAAACATAAAAATAACAACTCAGCAGAGTAGTGTTTGTAAAGCACATATCACAACAAACATTTCACTTGGCATTCAAAACAAACCCCATTCTTTCATTGTTATCACAACATTTTGGGAAGTTTGGCAGTCCTACCTGGAAATGTACCTATTTTACTTTCTCTTTTGGTGTGCTCCTCAAATACTTCCCATATTCTGACCCCCAGACAAACCCAGGAGTATCAGTAAGCTCATGAGAAAATCCCTTCTCATGTGGTCTCCAAACAGATTCCACAGGCCCATGTGAAGAAAATTGCTTCAGCTTTGAAACCTTTGCCTAAGTTCACTCATCCCTGCAGAGCTCTGTGTATCAGATATAGGAAACCTGAGAGAGTAGAGAGTATTCCTCTAATAGTATTACTAAGAATACTAATAATAGTTGGGAAAATGGTTCTGGTGCATTTGTAGAATTTTAGGTGGCCTGAAAACTGCACACAGTGTGTGCTAGGGTAACCACACAAAGGTATCAGCAAAAGGCCATTTAGGATCAGTGGGTCGAGGCCAACAGTATGAGATTCGATAAGGGGAAGCACCAGATCCTGCACCTTGGTCACGACAACCCCAGGCAGTACTACAGGCTTGGGGCAGAGTGGCTGGAAAGCTTCCCAGTGGAAAAGGACCTGGGGGTGCCGGTTGACAGTGGCTGAACTTGAGCCAGCATTGTGTTCAGGTGGCCAAGAAGGCCAATGGCATCCTGGCCTGGATCAAAATAGAGTGGCCAGCAGGAGCAGGGCAGTGATTGTTCCTCCCTACTCAGCACTGGTGAGGCAACACCTTCAGTGCTGTGTCCAGTTCTGGGCTCCTCAAATCAGTTACAACCTGGATCTTAAAAATACAGGGTTGTGTGCATTTATGGATAGATGGAACTGAGAGTAAGGAACAGTGGGATGTTGGCATCCAGGATTTTTTCACCCCCATGAGCTTATGTTTTAAGTTTAAGCTTGAGAATAAAGAGGAAGGAAGGAAGGAAGGAAGGAAGGAAGGAAGAAGGAAGGAAGGAAGGAAGGAAGGAAGGAAGGAAGGAAGGAAGGAAGGAAGGAAGGAAGGA
>JAWWTY010000077.1:84392986-84415410 GCA_035222235.1 Margarornis squamiger | reverse complement strand
AGGAAGGAAGGAAGGAAGGAAGGAAGGAAGGAAGGAAGGAAGGAAGGAAGGAAGGAAGGAAGGAAGGAAGGAAAGAAAGAAATCAAACCCTTCAAAGCAGTCAAGTCTCAGCTTCAATGAAAGAATGAATTAATAGTTTATGTGCTCCTGAGAGAACTTCCCACCACTGGGAGTGGATGGAGAGATACCACAAAAGCTAGGGAAAACTTCTTGAGAGCTGAGGAACAAGTATTTCCTGCCATCAAGTCTCCACAGCTGGTGAGGCACATTGATTTTTATGTTCATCACAACAAAAAAATACTTGGCTCATCCATTTTAGGGAAGCAGCATAAAATTCACAGACAGAAACAGTGTTAATAAAACTTTATTATGCAACGGAGGTGAAAGTTTGGCATAGCAAATAAATAGTACATACCAGGTAAGGTGAAAAATGGAGCCACATCTCCAAGAAGTCTCAGGTTCTTGTGTGGTCTTTAAGCTTTTTCATGAGAAAATGAGAAATAAAGGTTTTTTAAAGCTTTGCAAGCTTCAGTTTTCATGAAACCAAATTGAGATAATTCTGAAAATTTATATAACTTTAAAAGAGCACTTACTAAAATGTTCCTGTCATTCACAGTAATATGGAGTGAGTCAAGTTGTTCCACACGGTGACCTTAACTTTTCTCATATTCCAGCAGATTTTGCACAATCCCAGGAGTGTAAGTACAGTCCTGTATATCATTGTCACTCTGCCCCACCACTCTGGTTTCTGACAAAGTGCTACTTTCTGAACATTCTGTGTGTTAATTCTTTCTTTGTGTAAGAGCTGGATCCACATACAGTCTAGTTTCTTACAGAGAACCAATGAATTACGGTCTTCTCTGTGTTTGCAGAGACAACAAAGTCAAAGAAGATAGCAACTTGGTCACTCAAACTGAGATAGTAATTAAGATAAAATGATAATGTTACTAGCATATTTTAAGAAGCCTGGAGGAATTAGCATAGCTTCCAGGAAACGGAGATGAAAGAGAGATTCTTTAAGAGTAGACATGAAAATATTGTATTTTTACAAAGTATGATGGAGAACTCATACACCTCTCTCTGTTTGGGTGGATAAGTGGGGTGGATGAGTTAAGAGGAGCTAAAAATAGAGTTTGCAGGGCAACTGGGGAATGAATTCCTTTAACCTCTTTTCAAACAAGCTTTTTACAAAAAATGGCTGTTTCTTTTGTTATCCAAAATTTGGAATACATCCCTTTATTTTAAGTTATTCAATTTTATGGATAGTAACTAACTACAAGGAGAAATATTAGTCTGAATTGTCCTTGGAGCCACTGACTGAACCTTTCTGTCTATTTCCTAAGAAGATACCCTGTATTTATAGACTATGTAT
This sequence comes from Margarornis squamiger, assembly GCA_035222235.1. Classification (NCBI taxonomy): domain Eukaryota; kingdom Metazoa; phylum Chordata; class Aves; order Passeriformes; family Furnariidae; genus Margarornis; species Margarornis squamiger. The sequence continues at coordinate 84,414,038 of JAWWTY010000077.1, read as the reverse complement.
TAGCACAAGTAAGAGAAAAACTGGCTTATTTTATGGCACTGACACTCCTTTCCTTCAGCTTGTGCAGAAGGCAGACAGCCCACCTCATTCTCATCAGTGGTATCCCACCAACTTCCCTGGGAGTTCAGCACTGCATTTGGCCTTTCCTACCAGTCTTCCTGGGCCCCTCATTTCTGAGCTGCAACACCACTGTCCATGAGAAGTCAGGTAAGAACTGAAGTAATTTGACATTGCTGAAGTACCAAGCACCAGTTGTCGATTTTAGCCATTTGTCTTCTAGTTATTTTTGATGGATGCTGTTTTAACTTTTGGGTTTGTAATATGGTCTTCGTAGATATTATTTTAAGCATTCAGTGGAATAATAGAACTGAAGGGAGTGGAGCTGCTGAGAAACAGGCACTTTGTGGCTAAGAAGCAATTCCCTTATTATTTGAAAAAGTCTGCTTTGAATGGGTATGGAAGAGCTTACAGACAAAATGATTGTGCCCATTTTCTATGTGATAATTGCTGACAGGGAGGCCTTGGAGTCAGTCATTTGCTTTCCTCTTGTCTACCTTGTTTCACAGGTAGTCTATGTGAAGTCCACAGAAATGGGTTCCCAGCAGGATGTTAAGCTTCTAGGTGTGCTCAACTTCATGATACTGGACATGCTGTGGAGAGCAGAGCCCGAGGAGTCTTGTTGCAGGCTCACTAGATGGGAAGAGCAATGTCTGGTTTGAGACCAGAAAAACACAAGACACAGTCGGTGGGTTAATTCTCTTCCCTATCCCTGTTCCCACATCCTTTCCCCAGTTTGCTACCAGTTTGACCCAGAGGTGATTTCTGTGAAAGTGACTGTGAAAAGCTGCCCAAAAAAGTTTTATTTTGAAAGATGAATATATTGTGAGACTGCAAAAGAAAAACAGTACCTCATCAAGAGTATGTCATCCTGTGGTGATTTGACCCTGGCTGGATGCCAGGTGCCCACCAAAACCACTTTATCACTCCCCTCTGTAACTGGACAGGAGAGAGAAATTATAGCAAAAGGTTCATGAGCCAACATAAGGACAAGGAGAGATCACTTACCAATTACCATCACCAGCAAAGTAGACTCGACTTGGAGATATTAATTGAATTGAATTAATTGATTTTATTACTAAAAATATCAGAGCAGGATAATGAGAAAAAAAAAATAAATCATAAAAACACCTTCCCCCCCATCCCTCCCTCCTTTCTGGATTCAACCTCCTCTTCCACCAAGTAGAAAAGGGGGTTGGGGAATGGGGGCTACAGTCAGTTCATCACAGGTTGTTTTTGCTGCTGCTTCCCCCTCAGGGAGAGGAGTCCTTCCCCTGCTTCTGCGTGGGGTTTCTCCCATGGGAGACAGCTCTCTGTGAACTTCTTCAACATTAGTCCTTCCCACGGGCTGTAGTTCTACACAAATTGCTCCAGTGTGAGTCATTCTTTGACAAGGTATGATGCTTCAGACGTATCCTGCTCCAGCATGGGCTCCTCTCTCCACAGGTTCACAGGCCCCTGCCAAGACCCTTCTTCAGCACAGGTTTCCCACTGTGCTGGTTTAAAGGTAAACTGGTGGGAGAAATGAACCTGACTCGAGAGATTACAAGTCAGAGTTAAAATTTACTTTGAAAGATTACAATAAATATAATGATACGGAGAAAAATTGGGTTTAACCCACAAAGAACAGATGTATAAGCCAGTACCCAGAGGCACAAAAGAATGGTGTTCATTACCCCTGTGCTGAGCACCATGTGGTCCCCCTGAATGCAAAGTAAAAGGAAAGGAAAACCTGTTGGTGAGGATGATGGTCACAGTCTGGTGGAGAGTGGCAGTCAGAGTCCTGTTGAGGTTCTGGTCCTCCTCTGGATCCAGAGAGTGGTACCAGAAGTGCCCAAACCCAAAGATTATATATGCTCAGGTTCAGGTGGGAATGCCCAGTACTTCCCCTGAGGGTAGGGGGTTTCACAATGGGTGATTTAACTCAGTGAGTCGTGGGATATTTTGGAATCTTTGATGGTCTAGATCATTGCAACAGCCTATTGTGCCAGTCCCTAATGGCCCACTAGCAGACATGACTCCTCAGGCTGGGTGTGAAGGTGCTAATGTTGCCCCAGAGGGGAGTTATCACACATTGGTGTGAAAATAAGGAGGCATTCCCCTGTCTCCTAGGGTTCTCTAACACCCAGCTTGTAGCCTGAGTCAGGTGTGCCCTGGGCAGCTGCTGCAAAAGATCCATTATTAACAGTTCATCAGAAATAACACAGAGGGTGTAGAATACACAGTTTTGGTTATACCCCCCCAGTGATAAACTGGTCCTGGCTGCTGTAACTAGGATACCCACAGGGTCACTTTTCAGGCATCCACCTGCTCCAGTGTGGGGTCCTCCGTGGGCTGCAGGTGGATCTCTGCAGCCCTGTGGAGCTCCACGGGCTGCAAGAGAACCTGCTCTTTTAACATCATCTGCACCATGGGCTGCAGGGGAACCTCAGCTCTGACACCTGGAGCACCTCCTGCCCCTCCATCTGCACTGGCCTTGGTGTCTGTATAGTTGTTCCTCTCACATATTCTCACTCCTCTCTTCTCTGGCTGCAATTACATCTGCACAATAACTTTTTTTTCCCTTCTTAAACAGATTATCACAGAGGCACTGCCACCATCTCAGGCTCAGCCTTGTCCAGCAGCGAGTCTGTCCTGGAGGCACCTGGCATTGGCTCTGCAGGACATAGGGGAAGGTTCCAGGAACTTCTCACAGAACCCACCCCTATAGCTGCCCCATGACCAAAATCTGACCACACAAACCCAATACACATCCATTACTGTAGCTGCTGCAGGTTTGATTCCTGTCTCACCGAAATTTTTGCTTACAGGATGAATCAATTACTGTTACTGGAAGCTACACTTTCCAGTCTGAACCATGTATTTGCACCACTGAGGTCTCACTGCACAATCAGGTGGAAAAGCCAGTGATGCATTAGGAACAGGAGGAAATCATGGGAAAAACTCTGACCCATTTGGAGAAAATGAACTGTTTATAGCTAAAATAGGCCACCCTGAAAACAAAACATGAGACTAAACTACCAGAATAAGTGGTATGCCTCAAACTATTTACTCAAACACTTCTAACAAGTTGGTCCGGTTCCCATTTATGTCAACTTGCCCCTGATATGATTCTAATAGTCCTTTGCTCTCTACTGCTTCCTGAGCAGGAGACATGGAGACAGAGGTGCTGAGCTCTTCTCTCCAGTACACAGTGACAGGACATGAGGGAATGGATCAAAGCTGTGCCAGAGGATATTCAGATTGGACATTTCTTTACTGAGAGAGTGGTCAAACACTGGACCACTCTTCCTAAAGAGGTGGTCAATACCCCAAGCGTGACAGTGTTTAAGAGACATTCAGACAATGCCTTTAATAAAAAGTGGTCAGGCAGTTGGGCTAGATGATAATTGTAGGTCACTTCCTGCTGAAACAGTCTATTCTATTTTAGTGTATTCTCTTCTTTACCAGTTAGCAGTAACACAGTTTTTTGTGGAAATGGGCATGAACCTAAGTACTGCTAGGTTATGTTAGATCATTCAAAAGAGATGTGGGAAACATTTCTCTGCTTATCCCAGTCTTTCATCCATACAGCTTTGAGCACTCTGATGCAAGAGTTGATGTAGGCCTACAATCTGGGCTTTGTGACCTGTTCAAGACTAGTTAGATGTGTGAGAAACTATATAATTCTAAGTTGCAGCCAAGCAATTAAGTTTGCCCAGTGAGCAAAGGGTTTTCTGAGCTGATGAAAACCTTTGGCAGCCCAACTTTCCAGCTGAAAACATCCAGTTCCCAGGAAGCTTATACTGAGATGTTGAGATCGTTCATCAAGTAGGCAGCATGTTACCTGTGGTCTGCAACAATTCAGAGCCCTGGAACAGGATAGCAGCAATACTGAAGGAATTGTGGTGAAGCCTCAGATATACTGAGAAGAGGCTAAGTCAGACAAAGTTGCAAATCTCTATGGGCTGGAGCGGACAGGAGTGGCAGCAATAAGAAGGTCATGATGACAACCCCGAAGCATGCTGCTGCATAGAGGAGCTGTGTCAGAGAGGCTGTTACCATGATATTTCTTTGGATAAACATCTGGAGTCCCTGGGCTTACTGACGTGGTGCTGCTCCAAGAGCCAAAAACTCCGTTGCGGCTTAAATTGAAACCCTATTGCTTAAAGAGCACTCAGCACCACCTCAGTTGTGAAACTGCAGCTTGGATGAGTGTAGCATCTCCAAGAGGAGGCATCCCTCGTATGAGGTTCAGTCACATGTTGAAAAGAAAGATGGCCTTGTGGTTTAATCTGAAATGAGGTTCTTTGCCCTTGGCTCCCAGAGACTGTAATTTTGTCCTCTGGCAGGTCACTTTGGAACAAACTGATTTTAGTGGCACATAACCAAAACAACTGCCTTGGCTCCCAGACTGTGGGTGTGGGTAAGAAACAGAACGTGTTATGCCATACACAGAGGGAAGGGCACAAGATTACCTCTCTCTGACTCTATGAACCTGCCTTTTATTTTGCTTTGCGCCCTGGGTTAAAAACAAAAACACCAAAACAAAGCATCCTTTGATTTCAGCTCCAGCCTTGGGAAAGTGTACAAACCTTGTTTGTCTGCATTATTTATCTCTCAGAACACCAGCTCTAAAATGACCTGTCCCAAATTTACAAGTGCTTGACATTTCTGAATACTGTGTTCTGGAGTCAAATAGTTGTGCACATTTAAGAGGAGGCACCTAATCTTGGTCTTAAATGAGATTATGAGGCTGAATTAAAAGCTGCTAGTTAGAGTCCATTCGTATACTTAGTGGTGTCCCATACAAATATTAATATGGCTTTCTGAGAAGGACATGGCTCTGTCAGTGCCACATGTGAACTGCAATTCAGAGCTGTTTGTAGCTTTCTCCCATTGGTGTTCACACAATAGGAACACTTTGTGTTTGCTCTAAGTAGATTTAATTTAGGTGCATTGAAGAAAAAGCTGAAGAGTAGAAAAGATCATTCACAATTAGGAGATCAGTTTATCTTTCTCCTAAAATGTTTTCTTTATTTAAAAGTACTTTCACACAGAGAGCTCTGTGTTTCCATTACACCTTTTGTATTTGTCTTTGATTTTATAAACTTGCCTCTAAGTTCTCTATCAGGGTTTGGGAAGTTGTAGACTGCTTTTTTAACTCAATAACTTTGAAAATATTTTTTTGAATATTGTGTATGAGTCACTGTATTGAAGGAAAAAGGATTAAAAAGAGTAAGTGTGGTGGAGTTCTTAAATGTGACAGGGGAGACAGGTGCACCCATACACGTGCAGCAGCCCAGGAGATCCTCCTGGAATACAAGACCAGTGCTTGGGAGGTGTGCAAAGAGGGAGGCCAGCAGAGTCCACTTTGTCACTTCTGAATCTGACAGACTCATTTATGGGAGCATCTAGATTTGGCAGCAGGCTTCTTGTCATTAAAGAAAATTGATCTGATCCATGAAATGATTTTCAAGAAAAGGAAGAAGAGAAATTCCCCTATAGCCAGCACGTTTTGCTCACAACTTCCTATATCTTCAGTGTTCCAAAGCTTGGGAGCCCAGTAGGGCCAACTGAGGCTTATGAGTATTCATGCCCATATCCCTAAGATAAATACCCCAAATTTCCTTTTTCTAAGCAAAATCTCCTCTAAAGTTCCTAGTGAAGCTTTCCTCAGCTTTGAAGATATAGTGTATTATATGTGGAGGTGCTTAACCACTGCTTGTTGCTGGTTATCTTGAATTCTGACCCATCTGACCAAAGCATGTCTCTGCCTTTCTAGCCTACTACACATGCCCTAACCCTAACCTAAACCCTAACCCTGCTTCAATTAACCTCCACCATACCCTTTCCTTTCCTGCTGGGCTAGTCACCAGCATTTTTATCTCCTTTAACCATAAGAATTTTTTAATATGCATCCACTGGTCAGCATGTTCTTCTCTTTGCAATGATGGTTCTCTTCAGATTCTGACTCTTTCCACTTTCATCTTTTCATTCTTTCTGGCCTTTTCATTTTTATTTTGCTGTGCTACTGGATGTACATCAGTCATATTTATCTTCTATACTACTGCTTATGTTGCTGTAAGCCACCATCTTACTCTAGGGTGCAAAGTCTGTTGGCATTTAGAAGTAGACTCAGGCAGCAGAAAGCAGCTCAGTTTGTGCGGTGAGTTAAATCATCTGATCACAGTGCCCCTTTTAAGTTCTCTTAGGCTCTTAGATTTTGTGTATCTGTACAAGTTTTTGTGTATTTGTGTTTTTCCAGTTGCAAAATATATTCTCTGTCCAAGCATGATAAAAAATTCCACTCTAACTTCTAAGATCATAAGTAAAGATTTTTTTTTCTCAATTACAGAAAAGGTTGAGACAGCTATTGGAACCGTACAAGAAGTGTGTCTGAGACAGAAGGATTGCACTTGCTTCCACAGACTTTTCCATGGAAGTTTAAAGACAAATTACAAGACTGAAGAAAAGCTAATTGCCTGAAGCAGTTGAACTAGGATAAAGAGGTGTGTTGTTGAAATTCTCATCCCGAGGAGATTTCACCCAAGGGAAACCTTAGTCCTTAGTATGTTGTTAAGAAGGGAAGAAACCTCAAGGGAGGAATCCAAGGAACAATTTGGGAATCTTAATTCTAGTGAACTGCCAGGACCAGATGGTGTTCATCTCAAGCTGTGAGGAATCTCAGCTCCAAAACTGGAAAGCTTCTGACAAACACATGCAATATATTCCTTAAAATAAGAGTTCTTCCCTGTTGCTGTAGAGGTGTCACCAGGGAGCATCACTTTCAAAATGCAATGAAGAGCGACCTTGGGATTTGCAGGGGAATGCACAATAACCTACATAGAGGGGAAGCATTTCAGGCTACTCAGAATGGAAACATTTACCTAGAAAAACAGAATTACATCATCTGACCAACAAAACAGTTTCTGCTGAATGTCCTCAGCTGGTCTATAAAGTTATTTGAAAACCAGAGGAGCACACAAATTCTAGAAATACTTATTTCATTCTCACTGCATTTATTCACTTCAGTGAACAAAATAGTAGATAAAATTTAACTTAGACTCACATACAATAGGAAGAAAAATCTATTTTGTCCGGACATGGCAATGAAAATCAACAAGGAATCAGAGATCTAGGAATGGTTATTGACATCAGTCCAGACAGCTTAAGCCAGGCAAAAAGAGCAAAGACAAAGTCTTGCTTTAGGTTCCCAGAAAGTGAAAGCTATAGTCATAAGCAGCATCAATTTGAATATCCTTAAAAGAAATGACAGGAAATAATCCTGCAAAATTCAGTACTAATAGCATGTCATAAAAAGTAAGGTTTGCAAGACCTAAAGGATTAGATCATCCTGCTACCATTAGCAGCCTTACAGCAGACAAATTATATGACCAATATCAAATATAAAATTCTGGGTTATAAACTTCACTTCTGTAAAGTGAAATGAAAAAAAATACCTTCTATAGAACTGTACAGCAAGAGAGGCTTAATTTTAGTTGGACAGATATTACCCTCCTCTAATACAGAAGAGTGACTTGAACTGGTGAGTTAATATCCAGCTTTGCTGTACAATACTGGTGACCCATCCTAGACCTTCACATTTCTGAGGAAGGCAATGCCTGTCTGTGGGCTTGCACCAATTGCATGTGTTCCCTCATTAGACATTATTATCTTATGCAGAATGGAAGTTCAAATGAAGTCAAATGAAGTTGCTGACAATTTGAAATGTTGTCTACCTCCTTTGCCCTTTTATGAAGGGTTAAAAAAAAAGTAAATAAAAAAATTGCACTTTATGGCAATGGCTTCCAAAGCAAATGTAGCCTGCTCTGCTAAGAATTCTCATCAATGTCCCAAAAGAAAGCTGTACTTACTTTAGAGTCTGAAGGTCAACTTCAGTCTCATAGTTTCACAATTTTCCAAGACACTGAACTATATTTTAATATGTAATAGAAAATGTGAAAGTATAGAAGTTGTTTTTAAAATGAAGCTGGGGAAAAAAAGGAGAATCATTTATTTCAACCACAAGAGTCACTGATGTAACTGCTATTTGTTACTGAGAGTCTGATTGCCCCTTTACTCAGTGTATTCCCACTTTTCACTAGACTTGAAGAAATAGATCTGACCTCCTTTTTTTTTTTTTTTTTTTTAAATTTTAGTCCTTGAAGCAGAATTACAAGACATTTTACAGCAGAATAGCCTATTGAGGTAGTGTTTAGTCAACATACATTTACAGACATGTAACAATGACTATAATTTTTCCGATACTAAATTATACCTGCTCAGATCTGATAAAGGCCTACTGAAGCCAAATATTTAAACAGCAGAAAAGATTGCTGAAAGCACTTAAGAGGTTTGCAAACACATGATGTGACATTATTCAAACATTGTTGGCATTTAGTCTTAGTTTAAAGTCACTTTTCAGAACTTTGACTAAAATTTTCAGATGCAGCAACATCTATGTGTGTTTATACATATACATATGTATATCCATACATTATATATACGTGTAAATGTAAATGAAAAATGCATATCGTAAATATCACCACACATGTTTTAAAGAAGGGACTAGTAGAGGGGCTTACCTTTCAGATTTTAGGACTCACCTTTCAGATTTTAGGACTCAAAGAGTCACACTTTGAAAGAGAAATTCAAGCAAAATTCTTTGCATCGGTGACGTGTATTCTGGACCTATACATGCAGTCTGCTCTCTCCCTTCAGAAGTGCCATTTCTCCATAAACCAAATGGAATACAATAAAGGCCACAACAAGCTTACAAACCATTAGTTACATTAGTTATTGGTCAGGTGTTTATATGTGAATAGCTCCTGGATTGTTCTCTCTGGACAGGTAGGAAGACAACAGTACTAGGCAGCAGGAATCCCCGGCGTGATCGTGCATTAACAACTCTCTTGATCTCTGGGAAAATAACAAAGTAATGAACAGAGACACAATTGTTCCTGATATTTTTTTCCCAAAATCTTTACCTTCCAGAAATTAAAATTGCTTTCTCTAGGCTGACCTAACACCGTAAGATATCCTTAATATTCAGTCTCCGTAACTAACTTGTCTCAGTGGCTGAATTAGACAGCACTGCAAATAAATCATGTACTATGCTTAGAGCACTTCTGTCTGTCATGATTAAAACTGTTGTGATAAAGGTAATGGATTACTCCTATTCACTTGCTGTAATCACTGGGAGCATCAGCAGCCACAGGAACTGATGTGACCAGTACAAATGTAAGCCCTGATGCAGTCATGACTCTGCGAGGCTGATTTTCAGGCTCTAAGGAGTAGTCTGTGTGGAGCAGTTGTTTTGAAGTCCTTGCTTTGTTTTGAAATCCACCGTGAAGCGCTCAGCATAGCTGACAAACGAGCTCATTTTCTGGGTGTGGTTCTCCAGGGCTCGGGAAGAACAACTGCAAAGTTCTCAGGGAAAGTGTTTTCGGGGTGCTGAGTATCGATAAGCCAGTAAAGTGTTTTGACTAGTTAGTTCTTGCCCAGGGTGATTTTGAGTGATGTGCAGCCAGAGTTAAGAAGACCTTGCTTGCCATGAACGAAAATGCCATGAGTGGATTTTTTTTTACTAAGATTTGCTCTGCGAGGCAGTGGGCTGTTATTGCTCCCCTTTTACCCTTCCCTCTGTATCTCAGTCAGTTGGGGTCAGAGAAGAAGCAAAAAAACGAGAAACAATAAGCAAAATCCAAGAAACCAGTCAGGTAATTAACACATAACCAGGCTTATATCAGGAAAAGGGAGAGAGCCGAGACATACACGTATGGCTCTGGCTTCCTTCCAGAGGTTTCTGAAGACCAGGAATGCTGTTGTTGTTCACTGATACAGCTGACCTGGCCCTCTGCCAGGGAAGGGGGCAGGCAGAGGAGGGGGGGGGAGGTGTGTTTGTCTTTCCCTCTCAGTATGAAATATATCTTCTTTCCTCTGCCATTGGCATTGCGTGCAACTGTGTCTGTTTGCAAAATCACCATCTCCCCTGTGGAATGACGAGGTTGTTCAAATCCCAAGTTTGAAGGGATGGGCTGCTGCATAACATTTATTTTTGTTTTCCTTTGTGTTTTGATAAGGTTTTGTTTTTCGTTGCTTGTAAGGAAGTGTTCTAAATACGTCTTTTGTTTCTGTAATGGCAATGTATGAAATGTTCCCTTCTGATTTTCATTTGCATATGGCTATAAAGTGTTTTTGATTTCCTCCATTTGGTAGCCTTTAGCAGGCTCTGATCTGTACTGAAGGACTTTCAAAAATGTTGTGTCATCCTACAAATAGTCCCTAATTAATCTAGTGCCTATTTAAAACTTAATAATTTACAGTACATTTAATAACTTATGAAAAGTAACTGGTTTCCTTTGAACTAATTTACCACTGCTTTGCCCACAGGCAGGTGTTTTTAAGGACAAATTAAATGTGTGCGTGTAAATATATAATAGCTAGATACAGATACACATATTTCAGCAATAATTTTAGAGCATTGAAACGCTTAAAGCATTTGAGAAAACAGAATGGCAGGCTTTTCCACACATGAAGCCTTCTTCAGACAAGCTGGTATTTTTGAAACTACCTTTTCATGGCTCTGCAGGGGTCTTTAAGTCCTCAGTGTTCAGGGCACAGGGGCAGCCTTCTACAAGCAGTGGGATAAGGACCAGGAAGTCTGGCATCTGCCACTGTTTCAAGGAGTGTGTGTGTTCGTGTGTCACGCTTTATGCCAAATCAGTTTACAAAGGGACAATTTTTGCTTGTAACAGTTTGCTGTGTGCAGTTCAAAACAGCAGAGCTTCCACTGCTGTCCCGTGCAAGATGAGCTCACCTTACTCTGACATAAGTGTTCTTCTCAGCACTCATCAGCTACAGCCCGAAAGGAGCCACTAAAGACAGGCATGGGTGAGCAGCAGTGTGGTGGCTGGCTGGGCTCCAGGGGCCATGCCTCATGGAAAGTCATCAGGCTCCTCTGTGCCTTTTGGGAACACGCACAATTGTGGTGCAGGTTGAGTCAACATGTGGCTCATGTTGAGTCAAATCCCGTCTCCACTCCCAATCCCCTATGTGGTGAGGAAGATGACAGGCCTTACTTTCTGCCTTTGCTCAGGTGTCAACCCAGTGCTCAGAAAATGGAAGGAAATATTTTTATTAATGTCACTGTGGAACTGCTTTGTCCTTCAGGCAGGAGTGCCTTGCCTCATGTACGGACTAGGGAAGCCTGGAGAAGTTCAAAACTGCCTAGGAATACATCGTTTCAGGGGAATCAGACTTTATCAACTATGTTGTCCCTTTATGGTGGCCAAAAAGAAAATCTGTATCTGAATAGTGTCTCTTAGTAAGAAAATCAGTCTGGGTGAAGCAGCATTATTGCCCTTCTCCAAGCTCAGTCAGCTGGGCTAAGAGAGGCCGGCTGCTGCTTTTCTACTTGCTTTACATAAGAATAAGAAGAATCACTTTCTCTTTCAATAGCTGTGTCCTACAAAGGTAGGATGTACAATGTTCCTTACTTGTTCTTATCTCTGTAGTAAGGAGGTGAAATAGTCCATATCTGAATAGCCTTAATACACACTAAGAGCAAAACCAAACCCAATGTTAATGACAGCACTGTGCTGAATGGAGAGCTGAACTGCTCTAGACCACATTGAAATGTGCCTCAAAAGCTCTGCAGAGACCCTTCTAGAGTCTTTGTTTTAGCAAATGGGGGAGAGATGGCTTGGATTACTAATGCCACTGAGGCCAGCAAATTTTTTTTCTGGCCAGGTCACACTGCAGAAACTTGTCGCATTCCTTGCTGCTCAGGAAACTGATTTGATGTTCAGCAACTCTTAGAAAGGAAGCAAGCTTAGAAATGTTGATTCCTAACAAGAGCTAAGCACAATGAGGAAAAGCAAGGAACAGCACTAGCAGAAATGTGAAAATCACCAGGAGAATTGTTTTCCTTAATATTTAGACCTGTGAGAACTATTCCCACAAACACACTCTGTTCCCTGTGCTTACCTTGCTAGACCCTATATTGGAGGCACTCCTGGTTCCATGGCATGGCTCCAGCTGTGACATGGAAGCAGCGTTCTTCTGTGAGCAAGGACAGCTGCTTCTGCTATCAGCCACACCTGGTCATTAGTGAGCAATTTTGTAGCCATAACCGTAAGGCACTGAAATTTATTTAGTGACGGCAATGTTTAATTTTATGTAGGATTGCTTCAGAGGCAGGAGTTCAGTGGCACTTCCTAGAACAGGAGTGATACACATATTTTTGTGTTTCCAGAGAGGAGCACTAGTGTGACACTGGAGTGTTAAAGGCAGAGAAGAAAGCGGGATTAGAGGAAGAAAGAATTGGGATGAAGAAAAACACTTTGAGTTTATTCCCTATATTACAGGCAAAGTTCATAAAATATTCAGCACTTGAACTCTGAGTATGTGGTCAGAATTTCCTCTCACTTCTGAATGACCTACTGAACAAACATTGGCTTGTTGACGTATAATAGCTGCCTTCAAACAGGATATTATTCAAGCACTCTAAAATAATCTAAAACTCATTAGAAATAGCCAGGTTAATCCCCATCACCTGTGAGTGAGGAATAAAAAAAATAAATTATTCACAACCCATTACTTCCCTGGTAAAACACCACAGATTTTTATGACTGTTAATGTGGCTGGAATCAATTAAACCACTGTACATTCTTTGAGAATCTTAAAGTAGTTTTAAGTTTGGGCTTCAACATGGACAGTGGCATACTTTTCCCAATATGAATTCACAGCATGTGTTTTAAGATGTTTTGGACCAGTAAATATTTGTTTAGAAAATGAACCCATTAAAGGCAGAAAAGAGTAATATTTCCATTTAAAGAAGAGGGTTTCATTACACAGGGTTTGTTTTTTGTTTAAATCGTACCAAGATTGCTGGTAAGAATGATGAGAGGTGGAGAGATATACAAAGCTTAATGTAAAGAAATAACTGCATCTGGCTAGTTTATATGAGATAAAAGCAACATAGGCTGTAATTGTAGAATACCAAAACCCTTCTGACATGAAGAAATATTAATTGAACTTATTTCAGTTTGAAATTTAATTCTTTATCTTTAAAGAAATAGCAAACAGAAATGTGTTACAGAGCAAAACAACTGTATTTCCCTGTATTTTGCCTGCTCTGTCATCAGGGCTGGATAACCCACAGCCAGATTTTCCACCTGCCTCTTCCTGTAACCTGCATAAACCCTTCAAAAGATACGTCCTCATAACCTGTTTTTCAAGGGTTTTTTCTGTGTGTCAAATGGAGGCAGAAGACAGAAATGTGCTAGAAAAACATCTTCCTGAATAGAGAGGGCTGAAAGGTCAATTGTTTCCCCCTTAAGAAGGGGCGGAGGGATGGGGGGAAACAGTTTGTAGTTAGAGGCAGTAGAAGTTCACACTTTATTTTGCTTTAGGATTTTCCTCCCTCTTTGGAGGAGACTGCACAAGCTAACTGACCTCTCTGGCATGGCATGTGCTGGAAAACAGGCATGCTTGGCTGTTTCAAGCCTTCTCTTGGGCATGTTCACTGGTAGGGTGGACCTCACAATTACTGAGAGGGTCTCAGTTAAGTCAGCTTTTTGTCATGAGGGCAAAATACTTCACAGGCAGCCCAGCTTCCAGGTCTCCTACTGGCTTTTCTGCACCATTCCTGACCTCCCTGCTTCCATCTGTTCTCCAAAATGTGCTTTTGAGACATGAAAGGGAATATTTTTTTCTGTGTATCTTGCTGTCAGTGATCACAGTAACAGCTAATCCCACAGCATTTAAAACATGATGATTCCAGTTGTACATTTAACAGCCTTCAAAGCCAATATAAGGGCATTTCTCTTGCCAATTGAAGGAATATAAATGCTTGTCAGACAGCTTTGGAGTCAGGTGTGTAACATGCTGGACTCTGAAAATAAAGCGTTTCACTTTCAGGCCTGTCAACCAACAAAGCCACCCTGTTTTTCCAGTCCTTCATATCCCAAAGGGTGTTACACTGAGCTGGTGACTGCCCTTGGAGAAGGAAGGACTGAAAGAGCAGAGACTGACACTTTGCATGACCCTGACTCAGTGGGACAGCTAGCATGCATCAGCTTGACTAATAGCTGCAAATGGGTTCCTCTGGAGCCAGCTTCTTGATTCATGCATCTCAAAAGATTATAATCATACCTAAACAAAACTTCAGCAATTTAGGATTTTTTGAAACACTTTTGGTCCACTCTTTTGCTCTATGAAACCCTATTGCTGTTAATGCTAGAGATATTTCAGCAGCTTTCTGGGCAAGTGCTCTTGTTTATTTTTTTATTCATTCCCAATCATCTTGGCTTACTTTTGTTCATTTTGAGGGGGCAGATGAAATTAATGCTAACAGACACCAAAGCACTTCATTTTCTGGAAGATCAAATCATTTTCATGCCCCCTGTTACTCCTCTTAGAGGAGCACAAGCAAGAAGGATTGCTGTGGGGAGAGAGGTTCTGACCATGGGCTACCAGAATAGGCTGCAGACAGCAAGAAGGCAGGAGAGCAATGGCCATCTGTCATGGATGTTGGCCTTTTATGAGGGAGAGTAGTGAATGGGCTGGAAGGGAAGAGCAGTGTGTTTTGTGATGATGGGAGAGCGAGGATGTGGCTGAGCATTAATGTGGTGGCAAGGTGGGACCTTGGGGTAAGCAAGGGAAAGGAATGTGAGGTGGGATTGTCTGGCCAAGAAAAAGTAGTTTTCATTGAAGTTCTTTGTCTTTTAGTGCTATTAGAGACAAGTCATCCTAGTCCATTTTCTCCTTGCAATTTCAAAGCTTTTCCATTTGAATCACCTAAAAAAATTATCTCACAGAGACACCTAGGCTTCCTGAATAGTGAGACTCACCTGCCAGAACTCCTACCTTCTGCAGAATTTCACTCACTGTGATGGTTTGCTTATGTCATGGTCCTTATTTGAGAAAGACTTGATCCTTTTAAACATGTCAAACTAACACATCTAGATTTGGTAATCTGTTATTGACTCCCCTAGATCCATACTGTTTTTCTGTAATGCTTTGTGGTGTGGCCCATAATAAAGCAATGAGAGTGCTGATCTCTCAAAGCCTTGCCTTTACACCAAATAGTCCCTCTTGCATTAGTCTGTGTTGATGGTTTCCATGTAGCAAAAGTCTCTTCATCAGACACAGCAACTGCAGAAGCTGAGTGTTAGCTCCTGTCTCCCACTAACAGAGCACAGCTAGAAGAAGGGCATGTTGGGTCTGTGCACAGCTGGAGATACAAGCAGCATAAATTTCAAGTCATACAGATGTATTAAAGTGAAGTTTGCCCTCATTTCATGGTGCAGCGCCAAACACATCTTGTCTAGATCATGGGCTGCCTGTCTGCATTCCCACAGCTTCTGCTTCAGGGTCCTCCAGAACCTCAGCACTGTTTGTACCACTTGTTGTGGGTGTTATAAATAACACTCTTCTGGAACCTCTTCAGTTTTGGCACCTTTTTGAAATTTTCCTTTCATTATATATTTTTAACAGATTAGTGTTACCATTGTTTATAACCATGACTCCTGAAGGTAAAAATTATGCTTTTATTATATAACATGTAATATATTTATCTCAATATATATTAAATATTGTATACATTATATTACAGATTATACAAGACATAATATATCTTTATATATTGTATATATATTATATATTTTTATATATCTATTCACTGGTTGGTGGAGTGGTGAGGGAGTTGAAATCATATTCTCATATTTTAAACCAGGAATTCAGTCTTATGTGAAGCTAAAACTATATGCTTTACCTTCCATAGTTCCTTGGTCTTAAAATAAAATATGGCCCCCAATTTATAATTTATGGCCATGTTCCAGTAACATCAGGAAATATCAGGACAACAGCATCTTGACAACTTGAAATCTCATCTATTTAAGAGTTCTTCTAGGACAACCTCATTTGAAGGAGTGGGGAGCATATTGAGAATAGCGGTCTTGAATTTTCTGTCAGCTGCAGAATCCCACTGCAAAGACATAGTAATAAGTAAGGTCAATAAGGGAGGGAAGTCCTGGGTGGAGTTTCACTGTTTCCAGGTGCCATACATCTGGATGCCATACCGTGACAATTCCAGATACTGTTTGCGGCAGCTGCTTAAAGTGACAGCCACGATGCCATCAGGGTGAATGAAAGCAGATGCATCTAGTCATAAAGCCACGTGTCTGCTCCAGGAGGGTGACCGCAAACACCAGGGCTTCTTTCTAAGCATTCTATGCTATACTAGTAAGAGACATGTAATAACGGGGTTTGGTGGTGGGTTTTTTTTTTAGCTTATTCAAAACCAGGCATTATCAGTTAGCAGCTGATAATTTTTACAGTTTTATGAGATTGGTTTTAAGGATTTTTTTTTTTTATTATTTCAACATTTTCTTCCTATGCCTGTGTAACTGAAGAGGAAAATGTAGTGAAATTGACTTTCTATTGTATTTTAGGCTGCGAAATACAGTGGATGGAAGAAGCACTTGTAGGGGATGCCTTTTCTCAACTGGATCCGGTTAATAATTAAACCCAACAGAATGACAGGGACTGGGGTATACTGTGAATACCTCCTTCTGACTGGAGGTCACTTTTTAATTGCTGTATATATTCATCAATAAAGTCACATTGCACATTAAAAGGTTTGTGTTTGTGTGAGTTGTGGGAGATCAACACTCACATGAATTACTGATTTTTAAACACAACTATGAATAAACAGATTGAAAATTTCATTTAGAGAAAACTCAATTAATGATAGGTATGGCACCAAATTTCTATTTTAAGGACATTGAAATTCATTCAAATGAACAAGTAATGAATCTTTTTAAAATTAATAAAATAAACATACTTTAAAACTACACACGAGATGTTTCTGAATGCTGCCACTAAGACTACAGACTGGGAATCAGGGAATAACTGATTGTTCATTAAAATGTCAAGAAAGGAAGAAGAGGAATGATAAGACATGAAAAAAGAAGGTCCATGGTTGTTTTGATTAGCCCTTGGGTTCCAAACTCTTCAGTGCGTTGTTCTGAAAAACTTTTCAGGGGAAGAACTGACCTCATTTTTGAACTCTGTGACCCTCAGTGACAATCACAGGGTTCTACTACTGAAATTCATTAAAAGGTAGGAAAGGCTTGTTATTGTAAGGGACAGAACTTTTTTTTTTTGTTTTTTCAAAACAACACAAATGGTGACGTGTCACTCACTGAATGATGAGGTGTTGATACATGCACATATCTACCTCACAGGATGGTGGAGTGGTGAGAGAGTTGAGATCATACTCTCATATTTAAAACAGGAATTCAGTCTTGTGTGAAGTTAAAACTACAGTTCTTTGGTCTTAAAATTAAAAATGGCCTGCAATTTGTGATTTATGGCTATGTTCCAGTAAACAGTTTGCATTATTTATTCTAAAACCCAGCTGTTAACAAGAATATTAAAAGGGAGGAGGGAGACTCACAGTTATTATTGAAGTGTTATCTTTCATTAAAGTAATGCAGGTAGAGTTAGAGTGCTAGCAACAATAACATAGGTAAGCAATTAGAAAAAAAAATCATTACAACATTGTCTGTCATAGGATTATATATCTATATCTCTATCTATATATAGAGAGATATATCTATTTATATATGTCTTTGCTGTGGGTGGACATTAATTCTACTTTTACTTTAAAAATTTGCTCATCTGGAAAGCCTCCAAAGGCTGGAATTTCCAAAAAGTTAAAGCTACAAGTTTCTCTCAATGGCTGCAAGTGATCCTGTCTCCATTACAGACAAAAAGCAATCAATAGCCAAAGAATTACAAGCTGCATGTACTCGTTACACAGCAAGCTCCATGAGCCAGGAGAAGGCTTTATAGTGTCTAAACCACTCTTTCATGAGCTCATAATCTGGAGGGTGCTCTCAGTTTTATATTCAGACTGAAAGTCATGACCCACAGGTCCTTAGGCTGACCACAGTCGAGCTAAGTTTTTATAAAAGAAAATTAAAGTGATCACATCATTCTGAATATAGTGTGCCCTTCTTTTGCTTCTACTATATTGTAATTATGTCGGTGAGACTTAGCTATTGTAAGCTGCAGGTTGCTTTCAGTAGTCTGAGGACAATTTAGTCATTTATTGGTGTAATGGAGCTTAAACAGAGGATTCAGTCTTTTCAAGCTGAAGCTTGGTAACACTGAGCACTTTCATTTCCTCCTTTCAAACGTACCATCACTGCTCAAGTGCTCTTTGTGGGAAATGCTTCATCCCTTTTTATGTGATCATAGTAAGAAATCCTGGCCTTAGTCTATCATCAACTTAATATATGAGAGATATGATTTCATCTACATAATTTGTGTGACTGCAGGATGTCGTTTTCCTAAGAGTGCCAGAGGCAGTTCTAGGCAGCCGTACCTTCCAGCCTGCCCGCACTTACTAATTTAAAGATACAGAAAGAAGGCACTTGGTAGCAATTTGCACCTTAAAGCTGGTACTTCAAAGGACAGAGAGAAACCTTTAGTGTCAAAAGTCTCTCGGGACTCATCCCTTTGTGTAGTATCATGTGTTTATTCTTCACATATGTTTTACTTTATATGTTATAGATATGTGTAAGTTTGTACACACATTTGCAACAAAGGATGCTGAAAGAATGAAGGTTTATGGATTTCAGATAATGAAACTATAAAATAAATATAACACCTAGCATTCATACTATCAACATCTCAAAGTCAAAATTATCTAAAAGAAAACAAAGCAAAAATGTTTCTGATTTCTCTTAGTCTTGGCTCAAAAACTACCTCTGGAGTTTTTCAAAAGCCTCTACTAATAAAAAGCTTATGTAGCTTTTTAGTCTTCTACTAAGTTCCAATTTCTTCATGGTTGTATTGATGCCTTACTGAAGAGGTAACTGTTAGAGAGCCTCCACCACACTCATCCTCTGGGGAAAGAGATCACTGTAACCTGAGCTTCCAGCCTCACCCTGTTACCAAACGTTAGGTGTTGTGAAATGAGTTGAGTACATTTACAGAGCTTTTAAAAGGAATGCAAAGGAAATGAAGAAACAAAATGCAGTAGCGGAATGAGTTCAGAGAAACAGCCCTCCTAAACTGAACCCCTACCCCAGTCTTGATTCAGTCCTGCTGACAGGTGGGTCAGGAGCAGGGGGTGTCCGGTCCAAGCAGGGCCCCCTCCATCTCAGGCATCTTCAGCCTGAAACTCCAGTGGGCTGCTGGGCCAGACTGCGTAAGACTGGGGCTGCTCTCCTGTGACAAAAGCACTGCAGTCTCCATGCACAGAAGGCACAGCACACAGGTTAGCCTTAACCTACACAGCCTAGAATTTGCAGCAATCTAGCCTTCAAACCTTGACTGTAAAGGCTTCACAAGGAATT
This sequence comes from Margarornis squamiger, assembly GCA_035222235.1. Classification (NCBI taxonomy): domain Eukaryota; kingdom Metazoa; phylum Chordata; class Aves; order Passeriformes; family Furnariidae; genus Margarornis; species Margarornis squamiger. The sequence continues at coordinate 84,394,626 of JAWWTY010000077.1, read as the reverse complement.
AGCTAGGTTGGGTGTGATTCTTGAGCTGGCTTACTTGCCTGTGACCCACATAAACTGCAGTCTCAGCATTCCTGCAGCACACAAAGCTGGAAATCACTGTATCTGCTTCTAATGAATGTAGGCTCTGTCCACACTTGGCAGGTTTCTTCAGCTCTGCCGGTTAGACTAATAAAAGATATTATCTCTCCCTCTATGAGTTTTACCTCGCTTATATCCTGAGATTATCACAGCTCTGCCACTTGGAGGTCAGATAGAGTAACATTTTGAGATTAGGCAAAGCTACAGTGATATCAGAAGAAATAACCTGAGAATTATGTTCCTAAACCAACATAAAGTTTAAGGCTGGGGAGTGGGTAGTTGACAGGGCTTTGCAGTGCCTAAGTGTGCTCTGGTTTCATTTAGTGACACAATGCCCTGCCAAAGGTTTTCTACCAGTGAACTCCTTTGGCATCATGCTATGGAGTGTTTCTTCCCGAGGTAGGTGCTGTCTTGGTCTTGGGCAGAGGCAGTTGTTTCTTTTATAAAAACCTGCCTATTTTTGCTGGACTTTGAAGCAAGCTGGTCTTCTTAGAACAATACTGGCATGCTCTCTTGAAAGCATTTCTGTAGATGGAGGGGAAATTTGTAAGTTATTGTGTGCATTTTTTGCATGGATTTTACCTCTCTCCACTTCTTGCTAGATCATAACAAATTGAGGATTGTGTTTCATACTTTTCACTGACTAGGTCATATTTTCTAAAGCTATTTATTTTAAATATAAACAAATGGAACAACTTGCCTTGTTTTTTCATATCTACAATCCCCCCTCCCCTCTATGTTTGCAAAACACTGCAGCAGCCTAACAAAATACAGTGTGTGGTGTTTCCTGCTGTGACCCAAAATACCTACTCGTGTGCTCTAGCCTAGACACGTTGGTTTGCTGCTTTTGGCTATGAGCAGTGGATGCTTTATGGCAGTTGACTATTTTATTCTGTATACACACATTATCCTATCCACGTTCCCTGCCAAGGCAGTTTCCTCCTTCCTTTGTAATTTTCCCACATCTTTCCCATACTTTTTTGTTGTTTCCCCTTATCCAACACCATTATGGGGTGTTTTGATATGCAAAAACAGTCCATTACTTGTAAATCTTTCTTTCTTTTTCTTTTCTGGTGCATCACTGTTGGATTTGATATTTGCCAAGTCCTCTTTTCCTATGTTTTATTTGTCATATTTAATTTCTGAAATACTTATTATTCACGAGTCTTCCAGAGCCATGTGCTATTTGCATTATTTTTACAATGCAGTCTTGTTCAATACTTTTCCCACTTCTGTCTTTGTCCACTTGATCTTTAGTAAGAAACAGTGGTCGGCAAGCATTACAGTAACAATCCAGCTAAATGCACAGTATTATCTGACTCGGAAACTGTTGGCTTTCCAGGCATATTCTTTCGTCAGCCTGTATGTCTCAATATTCTGGTAAAAGTTCTCATAGTACAATGTGTCATATAAATGGCATCTGCCTTTTCCATTCCAAGCCAATTTTTGTTGTCTATTACAAAGAAAGAAAGAAAAGAAAGAAAAAGAAAGAGAGAAAGAGAGAAAGAGAGAAAGAGAGAAAGAGAGAAAGAGAGAAAGAGAGAAAGAGAGAAAGAAAGAAA
>JAWWTY010000077.1:84334505-84392886 GCA_035222235.1 Margarornis squamiger | reverse complement strand
AAGAAAGAAAGAAAGAAAGAAAGAAAGAAAGAAAGAAAGAAAGAAAGAAAGAAAGAAAGAAAGAAAGAAAGAAAAAACAAAACCATAATAACAACACAAAAAAAACCCTGAAGGAAATCAAAACCAGCTGTCAGTTTATTGCGAGTTAGCAGTAGTCAAACCTCATAGAGTGCAACAACTTGCAATATCTGGTATAGGTAGGATATAAAGCTTTTTTTCAGGTGTGCTTTCATCTGCATTCAGTTAGGTAATGGAAAGGGAATTGATGGCTGAAATCATTTGTCTTGTTATGGTAAGTTGCAGAGGTCTAAGCTGTGTTCAGCATGGGGAAGGGTGCAGGAGGAATGTCTGTAGACACCAGAACTGGGAGTTGCCTAAGTGGAATGACACAGCTTCTTGAGGTTGTCAGACGTCGGATTTCACTGATATCTCTTCCACCCTCTCGATTTTTAATTTATTTTTTTTATATAGCTCTTTAAGTTACCAAAACAAAACCCATGTCAAACTTTTTATGTGTTACAAAGCTGCTAGAGTAGAGAGACCCTATCAAATGTATAATAAGTAAGGGAAGAGGAGGGAGAAGAAGAGCAAGGGAGGTGTCATCACAAATACATTCCAATCTGTCCATTAATACAGAAAATATTGAGAGAGATTTATAGTGAGTGTGCAGATTGAAAAGTCAAAACAACTCATTACAAAAACTTTGAAATATTTTGTGAAATATGAGCTTGCGTTTATGAGTGGTGGGAAAGTTAATCTCATGCCAATTTTCAATTGACTGCAGAGCAATGGTGTTGCAAAGTCTGTAGATACAAGTCAACAAGTGATATGGAGGTTGCACTAATCAGAACTGTTTTACGTATGAATTATGAGCATAAAACAGATTAGACTGTAACACAAAAGCCTTCCGCAACTTCAGTTAGGCAGTAAAACCAGAGATCAATGAAAGGAATGCCTGAGTCCTAGTTACCTTACATCCTGTGTCATTTGCAGTGGTGCTAAATCAGAACAAAAGTGTCAGTTTGGATTACTCTGTCCACTTCTCAGAACTGCAGCAAGTAATGCAAGGTGTGATAAACCAGCAGTTTCTAGACTAGACTTTTAGATTCATTACACCTTTCCTCTGAACTGTGCTTAATCTTGGAAATGGTATCCCTGATTTTTGATCCCTGTTTCCAGAGTAGTGAGATGCCCTAGGAAATAAAATTAGAACTCCCTGTTCATCAGTTTTGTCCTATTCAGTTATGGGAACCAAGAGAAGGCAAAGTGAAGTGGCTTTCTTTTGGTATGTGTTGCAAAGCCCAACCAGACATGCAAGGAAATCAAAGCCCCTCACTAGCAAAATCTTTGCTGGCCTTACTGGCAGGAGGGGCAGAGGAGAGGCACTCCATGTAAGTGGCATTGTGCTGTCTGACCTCAGTGAGATCTGGGGTCACTGGAGAAATTTACTGAACTGAAAGTCAGCACATCCTGCCCACTGTACCGTGGGACTCATGTGTGGGGGGATGACAGTGTCTGTACATTCAGACTGATATACTGAGTTTACTTGCCAGGTATCTAAAGATTTGGTAAAACTCAGTTGTCTGGGTTTCATTCCAAATTACCTTTCATGTATCTCAGGTCACAATTTACACACATCTCAGGTCACGGTTTACATTTATTGACAGACTCTGCTAGGGAGAGCTGAGTAGAATCTGGAAGTGACCTGCAGGCACAAAAGCAGTTTCTCCTCACTGGACCACAGGCCACAGGCAAGGCACAGGAGCAGATGCAGGCAGACACAGCCTGGCCAGCCTTGCCTGCTCCTGAGTGACCACACAACCAGCCTCCAGTTCCCTCCCAGACGCTTCTTCCCCTTTCATCACTCTGCGCTTCCACGGAAAAATAATTTCATACAAATTTTAGAGGAACATCCAGTTAATCAAAACACAGCAGGCTGCCAGCGCAGCCTGAGCAGAACGGTGCTATCACACACCATGGCACTTTCAATTCTGCTGCTTCATTCTCTTGACAGAGATATTAACAAAAAGAGGAAACAGGCTATTACTGTGACAAAGGCTTTGACAGCACAGGGAAAATGGCATGTTAACTCAGCATCAGGCAGGCTGAAGCTGGCTGGTAATAACCATGCTCCACTCATGGCACTCAAAACCTTCCTCACCGCTGTGTGGGTGGGTTTGTCTGCTGTGGAGCAGGGCACAATATTCCCTGCAGCAATACTCACATAAGTGCTTAGAAATAGCAGCCAAGGGCCCCACTTTTAATAGCACAGGATATTAAAAGATCATCTTTAGTCTGTTTTGTTCCAGATCTCAAACCCTCTAAGTTACGTCCACTGACGTCTGGATGAAACAAGTCAAAAGTTACACTCTTTTTAATGGACAGAGGGTGTTTTATTTTAATGGGGAGTCAGCTCACTCTGTATGTGTACAAGCACTGTCATCTACTTTTATTGCGAGCAGATGTTGGAGTGTGTTTAACTTGGAAAAATCCATGAGACCCAGAATTAGCTACACTAATAGAGGTCATTTGGTAAACAGTATATTTTAGTTATTTCAAGATCCAATTCAGATTGCAACAAACAAGGATCAATTTTCTCTGGGGTTCTAAGAAAACTCTGACCATTCATCCATTAATTTCTCCCTGTTTGAGACCTGCTAATGATTGATGTTTGGGAAGCCACTTTGTTTGCTCTTTGTGTGTTCCATGCTGTGGGTTGCTGTGGCAGTAGCACGCCACAGTTAGCCTTGACATAGAGCATTTAGCTAAAGGTGCACTGGGCAGCAATTCTGCACCCGTGATCTGTCTGTCAAACCTCTGTCATTAAAGTAGTCAAAAGATGAGCAATTACAGCTTTGGATGGTACTCAGGCCATTTTTAAGCTATGACTTTAATTGCTGTTGCTGTTCCCTGGAGTCTGGTACCCAAAATAATTTTTGTGACCTCCTCTCTTACAGTCTATTTAGGTCCTGAATTCCTTAAGCCAGGAACTACCCTCTGCCCCAGGAATAACTGCACTCACTGTGTTCTTCATCAGTGTCAATAGTAACATAGAGACTACCTTTATATGGAGGTGTAGCATCTTCTGTTACATCAGGTAATATAAATGGGAAAGGTAGACAAGCCTTGGGATGTTTATCAGGTCTGACAAAGCAACAGCAAAAAAACCCCCAAGGGTTTAAAAGGTCATGTTTTTTGGAGGGTGTCCAGCTACCCAATCTTTTTAAGCGATTTTTCTGAAAAACAGGATGAAACTGTTCTTTTTTGTTATTTTTCCTTAGTAATTGATGTTGGTTTCATTAAGTCAATCGAAGCTCAGGCTGCTGGCCAAACCCTCTTCTCCCTGCCCCATATTCCGTCTTCTTCCACTGTGCAGGCACTGGGGCAAAGACAGATATCTTAAGATCTGGTTCAAGGAGCTGATCTGTCTTGAAATAAATCACTGACACCCAGCTGCTTGTTTCTGTCCTCAGAGTAGCCCCATGTTCATGGTAGCAGAAGTATTTCTGTGGCCATCCAGTGGACCAGGTTCAGAAACTGATCCAGCAGAAAAATAACAAGGAAAACATTATGTGTTTTTCTCCCAGTTGAACCAGTTTCCTAATCTGATGTGCTGAGATGCTGAGAAAATACAGCTACAGGCAGAACAGAGGACAGGGGCAAAAATGAGATCTTTGGAGAAAAGGACAAAGTGAGCCTGAAGATGTGCGGGTTGAACTGTGTCCTTGGCACTAGAAGCAGATCTAGGCTGCGTGGGAAAGTAGGGCATTGCGACAGCTCTGGTTCATCCTGGGACGGGAGGTGACTCTCCTGCAGCAGCTCTGTGAGCAGACACACATCTCACTGGGAGACCCAATAATAAATAGTTCCATGCTCAGGCACGAGGTCTTCAGAACAGCTCTGGATACAAACAGAGAGATGGTGATCTCAATTAGGAGCTCCAAATAACACCTCCTTTTTTCTCTGTCACCCTCTGGGAATTGCAGGTGTGGACTTGGGGAACGAGATGTATTAGGACTCCTTCAAAGGGGGAGGCTGTGCCGTGGCTCCCAGCTGTGACCAGTCAGTGGCTTTTCTGCTCTCCCCTGGATATGATGGGCAGCTGCTGTTTCTTGCTTGGGCACACAGCTGTTGGTTTCTCTGTGTTTTCTTAAACTGCAAAACAGATAGGAGAGAGAGGGGACATGATCAGAGGAAGGTTTAGAAAATGGAAGGAAGAAATAGGAACAGTCTTTGCTACAGACAGGAGCACGTGCTTTGATCGAGAGAGGAGTTTGTCTCTGGCATTAAGGTCTGATGTAGTGGCACCACCTCCCTCTGCCCCCAGGACTCTGTGGGGCAGCACTGGCCAGCAGGGACGTGCATGCTTCCTCTGGGGTCTCCTCATACCCTCAGCTACCCAAGGACCTCACAAGATTTCCATCAACCCTTGCAAGGATCTTGGGCTTGCAGCATTTTTGGAAAAGCAGCCAAATGACTTAAAACTATGTATCACCTTCTTTTGGCAGCTGTGCTGGGTCCTGGTTGTCTTCTCAATGTCACCCTACTCCGTCCCAGCACAACATCCAACCTAACAATCAGGAAGCTCCAGCTCCAGGTTTTGTAAAAAAAACCCCAAAACCCAAAAACCAACAAAAAACCCACCTTCCCCACCCTCCAAAAAAACCCCAGCAACGAACAAACCAAAGAAACAAAACTCCACCAACAGAAAAGATAGATCTGTCTTTTAAAGATTTTTTTGAATGCCACTCCTAAGTAGAAGAAGTTTCACTCAGAGGTAGATAAAGTGAATGACTGCACAATTACAAGAATAACAAAGTAGGAGCCCATAAGATGTATTATAACGTGAATGTTTATCTGGAAAGTAAGTCAGGGAATTTTCCCAGACTGGTAAAATTCAAGGGAAAACTAATAGCATTTTCATTTTATCTAGTGTTTACTTATACCACAAAAATAAAATATAGCACAGACAATATTGACTGTTCAGAAATATAGCTGCAGCCATCAATACAGGAAGAAAGATTGGGAGGAAACTTCTTTCTTGAAAGTGAGTTTTGAGTGGCTGCAAAATATTTAATGATGCTGACATTCAGATGGTCACAGTGAAGCTTCAGTACAAATGTCTTCTGGAGATGAATGAAGCTACTTATGATTCAGAAATATTATTTCAGCATGTGATAGGTGCTGCTTTCAGACACCACATCAATTACATCTTTTTTTCATGGCCGATTTTTCTCACAAGTGAAAACATAAAGGTTACACAAACCATCCAAAAGAATAAAAAAAAGTCTTTATAATCGGAAAAAGAAATAATGATGTCAAATGAAAGAAAAAAAAAGTTTACTGAGGAGTTTTATTTTACTCCGGATGGAAGTTTTGGTTAGCTGTAATAATTGCTCTGCTAGCAAGTATATTCTCCCTGCTTTCCCTGCTGACATTGTCTACCCTATTTTACTTCTCTGACCTTTAAACTCAGACTTTGTATGGTTTTGCTTTATGCTCTGGTTTTTCCAGGTTGTTGCAGAAATTATGTGCCTGCCTATTTCTGGCTAGTAATTCTGTGCCATATGGAGCATGTTTACTCTTTTTTTTTTTATATCTCTTATTGTCTGTTTCTTTATGAAAAAGAAACAATTTACAAGTTAGTTATACAAAACATAAACTCTGAGTGATCCCATAGAATGGCCAAGAAAATGATCAGAGGGATGGAGCACCTCTCCTATGAGGACAGGCTGAGAGGGTTGGGAGTTGTTCAGCCTGAAGAAGAGACGCTTCCAGCAAGACATTATAGCACCTTCCAGTACCTAAGGGGAGGCTACAAGAGAGCTGGAGAGGACTTTGTACAAGGACATGGAGTGATAGGACAAGAGTGAATGGCTTCAAACTGAAAGAGGGTAGATTTAGATTAGATATTAAGAAGAAATTCTTTACTGTGAGAGTGGTAAAACACTGGAACAGGTTGCCCAGAGAAATGGTGGATGCATCATCCCTGCAAGTCTCCAAAGGAACACTTGGATGTTGGATGGGGTTTTGAGAAACCTGGTCACTCTGGGTGGCATCCCTGCTCGTGGCAGGGGGGATGGAAGATGATCTTTAAGGTTCCTTACAACACAAACCACTCTTTGATTCTTATTCTGTGACTGTAGATTCTTATTCTATGACTCTAAAGTTGTTGAAAGAAATTGCCCTGACAGCAGCAAGTATTCATTGTCCTGCTCTGCTGACTCAGGGTTAGTCACTGGTGCTGAAGGGTGTGAGGTTCTCAGCAGAAAAGGGAACATGCTACCTGCAACCTCCACCCCAGCAGTCACTGCCAGAGGGTTTTGAGATACTCATTGTGGGTGTGTGGAGGAAACTTAGTCTCCTAACCTCTAAGGCACACTGTAAATGTGGTGTGAATATGTCCATGTTACAATGGGAAAACGTTTTTCCTTAGGATAGTTTGCTGAGACACAAAGGGCTGTACAGAATTTCTAGAGCTGACACCTACAAGAAATGTCACTGAGGTATACTGTGAAAACCTGAACTGAGCAGCTAGCATATATGCACATCAGAGAATAAACAATTAAGGTGCGTTTTGGTTTGATTTGTCTTTTTCTGAATATTTTGTTTACATTTTTTTACAGTCGGAGCATCTGAAAGGAATTATATGCTGATGGTCAGAGAAACCAAATTTCCATGATTACTGAAATTACGTATTCAACAGAAAAGTGATCTAACCAATTCATCGTTGTTTAAATTTTAATTCAGTGACAATGTAACCTCTGCAAAACACTGTTCACATCTATAATTAATAGATTGTTATGTTCTGTAGTTTAAAATTTGATATACTTTCCTCAAACTCCATGAAGGAGGGCTTAATGTGATCTCTTTCTGAATTCACAACAGATGAAATTGGCCTGGTTGGTTTAGTACAAGGAGGTTCATTTGCAGGGAGATGCAGATCTAGTTTGCTATTTGCTGTCTAACACAATTTAGTCAGAGCAGCACAGCACTCCCTTTTTCTCCCGACAATGATTCTCCCTCCAAAATGAGGTTCTGGCAATCTGCTTTCGTACAAAGTAGACTCAAATGTAATTATGCTGCTATGACAACTTAGTCTTATAACACTCACAGTCCCTTTTCTTCTCTTCTTTGTAGTGCTGCTACAAGTAGAAACTGATTCTGTTTTTTCTTCTTCCAGTATAAATAGAAACACACATCAGTAAGTCTAAGTTGCACTGGTATAAGGTTGAGGTCAGTCCCATGGTATTAAACATTTCTCTCTTAAAAATCATATAGGGAAAGAAGGAAAACATGTAAGGAGTTCTGTCTCCTAGTCCTCCCTTAATGAAAGCCATGTTAACCACCCCTATCCACGCATATGCATGGGGAAGGAAACCTTCTCTATCTGAGAAAGAGAGCAGCCACAGCCACATCTCTCCCCTCCTCTCCTTCGCCCACAAAAAAGCCACATCATTTCTTCAGAGCCCCTGTTTGCAGTGTTTAATCCTTGCAAAGGGGTCCTGTCCATGCTCCCATGCAGGCTACTCTTGGGCCTGGGGTGGCTTACAGCCCGACAGTGAGTCTCTGCCTTGCAGGGAGGCCAGCAAGGAAAGAAAACAACACCCAGAGAAACTTCTCTAGACACTGCACAGTGCCTCTGAAGGAAGGCAGACCAAGTGGTTGGGTGATGCATGGGAAGAGCCAGTGAGGGAAAGCTGAATGGAAGGACCACACTAGTCACCCCAGTTGCTGGAGGGATTAATTGTTCTAGTAGGAGAGTAACAGGGGAAATGTTCAATAGCTGAGGAGTGTGTTACAGAGAATGGACACATGCTTTCCGTTCCCTCCTGCCTGTGCCCAGTCCTTGTATGGTGTTTGAGCATGCTATCTCCTGCTATGAAAGCAGAACCTCTGTTGTAACAGGTTTCAGCTTCCTCATAGATCACCTCATCCAGCCTTTGAGGCAGGCAGTAGAAAGTGTCTTTGGAGGGTCATCTCAAAATGTGGAGTGTGGCACAGGCACACTAAGGCAGAGTGCCTAAGACCAGCGCTGAGGGAACATGTGGCTTCATCCTCAAGGTATCTCCCTTAATTGCTTCTAAAACCAGATGTTTTCCATATGTTTACCTTTGATGAGTTATGTCCAACAAAAAGTTGTAAGTGTAGCCAACATAACTTAATTCACAATGACACCTGGGGAGCTGTGGCGGGGTGCTGGAGGTGTGACGGAGAGCATTTTAGTTTCATGTGGCTTCCTGAAGCTCCCCAGAGCACACTGAAAGCAGTCCAGCCATTTTTTTCTTTTTATGTAAGGTAAAAAATATTCCCTTTCCAGCTGTGAAAGCAACTGCATAGGCCAGAACAGAAGGTGTTTGAGGTAAAAAGACACACAGGCTTAGCCAGACTATGTTGGTCTTTTTTTTCCTCCCTGAATTCTCCAGGGAGGAGAGGTGCCAACATCAGAGAGCAGGAGAGAGCCAGGGATTCTACTTATTTTCTTTCTTATGACCCAAGTCCTAGAAGAAGTAGGAACTTCTGTCACTTGATGTTCTCTCTGTCACTTAGGCTGAGTCCTGAGGCCAGAAAAAGACTGTTCCTAGTCAATGTTGCTGAGACAATTACAAGACCTAGTGAGGGGCAGGAGGAAGTTTGTGGGTCACTGCTTCTGAAACAGACTCTTGTCTAGAATCAATGACCCACACCATACTTGTTTGAGAGTCCCTGAAGCCCCATAGCCCTCATCCCCATGTGCTTCTCCTTTCTACCATGCAGCCACTTTGCAGTGAAGATGTAATTCCCCAGCGTCTCCTTCCCTAAAGCACTCCCCCAGAAGTTGCCATGTCAGAGCTGGGGTTAAACAGGGTGAGCGCCCAGGGTCTTACAGAGGAAGCCACCCCTACAGCCACCTGAGGTGCTGCAATAAAGCCTCAAAAACAAGCTAAGGAATAGTAAGTGTTAATTTTTGGGCCTGTGTAAACCATGGATTGCCACCTTGCCTGTGCAGGGCTGTTTATAGGTTTAACCTTCCATATCCCTGGAGAAGAGGTGGGACCTAGTTTCCTAGACAAAGGAACTATGACAGCCGCAGTGAGTCTAGACTTCTGTCATGCTCCCCCACCCTGAGTGCTTGATTCTGGGTGATCCTGGGTGCTGCAGAACCTGAGCCTCCTTCTCTAGCTTCACCCTTCAGCAACATTTGTCAGCATTGGCATCACGTACACCCACAGGTGGCCTAGTAAAATCAGACAAAAAAAAGCTGCTTTCAAAAAAACATCTGGCAGCCCTTTCTCTTCCCCTCTGCCCCTGCCTCAGAAACAGAGAACAGACACCACTGCAGGTGTTTTCCCTGTCTCATTTCAACATCTTTCTGAAGTGGCACTGTTAGAGAGATGTCTTTCCTGAGAAGGAACACCACCTTTTCTGCTTGCTCCTTGACATTTCAGTGGACGAACTAAGGAGATTCTGGCCTTCATTTTAATCAAATTTCATGCACAGGGTGGCCACCCTAAAGCTCACTACAGCATTTGAGAGATGTCTTGTCTGAAACACAGACCTAAACCTAGCACTTACTGCACAAACACTGTTTCTGTCTCAAGCCCTGTGTTTGCTTTTTCATGTGTTTCTGGCCTACCATAGTGCTGCCTGCTAAGCACCTCCTGGAGCAGACCTCACATTTTGTCTGGTGGGTGGCTCTTTCTCTGTCTCACTCTCTAGACTTCTTGTGTTTTGCAGACTAAGAGTTTGTTCGAGACACTCATGAAAGCCGAGACAGATTCTTGACAAAGTAATGTTTGTTGTGGGAATTGTCCATGGCTGAGTAAGATGAAACTGGAAGGGGAACTTTCTGTGTTTCCACTGACCTACTGGTCAGATGGTTTGCCTACTACAGCCTGCTGCTGTAGAGGTTCCTGGGGAACATATCCTTGGGGGAAGTCTTAATGCATCTCCATATGTATTGCAGCTGTTCTCTGGGCAACCTGAGTGTTCCCAAGCTGATCTTATAACATGTACATTTTCCTCCCAGCCTCCTTCGCCTCTTGCACATACTGCTCACTACACCTCCCTATTCCCAAAGGGACACCACTCTGCTTTACCTCTCATCCAGTTTATTCTCAGCTCTGAGGGTGTTTGTCCTCGGGATGCCTGTGCACCTTCACTCTTAGTAGCAGGTCCCTGTCTGCTGTGCAGCAGCTGCAGACAGAGCTGCACCTTGGCCCCACACATTGGCTACTTCAGCCTGTTCATCTTAATGATTCCTCAGAAGTAAAAACCTTGTTTACGTCTGAGATCAGAATACTTGAGCATGTTCGTTACTAAAAGTATGCTGTGTTAGCAAGAAAAATGGGCATATGAAAGCTTTATGTTCTCTCAGTCTTGATTCTTCCACAGTCTTGTACCATCAATCATATCCCTGCAGAGAGTACAAAACAATGCCCAATGCTGTCGCTTGTATTTACTTTGTGAAGATGCTAATGACTGTGGGAGCAAAATGAAGTGGGCCTTCCCTGAGGAAATAATACCATTTTGTTCTGAGAAGCAGATGGGGTGTACGTGCACTTACTTTCTTGTGTGCATTTCTCATTTCTTCTTTACTGTTTTTTTTACAGAATCAAAGTTAGGAGTGACTCATCCCAATTGATGGTTGTCTGCAAAACAAGTGTTTTCCATTTTGAGGGTTTTGTAAGAGCAGGAATGGGAATCACACTCTCCCCTCCTTGTCTGTACCTCACATCACAGTCTCTTAAGAAGTGGAAGCTTTCTTCCAGGTGATGCTCATGCTTAATCTTAACAATAGCAATTTGTGATCAATAAATTAAAATTCAAGTGATCCAGCATCAAAAAAAAATAATAAAAAAAATGCTTGGAGCTCACTGGGATTATTGCTTAGTTTCCTTTGTTGCCTTATATGGTAGTTGGGCAAACAATGTTTCCTGGTTCTGGTTGTATATTAGATTCTACAGCTCTGTATTTCACAGCTACCATAAAAGCAGGTACCGCAGTGATGGGAACCATATAAGTACCTGGATAGATGATAAAAATATTGTTGCTGAGCACTTCAGGGTGTGCTTTGTGTGAGGAGACACTTAATCTGAAGAATAAGGGATTGTTAACTTTTACTATATAGCATATGCAATACTAGAATTTATTAGTCTATTGTTCAGTAACAGCACAGTAACTGATGTTCTGTTTCAAGTATTTTTTGGTTTCAATCCATGAGATAAAAGAAGTTCCCAAACTTCCTGCCTCAGTTTTCCTGTTTGCAACATGTGAATGCTGGTGACAATAAGTGAAAAAACCAGTAAATTAAACAGTAGAATAGATACATAGCACACAGGTGAAACATGATTTTTGTGTTCCATGAAAAGATTTGGGTTTCCCCCCATTAATAAAGGACTGACTTTTAGTTTAGCTACAGTAAGATAAGGGTGTACAGCAGACACTTCTTACAGCACTCCCCCCATGCTACATTTGAAAGTGAACAGGAGAGCTGGTCAGGATTATCTGTGCTGTGGCACTCTTAAAGTTTTCAGTAACAAATAGTTAATAAAACACTGTTGTGTGGATGTCCAAGGCTGTCTCCAACCAAATAACCTGCATGAAGGATTGATTCAATCACTTTTTGTGTGTACACAGGCTCTCAGCAGGCTAGAACTTACACACTGCCAGGGGCAGTCACTGCTGTGGGGAGCTCACTGCTGCTTCTACAGTGCAGTGGTGAGGGGCAACAAGTAATCAGAACAGAAACAAAGGGAAAAAGGTGGTGTTACCACTGAGATGATCCAGCAATGCAGTCTCAGAGAGCTGAGCTTTCACTACTTGCCAAATACAATAATAAGTATTGACAACCTATATTTTTTAATGAATGTCATCCAACATATTTTTAGATTTTTGCATTTACATTCAGTTTCTGTTTTAAATTGACGTTTAGCCCATAGCTGCTTTCAGCACACTAGGAGGGGAGAATGCCTTTTTTTTTTTTTTACCTCTCTGCCATTTGAGGGAAAATCAGTTGTTCTTTATACAAAATCTCTATCAGTGGCAGCTTTTAAAGACTTCCTTGTGTAATGTCTGAATTTTTAAAAATTTTGAAGTGCCAGCTTTTTCTGCATAAAAGCTGCTTATCCTTCAATTGCAAGAACTTCAAACAGTTTGCTGACAGCATCTAGACAGCCTCAACTGAAATAACTTGAAATGGCTATAGCTTCTCTTGGCAAGCGGGGGAGATTAAGAGCAAAATCCTGCAGTTATGAAGATCATTATGCTGAAGTCTTGCTCTGCAGTCGATCCTTCCACATCTTTAGGCACAAACATCACTTCTCACCTTGCCCTGCCTTGCAGTAAGTGTACATTGCTCTTGTGCAGATCCATCTGCACCAGCAGCAGCCTGTCCTTCTGTGATCTTGATGATGGAACTTCACTGAGCCAAGAATAGCCAGTGCTCCATAGTGGTGCTTACACATGGCTGGTGGTTGTTTCACACTGCTTCATGCTAGTTTGCAAAGCTGAAGTGGCCACCTCACCCATTTCAGTGTCTGACATGAATTCATCCGTCCTCCATGCTTCCAGAGTAGCAGAGGAGCACAGTCCATTTATGTTTTAAGTCTGCCTGAGATGCCGAGAGATGCATTTTAATTATTTTCATCTGGACATGTGCAGCAGAGAGGGACATTGTATTGATTTTTCTGTTTATTTTTCCCTTCTCTCAATTAATAAATCTTTCTCACTCCGCAGCTGTACGCTCATAACCTCAGCCTTACCAACATTTGTCATTTCAGCTGACTCTTCCCTCTAACTTCCACCTACCTGTTTCATACGAGGGTCTACCTTTGCTGTAGATGATAATCACAGATATAAAATATAAGGTATACATTGATACCAACCTCTTGTTTTCTGGGATCTGAAAGTAGAAAAGCAATAAAGTAATAGGGGCCTGCAGCAGATGAGAGGCTGACCCTTGTGACTGCACCATGTAGAAGATGACTGAGCACCTTTGGAATATGAACCCTGATATCTGTATAAATAGTCTGTTGCAAAAGCAGTACCAGGGTCTATTGCATCTCCACCTGCCTGTCCATGTCCTATTTCTACAGGAATAAGCAGAGACTACATAGGTCAGTGGTTATGGGCAAGGAATTTTTCACTGAGGGCTTTTGGAGGCAGCTTTTGGATTCTGATATAACACAATTTCCAGCAGCAGCTGGTGCTCATAAGACACAGGTGATCCTGCTGTACCTTCCCATTCTTTCAGCACTCAAGTCTGCATGAACACACAGGCAATGGTTGTCAAACAACCATTGAAGGCTCACAGCAAGTTGTTTGTCTCCTTTTTAACATGGTGCAAGAACTGTATGTCTAAGGAAATGGAAATTCCTTTCTAACAACTGGCTCAGTCTCAAAATTCTGTTTGTATGGATGCCCAGTTTAGAAACTATATTTTCACCTGGCTCACGGTGAAGTCTGCTTTTCCACTGCAGGTGAAATCAAGATAGGCAGCTTTCACAAACCTCATGAAAACTTTACTTAGAAGGCAGACCAAGGCTATCACTGAACACAGAAAATACTTCTGAAAGGGGTAAAAACGCTGTGAGGTGGGGCACTGGAAGGTGTGGATGCACCATCACTGGAAGCATTGAAGCCAAGCTGATGTGGCCCTGAGCAACCTACTCTAGTGGAATGTGCCTCTGTTCATGGACAGGGAGTTGAAACTAGGTGATCTTTAAGGTCCCTTCCAACCCAAACTGTTCTATGATATCTTCCAGTTTTCATGCTTGGGATGACAGTCCACACAGAGAATAGCTGATAGTTCACACTGAGAGCTGCTGATAGTCCCTGCCTGGCTCACAGCCCCCTGCCAAGCTCCAGCAGACGCTGCAAGCTGTTGCTCTTAACCTAGAGAACAATGAGCACCTGCAGTCTTTTGGGGCTTATTAGGTAACAGCTGCTGCTTGCCAGAGTGCTCTCTCTTTCAACTTGCAAATATTTCTTTCCCTCTTCCCCCTTAAGGTTACTTTGGGCTCCTTTCTTCTTCTGTTTTCATGCCCTCTGTTATTTAAAGTAATAGGCCAAGAGAAAAGCTGGGTGGAGAACTCAGCAGCTTTCTTTCCAGCCCTTTCCTTTACCCCTATGTGGCAATGTGCTGGGAAACCTCCATGAAGCTCTTCAACATCACCAAAAGGTAAAGTTTTGTAAAGCACCACGTCCCACCATGCTTCTCTGCTTTATCTTTCTCCATCTTATGCATGCCATGGGGTCACTGGTACAAAGGTGGGCCCACAAGCAAAACCTTTTTCCCTTTGAGCAGCCTTGTCTAGTGCAATGTGTTTCTGCTCATGGTAGGGGTTTGGAACTAGATGATCTTGAAGGTCCCTTCCCTTCTGTGGTCCTGTGATTTCTCCCTTCTTTGCTGGTGGTGCCATGTGCAGACAACCCCAGGCACAGCCGTGCCAGTGCCAGCACAGGGGAAATCTCTGTGCTGCCAGAAGGTTCTTCAATAGTGTCTTTCCTTGCCAAGCCCCAAAGCATGCCAGGCACTGGTGGAAGGTAAGTTTTGAAATGCTTTTCCTCTCTTTCTGCCAACTCAACATATGAGATGGTAGTGCTCTTTATGATACTTTAGTAGTTAACAAACACTATGTGCACGCTGTGAGAAAAATCCTACATGGAAATGAGATACTGTGTAATGTATGCTCTCCTTTACAACTTTTATTTTTTTATTTTTTTAACAAGTCTGTGGAATTGGAGCATTATAGATGAAGACTGGACAAGCTGAGAAGAATCAACTGAAAGGAAAATCTTCAAGTTTGTGGCTATCAGAGCAAAAGGTAAAAAGGTAGGATTGTATCTATGTGGTTGTTAACCTTTCACTAACTCACATTGGCTGTAATGGGAGTGTTGGCTCAGTCTGAGCCACTCCCCGTTGGACCCTCATTTTCTAAAGGTGAAAGGGGACATTAGAAAGCTTCAGAAATTCAAGGAGTGAGGTGAGCAAGCGAAGGCTTGTACTGCTCTGCATGCGAGTTGACAACCACAACCACTTTCTCCACCCCTTTCTCTTTGAGACCAGCTCAACTTCACCACCAGCTCACATACAAATACAAGAAAAAGAGCAAACCCTGCATTTATTTGAAGCAGCTACTTCCTTAGTGTTCAAAACTGCTTCATTTCCATAATGTTAGATGGCAGTATCATAACCTTTAACAGCACATGAATCAAAAGTTGTCAACTTTTCCTCTTTTGCCATAAGCCTTGTGATTCTTGCCATGTACTTTATTTTCTTGTGGTTAGCCGAAGCTTGCTTGCAAATTTTTCCGGTTTAGAAATGTCCATCATTTCCTGTGCTCTTTAACAACAGAGGAATGCCAGCCAAGGCAGGCAGCCTTTCCACACAGCTCTTTGCTCATTCACACCGAGGGTGCTCTACGTAAACAAGGTTACTGCCTCTGCCTGGCTTAAAGCAGACTGCAACAAGACTCCTCTTCATGCCTTTCCCTGGTGGTAGTGGGGGATTGGGAGGCTAGAGGGGAAAACTGGCCTGAAAATGTCAAAAAACAAACGAAATCCAAACCCCAAACAACCAAAGAGAACTCCACAATTTTTTCACCAGTTGTTTAAAAAAAGGTCTCATATACTTATGTGGAAATTTTCCTATTACTGTTATTATTTCAGCTTGTAGTTGGCCATGGGAACATTTCCAAAGACACCAGTACTCTGGGAAACCTTTTGTTTTCCAGAAAGGCTGTTATTCAGAAGCAATTAACATAAAAACATTAAAATTGTCTTAACTTCAGAGACAGAAGAATGAAGGAAGGAAATGTCAGAGTGTGTGTGTGAGCACACAGGAGGGAATACAGCAGTCTGGGGTAACGTAAGAGGCAGAGGAGGAAGACTGGGGGACTCAGGTCAGGGATGGGTGCAATTGCCAAGGAGGGTTGGCATGGTGAGGCTCCACAGCTGCAGGATGCAGGAGCTGGGAGGACTGCTGGGGGCTGTGGCCTTGGACAGTAACACAAGCCAAGGAGAGGTGTGGGGCCCCAGGCCAGTGGGAGTCCAAGGAGTGAGGCTGGAGATGCCCAAGTGTCTGTCTATTCTTAAGGCCAGGTATGAAATGTGTGTTATGTGTTTTGGCAGCTCTGAGTGCCTGTTGTGAGGAGGTGCAGCTGTGGTGTCAAGACCAGGCTTGTTCTCAGCAGCCTGGGGCAATGCTCCCGAATCCGTCTGCTTCCCACTGACAATGCTGGGCCAAGGCACTGGCAGCAACACTGTTAGGGGTTTTATTTTACAGCATCATGGTGCATGTTTTCTCCACCATTTCTCCAGTGGGTTTTGAAACAGCTGGCAGATTTCAGTCTCACTTGGGAGGGCAGAGGGTCACTAGATATTAAGGTATTGTCAACTCACGTGGAAATGGAGATTGATCAGAAGGAGTTTCCAGATGTCCCAAGGCAGATCTCTCTGCCTTTTTCAAAAGAGTACAACTATTTTAAAGTCTGAACTGCACTATATGCAGCCTAAAGTAAGGCATTTTCTATTGCAAGAGGGGTGTCACAGCTAAAAATTCACAGATAATCTTTCGAGGCCTTCTGACATTTCTATCCATCTTTCTTCCTCCTGTGTTACCTCATCTATGACCCTGTTCCTGTCCACATATGTCAGTCTCAGTCAGAAATGTGAAAGAGATCTCCATCCTCCTCCTCAAGGGGGACCAGAAGGACTTGGGAATCAGCCAGATGTAACATTGCAGGCAGGAGACCTGTGGAAAGAAGTGGCAGTAAATACTGGGAAGGTTGAGATCATTGCAAATGCAAGAGATGAACTGGAGTTGCTGGGCTGAAAAGGAGGAATGCAAAAGTTGATGAAATGTACAAACCTGCCAGGAATCCTGAGATCAGAGACAATTGGAAGAACCCACCTGAGTCCCAGAAGCATGTTTGAGACAAAAATCCTTAGAGACCTTGGATAAATAAAAGTCTGAAATGCGAAAGCTTGTTCTAAACTAGATAGTAGTCTGTGCTCTGAAAAACACAGTGAAATGGGGCAGGAAGCATTGCATAAAAAAGGAAAAAGGCATGTGAACAACAATGACAGTAGAGCTGAAAGCGACTTCAAAAAGGCTCAGGCCAGAGTGCTATGCTGGTGGAAGGGGAGGAGGGATCTGGGACTGTCCTCCTGCCACAGAAGGAGGCTTTGCAGGTTTTCAGCACAGTATTTCTGTGCTGGTGTTTTCCTGTATGCCTTCCCTTCCACTCAGAGGGCAGCATAAACTTTTAATGGATCATCAGTAGCTGGTACAAGTGTCCCCCCTCCTTCCATCCTTCTGTCTCGTTTCAAGATCTAATGTTAATTGAAACAAGATGTGGCAGACAGGATGAATGTCTATAAATAGGTTCTAAACTGTCATCTTAAGAGCAATGTATGTGACCCAGTTCAAATATCAATATGAAGAAAGAAAAATTGTTAAATTCATATTCCCATTAAACACAGGAAGGTCTCCTTGTAAATTGTTTTATTCTTTGACAGATACTTATTTAGGCTGATTGCAGCAAATGGTAACATATTTTCTGCTTTGGTGCCCAGTAAATACATTTTGATAATAGATTTCATTCATACTACACTTTGTATTGTCATTCAATTTATGGCACAGATAATGTGCACTCTTACTAGTTTCTCCTCCTTTCTCAATTTTAAAGAGTTTAATTTATTTATTACCTGATATGCAGAGGAGATTTTGTTTGGGTTTTTAAACCTCCTCATTTAAAATATGCAATTTTTGATGATATAATATTCTAGGATGACCATATGACTTATCTGAGAAACCATTTAGAACATTGTAGAGATTGTGAAACCCATGTAGGGTTTTTACACTTCCAATTTATGTAACACAGTATTTAACTCATCTGAGCCCTCAGAAGATTACCTGTATAAGTAGCAAAGGCAGACAGGATTCAGCTTTTGTTATTCAATCTCTTTTCAACACATGAAGTTCTCTTCCAACAGCTGGTTCTGTAAAGAAGGTTTGTCAAGGTTATATTTTTCAGTACTTGACTCTTGGCACTGAATATTTCTCATTTGTTATTTGCCTCACTTTCTGAGGGGTTGCATATATCATCCTTACTGCCAAAGTTCTGCAGCAGCATATACATTTCGAGGAAAATATTTATTTGAAGTGTAACTATGTTTTCACTATAAAAAATACAAAGCTAAAAGTGACTGAAATAAGAGCCAAATATATATATATTTTTTAAGTATGCTTATGCAAGTTTAAATAAATGAAACACAGACTTTTAAACTTTATCCATACTCACTGAGCTTCCATGGTATTACTATAGATAATCAGCACTCACAGCCAACTACTATTTAAAGACCATTAAAAACATTACTGTGTTTCTAGATGTTTTATTACAATTAACTGCTTCCTATCTGTTCTGTGAAGCTAGAGAAAGCATTACCCTATACTAAGTACTAGCTGTACAAACTGCAGAAATTTTCAAATATTTTGAAGCCAGGGGACATTCAGGTTGGAAAAAAATTCTTCACTGAAAGAGTAAGTATTGCAACAGGGTCCCCAGGGAAGTGATGGAGTCACCACCCCTGAGGTATTCAGAAAACAAGTAGACGTGGCACTTTGCAATATGGTTTAGTGGGCATGGTGGTGTTCAGTCAAAGGTTGGACTTGATCATCTTGGAGACCTTTTTCAACGTGAATGATTCTATGGTTCTATGAAACCTGTGTTATACCTGTGTGAAAGCCGAGAGTTACATTACATCAAGGTTAGGAAACAACACATACATAAATGCAGACTGCAGGACTTAAAATTCAAAACATAGGTGTCTTTTTTTTTAAGTTGATTTGTGGATTCAGAAATAACACTTATCCAAGTGGAAGCTGTGAGTTTTAATATCCTAAGCAGTCTCTAGCATGAGAAGTCACAGAGCTTGTATTGCAAAATGAAATATAAAGTTGCCTCAAGCCACAGACAGCTAGCAGCTTGTTTTGATAAGGTTTGTGGGACAGGCTGACAGTTTAGTTCATTGACTTTGCTATTGCTAGAATTTGGGCATTAATCTTGATATCTAGTGGATACATCTCAAAATGTGTTTTAAAACTTGTTAGCCTGAATACCACGATGTACAAAAGCAGGATAAGAGGATGTGGTGGTGGAGGAAAAAGGTCCTCTGCCTAAAAGCACATGGTCTGTCTCCTCTCCCTTGAGCATTAAACAATGCAGCAGCAAAACACCAAAGACAGAAACCCCAGGAGAAAACAGCATTCCCTGTTTGACTTTCTCACTAGTTTGGAGACTTCTTTCTGGGAACCACATCAAAGGGCCTTCATTGCCTCCATCTAATCGTGGTTCTTTGTGGTAGCAAAAAATGAGCAATAGGAAAGAACTTTGAGCTAGGTGAGGCCTGAAGTTCCCAGGAACCTAGAAGATCTTTGAGTTCCTGGATCCTCTTGTGCACCTTACACACCTGGAAGTGCTGCACTTAGCCAACTGTACCACAATATAAAGCAGACACAACCCATTCACAGAACCAGTACATATGTAAAATAGCATGAGGTATGTGCCATATGAAAGCAAGCATCTCTGTGAACCATCAAGTTGGCATTTATATTTGAAAGCTGTAAGTCTGTACCTTTGGCAATAAAAAATTCAAAGTGTACAAGGCAGGACTTGGAGTAGATATGTCAAGTAAAACAACATCTAGACAGATATATCTGCAATTGAAGAAAGAACATGGGTATTTTCAAGCCTGAAGTGAGGTGTCCAGCCTTACATGAGGTATTTTCTTTTGCAAGAGGAGAGAAGATTGCTGTTTCGTCTCTCCCTATATCTCCTTTCAATGTCTTTTTGAATTTTCCAGATAATACTGGCCTCTATAAGAACCTGGATAGGGAATAGAAACCATATATTTTAACATGGGTGACCAGTTGCACAGCATATTTGAATCCTGAACAAAACCACTGGAGATATTGGTGTCACTCAGCAACCCATAGGCAAAAATTGCTTTTATTGAACCTATTCACCAGATGGTTATAGAAGAGACTGTAAAAAATGCTCTCTATTTGTGGTCAGAAAAAGTATCAAGTACGACAAGTTATCCTTCCTGAATACTTCAGTTACTGTACTTGGCAGAGAATTTGCTGTAACTCCAGAAGAGCATTTCAAATGAAATCTTTAGAAGAGATGTGAACCAACTGTGCAATACTGGACTTTTTGTTCCTCATGCCATAGACCTTCTCCCAGTCCCATATTAAGGCAACAGAAATTTTAAGCAGCTTCTAACTACAGAAGCCAACATAACAACTAAGCTATTTGGGATGAAAGCACTATAGGACAACTGTAGTTCCAGGAGGATTTGACTTGAGGATCATGTGGGAAGCCTTTCCACTGCCAGACCAGTGATCAAAAAGAGACAGGGGGTGAGGGGTGAACAAGTTCCAGTTGTGAATCACTCCTCATGTTGGCCAAGGAATCTGCAGATGGAAAGAGGAGGGAAGCGACCACTGAGGCTGAGCTCTGAAATCTCACTTTCGTGCTCCCCACTAGGAAGAACTTCATTTCCCTCTCTGACATATGCCCTCTCATACAGCATTCACCCTCATTAACTGGAGCATCTCCCTTCTGCATCCTGATCAAACAGTGCTGGCAATGTAGTGTCACTATTAAGAGCGATATCTGACATGCTGGCCAAGTCAGTCAGTGCATTGCTTGCTTCAAGCCTGGCAGGTAGAGGTCTCCATCTAATT
This sequence comes from Margarornis squamiger, assembly GCA_035222235.1. NCBI lineage: Eukaryota > Metazoa > Chordata > Aves > Passeriformes > Furnariidae > Margarornis > Margarornis squamiger. The sequence continues at coordinate 84,372,152 of JAWWTY010000077.1, read as the reverse complement.
TTATCCAGGATAAAATTATTAACAGCATTGAAGTATGTGCAGACCGTCGAGAAAAGGAAGGATCCCCTGTTGCTGAGGGACAGCTTGACTCTTAGTTTTTATTTTTCCTTCAAATAGATTTAAAACATTGATGCTTTCTCCCACCGGAGCAAAATACCACCAGGTAAAAGATGGCAGCAAACATATTAAAATGGGTGTTACACCAAAAATCAATAAGAGGTGAAAAAAACAGCTGAGAAAGAGGAGTTCAAAATCAAAACTGCATGCATCTGAAAATGGCCCACATCCTAGAAAGTACATCTTTCAGCCGAGGAGTTCCTACCGTAGAGGACAAGTACCTGTCCAGCTCTGTGCCAGACCCAAATGTCTTGCAACAGAAGTCAGCTGTGAGTGGGATTTTGGCTAGGTCTGCAGTGGAAATGCATGTCAACCACAAAGTGGCTTCCAAGTCAGGGTTGTAATTTTCCCCAGATGTAGTAGAGAAATGAGCTGTTCCTCATTTTTCCTCTCCCTGTTTTTGGGGCCTGGGCTGATTTATCAAGAAATGCCAAGGAGCTGCACAGGTACTCATGGAGTGAACTTTACTAGAATTTAATTCCAGCAAGGGCTCTGCTTTTCACACAGTTTCCTGATCCCTAGAGAAACAACTGGGGCAAATAGGAGCCTTTGCAGCAAACCTGACCCTGTGTGCAATGGATGGAACCACCTGTGTCTGTGTCACTGTGCCTGTGTCCAAGTCAAACAGCTCGCTTCCTGGAGTCCCCGGCCGGAGGGGAATGTCGCGGTGCGTCACAGCTTGGAGCGGAAAGCGGATGGTGCTGTGGAGAGCACACGCTGTGACCGGCTCGGATGTAGGCATTGCTCCTGTGAGCTCATGGCAGCAGATGGCTCGTTCCTGTACTTGATGGCAGGAGAGAGGCACGGAAGTGGGGGTAGGGACAGTTTTTTCCCCGGAAACTTAACTGTCTGGCAGATATCAAGCCCAGCATCTGTGCATTCTGGGAGGTTCAGATAGATGTGGTACACCACTGATTCAGCCCCTGCGCTCCCCAGCTGCCTGGCTTGGGGTGGGTTTGGCAGTCAGTCCTGCCTGAGCCTATTGCAAAAGTTAAAAAGTTATTTTCTCAGCTCTTCCCCCTCCCACACCCCCTTGCCAAGGCAGCAAAATTGTGGTTCCTTTCTCAGAAACTAACTAAAGCTTTGCTCCACTAAAACTTGGCCACTGCAATAAGAAAGGTATAAAATAAAATGGTTAATAAGACAAAATTATTTTTCTCTAACAAAATATGTTGCAAGTTGGATGACAGTCCTGTTTCTTTCCTTTTTCTGTTTTTCTTCCTCTTAGCTGTGCACAAACATTTCTTCTGCAGTAGGTATCCCATCACTGCAGTTTCAGGCAACCTCTATCACACAGTGCTGTGCTGGGGTTGAACTAGGACAGCTGGCAGCAGGCTAACCTTCTGGGACAGTGGCATTCTCCCTGTATGAAAAGGGAGGGGACAGATTCAATGTACTTGTCTAAATCAGCATATGGATGGTGATTTAGATAATGGTAAGGCACACTGCAAAAGTGTGTATGTCTTTTAATCTAAGATCATGAATATGGTGCATGTAAAATGCTGGATTTAGTGAGCTATGACAGCTCTGGATGGAAAGGAAAAGGTTTTGCAGTACTTCTGCTGGGCTCCAGTTCACCCAGCCTGGGTCTTTGCAGGATAACTTGTTTTTATGTGGGTTTATGGACAGAGATGCTACCTCCTTCCTGTGAAGCTCAGTAGCTGGTCGATTACCTTTTAGTGTGAGAGTTCAGAAAAACATTCTTAAACCATGATGTCTCCAGAGGTTTGTGGTAAGAAAACAAGGTTAATTTGCCCAGTCTAGAAGTAGAAAGATGAAAAAAGAGTAAAGTACACTGTGTTCTTTGTTCCAAATACCTGAAATTGGTGTCCTTGTTGGAGACAAGTACCATAAATGTCATTAGTGTTTGAGGTTTCTTTCTCTTGTTTATGGAGCAGCGCAGTATTGCTGCCACAGCAGTGTTGCACTACACAGCACGATCCTCCTGTTTTCACTTTTTAATGAGCAGTGACTCTAATTACTGTAGTTATTGCACTGGGTGTGCACCGTGCTTTACTGCAGTTTCCAAGGGGGAGTGTGTCATATCAGCTTCTAGAAAAGTTCAGGACAGCTGCCTGTGTCATGGAAACATAAAACTTGATTAACAGAGGATGTAGGAAGCCAAAGTAAATACTAGAAATGTGTAAAGCAGCTATGGTGGTGTAGATTAGTATATATGAAGGGATGTGTAAACACGAGTGCTTGACATGATTGATTTTTACATCAAAAGGGAAGTCATTATATTACTAGGTTTTGAGTTGGAAGTCCCTGCTGACAGTGTTGGAGCTATTTCAATGTCTCGCTTAACTCAAAATCTCAAATATTGTGAAGACTCAGGCCTGCATTCAGATCTTCCCTGAACTTCAAATATGAAAGGACAAGCAACAAGAGAGAAAATGTGAAACTTTAAAAAGTGTGCCTGTCAGCAAAAAACATTGGTCTGTACATGCAGCCCCTCTTGGTCGAACCACATACCTTGTGTATTAAAAAAATCCCCCCATGAGAGGTAGATGTGATGGTAACTGGGTAACAGGACCATTTAAAAAGCAGGAGGAGCGCTCTGTGAGCTTATGAGATGCCCTTATCCCTTACAGAGCTGCAATACACATTAGAGACAAACAAGGTGAAAACCTGCAGTTACTTAAATCAGCCACTGAGACACATCCAGTTAACTTGGTTATGAAGAAAGCCTGAATTATCATATTCTACTCTGTCATTTAAAGATAAATGTTTTTCAGCATAAACCCCATCATTATGTGTACATATTTTTAAAAAGGTTGGGTTTTGTTTGCTTTTTTGTTGTTGTTTGCATGGGGTTTTTTGTTGTTTTTACAGCAATCATAAGACTTTTAGACTTACTAAGAAGTGGATCCAACTTGTGGTTAAATCCTGCAGACGATAGTCTTGCTGATCTCAGGATTTTCCAAATACTAAAACACACATGTCTGGATTTCTCAAAACCCCACAAAAATTCGAAAACATGAGACCCACTTCACCTTTCTCAAGATATCTGAGATGGCCATAAAACACTGGAGCATCCTGGCAAGATTTCTTGTAATAAACAATTTCTCAAACAGCTCTTAGTGGCTTATTAGCAATTTCAGGTATTATATATTAGCAAACAAAATCAAAATTTATCCTTTAGTTTTTGCTTAACTACAATAAAATATTTATAAGGTGCAACCTTATGTGCATGAAGGTGCAATAGGTTTTCCAGTGTTGTTTATATACCAGAGTACCATTAAAAATGTCATGTGGAGAGAAGAGGGTGCTCTGTATGGAGAGCTGTATAAAGTCTGAGCCAAGAAAAATAAATCTCCCAGTAAACCCTGGCACTCCTGTGCAAGTGCCATCCCCAGCACTGGTTCCTACAGGAGCCTGAGGCCAAGGTGTGTAGGTTGGTACCTGCCAGCTGCATGGCTCTGGATGTGGAATGACTGGTCTAGATAAGAATTTGTTTCAGGAGAATCAAATGGAAGTCCTTACCTAGAGATAAGCCTGAAGTTCTCATGCACTACAAAGTTCCTTTTGATGCATATATTTACACCCAGCTTTTGTATATATATATTTACACTCGGGGTTTGTAGGTACAGTTACAGTGTGGCAAATATCCCTGATCTGACAAGTTGGAAGGAAAGAGACAGTGTAAGTGCCTATATACCTGCTTGAGTGAAAATCTGGAGGGTCTCAGTGTGTGCATGTGTCTTGTTCATTTACTTATGTTGGTTTAAGTTTCTCAAGTGGTAACTGCAAGCCTTGGGTAACTGTACAGTTCAAGAAGAAGAAATACACTTGCTGAAATGCTATTGTCCTATATTAGGACAACCGTCTGGCCCCATGGCAAGGCATTTTTTATTTTCAGGTGAACTCATTCCATTTTAAGCTTTGCTTTGCTTCAATGGCCCTTTTGACAACTGTAAAGGATGCTTCTGGCTTTGGCCTGCTCTGGTATTTCGTTTATCCTCTGCAGAAGTCTGCCTTTTTGGCAATATGGGCCATTAGCTTTCCTCTTGTGGTTTCGGCTTTTCTTCTTGCCTTTCCACTTGGGATTTTTCTTCTTTTACTGTTCCTTTTCTCTTTTCAGCAAGCAGTTTCTGCAGATCTGCAAGGTGAATTCTATTCATTCTTTATACACGCCTTCCTTTTATTAAATTGGTCATTTATTTTTCAGTCCTCATTCTTAAGATGAATATTACAGAGCTGTGTTTTTGGAGCAGGGAGGAGAAGTGAGAGGTGGAGGGAATCACATCTCCCAGGGAAAGTGCTGCTTCTAATCATGCCTTGGAGATTATTTCTTCATGGCTCAGATATAATTACTACTTGATCAAATTCATATGTGCTATTTAGGACAAAATAAAGCCTCTCTTTCTATATGACCCAAAAAACAAGCTGTTACTTCAAATATTCATTCTTAGGGGGTCAGGAAACTGGATCTGTAATTCTTACACATCCTATAGACCCTGAACTCTTTCCAACAGAGCAGCCCCTTTTGTTTAACTCTTTCCTCCTGCAGCCCCACTTCTACCAAAACTTTGCCACCTATAGCAGTACAGAGGTGCAAAGCAGGACTTCTAGGACAACTCTTCATTTCTGGATTCTGGTTGTCTTTTGAGAACTGCTTAGAAATGTATGTTGTAGGACAGGATTTTTAACCTTGCCCATGTCTTACCCAAGTTGGAAAAAGCTGGAAGTAGAGGGTAGTGCAACCTAGATGGTGAAGGCAGTAGGGACATGGCCTCAAAGGGCAGAGAAGTTCTGGGAGAATGACAAGAAGGCCCCTGTCTGCCCTTGATTATTTTCTTTCCTTCTCTAAAGCTCATGCTTTCGCCACTTCAGAGTCAGTACTAGGAGCAATACCAGGTATTTTCTGGTGACAAAGTGTGTGCTACATGAGCTGGTGAGATGATACCTCTGCTGAGTCAAAATCCACTGAATTGGTAAGACTCATTCCCAAGTCTTTAGAGTTGCAAATCCCCCAAAGAGATCTGGCCTGAGTTTACACAGTCTGTGACTAAACCTGCTGTCCTCTGTATCCTCACACACCTGCTGACTGGATCCTGGAAGGTTACCCAGACATCTGAAGCTCTGTCTTTGAACATGCCCAGAGACATGTCAGCCTCAACAGAACTGAGCAGCTTGGCGACAGCTTCCTGCCCATGTTCTGCCCCACAGCACCAGATGCAGCACTTTTCCAGATCACACACTGCAAAAAGGGCTATTGTAGGCTATTGCTCTTGCTTGAAATACAGCAGGGATGCTGCAGTTCCTGTTCTCCTTATCTAACTACCCAGAGTGAGGATGCTTTCTCCCCATCCCACCTGGTCCTCTCATATGGGCTCAGTCTCTTCTTTCAGCTAAGAGATTTAAAGCACGTCTCTCATTCTCTGGAGACTTCCAGGCCTGTACAACTTTTGCAGTGGGTGCAATCCCATGATTCTTAGAGCTGGAGGAATTAATCAAGAAACTATTAAGTGCAGTGAGCAGAGCATGCAAAAGCAGGTAGGACAGTATCCCACTGCTTCTTCCAGAAATTATCCCTGTGGCTTATGCATTTTTCCCATGGAAGTTATAAGGAGACCTTGGTGTGAGAGTCACTGCCTAAAGGCTCTGGAGAGGTCTGTGTGTCCTGGTGGCATTGTATACAAGAAAGGCAGAGGAAGAATGGTGTTTGCACTCTCTGTCCTAGTGTGATCCTTCAGAAGGACATCTCAAGGTCCATGGAGAACTTGGCTTCCAACTCGTTATTAGGTAAATTGTAACAGTGTGGAGAAAGCTGCTGTTGAAGGGCGGTATTTCACAGTGGGGTTTGACGTACTGTTTCCCAAGGGTTAAGAAAGCATGCGTCCAAACCAGAGTACAGACGTAGAACACCTCGTACTTCCCTAAAATTGTAATAATTCTCAATTTACAAAGCTCCTGGGAAGGGCTCACATAACACTGGAAAGGAGTTGCTAGTACTTATTTCTTCGCCCTCTGACTTTGCACAGTCTGGCGCAAAGGATGAAGCATGACAAACAAGCAAATTCTTTGTTGTTAAAGGGCAAAAATATTTGGCTGATTGTGCTTCACCATCAATTTCAGTAACAAAAGCCTGTTTAATAGGAGGAAAACAAGGCTTGTACCTATTAGCTGCAGTCACTTTTGCACATGAGACTGATGGCAGCCACTGACTCCACCAACTATGACACATATAAACCTTTTTGAAAGGCACAATTTGAAGTAGTGATTTATGCTCTATTGATATTCTTTATTTCAAATATAAAGGCAACATAATGCCATATGTATTACTTCAAAGGATTACAAATCACCCACAGAATGTTTTATAAATGATTTCTCTTCAACATTGCTTTATATCATCAGGGCAATTGTTTCTGCAGTCCCACTTCCAATCCTTCCACCTTAGTCTAAGGCCAGCTCTTGTAAAAATCCCTGAGATCCTTTTTTACCACCGTTATTATCAGACCCCACACTGCCTGTTTTCCTACATGCAAGAACTGCTATTCAGGCATACTCCTAGAGGCTGTTGCCTTTTTCCAGTTGTTGGAAAGTGAGTGCCTGCGTTCTGGCCCTGAGCTGGAAGGTTGACTCCCACTAGGAAATTGCCTGTATGTATTCATCCCCACCATGTCTGCCTATCCAGCTGGTGAAAGATGCAGCTGTAGACACTGGACAGAGGAGGTACATGCTGTACTGCCACCCCTATCATGGCTTGGAGGTTTCACACACTTCACTGCTCTAATTGTTAAACAGGAGCTCAGACCATGGAACACTCGTCTATATAGGTAGGGTCACTCCTTCTGTGAGCATGCAGTAGTTACCAGCATCCAAGCTATCTAAGAGAGGATTTGGGCCCACAGACAATTTATTAAAACATCCCCAATTCTGTTTCCTTTGTGTAGTCTTTATGTATATGTATTACTAATGACCAGACGCACAGTATGTAGGCAATGTGTATGTGTGTGTGTATGGTGTTCTTTTAGAGGTATCTCTTCCTCCTGGGAGAAGAGAATCAAGAGAAACTGCAGTCCCTCAGGATATAAATGAGATCACAGCCGAAATTCAAAACTCCCTGTTCCCCTTGCTTACTCAGTGCCCAAGTACAGGCAAGCAGGCCAGACCTTCATCTCTGCTCAAGAGGGTTTATAGCTGTACGTTATCAGAGCTATACATCAGCACTCAGTGTTCACATATATCATTTATTTTGATATGATGAGACAGGAAACACTTTCTTCCCATGCACAGGTAGACAGCTGACTTCAGAAATTCCAAAACCTGATGCTGAGAATTTGCTTGTGTGTGACCTGTGCTAAAAGAGAAGGACCTATACAAGGGACACCTGTTCTTCTTTACCACAAACCATGCTTTGGATTCAAGACTTGCAGAAAAAAAGACACTACCCTTGTGGGCTGTGCATGGTTAGAGACTTGTAAACAATTTCTTCACTTGAGAGAAGAGTACTTTTTACATTCCAGATTTGGGACATCGGAGAAGACTTCAGATAGTCCATGAACCAGACACAGTATTTTGGGGTGCTGTGCTGGGTGCACTGGAGTCAAATTACAGAGCCACAGCAGTCAGAAGTAATAACTGGCTGAACCTCTTGCTCAGAGAACTCACTGGTAAATAATAACCACAGCCAGCCCCAGCACCAACCTATTGTCTAATCCACTAGTATTATGATTTTATGTAGAGATTATTGATTTCAGGCTACAGTGTCAGAGACAGCAATGTTCTGTACCCATGTGACCTCACAGGTTGTGAAATGTGTGCAATTACACAGGCATTACTTACCAGTATTTTAAGCAGTGTTTGCTAATTAATGTTATTATCTCTCCCAAGAGATTAGTGCCATTACTGTCTGTAGGCTGTGATTTACAGTAGTGTAATCATCTGAAAATACTGGATTTGTTAAGCTTCTCAGATAATAACAAAAACAAGCCAAGCAGTACTGACAGATACCAAATGATCTTAAAGAAAATGTTTTTCTTTCTTGAAGATGTATTATGTTACTATAATCCAACCACCAACTTGCCAACGGGCAAAGTGGTCTGTCATTGGGGGACATAAACTAAAATGAGAAAAATAAGAAGGTATTTCTGTGAATTCTAATATGAGCAGTATGATCATCTTAGTGTGACTGAAGTGTTCAGTAACAATACACATACACCACTTGACTCTTCTTGTTTGAAAGAGCACTAAGTCAGGGCTTTTCTCCAGAACCTGAGATCAAGTCTGTGAAAATCTTCTTTATTGAAGTTATTCAGAAAAAAAACCTATGTACTATTTGTTTTGCCTATGTAAACCATGTACATTGCTAGAGATTGTAAGAGGCCTTAAAACCCATTGGTAAGTTTTCTAGTAATAAATTATTGTTGTATGAATTTACTAAAGATTACTTGGTCCTTCAGAAAAAAAAAACATTATAATAATGCTTTTCAAGCTTTTTTCTTTAGCAGAGTGAATTAGAAAAACCTTTTTAGCTTATACTAGTTAATTTTTACTTCGATATTTTTCTCCAGTAAAAAGCCCTCACCTTTGCTTACCTTCATTTCCTTGTGGTTTGGTGGGGTTTGACACTTACATGCCTCTGTCAAAGGATATCAAGGCACATCTCCTTGCATGTGCCTGCTACTCCTGTCCTACACAGGAGCCCATATATAGCAACTCCTTAGGGAACTAGAAGGCTATCATGGGAGAAAGCCAGGAAATACAGGCTAGTGAAATGCAGGGGCTCTGAAATGAGCTGATCCAAGGCCACTCTGAATTGAATTTTGCTGCTTTCCAGGACGCGGGGCCAAGGTCATTCCTAGTACAAACACAGCAGAGGGAAGGGCTGGGGCAGGAAGTTTCCATGGGTACACACCTGCTGTACAAACCAGCAGTGAATAATCAAGGCAAAAGCCCTGGAGCTCCAGCACTCAGCTTTCCCATCCACTAAAGAGCATGGGGGCACCAACTGCAGCTGTTGAAGGCTTCATTTCTCTCACAGCTCTCAGCAAACCCCTTCCATTGGGAACAGCTGGCTCCGCAGTCCCAGAGCCCCATGTGGCACAGCTCCTGCCCCAGCCCAGCATCTTTGCAGCACCAGGGTTTAGGCCACACCAGGCAGTTCAGCTACAGTGGTTCCAGAGACAGGTGCCTGCTTTGTCCTGACCTTTAAAAGCAAGCAGATCCACCTGTGTGGGGGGTAAATACAAGCTACTGCAGTCTTAAAAAAAACCCAGAAAACCTCACAACAAGCCTGATGTAACCCTCCCATCTCCAGTGTTTGATGGACCAGTGGTGTGTGTTGGGCAGGTAACTGCATAGGAAAACAGGAGCTTGGCCTCTGGGATAGGAAAGATGAGGCAAGGAAAATATGTTTTCCACCTGCTAAAAAGACTAAGGCTACAGCTTTGCCAGTTGGACCATACCTTGTGAGCTGCTGGACAAGCTCAATTCCCATTAATGTCAGTGGGATTTCTGTGGGAGCTTAGCAACTGGCATGCTGTAAGCTGTTACACGGGAATGACAGGGGAACATATTAATGCAAACGCATATGAGGCCGAAGCCATCCATGATCTGTTATTAAGTAATGCATTCAGGTGATACTTCCCAGATAGTAACCGTCATACTTGAACAGATTAGTCCTCACCCTGACTGCTAGCTTTCTGCTTTATAGATGTGGCAGTACTATTAATCAAAACACATTCTCCTCAGGTCTGAAATGGTATTTGCTGCTGCTTCTCCTTTCAAATGCTTTGCTTTTGTCCTCTCTTCAATTTAAATTCAACCTATACATGTTTATCTAGATAATATCCCATAAGTACTTTTACATATAAATGTACTTCTCAATTTTCACTTCTTCTAAAGCTGTCAATAAAACACTTTAAAACTACTCTGTGGCACAGATAAGCATTCCACTTATCTGTATTTTCTCTTATATACAGCAAGGGAGGTACTGCTCCGTTGCCTCAGAGAAGCTACTGATGACAGCAGCCAGTTCACGTGCTGTTCTAGAAAAGAACCCAGATGGACTGAACACCATCGTGCATGTTGGCTGCTAGATCTGCTCTGTCCTCAGCTTCCTGCTAAAACAAATTTGTTTTGATTGTTCCACATAGTAAACAGTTGTTGATCAATGTAATGCTGAATGGTGCTGGTGGCTGACTCATCACTCTTGGCTTGACTTGGCACAGCCTAAGGAGTAAAAGGGAAATACTAAAGACTAGGAAAAAAAGGCCAACAATGGATGAAAGAAGGAAGGGAAGAAAAGGGAATCTAGCAGCCATCATACGGATACAGAGCATGGAGAGAAGAGTCACTAATGTTTTTTCCAAATCTAAGACATATTTACTTTCTGATGCAGATTTATGCAGCAAGACACTTAGATTTTGAAAATGGAATGCATAGATGCTGTGCAGCAGAAATTAGCCGAGAGGCAACATCTTAATATAGAGTGCAGGAGTGCATGGAGCACTTCTGACGGTGGAGGAGCCTGGGTTCCTACACAGGCATTCCCAAAGAAGGTTAAAAATATTTGTGGGAGAGAACAAGCTTGTGAAATCAATTTTCTGAGCTGCTGTCTGCTTATTTAAAACAAAAATGATCTTACAGCAGTTCTATGTGTTTTCTTTTCATATCAATGCTAAGCTTATCTTATAAACACATCTTCAGTATGTAAAGTAAGTTAAAAACATCCATTATAAAACTCGGATGTGAGGAGAATGTGGCCTGGATGCTCACTGGCATGCAGAGAGATATCCTGTCTTATTCTTTTTTGTACTGTGATACAGTTATAGCATTATCTGATATCTAGGGCTTTGAAGGATCTATTGTAAGCACGTCAAAGACTTAGAATTTGTTTTTGGCAATATTACATCCCCAAAACTGAGGAATGAGTCCCACTGACTTTCATTAAACAATGTATCCCATTATTGTTTTTCCTGTTTTGGAGTTGAAATTAAACTGGCATTAATAATACTTTGCATATTTATTCTTTCAATGAGAAAAAAATATTATTACATCTATAGAAATGTGTATTCAAAGTGCAGCTTAGACACTGACGAGTCACTGCTGCGTGCCTTGCACAAGATCCTGATGTCCATGACAGAGCTTGGGTGTGACATGAGTGCTGTTCTGTGATCAGCATCTCATCTCCTTAGCGACCTGGGGAGTCCAGGACTAACAAGCTATGGTGCAAGTCTCCCACTCAGCAGTTCTGCACACAGGAAGAGAACATTCCCACAGCAAGTGGTAACTTGTCTAGCAGCCTTTCAGGCTAACATCCACTGGCTCAGAGAGATAAGGGAGGGAAGGGCCACAACTGCAGGGCAGTTCATGGAGTATAGGAGTGAAGGCTGTCTGACTGGGGGGAAGTGGTGGAGCCTGAACTTGGGAGTCCAGATTAAAACATTACAAGAGTTTAAGGCTGGGACAAAGACTCAGAAGTGGGAAGATACCAATCACTAGCTGTCATAAGAAAGAGGACAGAAAGAAAGAATAGGCAGAAAACCGTCTGCACCCTTGGTCCCTAGACTTAGTTTCAGGTAGTCGTGGTCATTCTGATGTTGGCATGCACTTGTCAGCCATCCCCCCAGCAAGTGTCCAAACTCTCCTTCAGTCTCTTTCCTCCAAAGTGTGACACTTGCTCTCAGTTACTCTTTTGGCATCTCATGGTGCTAAGTTCAGTGTTCTAATGTAGAAGGTCTTGCCTTTCTGAAGACCGTCTGGGTGTCAGACACCAATGGACAGTGGAACTCTGCTTTTTAGCATATTTTTTTAAAAGTCTGGGAAATAAGTACTTTTTTCATACTAATTAGTATTAACATTTTTCTAACCAGGAAAGATAGAAAAATAGTCAGGTTGTGAAATAAAGCACTCAAAAACTACAAAGTGTCACGATTAAGTTACCCAATGATTTGATTTAATCCTGTTGTGTGTATTCATTATGGTATTTTACAAATAAATTTGAGTACAACTTTATTTATCTTGGCAGTATTTCAATGGAAATATTTGTTTGAAGCTGTTCATTTCCACAGTGCTCAGTACCATAAATAGTAATCACAATAGCAGTACTTGCTAGGTATTTTTGCTTCATTTTACAAATGGGGCAAACTTCTTCATAGTCAAATGGGCAAGTGCATCTGGTAAGACAGGTTTAGATATTTGGATATCTTGGTGTCTTTTCCTTAATTCAGATGAGGATTCCTTCTGAACCAGGGCAGTACATAAAATATACAGGGTGGAGATGAAATCCTGTCTCTACAGAAATTAATATAAATGAGACATTACGGTACAAATACATATCCTTAAGGTCTAAGTTATTCTGTTCACCAAACCAAATTGCTAACAAATTGGCGAACTAACAAATATCAGCATTTATGAAAATTAAATCCATGTGTTCTTCAAATGTATGTATCATCAACTGCTTCCAGATGTAAAAGGCCATGGACAATTTTAAAGAACTTCAGTCCTGCAGTCAGTTTCCATTATGATACTCAAAATTAGCACTGTTTACAAGCGATACACAGCAATATTTAGTCTCCTCAGGAAACAATACTTGTTGCTTTCCTTAAAGCCAGGTATCCTGTAACCACATCTGAAGGGAGCATCCGAATATAGGCAAATTCTTCAATAGTACTAAACCTTAGCTTGCTCTGGGGATCTGTGTAATTTGCCTGAAAAAGAAACAATGGTAGAGATACTGATCAAATAAAATTTCAAACCATAATAGTAAAAAAGTGTCTTAATTACAAGACCACAAAATAATGAGTTTCTTTTCCCAGTAACAGCACTGCTGTTCTATCACATGACCAAAAGTTTGTCTTCTTTTCTTTCTCCTCATGTCAGAACTTATGAGAAGTTAACAGACCCCTACAAAATCACATTAGAAATGCATTAACAGAGGGCTGAAATAAGTTTCATGAAAAGGAGCGCAAAAGAAATTCCTCAATTCTAAACTCACCCTAGCAACTCTGTGCCTTGTGCAGTCTCTCTCAAGGCAGCTCTCCAAATAGTCAGGCTGCTGCCAATAAATTACCCACAAAGAGGTTGAATTATGGGTGCTCTGATAGCTTTGGACTGCATTTCTCTTGCTGCATACAACTTAGCTTTTAATTGACTTTAAAGTGGTTGTTAAAGCTAGGGAGTCTCAGCTTACAGTTCTGTGACTGAACTGATAAGAAATTTGAACTCAGCGTTGTGTTTTGCTACAGATGCCTGCTTTTAGGATAACAGCCTGGCCAGCTCACCCTGGGCTACACTTGTATCCTCTGCTATATTTGGACCCTGGGTGCCTGGGAGCAGTGCCAGTTTCCCTCTATCCTCTCTCCTTCCCTGTTGCTACAGAAACCTGGAGCTGGGATGACCTCAGAGGTAGGTCAGGAGGCTGCGCTGGGAGAAGGCAGGCTTCAGGGTATTGCCTCTCTGCCTCCAGCCTCCAGGACAATCACTGCGTCTTCAGCATTGGATTGCCAAGCGCCCCCCGAGCCTCCCAAAGTGTCTTCTGTACCTTTCTTTAACACGAGATGGTGGCAGGCTGCAAGGCACAGGCAGCTGAGATCCCTTAAGACATTGCTACTAAAAACAGAAAAGGCTAGGAAGAGCTGGAGTATTCCCATGCTCCATACTGTCATAGTGCAGAGCCCTCTACCCTTTTTATGCTGGAAAGCACCTGCTGACCGTGGTAACAATCCAGTTAATCGTTTGGTCTGATACGACTTAGAAAATTTAGTGTTATTTCTAGCTTGTTACTTTACAAAGAAATGCTGCCAGGTTAATTAAATGGAGTCAGCTAACAGTCAAGCCATCAATTAATTTTCAAACAAATGGCAAAGTTAGAACATTAGGAGTAAATTTATCCGTGGTAGTAACTTCACGGTTACAGCAGGTATAGTTTACTTTTATTTCACACTTACCTCTGGCCTCATGTAAGAAAAGGCTAACCAATTAGACTGCTTTTCAAATGTGCATGATTCAGTAATAAACTAGCCAAGCAGTATCTGCAATTTGTATTGCACACCAATCTAGGTTAAAAATACTATGGCAATTCTTTACCATTCTGGTAGTTTGTATTGGGCTGAACTGTTTGCAGACACTAATGTATGATAAGTACTCATTTATGCCATGACTTTAGTCTGAGAACAAACTTTACCAACACTTCAGCAATAATTAAACAGATTAGAATAGTAAAGTAAGATGATTTTGCCAAGAAAAAACTCTGTCATGTTTAAAAACTAAGTCAAAACCCACAGATACACTCTCTTAAAATACAATAAACTAGTTATCTCAATCTGTTTCTATAGTAACAGGGCTGATCCATTTTCAGAAAAGGAAGAAAAACATAAACATTTGAAGGTTGGGGTTTTTTTTAAAATCTGCTTTACAATAAATTACTCTGTTTTATGTGTTAAAATATCTAAGCACGTATCTTGTAAATTTGGAAATAATAGGTTTATTTTGCAGTGTCAATATAGTAAATAATGGCTTTTGAATTCTAAGCTGCCTTACAAATATATATAGGCTGTTCTGCTGAGAACACTGGTAAATTTAATTCCATTTGTGTTACACACAGAAAGAGAAGAGGATTTAGAATTTAATGGTGGCATTTAATATAAGTGCAAGTATACTGTTTGAGAGTGTTTTAATATACTTCTCTTTTTGTACCTGCTAGACCATTTAATTCTTCCCTAAATGGGTAATACTAAGGAATTTATTATATTTTTTTCCCCCATGGGGAATCCAGCATTCTCAGAGAAAATATATTCTTACACAAATTCTTTCAGATTTTACACAAAAAAAACAGGGACATTTTTCTACTACTAGATTTCTAAAATATTCTATTGTCCTACATATCTTCCTACTAGGGAATGATCTTGAAAGCATATTTCGTGCTTCTTATGAAACATTTCTAGACTAGCAATTTAAAGGACAGACTGTCTCAGTTATTTTAATAAAAAAGACTTTTTTAAACATGGTAATTTTATCAGTCTGGAGAAACCTTGCAGGGCAGGTAAAATAGGAAACTTGACTCACAATGCAATTAGAGGATGGAAAATTTAGAAAAAAAAATGGAAAGACAGAAAAAGAAAACAAAAGAAGCACTCAGTGGATTTGTATAGAGAGTATACTGAGCTAGAAATGGAAAGGAGGAGCTGGTAAAGAAAAGCTGAGGAACTGAGAGAATGACTCTTATTTCCTATGAGTAAACTGACCCTTAGGTGGTAGGGATGTGGTCTCCACTCATGTCTGTATCTGTATCATGTCTGCATCATCACCTCACTATAGGTGTGACTGCCTAGTTTGAAATGCATCAAAGGGCAGTGCTGGAAAGCATTCCTTGGAGATGGGACAATGAAAGGAACTTATGCCCCTATGCCTTCTGCCCCACAGCTTAGCCCCAGACAGGTCAGAGATGTTGGAGCAACTTAATAGCACCTGCTGTGAGTGCTACTAACACTTGCAAAGCAACTCTAAGGGGACAGGACAGGGAAAAGATGAACACCACTAAGTGACCCAGTACAGAATGTTCACAACGTTGGTGAAATCTACTCATTATTATTTCATATGTCCACCTATCCCCCCTTCCTCTATCTTTATATCGAGCAGGGGTACTTATGCAAAGTGCTTTATTCAACTGATCCCCGCTCCTTCTCTGAAAACAAGCTGTTATTATATCCAAGTAATACTGCTACAAGAATGTAAGTCTGCCTGGCCAGAGGGAATTATTTTCCCTGGGTTTGTGAGCAGTCTCTACCATTTGCTGCCTGTCAGTTCATCTGTGAGGGAGATGTTGCTTTCCCACTCCCTCTTGAACACCAGGGTTACCAGCCTCTATCTGAGCAACCCACTCCATTTCCAAATCACGTTTAGAGGCACAGGCTGGAAACGTGCCACCTCCTAGATGCCCTATTTCAATGTGTTACTTAAAAAATTAAAAGGTCAAAGAAACCACATGCTATGAAATCAAGAACTCAAATACTAGGATGTGCAGGATTACAGCTGATGCTATAGCTATTCTTTGATATGTATCTACTGTATATCCCCTATAAGGCATCATTAGTTAAGTGCTCAGCCATTTTGTTTCCTAATGAAGACTTTCACTTAATTAAGTGTACAGAATGCAAGTGGTATGTTAACCTGCATCAACGTAACAAATGTGTACATTTAAAGACATCTCTGTGTGGTGATATCAAGACTGTGAAGGTGGACTAGTGCCCTATGGATGAGAAACAGATTAAATTGGGGGAAGGGACCCTGAAATTCTGTCTAAGACTCTTTGACATTATGAAGTTTTCATTATTGTAGTTAGTGTAACCATTACGTTTGCATTTTTTTAGTCCAAAATACAACATTCCAAACCATTTCAATTGTAATAAATGCATAGGTTTCTGCAAAATAAATCACTGGGGGCTGAAGGTGAAAAGTGAAAAGATATGCTGTTACTAACACCTGTTTGTTTTTAGTAAAATTATTCATGTCACATAGGAACAGTTTCAGCAGCAGATACAAAATTTTTGTTGGGCAGAATTCAATGACTTTACTTCGGTTTCGTGCCAACAGAATCTTTGGGGAATTAAGGCACCAAATCATAACTATCAAGACTTTTTGGAGCATGTGCAAACATAAGTGAAATGTAGGGTTGGTTTGGGTTTTTTTTCCTTTTTCTTTTAACAAAAAGATGTAAAAGAGCCCATCTGTGACACACAGGATATACATCTGTCAAACTCCAAGATCCAGCTCTGGAGCATGGGGGTATTTGAAATTCTCAAAAGTCTATGCCAAGTGTCTGTTTCTTGCTGATTTGTTTGATGGAAAGTTTGAGAACAATGACAACAAAGATTTATTTTTTTTAACCTGGGCCAATCAATATAATTTTGCCTAATCTCACTATTGGAAATTGTTGAGCCATCTTTTTAAAACTTCCTCTACAAGATACAATGAAATAAATCAGCCTCATGCAAACACTCAGCATGGAAAGTTTCAGTCAGCGTGGTTATAGCTTGGCAAAGACTGTGGAGTACTAGCTTTCATTGCAAAAATTTAGAGAATTAGAAATGGTGGGGATCAATGCAGATTCTACAGCTGAGGAACTGATGTCATAGGAGCCACCTGGCAGGACAAGCTATTTAATCTGTCCTAGCATCTATTAACAACATAAGGATTTTGTGATGTAGTGACAGTACTTGGGGTTTGGCCCTAAATCACTGGGTAACTATTAAGCCCAAGGCTGAATTGGAAGCCCAGCATGCACATCTTTTACAAAACAATGCACCAGCACTACCTCATTGTGGAAAGTGATATGCCAATTTTGAAGCGAAAAATAAAATACTTGCCGGAAGTCCTGAAATGTCAGAATATTTCTTGGCAGGCTTAAAGGAAGGAGGAGCATCAATATTAAAATCTAGAAGGAAACAAAGGGATAAACTTAGTGTCTTATGTATATTTTAGTACATAAACCTACTTTTTGAGGTTTCTATTAACTAGCAACACTAAGCAAAGAAACAGAATTATCTCTGAAAACATTTAGCCTGTTAGCGCTGTAAATCACAGACTGCTCCTGTTCACCTCTCTAACACAGTTCAGCAAGCAGAACTGCCCTCCCTGACAGGAAAAATCCAAGAGCTATTTGGAATGTGTTGATTTCTTCCAACTTTTAATGAATTCCCTTGTGGCCGGTCACACGCAAAGAATAGCCATTATCATACGTATGCTATATGTTAAAATCATGAAATATTGCTCAAGATTGCAGCTCTGAAATAGTATAATCCACAAAAGCAAAGTAATCTTTTAAATCAGTTAAATCTTTAAGCATGTACCACTTTAAGCTCAGCCAATGACCTAGAAAATTGTCTGAATGTTTAAATTAAGTGGTGGAAATTGCTGTTCTTTGGTGCCCTTCAGACAGCAACTCTCATTCACAAACATTTTTTAAGAAACGGTTGGTATGTTTAAGCAGTTAAATCCCCAATTTTGGATGTTTACAAAAATATCTTGTACCTGACTCATTTCTTTGCTTTCTCCTGATCTCACTTGCAACTCATTCAGATGCTATCATCAATTCAAATGCTCCATCCACATCAAATTTCTAACTTATCTCATAATTCAAATGACCTTAATACCACAAACAGCTGGTTTTAAATATGAAACTGTATTTCTTTTCCCTCCTTAAAAAAAATCCTGTAAATTTATGGCTGCAAACAGAGCCTAGTAGAAATAGCAACATCAGCAGATTGTCAGTTACAATAGCCAGGAACACACAGTAGTCTGCATTTTTCTGTAACAGTTGCGTCTAAAACACTTCAAAAAATGGCAAGCTATTTTTGGATAAAGCACCAAGTCTGACAAAAAGTATGCATATGCTCACTTCTGAAATGCCTCCACTCACTTAAGTAAAATCTGAGGACCACATTCTGCCTCCAGCTAAGTTCAAAAGTATCCTACTTTACAAGTAGACTTGAAATATGTCTAGATTAAGACCACTGCTGTAACTCTGCTCCTGTGGATGTACACCAGCTAGAACTGCTAATCAGGACTCCTAATAATGTAGTTTCAGCTATGCTGTGCTAAAGAGGGGATGTAGGATTTAAATCTCCCAAGAATCTAGGATAAGGGGTTAGATAGGAAGCTTGGGCTAAGGTCTAAGCTTCGGCAGGTATGTGGCTTAGCAGAATCAACTTGAAAATAGTTCAAATATAGCTAATCAAACAGCAGCCACTCATTAGAAGACCTCTGTGCTGTATGCAGAGGAAGGAGAGGCTCTTAACCAGTGAAGAGGTAACAAAAACCTGATGGGAATAAGGGTTTCTGACCTGGTTTCGATAAATACATTTCCTTTATTACCTCTCCCCAAATGTATTCGAACTTTGTCATGATACTCGAAATTATTTGCTTACCCCTACTTTCCACTTAGGGCTGAACATTGTGATTGGACTAGTCTTAAATATACTACTGGGCCCTATTCAAGCAGGATACAGCATGCACTGATGAAATAATTTAGATTTGTTTTAAAGAAAGTTATTTGTGTGGATTATATTATTTATAAATACATGCAAAGCGTCTAAGCAGCTTACAGCTAGGATCATTTAGTTGCCATGGTAATGCCCTTTCAGAAGCAAGAATTTGTTTTAGGTTCTTCCAAGTTCTGTTCTTCTTGCCAGCTGCTGCTCCACCAATGCCGGAGTGCTAGAATTAAAAATATGGTGTTTAGAGAAAAAATAAATAAAGAATAGTATTTCATAGCGTAACATTTCTATTTCATAGTCTTTCTGATATGTCTCATCTTGTCATGAACCATTTGTTATCCTCACTTATTTCATCAGCAGGCTAATATACTGTACACTTTAATCTTGGCTGCAAGAAAAACAAAGCTTTTTGGACTGTGTCAAAGCTTCTGTGTTTTCAATTAACTGAAGGAAATTAAAATATGTTTTTTACATGGAAATAGAAAATCAATGTGGTTAGGTTTAGCCTGAGATTACTGGATTCTGTATGTACTTTCTATCACATTAGAACTTATTACTACGAAGCTCTGTCTAAAATTGTGATTATACAGCTAAATTCTCTCTTTCCTTTTCATGACATCTTACAGGGGAAGCTTTTAGCTCTTTTACAAATTATCCATGACTGTAGAAAACACAGCTGATCTTGAGAAATGTAATAAATACTATGAGAAACTTTCCAGAAATTTTATTCTTCTTTCAAAGGATAAAAGACAGAATAATAGAAAAAGAATAATACATAGAATGTTGGCTGCCAAGACAATTTTGCATTTTGAAAGCTACATTAATGGAAGGCTTGCCACAGGTACTGTAATGGTATTTTCAGTTATCAAATGTGATTGCTACAGACTAATTTATTTATGTCCCTCCAGAGACAGAAGCTGTGCAACATACTGTACTACTTCTAAGTGATCAAAGCGCACAGATTTACAGCTTTACTTCAGAAAAGAAAATGTGCTTACAATTGGGGGATTGTTATTTCTGTTAATAATTACTACCTGCCACATGAGTCTCACAGAAACTCAGCAAAGTTCCACAAATACACTTCTGCTGTGAATTGTGTATAAATTAACCTGTTAAATTGATGAGAATCATAGAAGGAAGGATTCAACGAGAAAGTTTTATCTGTAGACATAAGATATATTCAGAAAAAATGCTCATGAGCTGATGATATATTGGGTTTTGGTGATAGGTATCTGATTTAGAAAGTACAAGCAAATGTTTGATCTGAGGGTAACACCTTAGTAACCTAAGGATCGTTGTGAATTAGAGATCACTACAATATGAGATGAAACTAGAGGTACTACCACATTACTAATTCAAATTCAATACATGAATTTTCCCCCAAAACATTGTATATTTTTTTTTCAGTAATTTCAATAGCAAGTATTGTTTATATATGAATTTCTGCCTCCTAAGAATGGGATTGAGTATCACCTCACACACGTACAATGAAAAGGCAATGACTGCCAAGTGCAAATGAACTAAGCTACTTCTGCAGTAGTGCAGTTCAGAGAAAGCTGGAGCTAGGACAGGTGGAGCTACTGCTCTACAGCAGCTATTGCTCTGCACAAGTGTCAGAAAGTCTTCTTCCCCTTCCCCACTGCCAAGGGATGTGAATTCCATTCAGAAAGTTTAGAAAAAGGTCATTTCTTCCCTTTTCTCTGCTCTTAAGCATATCCTCTACAGTGAGCTAATGGTTCAAACTTTGGCATACGTATGAGAGACAGGCACTATTTGATTTTTCTTCCTTTTAAGGCAAATTAGGTGAAAGGATGTAAAAAGTCATCCAAATTGTTTGTACCAGGTCATACCAATGAAATGCCAGTTAAAACTCAGTGCATTTCTTCTCAAAATAGTTACTGTGTTGGAGAGAACAATTTCATATTTTTTTACTATAACTGTCTATTATTTCTTCAGCAGTTGCCAAAGGCCCTGTATCTTCATTATTATGTCAAGCATGCAGACATTAGTACTGCCTCTTTGGAAACAGTGACATCCCCTAAGAACTGAAGGATCAGCACAAGGCCTCATGCTATTTAAATCCCATATGGAAGCTATATGGAATGCCTCTGGGCACAAAAGGAGCTTTTCCAATAAGCCCCATTTCTCAAAGATGCTGGTGCTGGCTGGAGGATTAATGAGCAAAGTATATGGGTTTTGAATGCCCCTCTCATGACAGAAATTGTCTGCAAAGCAGACATAGAGCGACTTACATGTCAGAGATTAATTTTATACCCCCTGCCAAACCTGTACTTAGTCAGGTGTGCAATGTCCAATTTCTCAGAATTTATGCTGTGAGATATTGTATCTTATTCATATAGAATGAAATCTGGGAAAAAATCCCTCATTCTAAGTACTGGCTTAGGACCAGCAGACTGAAAAGTTTGCTTGTCTAGAAAGCATTTGTAGAGTGTGCCAACAAGTTGGCTTGGCACAGCAAGATAAAAAGATATTAGAAACAAACCCAGCAGTGACAGCATTATTAGCTGTAATCTTCCTTCACCTTCTCCCCCAGTTTAAACCTCAGAGTGTTTAGCAGCCTGTATTTCATCAGCTGTCAGCATTTACATGACTGAATGCTGGCAGGCCAGTCTTCTGGGGAGCACAGACCATTTGCTTCTAAATCCAGCAATGACTGGAAGAAGACACCACAAGTCTGTTAAGAGTTTCAGGGACCAGAAGAGGAGCAAAATGCCATTTGCTAATGACTCTGTGGCTGATTTCTAGTTCAACTGCTTTGCAGCCTGCTTTGGCTAGGAACTGGAACGTGGGATTTCCTACATTTCCCAGCGGTATTAATTGTTTCTCTCTAACCTTGGTAGCTTGTGAGATACCACATCATAAAACTTCCACACTTACCTTATCTAGCAGGTTTCCTGACTCTATTCCAAAATTTAATATAGCAGTTCTGACTCTGGACCAGTGCCATTTTCATGCTATATATATATATTCTATATATATATATGGAGCATAGTGTGGCATGGATTTGAGGTGAATTTCTTAAAAACTGTCAACCTTTTATTTGACTGTTAAGCTGATTTTCTTAATATTTACATTAGGAATATGGTTACTAGAATCCGAGTTAGGATTTTATGGGAAAAGTTTAGAATTTCAAACTGTTAAAATAATATACTTACGATGAAGTTTGGATCTTTAAACGGTAACGGCTTGACAGCAGTTTCCACCGATCCTGTGCTGGAGTCTGTGTTCAGAAATTTATTTTCATTCATGGCCTCTCCACCTGCACCCTGCAGAAAAAATACAATCTTACTGCTTGTAACTCTGAGCAAGTTTAACTGGAGACGGAGCTGTCTGCTGTATTACCTACCTGTTGCCTTTTTAGCTTTCCTATGTCTTTTGAATCTTTAAAGATGCTGCATGACAAGAGTGGGGAAGCATAAAACAGAGCATTTGTCAAGCAATTTACAACTGAGACATAAAGGGCAGAAGGGAGATAGAACGGCCAAAGTCCACTGAGTAGAAACCACATTGGGTTTATTTAAGTATTAATGAAAGTCATCTCTATAAAGTGCAAGACGGTATGTGCAACCAAAACCAGCAAAAATGTACACTGGATCTATTTCAGAATGTTCTGTATGAAGTATTAACAGGAATAGATAAAATTTCTTAAAAGGTTTTTTGTCGAGCTTCTAAAGAAAAATTGATTAATCGTTTTATTCTTCAACCTTGGTTTCAATTGTGCCTGAGTGAGGAACAAGAGAAAACAGTATTTTATTAGATATTATTTTTACATACAAGCCTTACAAAATCTACATGGGTGCTAGTTGGTGTTTTCTAGGGTTTTTTTATGGTTTATTTATTTAGCAGGAAGAGCATTTGAAGAAGATGTGTGTGTGTGACTAGAAAGTTTAAAAAGTTGTGTGGCGGTCTAACCAATTTCTGATAGTTCTGCATGGCTGAGTTTATGTTGTTTTTTATTTTGTCACTGACCTGGAAGTCTCCGCGGTCCTGGAACTAGCCCATGCTCTACATACATATATGTTTCTTGTGAAATCCTCATCTATACAGAAGCCAATGAGTATTTTTCTGCTGAGTTTGGCATTTAGTCAATAGGTTATCATACCTTGATTTTTTTTTTTTCATTTGGAGAACAAAAAGCTTGGCTAAAAGCTAAGCCAATATTTACTGAATGGGTGGTTAAAACATTCCTTTATGTTACCTTCAGACAGATAATACTTAGAACAAAAAATATTTTCCTGTAAAAACCTGCATTTAAAACCTTTGTTGTTGATACAAGACTCATTTAAATGGGAGAAATAAGGCTCATTACTATTTGTGACTTATGGGAGTACCTCTAGACACTGAGACTTTTAGCAAAGGCCATGATTCATCATATCGTTCTCCCTGTGATTACAAGGGAAGTGTTTTTACTCTTAACTACATGTATAAGTAATTACTGTATTAGGAAGTAGGCAAGTTTAACTCTTCTTTGGGGAAATAGTCATTCTACAGTGCCTGTTTATAACACAGCAAAGAGATGTCTTAAATATTGAAAATAGAGTATAAAGTAAATATTTGTAGTACCTTTTTGAAATAAAATATATTAATAGAAATAATCTATTTTCAAAACAACAGTTAGTCCTCTGCATGTACATGGGATACTGCCACAATAACATCAGCAGAAGCAACACTGAAGTCTGTACCTTAAACTTGATTCTTCCATTAAGAGGACAGACAACATTAAAAGGCAGTGACTGTCAGAGAAACAGAAGAAATGCAGATGGATGTTTAGAAACATGCACATTATGTGGCAGTAAGCAGAGAAAAAATCTTCATAAATCCTGAGTGAAGTGGCTTTATACATCAAGTTCCTAGGTTTCAAAGTATATTCTTGCACATGCATGCCTGCAGCACTTCAGATTTCAGCAGCAAACATTAGTCAGTCTCAAGAAAGACAAGGATTGAGATACAAGATATTTCTGATGAATTAATTATCTCTGATACTGCTCATTATCAGTGTAAATTCTCTAAGTGGAGGAATCAGCACTCACAGTAATTCTTCAAAGCATTCTTGCCTTTTCTTTGGTACCATCTGGTTGGTTTTAAATCCAATCCTACAGATAATTGCTTTATCACTCTTGTCCCTTCAGTGATCTTCTCCTAAGTATTCTGGTTTTTTATGAAACAGGCTTTGGGTCGTACTTCAACAATATCTCAAAACAGTAACTAATATATTGAGACAGAGTAAATAAAAATAGTTAAAGGGGAAGAAATTTCCTTATGCATATAGTCCTTAACTTCTGCAGCTGGATATAATTACATATTAAACTCACTGGTTTAAGTGTTTTTTTTTCTTTATGGATTCCATGCTAATCTTGCTAGTGCATTGGGAAGAAAAGTAAGGAATTGTTCCTGGCAGGAAAATTCCAGAATGTAAATTCTTCATGTCGTTTCTTTTCTGGCCCAGCCCCTAAGGGATTTTGAGTATTAGTGCTGCTAAGAGTTGGGCTAACTCTCATTACAGGCCAGATGTTGATTTTGTTTGTGCCTGTATCCTTGCACAGTGGAAGAGGCAGCAGGATCTGGAGTAACAACTTCTGCTTTTCTAGGTCATGTAGACACCCAAGTCATCCTCCAGTCCCAGTGGGACATAATGCCAGCAGTAGCTTCTGGATCTGTCATGGACAATTTGAGAGCAGTGGTTTCCTCTCCAAGGCAAAGGGAACAGACTGGTGTGAAGGACTGTATAGCAGCTTGCTTTACCACTGAGGTATGCAAATGATACAATGATTTCAGAGCCCTGTGATAGACTGAGAAGCAAATAAGACTGAGTACTATGATCCCAGTTAAATGCTGGGAACTGAGATAAAGGCATACTGTAAAGGCATGCCAGTTGCCTCACTCAGCATCGCTTCTATGAAAATTCTGATTTTTAGCAGTGGCACTGTGGAAGAGACATGCTCAGCTAATATGCTTTTCTTTCTG
This sequence comes from Margarornis squamiger, assembly GCA_035222235.1. Classification (NCBI taxonomy): domain Eukaryota; kingdom Metazoa; phylum Chordata; class Aves; order Passeriformes; family Furnariidae; genus Margarornis; species Margarornis squamiger. The sequence continues at coordinate 84,347,106 of JAWWTY010000077.1, read as the reverse complement.
CAAAATCATTAAAGAGTTGAGTAGAAGTACTGCTTCCAGAATAATGTGCTACTGAACAGAGGCATGAACTCTGGCAAGTACAGAGCTTTGAAATGCTCTTTGCGTGCAGCCTGCAGAAGTCCCAGCTGATATCCTCTGCAACTTTATAGCCACAAACTGCAAATGTCTCCAGAAAATACAAATCTGTCCAGCCTATGTTTTAAATACCAGGATTAAAGCTTAGGAAACATCATGTAATGCTTCAGGATAGCGTTTTGAAAGTTTTTTTAAAGTCAGGGGATATGGATCTACCTTTGTGCTGCAAAACTCCTGTTTCCTGAAAGTGAATAATACAGTGATAACACAAACCATTATTTACAGCCTGAAAAAAGATTCCTCAGTGAACAATTACAGCACAGTAAAGGTAATCTTCAACTTTTAACATCAGCTGAACAAATGTCTCCCAAACGTGCTTGTCTTCTTGGTCATTTAGATTGGAAGACAGTGCATTCTTCACTGTCATATGTTGGGACAAACAAACAGGAAGAATTCAAATCCCCTTTGTAGTCCTGTGAAGTGATGGTGATCTCGTGAGCACAGTGAGGAAGTGCCTGTCACCAGGGAACATGCACTGCTCAATGTGTGCTGTAACCCCCAGTCACACGGGGGGCAACTTCCCTTTCCTGCCTCATTCACAGCTGATCCACAGCACATTTTCCCTACCTAGTCAGTCTCTCAGCTAACTCATTCGCCACCAGAGTCCTAGGATAATCCCAAATGCTTTGCAATGGGGCTAAAAAGAAAATGTAACCATGTGCTGAAACTCTCAAAACCTTCTTAAAAGCTTCTTTTTAACTGATCTTGTAAACAATCTTTATGGGGAATTCAATATACACTTCAAGGAGAGAGCAGCTTTTAATGTGCACTTTATAACTAAATGGTAGAGCTACAGGGAATTTTTGCTACATTAGTCACTAAGCAGTATATATTTGTCTCCACAGTCTGTTGAAGATTGTAGCAACAAAGACTTTGGAGTGGCTTTACATTTACATGATACACCTGCATGGGAAAATGAAGGTGTGATTTCAATACAGCTGAACATACTTATGCTAGTTTTACCTCAGATAATGATAAAACCACTGCAGTAAAGGCTTCATATAAGACATCAGTAACTATGTTCATCCTCTCCCATTAACTCTTCCTCTGGCTGTTAATCCCCACTGAAGTCCATGCTGCCATCTCTTATGTTACTCCTCTCTGTTTTCCTTCTCCTCCTCCCTGTATCCCCCAGGCATAGATCAACCTTGACTAAAATGGTATGTCTTAAAAGTCATAGGCAGCAGGTCCATTATAGGCTTCTTACAGGACCACTTGTGCAATTTTATTCCCTCTGTAAAGCTGTGTTTATGTGCTTTATTTGAATTTTAACTACAACCACAGTATGACAAGTTGGCAATCTCTATCTCCCCTGGGACAGTGGAGAGCAATAGTGAAGGGATCAGATTGTATTTTGCATTTTTTTACACAAGACCATCTATAGAGTATTCAGGGCATCCCTGCAAGATGGGACACTGTCCTCCCTGTTATGTACTAAGACTGAGTGACAGACACCCAAGGGAGGAAGTTGGCTGAAGATTTCACTTGCTTGACAGCAAAAATTTGACAGTGAAAACCTGCAGCAAACACTTGCGAGTCCTAATAAGTTTGTTCTAAGAACAGCCAAGCCTGGGGAAGAGACCTGAACTAAGTTTTGCTACCTTAATATTGGTTTCTTTTGAGTAAAGCCAAACCCCAGGAATGAGCCTACTTTGGACCCTACTGCATATGCTGCCTGCAGCAGGAGAAACCACACTGGGAGGCTGCCTATTCACATACTACTTTCAATATTGCATTTTGGTAGATCTATTAATTTTTGCAATATATTTTATTCCAAATTCCCTACCGCAGATGTTTTCACATGATTTCCAAAGATTGCTCCATCTGTCTGGTTTTATTTAGAGAGAGAACAAGCAAAACTTGTAGACCACGGAAGCTGAATTCTTTGTTTTGGCTACTTCTAGGTGGAATCAGCACTGTGGGGTTTAGGATGGGTGTCTCTGATGAGATGAAATACCAAGTGGAATTACCATATTATGAAAGTGCTTGTTTGACTCATGATTCTTCTTTTTTTTTTTTTTTTTTTCTCCCCAGCAAGGATTAGGTTAAATTAAAACTGTGCAATATATACTGAAGAATCATTTCTTATCTATTTTTTTTTACTATATTGTATAACTTTGTATTACTTTAGACTAATAGGATTTTACAAAGTTAAAAAAAAAAACACAAAAAAACCAAACACATAAAAATATGAAATGTAAATGTCAAAGATGTAAATATGTGCATTTCTGGCATCCTATCACTGAATACCATGCATGCCACTGCTTAGAAAACAGAAAGGTATTTGCACATCACTGAAGGTACACTATGACCACAAGTGGCCATTTTTGCTGGGTGTTACAGTTGTAGGTGCTAAAATAAAGAAGGCAACTGAACAGTGTGCTGGTAAATTAAAACTTAAATGCACAAATAATTTCCATACAAACTGGAAAGAGAGTTTCTAGTTTAAGGAAACAAAAGCAATACTGAAAACATTGATTTTCTCTGTTTTGTTTTCTGCAAATCATTCATTTTAACAGTCTAATACATAGAGAGGAATTATAGATGAAGGTGATTAAATACATTGTCTTTTGATTCAGTTTTGCTTCTGCATTCAGTATTTCTGAAATGCTGGCTTTGTCTTACCGTGATGACTAGGGTGTTGTATGTCACTGCTGAAAAGCAAGAAGAGAAGTCTGGTACTAAATCAAGCTCTTACCCTTGGTGATAACTTTGCCTCAGGCACCCAGTTTGGCTTACTCAGGAACCCACTTGTCTCCAACCTTTGTGAAATTCAATAAACAATTCAAATTATTTTTACTTACTTTTGGCAGCAGATTTTCCTAATCGCAATACTACTACAATGTTGTTTTAACTCAGCTTCAATAATGGCATATGTCTAATTATTCCTGTAGTAGGTTACTTCTAAAGCAGCAATATCCCACTTGTAGCAATTTACTTAGCTTTTAGTTGTGTGTAAGTTCTGTGATATCCTGACAGAGCTGTGGCATGCAGCCAGAGAAGAAAATGGTAATTTATAAAATCGATGGATAATACCTGTATTTTCACTAGCAGACAATTACAGTGAGTGAGAATGCCATGTGGAAACAGAGCACGAATGTCACTAGATGACAGCAGCGATGATATGAGCAGACTTTTTAAAATTGGGACTAGATCTTGAATGTCAGCTATTTAACGGACTGCCAGCTAATACTGCTCATACTGGAACATATATTAAGCTGTTTGATTAATATATTAGCTCTCACTATAACAAGGCTGGCCCAGGCTTTTGCACATTCTGAATACTTAAATCATTTAACTTTGCATGATGACATGACAGGAGCCATTAAAACTTGAACACGTACTCTCTGGCAGACAAAAATGCAACTCTTTACATTGCTGGCAAAAATTAACAGAGAAAGGTGCCAGAAGATGATATGCTTAAGCTCAAGATAAAATGATGGCTAAAAAATTTCTGATTGCCAACATTCTTACCATAGTATATTTCTGAAAGCAAACTCACTGAAGACTCAGTAAGAATGTAAGACCGAGGAAACAGTACTCTCTTGAACAAAATTAACTCCATGTTTGTGACAGAAGGGTTTGCTGGAAAGACTTATTCAATAAGATGTATAAACACGTCTTCCTCATAAGGTTGCATTCTACTAATTCTTGGATTCAGCAGGAAACACTTTTCCCGTCTTCCTTTTCATTCACTAAAATGAAGCCCAACACAATTTCCCATCTCTTCTGTCTCAGCACTGTGGCACATGGTACCATTTGAGGAATGTTCTCCCTTCACAGAAGGTCCTACTTTATTTGGGGATAGGACAAGAAATAGTTAAGCTTGAATATGTTCAAATGCCAGCAAGGAAAAAAACCCTAATCTTGCATATTCACAGCAAATTTCATTCCACAGGGCATTGAGAAGCTGAATTTACTAAACAAAAAATCCCTAAGTAGTAGCCAACTGAAACCAGCTATTAAGTACAGTGCAGAACATTGTCCTTGATGTCAAGCAGCTAGTATGATTGGCAATATATTAATGTATACAGTGTAAATTGGGAGTAAATCCATTTACGTCATTTGGTTTAATCATTATCAACTCGTCTTAAAAGACAAGGGTCCTGATACAGGTTTCTACTTCCACTGACATAAAAAGTAAATCTTTTAAAGGCCTGACAACAAAAATATGTTTGCTTAAATTACCACATTGTACTCAGATGCTACTGCTGCTTTCACTTATAAAGAAAGCTGAAGGAAGGTTGATAAAAACAAACATAACAACACAAAGCTTGAAATTAGATTGTTGGACTATTATAATAATAGTCTATAACTCCAAGTACGTGTCACTAAATGTACTTCCTTTTCCAAGCATTCTCCAGAGGACTTCTGAGTCACATGTCAAACTACTTATCTGTGCGAGACTTACGAAATCTGCCCTTCCTAAAGCAGCAGTTCTTTCCCTCTAACTTGCTGAGTATTTCCGCTGAGCACCAGGAGTTAATCAACTATGCAAATTAACTCCAAACATATGACTAAAATTTAGCTATAATCTCTGCTATTCAGTGTATAAGAGTAAGGGCAGAGGTTTTTGAAGCAGAACATGGAAAAAGTTTCAATTGCAATCTAAACAAATGAAGATAATCCATAAAGACACATACGCTGTCCATTATCCTTTCAAACTTTTGCTGTTTGGAGGTGAGTTAAAACATCTCACATTTCAATTGCTTTAGAAAGGCTGGATAAAATTTTACTCATGCACTAAAAGATTGGACTGTCACAAGGTGATGGATGGCTTTTCTATGCTCTCTGTAGGGCATTTCAATACCATAGACTCCAAGTGCTCTTGATTAAAAGGCGACATTCTCATTTAGGGTCCTGTCAGTGCCTGAGCTACAAACCATTATCATTCACCTGCACTGGTGCTTCCAGTGACAAAATACTTACCAAAATGTATAAAATACTAATTACTTTAGTCACTTTGATAGAGGTATAAAACACCCTAATGCAAAGCTCTATTATGCTGTGTGAGGGTTTGAATTCAAAATTAAAAATGCAGCCAAAGGGAGAATAAGATTTTAATTATGTTCCCCACCTCTCAAACATTTCTTAAAAGCCTAGGGGAAAAATATGTAGCAATTTCATGACACAATATCTCCTTTCATAATGGTACTGCTCACTTAAGAAAAAAAATAATCCAGAAAAACTCAAGTTTACTTTCTTCTTTTCAAAATTATTAAACTGTCAAAGAAAAATACTAACAAGCTTCAATAAAAAGCTTGAATTTATTCTCAAGATATTTTAGATGCCAAACATGTTTTTCCATTTAAAAACTTTCAAGTACTGTGATAGGCAAAGTTTTATAACTTACAGATATTTAAAGGAAAAAAAAATTACTATTTCCTGTGGGGAAAAGCCTCAAATAAAATGTAATTGGGACACAACTGTGAATAGCTTCACACTATCCCAGAAAAGCTTGGTTTAATTTGCATTTGCCACAAAGCTGCCTTCGGCTTAAATAATTGCAAAGGATCTCTTACTTGTAGATTTCATTTGGCGGGTTGGGATTACTCCGTGTTTATAAAGTTTGACAGTTTTCTTTATTAAGAAAATTATACCTTGGACAAATTCATAGGCTGAATGGCATGCTGAAGCAGCTCTGGAGCTAAAACTTTCAGTATATAAGGAATCAAAAAGCACGTTAGGTCATACTTTCCCCAAGAGTAAAAGTGAGCCCAGTTAACAGAATATTTTGATCCCTCTAAAGAAAAAAGGCTTCTAAATTGATGGGCTTTAACACTGAAAATGAATGGAAGCATACCAGCAAAAAGGACTACAGTAAATCACAATTGAATTTTTATAAAAACTGCCAAGTACGTTCCTTTCTCTATCAGAGAAATTCAGTTCAGTCAAGGACTTTGGCTAAACTGTTTCTTAAAGTTTAAAATACATCATTTGATGCAGAAGAGTTAAGGTCAAAGTACTTCTGGAGAAAAGAGTGGAGATTACAATATGCTCATGTGCTGTTAACATTGTAATGCTGCTCAGGGAGCATGCCAGAATCCCTCTATCGAGTAACAGGCTTCAGCCAAGGCAGGAGAAGGATCCAAGTCCATTTATCTACATGTGACTGAATCAGGGACAAGGAAAGCAAAAAGCTATTGGCTCCTATGACTGATGGGACAGCAACTTCATTCTGAAAAAAAAACAAACAAAAACCAAAAACAAACAAAAAAACCCCCAAAAACAAAACACAAAAAAAACAACCAACAAACCAAGAAACAAAACAAAACAAAAAACAAAAACTCAGTTTCCTGATTGTAGTTTATTCTGTAAAATATTATCCATTCTGACAGGAAACAATGTTTCAGTAACACAGAAAAACAAAACAACACTTCTTCAAGGAAAGCCAGTTAATTAGTTACAAGTGAAAGCAGGGTGTATCTTTCTTTCAGAGCTCCTATACTGTTTTGCTTAGGAAAACCACAGTTGAATTAGAATAGTCAAATTTTACTTTCAAGACTTTATGGACTAACTGGTAAACCTATGCAGAAAACGAAAATTTACTTTTGCATTTTCCCTACTTTTTACACATTTTAGCACTTCCTTCTGTCTTTCTTGTCACTTTAAGTAGATAAAAATTCTAATTTTATTTGATTTCTGCTAACTATACTACTGCATTGCAGTCTAAAGTTACTCAGAGGAAGCTTTTTCCATTAGTGTACAGGTACTTAAGACTGTCATACTCGAACACTATGTCAGAAAGACAAAGTTTAGGTACACTGATGTATAGAACAGTCCACTTCTACAGGAACTGAGAATAAAAACATTCATTCTACAAATCTACAGGAAGTTATCAAAGGCATAACATATCAGAGAGCAGTAATTGTATCAAAAGGTCTTTTAAAGAAGACAAGAAAATAAACTGTATCTTAGTTTTTAAAATTCTTCAGCCTACAAATGCCATCTTTATTGTTTGTCTCATATTATGGGACAAAAAAATACGGTTGCACAAGGCCTGAATACTGCATTCACTTTCCTTCATCTAATAAACTCAACACCAACCACTCCAGGTTTGAAGAGCACACCAGGTGTCCTGTACTCAGTAAAACTGTAGGTGCCTTATCCTACGGATACTTACATTCACCTGGATAATGAAAAAAACTCTGATGACTGAACCAAAATAAACATACGGCAAATTCTAATTTAGAAGCAAATAAGGTAATACAAGTATCTATAGCAGGCTATTTTGAGGCAGCTTGGGAGGAAAGAGAGAGGAGAGAGTTGTATAGTACAGCTATTTTCAAGGCAAATTTCTGAAATATTTCTGCAGAAACATTTGTACAAGTAGGTGGTTGTTTACTCAACTATAAAAGTTCTGTGACACTTCACCCTGATACTATATACTGAAGCTGAGGAACTGCAGCAGAGCTGAAAAGCACCAGACAGTTCACCGTTTTGCTTATACACTTCTATCCCGACTGCCTTTTTTGCTGGACTTGAAACAGAACAGAACTATTAAAAGACTTGACTTTTCCACTACACAAGAATTAGTGAAGTTTTGGTATCACATCCACAATCACAGGTGAGAGGCAAATATAATATCTCATATTTTGTGGTGGGTTTAACACGGTTCTATTTTAAGACGTTTCCCACAATGAATTATTCAGCAAATTAAAAAACAGCTTTTGGAGAGACGAAAAGGACAAGAATAAAAAGGGCAATCCTATAGCTGTAACGAAAGGCAACTCTGGCTGCAATGAATAGGTTTAACAAAAATTCAGGAGAAAATGGAATTTCTGACTTGAGAAAATTCAAGGTCATCACTGTGAGACTCAAACTAGCATTGCTAGTTCTAGACTATGTAAACAACAATAATCAATTTAAGGAATGAAGCCTTTCCAGGTTACTAGTTTGGTTCGAAGAGCCTGAACACACTGCGTATGTCAAGGAAACATGGCCTTCTATTCTAGTTTGTTGATTTTAAGAATTAATTTTGCTGTAAGAATATTGTCCTGTCCTTTCCAAGGAAGAGCAGTTCTACTAAAACATAACCATTGTTACAGTGTAGGGAGAACTAATACTGTCTAAATGTAGTCATTGAATGTTGTGGTCATTTTCATACTTGAACCTGCCCATGGAAGGAATATACGACTGTGTTGTATGGAGAGGACACACCCATCTTAATCACATAAATCAGATGACTGGAAGTTGACACGGTAACGCTGAATCACTGAGGCTGGAAGGGGTCTCAGGAGGTCACTAGCCCACCTTCTGCTCAAAGCAGAAGTGCCCCTCCACTTCACCCCATGAGGATGTTGAAGACCACAGTGAGGTCTCCCCTCAGTCTCCTCTTCTCCAGACTAACAAGACAAATGAACTCAGGCATTTCTCATAAGACTTCCCCTACAGACCCTTCACCATTCTTGTGGCACTCCTATGGATGCTTTCTAATAGCTTAATGTTTTTATTTTACATTGTAGTGCCCAAATTGCACATGGTACTCATGGTGGACATGCACCAGTGCAGAGTAGAAGGGGACAATCCCCTCCCTTGACCAGCTGGCAATGCTGTACTTAATGAGTTATTTTTTGCTGTTTAATAAATGATAAAAAGACAGAGACCATAATAGATGTCTCTTATCATGTGGTAAACTCTAGCAATGGCCTGCAATGCTTTACAGGAGAAATTTTCTTTTAATTCTCAAAAATGCTCCTTATTCACAGCAGGGTCTTTACAATCAGCAAGGACAACTTTTATTCCTGAGTCAGCCAGTACTAACAGCCTGGGGCAGGATGACTATAAAACATATAGCTACAGATATTCATCCCTCACAAAATGGTGGACTCTGCTACACTTTAAGTACGTATTACTCACAAAACAATTTCCTTCTATTCATTTCAAATTTGTTTCTTGAATTAACAGTAATGCATTTTTAATACAACATAAATGCATATTAACAGATGGCATGACTATGTCACTTTTTGGCTAGAGTTTAGAAAGGAAATTATTGCTGATCCCTGTTTGCACAACTGTGTATTTTGAACTAAAATTATCATAAGACAAAACTTGTAACAGAAATAAATACCTAAAACACAGAAGCAGAGCATTCTGGCAACCATGTTCAATACCAGACTACGTTTTTATTCTCTTTAGAAGAGAGAACCTCCATTCCTGGCTGTAGGGGAGAAAACATTTCTATGCTCCTCTCACCACACCAGACTGGCTTTTCAGGCTGGTAGTTAGGGTGTGCCTGGGGAAAAAGAGGTTTGAATCCCCTCAGGCAGTGACAGGAACAGGGCTAACTTCAAGTGGAGGTCACAGCAAGCACTTCTAAGGACAGATGATACAAAAAGCAAGTGTGTAAAAAAAAAGTGTATGTGTGACTTGTATTCTACTTTTGAAAGAAAGGATTTAATATCTGCTTGCGGAAAGGCAGATATTCATGGCTGAATCCCAAATAGAAGGAATTTCCTAAATCTTCAGGGAGAAGTGGAGTTAGGACTAGTACATAATACTTCCTGTTGGCTTATTTTGGTGGCATGTCACAAAGCTTGCTGGAGTTTGTAGAATCAGTTGAGGTACTTAGAGACTGACAGACAAGCAGTATGACAGCTGAAGATGTTACTTTCCAGGTCTTCCCACAAGCAGGGACACTGGATCTACTAATGAATCAGATCTTGAAATGCTGCAGTTTTCATTTAGTCTGATATTGTAAACTAAAGAAATCTGCAATGAAGAGTATCTAAGTATCTAAGCTCATGAAGTAGCTTGCTTGTAGTGGAAAAGTGATTCTCCCTGCCACATGGTCGTGTTTCTTCCTTGTGCTACATCCAACAGCTGCTGTTAGACCTCCCTGCGAATCACTACAGCTCATCAGCACAGCAGGAGACAACGGAGCTTCCAGGAGAGGGGGAAGGTTTGGCAACTTAGTCTTCTGACTGCCAACCCCTCTCAGTGAGAACAGGTCTGGTGAGTACCAAAGCTGGTGTGATGAAGGCAGCAGGAACGTGCAGCTGAGACTTGCAGAGGTGGGTAACAGTGAAGAAGATTAGGAGGAGACTGGAACTCTTTCCTTTTTGATAATAAGAAACTAATACATTGCCTAACTGAGCCTCTGGAAGTTGCAGGCATGCTTTGCAGTGAGGCAAGACATGCTGTTCATGGATATGAATTCTGCTGTCAAGGCCAGGTATATTTCACAACACAGTGAGTGTCACAACTTTTATGGCTTTCTGCAGGTCTAAGTAAACAGACAATCTTTCCATTTGTTTTCTTGGAATATTTGAAAGATGTGTTCAAAACCCTCACGGGCTACCAAACTAATATTTCTATTAGCCTTTCTAATCCAAAATTAATACATTGATACAACTACCTGCGCCTTGCTACAGCAAGAAATGAAGCTATTACCTAACACAAGTATTACATTTTAGAAAAATGTGAAAAACAGTCTGACATCTCTTTAAAGCTGCAGTATCTAGACAGTTAAGTTATTCCACATTTTCTTTTGCTCATCTGAATCTTTTAAAGCACTTAACTGGATTGTGAGATCACTTTTTAGGATTACTACCTCTTGGAAAAAATGTCATGCTGAAGTACATGCATGAGGTGTTCTTTGTCTCTCAAAATATGACCCATCCTATTTTATCTCCTTATGATAGAAGCAGTGAACGATCTTTATTAATTCAGGATCCTAAGTTTCTTGCATGTTTATTATGAATCCTGAAATCAGGTGTGATCATAGTAAGACTCCACTTTCTGTTAGTTAAAGATTAAAATTTTCTGTTAAGGTAAGTGGAGAAGGGTAAAAAACCCATGACACCAGCATACAGATGCCCATAGTAAAAGACAACACACATGTGGTTTTGCCTTTCTACAATGTAACACATCTGTGTTTACTCTAAATCTAAAATCTAATCACATTTGGTTGGGGGGTAGATAATTTTTTGAGACTGGCACAGTCTGGTTTAGAAATTCACATACTTTTATGATTACAGTTCATCTGAAGACTTCAAAATATGATGTCAAGCAAAGTCAATTCTTAGCTCTTTTTTGACAGTTTCCATTTTAACCTAGATTGCTCTACAGAAACAAGTCCCATCTTAAAAATAAAGCTAAACCTAAAATACAGAAAAATTTTGCCAGATTTCACTAGAAAATCTGCTAATTGTCTTTTAGTTAACACTTTTCCCCATCATAGACTGAAGAGATTCTGGATCTTTAACAGATTTGACTTCAAACATGCAAGTGACAAAAACTGGATAATCCTGGCTCTCATTAGTGGACTGCCTGAAAATTAGATGTTTTGGGGATGAATATTTCAGCTATTCACTTTCAGCTTTGTTGCAGAAAGTATCTTTGTGGTGCAGTGTCTGTGAAAGGATTAGGAGATGTAAGCAGTGACCCTCTGAGAGCTTCATACAGAGAACTGCAGGTTTGGGGGATTTTCAGTGCTCTGTGGGCTGGTGACATGCAGTGTGATGACAGAGTATATTACCCCTCTCTGGGATAGCTATCCCAATTTAAATGCTACCTGCTAAAACTCTTGTTAAGACACGGCAATTTGCTTTAAAATGGCTGCTAATTTTGTAAGAGCCAAGACTCTTCGGCAGGGTAGGGAATAAATGTGCAAGTGGCTGAACTTGAACAGCTCGGCTTAGCAGTTCTTATCAGTAACTAGAAATCATCTGCAATGTATCATGGTATCTATACTTTATCCAATTAACGTGTCTTTTAAATCAATTTAATTAGGTTTGAATTAACATCCCATGGGAACATATTATATCTTTTAAAGGTATCACTCTGGGCAAGCAATAGCTTCAGACTGGCACTGCTTCATTGGTTAAATTCACATATTTTTGGTTACTATCATAATCTTAAGGGCTGAAAGATGTTTTAACACAAAAAGTGTATTCTAATGCATAATGACATGATAGCTTTGCAATAAACTGGCAACTTCATACGTATTCATAGCTCCCTACTATCATGCTGTGTCAGGTTCCTTCTATCTCTTTCAGGGCAGGGGGATTGGTAAGAAATGCTACTCATTTATTAAATTTCCAACTACAAAAGAAAATCATGCTTTTCTGTAATGGAAAGTCTTATATGGAATAGTGTTATAATAATTAGAATAAGGTCAGTGCTACACTGATGGGAGTAAACAAGCTCTGAAGTCTTAAGTACGTAATTTTTTATTTCAGACAAGAAAGTTACTATGCTACGCTGCACTAGAGCAGGTACTCATCCCAGAACATGGAGAACAGGAGTTCAGCTCAGCAGCTGTAGTGGTACTCGCCAATTCTGTACTTAAACTCCTTCACACTAACCTCATTTTTCAGGATATTACAGCCAGATCAAATGGACTCTTTAAAACAAAGTTATTTCTTAATTGATTTGACAGTTTCATAATGTTATAGTTTTAAACTCAGAATTCCTTCCAAGAGCTTTGGAGCCAACGCCTTAAAAACTGGTAGAACGGATTTAA
>JAWWTY010000077.1:84140453-84326457 GCA_035222235.1 Margarornis squamiger | reverse complement strand
CTGTGTTGAATTTCAGAAGGTTCCTCTGCCCATCTCTCCATCCTGTTGAGGTCCTTCTGAAGGGCTGCACAGCACTCTGGGGTATTGGCCACTCCTCCCAGGTTTGTGTTGTCAGTGAACTTACTGAGGAAGCATCTCCCCTTTCATCCAAGTCATTGATGAATAAGTTAAACAGCAATGGGCCCAGTACTGAACCTTGGAGGATACCACTAGTGACAGGCCTCCAACTAGACCCTGTGCCACTGATTATGACCCTCTGGGATCTGCTGTTCATCCAGTTCTCAATCCACCTCATTTACAATCCCATCAGATCCATACCTCTTTGAAAAATAGCAACAGTGGCGATGTAAATGGTAAGAGTGTCTACAGGGGATAAGTAATAGAATTAAGGATGAGAGAAGTGCTGTGGAGTTGCATGGTGCTTTTTCCCTGCTCCTTGACTGGCTGTCTGCAACTAGCTCTGCTGAAAATTAAGAGATATTTTTCTGCTGAAAAAGTACCATGTGTATCTTGCTGGGTTTCCTGTTACACACTTACATAGGCAGTTGCTTTGTGATATGGATGAGGGCTCACCTGAAGAAGTGCAAATTACAATCGCTGTTCTGGCTGGATGTGACATGGCTCTGCCTGCTGTTTGTTTTGAACTTGGCTTGAATTGAACACCTTTCCCTTATCACTACTGCAAAGTCTATTTTTTATATGTTACCTTGATGATAAGAAAATTAAATATAGCTCAGCAACAACCTTGCATGCTCTTTGATGTGAGCAGTCACCCACCTGCCTGTTTGTAATAGTCTCAGAGAGCTGGAAAGGCTTCTGGTACTTTTATCAATAATATTTGGGGGGAAATGCAGGAATCTCCTGAATTAGAGAAGCAGATTTCAGGCTCCTATCCCAGGTTTTTGAGGTGGGGGCTTGGGTTTTTTGTTTGCTGATTTTTTTATTATTTTTTTTTCCACCCTTTGGCTGGATAAAAATTGACCATGATAATTTTCTCGTCATGCAGAGGGGGTTACTCCAGTGTCAAGCTTATTGAGGCATATGAGGGGTGGTGGGTGCCTGAGGATAATTTAAGATTTAATATTTTTTAATGCAGGAAGAAAGTGATGAGAGAAAAAAAAAAAAATCAGTGGAAGGATCTTTAGCATGAGTTGGGATAAGCAGAGCGGAGAGAGCAAGGCCCACAGCAGCCATGTGAGGCCCCTGCACAGGCTGTGGCCATGGACTGTGGAGGTCACAGGAGAGCTCTGCTGCACAGAGGGCTCTGGTGTGGGCTGTGAGCTGTGACATCAGCCACAGGGACAGCAAGGACCCACCTGAAGTGGACGAGGATGGCCTACCAGTGGCAGTGTCAATAACGTGTACCTGGAGATGCAAGGGCAGCTGGTGGAGAAGATCCATGGGCAGAAGCAGCTGGGGTAGCATACTCTTGATGAGAGCTGCTCCCTGCCCCAGTCCCAGGTACAGCTTCCTAGTGAGCTCTGCCAGTTCTCTTCTTACTGGTGAGCTGACCCAGTGGAGTGGCTGGTTGTGGTGGAATGTTTTCTGACTGACACTTTCAGACTGCCTGGAACGTTTTGGATGCTTTTGGACCAAGTGCATGGGAGCTCTTCTGCTCCGTCAAAAGGAAAAGGCTGCTCTCTGAGACTTTATTCTGTTCCAAGCTTTGAACTTAAATCTCTCTCAGTACCTAATTTACATCCCATCTGGCTGTTAGCTTTCAATATTCCTACTGTTAATTCTTCTGGACTATCAGAAAAGTGGGTGAGTTAAAAATCAAGTTGTCTGTGGCTTCACTCATTGGCCATGTTGTAGTTTGTAAGATTATCAGGTAGCTAAAATGGTGTGAGAGAATATGTAATGTATAATCCCTCTGTATATCACTGAATTAAAATGAAGGGTTTACAATTCTTACATAACCTCTTTTTTTTATTATTATTTTTCTTTTTTTTTTTTTAAGTATCTACAAAGTGGGGGTAACTTTTTACCCCATGGTATGTTGAAATAAGATAGGAAGTTGCGGCAGTTGAGAAGTAGTTCCTAGTAATGGTTACATAGTGATTTGTACTATTACAATTTCCTGGCAACGGTATCCAACAGTCTCAGACAACTTCTCTGTTACTTTAGCCATCTTTAGCAGCATTGTGCAGGTGCAATTTGTGCTATAATTTGTAAGTTTTTAACTATTTAAACCAAGTCAAATCTTACTAAAAATAAAGAGAACTGGTTCTTGATTTATTTTTTGTCCTTTTTTTTTGGTCCCGTATGTGTTTACTGGGTGTCTCTTGCATTTTTATAGAGGCTCTGGAAAAAGGATTGAAGTTCTTATTTCAATGTTCTATCAGGTAAAAAGCAATAGATTCCTGCAGGGTAACTTGTGAGGTCTTGGTGGCATTTTGTATGTTATTCTTTAAAAGTACTTGGAGGCTTTGATGACTTTTCAGAGCCTGCAGTGTGAACTCTTGTGATTTGCATTTGTTCCCTGCAATTTGCAGCTGCAGGCACTGCACTAGCTTTGTTTAAATATAATGCCAAATGCCTTTAAAATAGGTGTTTGAACTGTGGATTAAGGAGACTACTTTTGTAATTTTAAAGGCCTTTTTGCTGCACACATCAAATATCTAACATTCAATGCAATCTTCCTGAAGCTGTTTTTATGTTCTTAGTGACACAAAAAAAAGAAGCAGTCTTTAGAAATGCCTTTTGTGTCATTTTCCTAGTAGCCTCTCCTTTCTGAAGTTTATTTTAAAATGTGACAAATTTGACATGTCAGAATTGAGCAATAAGAGTCAAAGTGCTGTTCTGTTTGCAGTTTAGTTGTACTTTACTTGAATTTTTGCTACTAACTCAAGTAAAGTTATGTTTGTAGCACACCTGCCATTTATCAGTGTTGTTACTTGAAGTGTGGACTACTGACCAAAAATTGTATTCATGCTGTGATTGGTAAGTTTTACCAAAATCTTGTGTAGTCAAAGGAAATCTAATCCAGAAGGTTTTGTTAAATACAGATTTCACTATGGGAAAAAAGAGTTCTATGCTGGGGAAAAAAATTTACATGTAGTATTTGACTTTGATTTTAAACAATATTCTCTTTGCATACACTGTGAAAGGGAGAAACTGGCCATTGTGAAAGTTAATGGAAACCTGCATTCTCTGTATCCTGGATAATTAATTATTACACAATATTTAGCATATTTACATACTGTCTCAAAAGATTTATGAATTAATTTATCATATTAAATTTAATCTTATCTTTTTGGAAGTGAAAATGGGTCAAGAATTTCCCTATTTAGTTTGCATTCAAAGTCTGATGAATGTTTTCTGCAGTTATTCATGTGAACAAGTTCTTGATTTCTGAAATGCTCAGCTGAGAAAGATAAAAATGTCATGATACTCATTTGCATAATCTTTAATGCAGTAACCACCTTGAAAATGCTGTGGGTTTGTAGACTGAGAAAAAAAATAGTGGATTAGCTGAGTAAATAATCTGATTTATGAACATAAAATCTTGATGGGATGGCAGATAGGTTGCGAGCAGTATGGAGACTGAGCATGGTCCTATAATTAATTTATTAATAATTCTAAAGAATAAATTCACAGAAATAAAAATGTTCCATTGAATCCGTTAACAGAACAGGGGTTGAAGTCACTGAATAAATTGCTCACAGGGATTATCTTGTGCATCTCTCCTTGTTAGAACAAGTTTTCTGGTGCTGTAGCACTGTTAGTTCTATACTAATTTTGCATTCGCCTGTAGATTAAAGCTGTGGTGTTTTTATTGCAATTAGGATATAAATTTGAGTAAGTTAATAGTGACAATAGTATCTCTAAGTGTTAATGGGCTGTCTCTGAATGCTCTCTGCTTTGATCACTATTATATCCTCGATGCAAGAAAAAAACCCCAAAAAACAAAGATGCAAAATGCAGCCAACGTGTGACATCTGCTTGATGGCATCTTGACTTTGGTGGTTATTTATCAGTCTGACTTGTTTTATTTTCTAAATGCAAAGTAGGAATTCAAGTGCTAGATAAACCACTCTGATGTGTGCTGAACTAGTCAGACTGCACCCAGTGTCTTAGCCAAGATCTCGTGCTGAGTTGCTACTGTGCAAACCAGATGACTGGATAGACAAAAAACCCTAACTAAATTTGCAGATGCTCAAGAGGAGTCTTGTTGGAGCATAAGATTAGAAATTTGAGAAAATGCTTGTGGATTGGTTATTTTGGGGTTTGGGTTTTTTTTTGTCTTATATATATATATAAATATATATATATATAAATCAGCACAGACAGACACAAGTTCATACTTTATTTCTACAGCGAGTGATTTTTGAAAGTCTCATCTGTTCATCCTGGGAAGTTCTTAGAGTCCATGTGAACTGGCCAAGAGAAGCAAATTGATACTGCTTAGCCTCAATGCAATTTTTGAGACAGTCCTAAAAAGATCATCTCTTCTAGAGTAAAAAGTGTTCTTTATGAAAGAAGAAAAATGAAAATGATTGGAACTACATAAATCACAGGCTGGGGTAAAAATGAATGGATAACAGTTGCAGTAGAAGGCATGGCAGAGCCCGGGTGATTTATGAGCTGGCTATGAATCAGCAGTATTGCAGTGCCTTGAAACACACACGTCACACAAGCAGGAAGCCTGCAAGGCACACGCTGTAATCCTTTTGCTTGTCAAAGCTTTGGTTAGGCTCAATTTGAATGCTATGTCTAGCTTTGGGCATTACACTTCTGGACTCTCTCCAAATCTTTTCTGTCTTTCTTGAAGAGAAGAGGATTCTCTGAGGTCCAGGGAGCATAGTCTGTAAAGAGTGATTGAGAATTTGGGTTGTCTATGTGCCATAAGGATAAGGAGGAGAAGGGGACTGGAGGAGATTTCTGCAGAAAAGGAAGACCTGTTTGCTGTACCTGTTGTAGATAAACTCAATTTATTATGCACGATAGGCCATTGTTTTTATAGTAACTATACTTCACACATGTTTTGGCTGGTTTGGTTTTCTTACTTTTTGTTTATTTGGGGTTTTTTTTCCTTGTTTTTGTTGTTGCTTTGTTTGGTTTTGCTTTGTTTTTTTTCTTTGAACCAGTAATGACCCTACTAGAAGAATCTGTTTTGTTACCTTTTTGATGCACTCAAGTGTCTAATATTTGAAGGAATTTTGGTATTTGCAAGGAATGATGTTTGGTTTTCAATGATTAGGTGACTGCAGTTTGAGAGGGCTTGATTTTCTTTCTAGGTTTTGGTAGATAAGTCAAAGGATATGAAAAGCCACTGCAAAGTGGGAGGGACCATCTCTCTTCCTGTCTGTCACAGTGAAGAAATAAAGGGATTACCTTTGCAGCAAGGAAGATTCAGGTTATATTACAAAGAACTTTTTTCAGAGAAGGCTATTCACACTAGAATAGCTTGCTTCTGAAGGTTTTGAAAAACAGGTTAGACATCTGCCACAAAAGATCATGCACAACTGATTCTACCAAGAGACAGGAGACTAGATTAGATGACCTCTCAAGAATTTTTTCAGTTCTGTTTTCTGTGATTTTGTCAATTCCATCATTATTCATTAAAGGCATGTGCTTTCACACAGAGAAGTGAGCATGTGAGGCTGGCTGTATGGGGTCAGACTTTTTAACCCAGTACACCATCCTCAGTGGGACCTGAAAGCAGATGTGCAGGGAAGATTGTACAAACAGGGTGACTACACGGGCCAATAATTTTTCTGTAGATGGCTTCTGTGTATTTAGTAGCTTTTGTTAGATTCCAGTTCCATGAATTTATCTGGTGCCCCTTGAACAAGTCTGAGCTGTTGGTGTTACTGGTATTCCACAAAGAGAAGTTCTCACAGCTCAATCATGTGTGTGAAGACCTTTTGCTTGGTTTTGAACCTGACTCAATTTTAGCTTCATTTGGTGCTTTTTGGCTCCTGGTTTTTTTACACATTTTTTAGACAGAGATTAAAGAACCACTCTCTCCATTGCAGCTAAATAGTTTATAGACCATTACCTTATTCATTCTCTAACATTTCTGTGTCTAGACTCAAGAGTTCTAGCTTACCTATTATTATATGGTAGATGGTGCTTGGATTCTCTTTGTTGCCCTTTGGAACATTTTCAGCTCTATGTTTTTTCAGATGGAGGGAACAAGCTGCAAGTAGAAGTTAAGATGCAGGCTCTCTCTAGGTAGCAAAGAGAGATTCTCTGTTTTTTTCTCAATTTCTTTTAAAATAAATGATTTTTAAAAATTTCTTTTTGTATTGCTGTTGAGCACTAAGTTTATGTTTCCATTATCTGGCTGTCCTAACCTCAAGGCCCCTCTTCCTGAGTAATACCGGTCAACTCATTGTATATATGAAATTTGGACAGCTTTATTCTCTTGTGTATCTTTTAACATTTGTCTATAGCAGATTTCCTGTGCTGGTTTATTGCTTAATTTCTAAGTCACATAAGGTGAGTCCTTGTTATGAGCCCTCATTTTCACTACCCTAAATAATAAAGTAGCATCAGCAACTTTTGCCATGTTGCTACACCTGCTTTTCTAGCTTGTTTATTAATACAGTGAGCAGCACGAGTCCCAGGATAGATTTCTGTGAGGACTGTTTACTTCCCTGACTCTTGTAGGTGATTATATTCTATTTTTTGACAAGTTCTCCATCTGTGCAAGAGCCTTTGTTATTTCTTGGTAGGTGCTTAGGTTCCTTAAGCCTTCTGGAAATCCAGATAGATTGTATCAACTGGATTTCCCCTGCCAATGTGCTTTTGGGCATAAAAATAAGACAGTAGAAGCAAACAACATGATTATCTTTTGCATGAGAAACTATTCTCTTTACCAAATACAAATTCATTAGTTCAATCACACTATCACATTCCTAGTTCTGACACGTGGACTTGCTGTCCTTTTAATGCTCAGATTTCATCACCTCCACCTTCATTTTTTGAATACGGGAATTGGTAATAATAAATAATATAATAATAAAAGGATGCATTTTACTGGTTGAAGATAGATTTTTATGTAGAACCTTATTAACTGAGTGCTGTTGAGTATTTCATGCTATACAATAAAAAATTTGCAGCAAACTAGATTGTGTTTTCAGCACTGTTTAGTGTTGTGTTACTGCTGAGATTATTGACAAAAAAAAGGTGTATTGTCTTTTATATTTGCTAATTCATGGTTGAATATTGCTCAGCAAGCTGTGTGAGTGAGAAAAATGAAGTAGCTTCAAGTTAGGATTATGGTATCCTAGTCAAGTCCATTTCTCTGAGTTTGGTAAAAAGGGTAAGTTTACTTGCTTGGTGGATATATGTAGCATGTTGTAAACAAGAAATTTTGCTAATTATGTCATTGTATGAGCAAGCTAAGATCTCTGCTCCTTTAATGGAAAAGAGCCCATCATTAAAAATTTAATGCACATTTTTAGGTAATTAAAAATTATGCATCTGAGTACTTTTCAAGGTTTTTCCCTTCCCCCAGTTCCTTCCTTCCTCCAACACATTTCTGGCATGGGAATGTGTTGTTTCCTGTAGCAAATATTGAGGGCTGATATGAACAGAAGATATTGTCTTGATCACCTTTCATCTTTTATGATTGAAAGCAAATGTTTTCTGCACATTTTTTATTTTAAAAAACCCACTCCTACAAATATTTAAATTCCTCTCTTGAAGTATTCCAAGGAATTTGTCTTCTCCAGCTAAGGATCTGAGAATGCATATAATTATACCTAATAATTTCACCACTGTCAGATTAGATTGATTTTTAGTCACTTTTGTGCAGATTAGATTCAACTCAGGTGCTCAAACTGAAAGGAGGTACATTAATCTGCTGTGACGTTCAGTCTCTCCCAATTAGCAAGTTCTAAGAGATGTTAGATAATGCAAGTTTGATGATGTGAAGAATTTTTGTTCTGCCATGGATTTAGTAAAGTTAAGGAGGTTCAGGCCTTTAGAGGCAACCATCAGCAACTTAAGTGTTGGGCCTACAAGAAAAAAACAAAAACAAAACACTGAGCAATTAATGGAAATAAAGAATATTCCTGACAGATTAAAAGGCTGGAGACAAATGATGGTGGTTAAATTGAGCCTTTGAGGGAGATGTTTAAAAAAAAAAATCCATTTCTGTAATGTCAGACTGTAGCATACACATCTTTGTGCAATCAAAAGGTGTCTTTTAAAATTTTGGTTAGTCTATTCATTTTTATAATGTACATAAGTTTGCATGTAGTGGTTTTCCTAATGCTGCATAACCTTGTTGTCTGTCATGTATGTGTTTCTGTGTAGGGTTGAAGGTCATGCATTAATGTCTTCAAACTGCATGTGATCAGACTGTAATTTTAATTCTTTTCAAAGCAATAGTACATTAGCATTACAGAAGCGAACAGTGAAGGACAAAGTACTGCAAAATGAAGTGTGAATAAATGCCATTGCAATGCATGCATGTCTTCTGATTTGGCAGAATTAATGCTGGCAGGTCTTTGCTGTAGCTTAAAGTATATGTGTATTGCTTAATTATCTCAGTTACTGAATATGCTTATTGCATAATCTGGGATAGCAGTAATTGAGTCCATTACTGTACATAAACAATTGGCAATTTATAGTAGTTCAGAAAAAAAACTTGACTGTAAACAGATGTTACAGAATTTAAAATATTGATGTTACCTTACTTTTATCATGATGAAATCTTAAGTGATTTTCTTAACGTGTGCTCTGCCAATGCTTGTTGAAAATTGACAATATTTTCTTTTTATTTCTTGGATAAAAGAGTCTGCTCCAATTATATTATTTTTTTTCCTTTTCACACTTGCCTTAATTTTTGAACGAGCTATTTATTTTTGTTTTGTTTTATTGTTGGTAATAGCTAACATTAAGGAGCCAGTTCTTTTTAGTAATTTGACAAGATTGGCTTTTGATTAAATAAGAGCAATATGGGATGTGATTTTAACTGATGGAGCAATGATGATGTTGTAGGTGGGTAGGCAGTTTTCAATCTCCTACTTTAAAACATATAATAGGTTCATTGTATTTCAGGAATGTTTGCATAAATCCCAAATTAGTGTTAGAACAAATGAAAAACCCAACTGGTAGGAGCTCAATATGAATACCAGAAACTAAATTGAAAGGGATGACAAGGTGTAGGGGTTCTCCTGCAGATCATATTCCTTTGTAATTTTAAGGTTAAAGTCCTTATATTTTTCAGAATGTTAAACTGCCTAATCCCAAAGCAGTGTTCAATATCTGCTTTCCCATTTCCATAAAATCTCATTGTTTAAAATTGTACATTAGATTGCAAAGAGGGAATTTTGCTACATCTGAAACAATCCATATAAGAAATAAGCTTGGTTGAGTGTGGTTTGGTTTTTTTTTTTTCTCTTTATTGATGATTATGAAATACTCCCTGCTTTAAAATGTGTAACTCCGGCATCAGCAGGGACACCACAGTCTTGTCTGAGTGATTTCTGTTTGGATGGAGCGAGGCCTGAGCTGATTCCTCTTGGAAGCAGAGGAAAACTCCATTGACTATAGCAGGAGCTAGAATTGGTGCAGAAAGATGAGTTACTTCATGTACTTAAGGAGATTATATGTCTCTAAAACTGAAAGTGGGACCTCTTATAGGAGGATGAAGTTGTAACCTGTACGAAAGACTTTGTATCTAACCCACCCCCTTGCTTTGTTAGCTTATGTATTGTTATTACGCTATATGCCATACAGCAGTGATAGATTGGATTTTAATAAATTTATATATATATATATGAATATGTATGAACTGCAGTATTATGTGACTGGGAGTCACACACCCAGACACAAATATATATATACAAAAAAAGATAAAATGTCTATATACGTTTATAGAAGTGTGAGTGTATGTAAAAAGCACTTCAGAGGGCTCTCCTACCATCATTAAAGCTTTGCTATAGAGTACAGTAAAAGTGAGAACATGCCTCCTGTCATGCATAATTATTCTCTTAGTCTCAAGGGGCAGTGCTGTATCTTATGTCTGCAATATGAAACTGATCTCACAAATACTTAGCCCAGAAGTGTTCATTTAATCTTGGAAGTAGTCCCACTGAATTTAATGAGCCCTTAGATGGTAAATTCTTTGGGGCTCTTATTTTCCTTTGTGCTTTATTCAATGGTAAGAACAATCTTCATTAGCTTTTACATTAGCTTCTACTGTTACTTACAGCAAAATGCTTTTAGGTTTTGGCTTGAAAATGTTAATTGAAACACATAGGCACAAAAACTCTGAGGCAAAAGACAATAATTAAATTAAAATTATTCCAAAATTATGTCTAAAGAATCTTAGTTGGCTTTCTGAAATTTCAAAAGCTACAGTTTTGAATGTTGCTCCAAGAGTTGTCTGATTTGACCTTCATTGGAAAAGGGTCTTACAGAAATTGGGACTTTTATAGAGAGAGGAAGTATTATATTCCTTGAACAGTAAAGATTCCAACCTGCTGCTGAACACTGATAGTCAAGGTAACTTTGGCTTCTATGTAGCTGGGAGTAAGTGTAGAAAACCTCAGCTTTTGTTAACTCTGATGCTGACAGCCAAAGGTATCCATTTTTACCCATCAGAGTCCTTTGAACTCCATCCAGTTTACAACATTCTTCCAACTGATTGCACTGCCTCTGGATGCGCCTTCTCTTCTCCTGCTTCCCAAATCACCTGCATGAAATAAGTTTTGTGCAGGCTGGGTTTGCTCAGTAGAATTGCTGTGGCCTGACTATATATTTATTAGTAAGCTGTATGTAAAGCACAAGCTCATTTTAGATAATTGACACCTCATTTTTTTTCTTCCCAGATGGTTTCAATCTTTACTTTCAGAGCAGGGTGTAATTTAACCTTGCCAGCAGAGAATTTCTAAACTTTGTAAGTTAATAAACTTTGCAAGCTTTGTTTTACACTGCTAGAATAGAAATGCTGTTCTAACTGTATCAAAATGTCCCACACTGACCAGAGCTCAGTTATGAAGCTTACATGATGATATTCCTTTAGGAGCATGCTTTGAAAGAATTCCTGGGAAATTGTGCATGGTTTCTTAGGTATTTTTATCTTGAGGGTTCCTTTTCTAGCATCTGTTTGTCTTCTCTTTTGAGAAAAAAAGAAGGGGGTAGGAAATGGAGGAAAAGGGAGCTGTAATAAATACAAATGTAGGCAATAAAAACAAACTAATTTATCATTGCTATGAGAAGACTAGGTGAGATGATTTGATTTGTGTATTGGTTTTTACTTTAAATCTGTATTTGAAAGGCACGTTACCTATTGCATTGGTATTCTTGTTAAAAAATGGTATTCTGGCTCAGCAGTGCTGTCAAGGAGTACAATATGTCCCACCTCATTAAGTACTATCTTTTTTCCTCTCCATCTGTCTATAACAGCAGGAAAACTTGTTTTCAAATAGAAAAATTAATCAGTTTTTTACATTTTCTTTCTTTGTATCTGTGTATATCTGAAAATTCAATCAAATTTCCAGGGAAGTGTCTCTAGAACAACAATCCTAATAAAGACACCATTCAAAACATCAGGGCCTGTTTGGTATGTAGCATGATCAACTGTGAGAGGCCAAACAAAAATATAAAGTCACAGATTTGTTTGCGTTGGAAGGGACCTTAAAGATCATCTAGTTCCAACCACCCTGCCATGGGCAGAGACACCTTCCACTAGACCAGGTTGCTTTTATTGGATACATGAGGGAAGAAAAATGTGCCCATTTAATAGGAATATAAAATGTGGTTGATTGACAGCATGACTTAAAGAAATATAGAAAGGGAGGTATTTCCTGCTCAGTTTGAATATGTGATAAGGAGTTCATCACTGTTTGGATGTTAGAAACAGCACAGCACTTGTGCCTAAAAAAGCATGATTTATATGGAAGTAAATAACTATGTCATATCCAAGAGAACTGCCTCGGAGGTTATTTGGTTCATTACAGACAGTACTGTTCAGATTAAGGGCCTGATCCGCCATAAGAAGAGGGTAATACTTGTCAGTTGCTTAGCTGAGTAGACAGCAGCAAAATGCAGATGCTGGCTTTACTACTGGAACTAAGAGAAAAACAGCTCCAAGAGCCAGCAAGAAAAGGCAACAGCAAAAACATCAAAACATGCCCTGTGTTTCCAGGTAATTGCTTTCATCACCATTCAGCTTTTGGGAATTCCAGTGTTCTTCAGGTTAGAGTGATTTTCCTCATGGGATTCCTATCTATGCTGTCTCCTTATTCTCTACAGCAGCTGCTTAGAGGTCCTTCAAGAAATCAATGTTAAGCCTGTATTGTCTTTCTGAAGAATACTTCCAAAGACTGAATGAGGGACTCTGATTAAACCTTTTGCTTTCAGAGGCATCAGATCATACTGATACTTTTCAACTAGTTGGAGTAGTGATACTGAATTAATAAAACACTGTTAACTTCTAAAGGTCACTCCTTTGCAAAGTCAGGGAGAGTGGCTGTGGGCAGAAGTTGGCTGCACAGGAGGCTGAAGTCCCACATCAAAGGCTGTGTAGAAAACTGTATTTTGCATCTGAGGTAATACCACAGGATGTGTAACTGTGTGAAAGAGTATGTGTGCAATACAAAAAGACGTTTTTAAAAAGTAAATAAATACAGGTTTGGAAAACAGCAAATAGGCTAGAATAATTTATTCCCTCAATCCTAAAATATTTACATCCTTAGTTCTTTTGTAGACACAAAAGGTAAGAGACCCCAGTGAGTTAACAAAAGAGATAAGCATGCAAATCAATTTCAGACAACAGACATCAGTTACTAATTTGCCACTGGATGATGTTTAACAATCTGAGAGTAATGAAAGGAATTTTGAGGGAGAATAATTTACTGTGTTCTGGGCTATGCATGTGCTAAGGATGATGTCATACCCTGAAAGAATATCTATGCAGACCATAAATAGTCTTTCAGCTACAGAGATTTAACACTTATTTTGCAAGAAGGGAGTGGATTTTCCAAGGAAATGTGTTTTTGTTTTTTTTTTTTTTTTCTCCAAAGAAGGATATTTCAAACTATAGAGCAAGTTTTATTGTTAAAACTGTGCTAAACAGTGATATGCTGTAATGAAAAGTGAGATGCATGTAACAAAATAGAAGCAGGAAATAAAGCCCAGGAATGGGAGGGGAGCTGAGACCTTGAATCCTTTTGGCACTATGTCATTGACTTGCTTTACAGCCTGAGGCAAGAACCCAGTTTGCCTCCCAAAAAGTGGGGAGAGAGGTCACAGGGTTGCACCTGCATTACAGGGTCACATGTAGTTTAGTTGGGATTGATTCAGTGTGGTGTCTCCTGGCCTTGGTGCAAGTGTAGCTGTCTGTCTGGAAAGAATGTGAGTGGGACAGTTACATCTGCAAAAGCTTTGAAAACCTTAGGTTAAAAATGTGGTGGATGTACGTGTTTATTCATCTAAGACTTGCACTAACCAGTGCCAATGCTCCCAATATTTAATAAAACTCAGATCTTGTGTACATTCAGATGAGTAGCAAAAAGCAATACCGTCTAGATGCAAAGGTGCAACTTTAAAACAATATTTTAGAAATTATAATATCGTGCTTACTTCCAGTTCTTGACTGATGATTAGCCCCAGAATTAGTACAGGACAACCGGAATGCAGTTAATAACTCTGAGCAGGTACTATTTTACCTTCCATGACCACAGCCCGTGCTACATCTTTCTGTTGACTTCATCAGACTGACAAGTTCACATGAAGGCTGTCATACTTTGAAACAGTTTGAAAAGGAAACATCATATTCCTCCATTGTCTTTGACTTTCTTCCACTGTCTCTTTTCCATAGTGAGCTTCAAGATCCCACTGGGACTTGTGGTATTTGGGCATTGTATTAAGCACTTTGTCTAAGCTCTCTGGAAATACCTACTTACTGAACAGTACTCACACACATCTGCTGCTCACTTATTATACTGGAAAGCTCGTGGACTTTTTGATTTTGCATTATGGGAAACCATATCAGAAATGGCACACTGGAGAGTTAAATTTTTTTCTGGAAAAGACTGGAAGAAAAGAAAGATATGAAAATAGATTCATATAGACTTAAATTAATGCTGCTGTGCTGGTTCTAGACTATATGCTCAATATTTTTCTCATTTTTCAAGTGTATTGCGTGCAAGGTCTCCATGTTTGTAATATTTGAGGAAATGATCTTTCTGTATTGTCCATCTGTGCTAGGATTATTAATATATAAAAAATATAATTGTACCTATACAATTATTTAATATATAATTTCTGGAAATAATGTGGCTTGGTTTTAATTTAACATAATATTTGACTGGGGGAAATAGAGGGAAGGTTTCTGTGACTGTATTGTGTAATAGGGAGGAAAACAGTCTTTCCCCTGAATCCACATGATTATTCTCTGACTATTTGCATCATGTAAAGGAAGCACTGAAGAATGCAGGCAAGCCACAAGGTGGGAAGGAGAAGTAGATCAGGCAGACTGTCCTTATTTGGTCTGTGCCAAGCAGTACTGCTTTGGCTGTGGCAGCTGCTGCAGCTCTAGGGCTAAAACAGCAGCTGCCAAGTACTGCCTTGGGGTGCTGGATTTTTTTTTTCTCTAATCCCTCCATCCTGGGCTTGTGCTCAGCCACAGGGCACTCTGTTCCTGTACAGGATTTAGGAAGTGGGCAGTAAGCATTAAAACAGATCCAGGTGGAGGGATTTTCATCCACCTTGTCTAAAATAAGTGCAAGCCTGGAAGGAAGGCAGTGAATTTTTTAAGATCAAAGATCATTGCTACACAGCAAGACAGAAGGAATGCCCTTATCACTTAAGTGTATCCTGAGTCAAATACCTTATACTAGTATATACTTTGAGATTGTGGGGTAGAAGGATTTAAGAATAAGAATGGAATTTTAAAAATTTAGACATCTTCCTAATTCTTGAAATTTTTTAAAAAAGAAGTCTGAGTGATAGATTATTCCTTGATTTTACAGAAAAAGCGCCTTTATACTTTGGATAAATTGTTTGAGCCTTGCACATATGTCCTCCACTGTTTCAAGAAATCAAGCCCCTAGGGAAGGTATGTGAATGTCCATGGTCTGGGACAGACCATAATAGAGAAACTGAATTAAGACATAGAGGTAATTTTTGCCTTTTGCTTTTGCCAGCAACTTGCATGTCTACAAAGGGCACCTGCAGCAATTACATATTTTCAGTACATTTCAATTAGGTGTGTACTTAAGGAGCGACCTAGCTAAGGATCATCTTCAGCATTATTACCTCTGCAGACTCCTGCAAGTTGTAGAAAACAATTGAACTGCAAATCACCTTGGTATTGAAAAGAGAAATGAAACACAGGTTCATCTAGAAGCTGAGCAGGTCACACCACGTGTTTTTTAGTGGTTCGTGTAATCCTCTTCTGGGTACTCATTTTGAGAGATGTCAGAGAGAGGATATGAAGTTAGACAGACCTTTGCTCTGAACCAAACCATCCATTGGTGCAGGTGTAGCTCATTTGCAATGTCATTTAGGTAAATGGTAACTATAATTAAATAATTGAATTGCGGTGGATGTTGATCATTTTAAAAACCTAACCAGGCAAGCAAACTGGAATCTAGGTTAGGGGTGGAGTGCCTTGACTGAAAATAACATGCAGGAATGCCACTCAGTGCACACTTTCGGAACACCAGACTAGTGGGAAAACCTACCAAATACATCTTAAGGGCTTGTTCTACCTGACAAGTGAGTGGTAAATAGTGTATCTTTATCACATCAGTCCACTTCCTTTGCCTGCCAGTAATTTCTTCTGATGCTTGTAACAAAAGAAAAAAAAAAAAAAAGAGGAAATGTTCCTGCTTTCTTCTACTGCTTGTACTTCACAAACCATATATATAAGAAATGGCATTTTCCTAACACAACTGTTTATTAAATTTCAATCATTGCCTCCACTAGAAACCTGCTGAAGGCAAATGGACTATTCAGTTGTCACTGAAGGCATAATTTAATGATGTAGCATATCTCTACACTAATGAATTCAGCCTTTTTATTGTGCTTAATCTATGATGTGTGAAGCAGACGGTACCTTCGATTTGCAGACCTGTCTGTGGGAAGCCCGTTTCCTCTCCTTTTCTTTTCTGTATATGATAAACAGAGCTTATTTATTAAAGAAGCATGGAGGTACAAAGTTGAAGCCTCGGGTGCCACTTTTACAGTCACTTTTCAGAAGGTACCTCCTCCTTCAAGCAATTGGTTTCCAAGTGGCTTCCAGCATCCCCTACATAATTTCCTTGTTACACATTTGCAAAAAATTATATCACTGACCCACTGTGTGAACAGCAATGGTAAATAGTGAAGGATAGATGGAAGCAGTTGGGTAAGAAATCTGTGACAAGCTTTATGTGAAAACATTTATTATCTACTCTGACTTTAATCGCTTATTATTTTTAAGTCAGTGACAAAAACATCCTGCTGAAATAGGAACACTGGGATCCCATCTGCGGGGAGAATGAGTGGTGTTAGAAAGATCTTACTATCATGTAGACACGACAGTATATCAGGCAAAGATATTAGTTGCTAGTTTTACTGTTGTTTTTTAAGACTGCTCATGAAAAGTTGCTTTAGCCAGAATTATGAACTTTCAAATGGCTGCATAAAATTATATCTTGTCTTTGTTTATCCATAACATAAAGTTATTCTGGTAAAAATAAAATAGAGACTTCATCTTTTAGAAGTTTACTACACCTTTATGTTGCCCTCAGGCTGCTTCTATTTTTCTTGTGAGAAAGCACATTCATATTTCTTCCAGAATAGAACCACTTAGTAAAGGCTAGAGCTGTTTATGATAAATCTTCATTCCTTTTGGTCACATGTGTATTTGAATGAAATGTGATAGTTATTTTTCTTTTGTCTTTTAAACATATGCATTTTGTAGCTTGGAGTAAGTATATTGAAACATGTTGTTGTGACAAAAATGCCCTAAAAACACAGGACTTACCTTTTTTTCCTGTTACAGAACTTAGAAATAAGTATCAAAACAAATTATGACATATGGAATAGCAGCAGGCTGTGTAAGAGTGATGAATATGTTTCAGGTTTAATGTAGATGGAAATGGAAGCACTTTCATACCTGCCAAAACCTTTTAACAATGTTTTGAAAACTGGTGTTTACATTCTTTGAAATGTTTATATCTAGAAGCAACTTCCTACTTTGGCAAACTTGGTTTAAATCCTCTTGGACCTCTGACAACCACACTGATGTATATACTGGTATACCCTGATGTTGCCTAAAAGCTTGTTTTCACTGAATAACAGAACCACAGAATGAGTAAGGTTGGAAGGAACCACAGTGGGGCATCTGGTCCAACCTCTCTGCTCAAGCCAGGGTCATCCTAGAGCACGCTGCATGGGATTGCATCCAGATGGTTCTTGAATATCTCCAGTGAGGGAGACTCCACAATCTCTCTGGGTCACCAGTTCAATAGGAGAGTTGGCAAAACTAAAACTTGAAGGACTGGGATTTGAGAAACTATCCCCCCCCGTGAGGAATTAACACACTGTTGTCCTCTGGTGGTTTCCTCCAGTAGGTCTGTTTAGGAAAAGTATAGTACCAATCAAGATGAATTTTAGGAACGTTGAAAAAAAAAATAAAATTGAAGGAGTCACCAAAAAC
Source organism: Margarornis squamiger (assembly GCA_035222235.1). Taxonomy (NCBI): domain Eukaryota; kingdom Metazoa; phylum Chordata; class Aves; order Passeriformes; family Furnariidae; genus Margarornis; species Margarornis squamiger. The sequence continues at coordinate 84,308,843 of JAWWTY010000077.1, read as the reverse complement.
ATGCTCTTCTACCAAATGCTTTGCTTAATGATTCATGGTCTCCTGAAACTCCTGAGCATTCTGTGGTATGATAATACAGCATAGATGTCAGTAGCATCCTGTGGCTGTTATTCAGTAGCACATGGTGGCAAATGATTTAATAATTATTAGGCTGTCAAACCAACATGACATCTGTAGGGCTAGGCTTAGCCAGTCCAGTTTTGCTGGTCCAGTGTCACTGTTTTTCTGTCCTTAATTTTCTCCTCAGATACAGGACAACATCCTAGTACCAGTTCAATATAGGGGAAGAAGTGGTGTGAAGGAGAGCTGTTCTTCCTCTACTCCTTTCCAGCAAAGGAGCAAAGCAGACAAGGGCTGTGCGCTCATGGGCTCAGGGAACATTCATGGGAAGTGAGAGTGCTGGGACCCTTGCACTCCTCACCCTGGGAGGTGAGATGGTGTCCTTACCCTCTCCCTGGGTATCAGCACAGATCCCAGCTGTTCCTTCCTCCCACCCATACAAGTCAGGTGAGATCCGATAAGCTGGGAAGTGGGACTGGCTTCATGACAGACAGACAAGTTCTTGTGGTGCTCTCTCTTTCTTTTTGCTGTTTGTCCCAAAGGGTGTTTTTATCGTTACCAAGAAAAATCCACTCATTTCAGCCACAGTTCTCTTGGAGCAAATTCATTATTTGGGTGAGGAGTACAGAGATTACCTGCTTCTGTTGTTTGGTTTTGAGAAAAAGGAGCTTTACCCATCTTTATTCACTGCATGTCATAGGAACAAATGGAGGACATAAAGCACTTAGTTATTGCCCAGGCTCACGGGGAAAGAAAAACCTAAAAAAAAAATGTATTTAATAGACAGAGGTCTGGGACTCTGGAGTAGAAGCCGTGTATGTCTGCCTCTCAGATGACACTCCAGTTCAGGAAAAGTGGTGAAAGGACATCTGTTGGCAAATTGCCCTTTTGGGTTATTGAGAGCAGCAAGTTGAAAAACAGAGGAGATGAGGATATGTGGGATCCCAACTGACCATAAGAAATCAAATTGCACTCTTTAAAAGAAAACTGATTACCAGACATATTAAGCTTTAATCTTATTTGCAGTTAGTAGCCCCAAAGAGAATGCTTTGTTGGAGACCTTCCAAGAACAGCTATTGCAGACAGCTTGTAAAGCAAAGACGATGGGATGGAAATAATGCAAATACAGTTCAACATTTGCTATAATAAAGTTAGTTTATGATACCCTTTGTAACAACCTTAACAATAAATGCCAATTTCTTCATTCACAATTAGCTCTGGTGAGACAAATACTTCCCCAAAGTTGATGTGAAGACAGTATTTACATATTTCTTTCTTTTTACAAAACAGCCTGTATCTGGCACATAAGTGTACTTTTTATTTCTAGGGTTTCTAAGCATTACTTTAATACTGAATGAGTGCAAATGACCTCCACTAATGTACTGCTTGTATGCATTCAGTTCAAGTGGGATGCTGCCTCAGATGCAGCAGACTGCCAAATCCTGACACAGTGACCTGCTTCAGCTGGGGAACACTTTAATTCCAGTTCTGTGAGAATTCTTTGGCAAGGCTGCTCTTGGCTGTTGTCCTCATGACACTAAGCCATGCTGCTGATGTGAATTATGGTTACATATACATTGTCTGTGGGATCTGGTCAGTGATGCTTGTTTACCTTGTAGGTAGCCTGAACTTCAGTTCCTTATCTGCTCAGAGCCTGGCAGCTTTGGCATGTGTCTTGGGCAATCTCAGTTCACGTCTCTGCAGTTGTAGGTGGGCTGCAGATTTAGGATGGAGACTTACATAGATAACTGTGCCCATTAGTGCCTGGTACAGTGCAGATTTCACAGGGCATTCTCCTCTACTTTTTCCTTAGACCTGGTAATTTGTGGGGTTCTGGGCGCATCAGAGGAGCAGTGCAGCTTGGGCAAATGTATAACCAAAGAAAGAAACATACTTTTATTCTTTTTCCTTCTCTCCTCCAGACAACTCTGCAGTATGTATGTTAGAGGAATTTGAGAGTCTTGTGAAATCAGAAGGCTACAATTGACTATAATTACAAACCATCACAAGGATTTTTAAAATGTATTTATTTTTTCTCATGACTTGAAGATGCACGTATTTTAAAAGATCTCTGCAATAGTAATTTTACAAAGTTGACTTAGTAGTGCTCCACATCCATAAACCTGAATCTCTTAACAAATGCCATAAACTTAGTCCTTATAGACTACATTTTTGAAAGTTCACAGCTTTTTATTTACATGGTTTAGTGTATTCATATCACTTCTTAAAGTGATATCTTTGGCTGTATCTAGACATCTCACATTGACTTTTTCTTTTCATGAAAATGATAATGTTTTTGCTAAGTGAGTTTCCTGGACTTGGTTGCAGTGCAATAGAATAGATAATCGAGCTGTCATAAAGACATTCCACCAGAGGGATTTGGGATACATCCTATGGCATCATCCATCATAACAGAACAAGTGTTAAGCTGCTTGCATACAATAGATCATTCTTGGTAAAACTTTTTAGTGTAAATTGAAAATACACTTTTTTTTTTTTTTTTTTTTAAATAGAAAAGCCTGATACTTCTAGGATATATATAATTATGTATAAGCACACACATATTCAGTTCCCAGCCTATAAATGCTAAATGAAGGCAGCTCGATAGGTTTTGTGTGCATTACAGAGAAGTGAGTACCTGTCATAGTACACACTCCCTGATGAATGTATCAGCTGAGCAACACAGCAAAGCTCAAACATTTAAGTTGTTTAAACACACAAGGAATCCCATTCAGCTCAATGAAGGTGAACATATGTGAGAGCCCTGCGCTGCGCTAAGAATGCCTCCTTGTCCTACTGTTTATGCATTGGCTACCTTGGTATTTTCACAGGAATGTTTACTCTGTCACCTGACTACAATTTTAAGCATTTTTCAAAATGTTTTCTATTCAAACTATTTCTGTCAATATTAGTCAAATCCCCTTTTAGTCTAATCTTCAGCTCACCCTGGCTAAATGTCTCCTCAGGAATCCATCCTGCACTTTTGACTCTTCCCCAGTGAGGGGAGAGCAGACAAATGGAGTTCAAGTGCAACCACCGAGCTGCTGCCTGCACTCTCCTGCTTAAAGAGGCTGGGCCTGCAAACAGCTTCAAAATATACATCAAAATATAAGGAGAAACAGGATCCTGTATGCTAGCCAGCAAACTAAGTACTCATCCTCACCATATCTGTGGGGGCACATGAGGATTCTGAACTCACTGGTTTCATCTGAAGGAAAAGCATCCCAAATGAATCGTTGGAAAAGCTAAGTGCCTTTAAAAGGGCCTAAATTACTTTTTAAGGAAGCAAGTAGCACCTCCATATGTAGCAAACAGAATAAAAAAAAACAATCAGTCTTACAGTTAGACCAAAATAGGGCTAGTGGCACTCGCAAGTGTATGGTGGGTAAAGGGCTAGAGCCAGTCAGTGTCTGAACAGAAAGATCTTCAAAGAGAGAAATAAATGGAAGCACCAGCAAAATTCCCTACAAAATTATGAGGCATCAGTTTGACACGTGTTTGGCACTCACCTAACTTTGTCTGCACACTTTTTTTTTTCCTTTCCCTGTTTAAATTCTATTTTGAATATAGGGTTTCTGCCAAGGAACTCGTTAAAAATGTTTATAATGAGCACAGCGTGGTTTTTGGGTTCTGTAAACAAATACCTCTTTAAAGTTATACATCACTTCAGAGACTTAAGATGCACTCGTCAAGGAAACTCAGCGTTTTCTTCACTGAAACTTTGCTAGTTAGACTTTTCTAAAGAGGGCATACGACCTTTGATCTATAAGCTTTAAAAAGCTGAATTTAAGAGTAGGAAGAAGATAAAAACACTTTCCAGAATTCAAGTGTCAAAATATATCTTGAGGGATGTGTGTGTGAGTGTGTTTGTGCGCGCTAAGTAATTTTCTAGTTATATTGAATAATCTTAGTACACAAACGTGGTCCTAGGGCACATGTTTTAACATTTTGATGCTGCCTTGCCCAGGGGCCACTGCTAAGAAGAGGCTTGTTGCAGCCTAATGACCCGCTGCCACATCTCTTTCACGCGTCCCAGCATCGCTGCTGGCGCACCACGCTGGCGGCACACACGCTATGCCAAAGCTCCCCGTGGCCCAGCAGGAGCCGGGAGCTGCCGCTGACCCCCCTCTCACTCAAGGCGTGGGAAGGACAACTCGATGCCACGCGGTTCTCGCGGGCCAGACCCGCTTTTAAGGCACACGCAGCCGCGGGCGCAGCAGGTGCCAGCGCAGCGGGGATGACACAGGAAAACAGCACACCTGCGAACGGGAGACAGCACGGAGAGCCGCGGCCGCGCATCCCCCACCCGCGGGGCACACCGCGCTCAGGCAGCGGCCACGCGTGTTGGGCCAGAACCGGCCCGAGGGACACGGGGGCAGAACCGGCCCCGCCGCACCGGGGAAGGACGGCGGATCCCGACCTGGCCGGGGATGGGCATCGCCGCGACCGCATCCCCGGGCGCCGGCTCCCCGCCAGGCGCCCCCCGCACATCCGGGGCAGAGCGGGGCGGAGCGGGGCCGAGCGGGGCGGTCGCCGCCCCTTCCCTGGTCCCTCCTCCCCGCGCCGCCGCCGCCGGTGATGGAGCCGCGGCGCTGAGCGGGGCTCGGGGAGCGGGCGGGGGCGCCGCCGGCGGCAGCAGGAGCAGGAGCAGCAGGAGCAGGAGCAGCAGCAGCAGCAGGAGCGGGGCTCGGGCGCGGGGCATGCGGAGCGGGCGCCGCCGGGGCGCGGCAGCGGCGGGCTCCGAGGCACGGAGGGAGGCGGCGGCGGCTCCGCGGGGCTCCGTGTGACCGCGGGGCTCCGTGTGGCCGCGGCGCTGCGCTGCGCCCCGAGCGCGGCTCGGGCAGCCGCAGGAAGAGGGGCCGAGGCGGCGGCGCTGCCCCCGGCCGCGGGGCGAGCCGAGGCGCAGAGCAGAGCCGCGCAGAGCCGCCCGCTCCCGTGGCCGCAGCGGCGGCGGCGGCCGCGCCTCAACTCGGAGCGAGGCAGTGGCCGCCGCGACCGGCGGCTCGTCCCTGTCCCCGTCCCTGTCCCCGTGCCCGTGGCCGTGCCAGGAGGATTTACCCCGCGGGACTCCTCTGCTCGGCGCCCGCTGACAGGCGGCGCCCCTCGCCGCTCCCCGGCGGAGAGGAGGGCCGAGGTGAGTGCGGGCGGCTCGGGTTCCGCTTCCCCCCGCGCCGGGGCTCGGGGGAGGGAAGCGCCAAGTTGAGGCAGCGCCAGACTGCTTCCCTCGCCGTCCTGCCGCGGGGGAGCCGCCCCGGGGGACGGGCACACACACAGACACACAGACACAGAGACACACAGACACACACAGACACACACACACAGAGACACACACACAGACACACAGACACACACACAGACACAGACAGACACACACACACACAGAGACAGACACACACACAGAGACACACACAGAGACACACACACACAGACACAGACAGACACACACAGCCCGCGCTGCCCGCCCGCGGCTCCCCGAGCGCTCCGAGCCGGGGAAGGCGCCGGGGACGTCCTGTTGCTGCTGCTTCCAGGGGTCGGGAGCCGCTGTGTGTCAGCGTGCCTCTGTGTGTGTGTGTGTGTGTGTGTGTGTGCGTGTGTGTGTGCAGGGGGAAGGACCAGGGCAGCATCCCCGGCTCTACCTCCGCACCGCTGTCACATCAAGTTCGTTCAGTTAATGTTTATTATGTAACATGTGACTAACATTTCAGACTTTCTCTTGTCTGCTGGAATCCGGATCAGCGTTATTTTATTCCCTTTTAATTCATAAAGCTGAAGAGGGTCGGGGAAGCTAAGACTCTCATTCCAAGTGGTTGCCTACAGGAACTTGATTTTCATGTGACTTTACCCATGTTAACAGAGCGTTACTACCTCCTTCCACTCCAAGAAAGCAGAAGTGTATGTCGTCTGCCCCCTCCACCTCCTCTTCCCTTTTATTATTAAGTCCAGGCAAGTTTCTTTAGGTCCTGCTTGGTTTTAGCCAACTCTATAACCTGTCACTTTGTGAACTTACAGGGTGAGATACTGAAATAGAAAGTGATTTTTGTGCAGCAGCTGCTGAGGGAAATAACTTTTATGGCGATGAACAGGAGTGAAACAGTCTCTTCTGTTTATATAAATGATGTTGGCACTACATGAACTGTAAATGAACATAGCCAACAGCTGTGCAAACCAAAACTATGTAACTAACCGTGTATTATTATACACTGCTGCTCTCAACTTCGCTCCTTTGCAAAGGCATTCAAGATCACGCTACTCTGAACACTTGGAACACCACAGAAGTCGTTTTTCTTGTAAATACAAAGGATTGCTTATATTGGGGAAAGCACTTCACTTTCTAGTGCCAGCTTCATCGTTTTCTGTGACTTGGAGTTTTCTCTGTGTCCTCCTGTGATGCTGGCCTGTTTTTTGAGTGGTATTGCTAGCACTTTGAATTTGAGTTTGCTGCATTTTATCAGCCTTACCTGTGAAACACGAATGCACATCAAAGCCAAATATTGTCAAACAAGGAGATTGTGACAGCATGGTCATCTTCAGATAAATTATACAAGGGGTACCTGGCAAGGACACCACACACAAGCCACCCTTGAGATCAAGGTGATAATGACAACACATGGACTGTTACTGGATGCTGTCTTTCTGTTCAGAACTGTAAGCTACATGAATGAGTATACTTTATTTCTCATATAGCTTGTTCCTGTAGGAGTAGGAAAATTTAAAGACACTAATGAAAGTCATGGAAATGCTTTAAAAATACCATCTGACAGTCATTGCCTAGTGGTGAGGTGGTACTGTTTCACTTTTATACAAAGATTTATTCCTCCCCTCTCATCATCTCATACTGGATTTTTTCAATCAGGTTCAGGAATAAGCTATGCAGAAAAAGAATTAAGGTAGTTTAGAATAAATTTCAATGCCAAATTGCTGCTTTAGTGAAATAGTATCCTGCTGTCCTTTCTTTGTTGCATGTCTTGATACACTGTATGTTAGCTATAAACTTGTTAAGTATTTTTCTTTTTGCTATTACAGAAAGAGTGTAATCTTTGTCTTTGGGCTGAGAACAAAAAGTAGCTCCAGGGACACTCATCTAAAAATAGGGTACTTCCAAATACTTAAATCCTTTGTATGCAATTTACATTATGTTTAGCTCAAGAGGCATGAGATTCTTGACAGATTCTGCATTTTATATTTGTAGTGATTTTTTTTTTTTCCATTTTAGTGCACATAAGTGTCAGACTATCTACCTAGCAAAGAAGTTATATTCACAGGACCAAAACGGTATAGCTCTGCAGTCTTACCTAGCCTGTGTCTTTAAGTGGCTTCTATGTGAAAGTGCAGGAAACATCTCTAGATGCAAGTTGATCTGTATCAGGAGCTGTCAGTGCTTGTAAGGAAAAGGAATAGCCTGCAATTCAAATACAACTTTTTTTCTTTTTTTGCATGTGTATAAGATGCATTAAAATACCTTTCAGCAGTTGTTGTGGTGCTTTTAAAAATGGTGCTGTTTCCTACTTAATTGATCACTTTATCAAGAATTTTGTAGTTCTTTTATCTGTCTTAAGTTATAACCAAAATCTGGAAGTGTGTAGTGCTGTCCTTCAGGACAAGTTACAGCACATGTTTTTCATTCCGGTGTTGCTCTTCAGGATCTCAGTTTTTAAAGTTTGCTTGGAAGATTGTGGTTTTGGTGCCCCCCCTCCTCCCTTGCAGGGTCAGCATGGTGATTTTAGTACTGAAATTGTGACACTGGAGTTTATCTGGAGTTCATCTGGGTGAATAGCTCATGACAGATAGAAGTGTTAAAGGAGGCAAATGTAGAATGTTTCTTTTATGGTATGGGTTTTGCAGTAGAGCTCAGTAAAAGTAGGCTTGGATCATTAAATGGGATGTTCCTCATCCCAGTCCATTTTTTTGTCCTCCTTTGAATTTTAACAGATTCTTTATAATAAACACACGCTAGAGATAACTTTGAATATTTAATTATGCATTGTATCAAAAAGCATCCTTTTGAACTGTATACTTCCCCCTTCCACTGAGCATCTTAATTTTTGAGGCGTAAATTATTTCCCCTCTGTTGATATTGTTTAGTCTTTTTATAACTGTGTTTTTTCATGTTTTGCTTTGTGAATCTTTGATTTCTAATTCTTCACTTAATCTTATACTGCAGCAGCCTTGTTCAGGTAATGATTAAGAATGAAGCATTAGTTTTATATGAAGATACCACAGTTTTACTAGTGCTTGCCACTGCTGCTTTTGAATCTTGATACTTTTAATTTTCAACTACAATGTTCTCATACTGAGCAGAGATCTTCCCTGAGTTCCACAGGGATGCTTGTAATCCTCTTGTTTATACTAGACCTACTTAATTTAGAAGGTTGCTGGCCATGCTAATAATTATTTAACTTGCCGTGACACTTCTGCATTTATTAACATTGAATTTTATCTGCCACTATATTACCTGTACATCATAGTTGATTAGCTTCCAGATGGTTATGTTTTTGGTGTTATGTACTTGATCACCTATATAAGTATTAACTTTTGTGTTTTCCTTTTCAGCTCATTAATTAGTACCTTTAAATGTTGCTTGCTTTATGGATCCTTGAAGCATCCTGTTGTTAACCTTTTGCCGTGTTGAAGTTTGATTACGTATTCATAGTCCAAGCTTCCTGTTTCTTAGGTAGGAATAAAATATTTAAAGCAAAATGTAACTAGAATCTGCAAAGTATATCTGCAGTGTTGAAATCATGGCTTTTACTCAACTCTTAGCACCAGGTCTATTCTTGACACAAGTATTCTAAATTTAGCATCCCCAAATAAAACATTTTAACTGTGTGCCTGTCATAAAAGCACTTTGACACCATCTTCCACTAATTCTGGCAAAGCGTTTTTCCCATTTACAGTCTTTCTAGTGAGCTTAATCCATTATGTGAAATCAGCCCATTGTAAAAATCAATGGAATTGATATACTTTTAGCTAATGTATTAAAGAGCTGGCTAACTGCTCTATTATTCATTTTTTGATTACTTAAATACAATTTTGCACTATGAAATATGGAGGTTCTTAAGGGATATTTACTTTCGGCTAAATTGGAATCCTGTGACTTTGAGCACTGCATAAGTATCTCACACATGTGCTGTTGTAGTAACTTCCAAGTCATTGAGGCATTCTTACCATCAGGTTCACATAAAGGTCTTTTCATAATCCACGAGAGAGAATTAACTTGAAATCTAAAGCCCTGAACTATGCACATTATGGTTTGTAGTTTCTTGAGATAGGATTTTGATTCCTCATGTCTTTGAAGGGCCAATGGTACTGAGCACAGAAAGGCGTGTTTAGTTGATAATCTCAGTTGTCACTGAAAGCAAATGTGCTTAGAGACCTGGTTAGTTAGGAAATGGTACCCTTGGCAAGACAGTCTCCCAAGATTGTCTCTTGATAGCATTTATCACCCTTGCTTTCCTGATTCAGGGATTTATTTTCAATTATTAGAGAAACCCACACAAGTTCTTTGTTGTCTGGGTTTTGTTGGTTGGTTGGTTTTTTGTGTTTTTTTTGTGTTCACCTCTATGTTGTCTAAGTGGCTGGTAAGTGTGGTATGGAGCTTGATTGGGAAGTAGCTTCAAAACTTTTTTTTTTTTTTTTTTTTAACAACTTATTCATTTTTGCTGTTGGAGTGGTCAGTTTCATTTCTTTGATATGAAAAAGTTATCCTCAACAATCAGAGCTTTGTAATGATGCCTTTTCACTGGAATCTGTGTTTAATGATCACAGCCACTCTCATTGATAGTTTCAGCTCATGTATTTTTCCTTTATTATCAGATCTTTTCCAGCATTTAAAAGAAATATACAGGTAGGGGTATTGAACAGTGTTGGTGCTGTGTTGCTGTTCTGTGTAATCTGATTGTCCTCAAGACATTTGTGTTTGTTTTCCTGTGAGAAGTTACTGGTAGTGAAGAACAGTATAAAACAGCAGCAGTTTGCTGCTGTGAAAGTTCGGACTCTGGGACCAGCTGATGTACAGCTGCTGTGAAATTCATTCCTAATTAAAGAGGGAAGTGTTTTCATAATTTTTTTTTTCTTGTGCCATGCTGGTATCAACTTTCAGAAACTTATACTCTCTTAGAAAACTTATCCAAAAGATAAGCCAGTTCAGTGTTTTGCTGTCTAGCTGAAAGAGCTTTAGCATCCTTTGGAGGCAGAATGTGTGAACTGCTCTTTTGTTCCTTAGTTCTCATCTTGCTTTATAAGACTTTGTCCTCTAAATTGTAAGCCGGTGTAATATTGTAAATATTTTGAAAAGTCAACTTTGTTTTCACTAGTACTAATATTGCTTGAGCTGTGCAAGTGTTACAATCTCTAGGAATTATATTTTTGGTGGGATTTTTTGCTGTAGATAAACTCTTAGTGTTTTTCATACAAACAGTATTTCTTCGTAATAAGATGCAGTACTATTTTAATGTTGAATTCCAATATATCCTCATGTGAGAGAGTCCCTGGTGTATTGATGAAGTCACACACCAAAATTTGTGGTCCTGGTTACGCGGAACAGTTGAGTCGGGATGATATTCAACATCCAAGTTGCTTGTGAAAACTTGTTACAGGCAAGGAAGAGCATATGTCATGTCCTTTGACTTTTTATTTTCACATTGCATTAGAACAGACTCCAGAGTTCTCCAGAGTTTCAGCTGGTGCTTCCTGTCAGCCACAGGAATGATGATAATAACACAGTGCATAAATATCTCACAATAAGTAGTTCCACAGGAGGCAGGAGTAATAGCCTCATTTTACAGGCATAGCATGGCAACATTTATAGGTTGAGCTTGATGATCTCAGAGGTCTTTTCCAACCTAGTTGATTCTGTTATTCTGTGATGAAGGACAACAGAACCTGAAGAACTTGAATCCCAATCTATTTACTTTTTCATAGCCACAGGTCATCATTATCTGACCTTTTTTCATGCCTTTTAAGCCTGTGCTCTGTATGCTAGCAGTACTTTAGTGCAAATTGTGGATGAGAATTATGCTCAAAATTAAAAAGAAAGAGATAATGCCAGGATTCTTCCAGGGAGAGGGAAACAAATTTAGGGTTTGGACTTTTTTTTTTTTTTCCTCTGAATGGTCTGTGAGGAGCAAACCCGGAGATGGGAATATTGGTAACAGGTTGAAATCAATTGCCAGAATGTAGAGAGAGATTTGGAAGTGCTCATTGCGTATCTGAATGAAGTAGCTGACTGAAAAGCAGAATCAAAAAATGAACAAATGACTGTGGATGTCTATAAAGAGAAAGAGGTGATTTTATGATTAAAATGCTAAATGAGTTAAATGATTTTAACCTCTGTGGCCACAATGAGCAAGGACTAAGATCAAGCATAAAGCTGTCTCTCACCCCAACCAAAAGGGGATAGCAAGCAGATGTAATTTCCTGTGGTCAGTTCTTAACTTTGCAAGGTGATACTTTTTTAAAACAAAAAGTACAATAGGCTTCTGAATCTTCAGATGGTCCAAATGCATATTAGTTGTAGGTGAAAAAATAGGACTGCTCAGAGTTGTGTTTTCACTCCATGACATTCATCAGTTTGATTACCATTATGAATAATTTAGCATGAAGAACAGCCCAGGCTCTTACGTGCATGTCCTGTTCATTATGTTTCTGCATTAAATACATTCAAGAGAGAACTTTCATTGATGGGGCATTTTTAAAGTATCTTTAAGGACTCATTTAAGTTAAAATTAAACTAATGGATTTGTTTAATTTTCAGTTCATTATGTACTCAAGGTAATTGGGATTGATACACTTCTCAAACACAGAAGCTGAATCCTAATTTTAGATGCAAAACTCAGCTTTGACTATTATTTCTGGACAATACTTCTATAAGAAATTACTTCAGTTTTGGCTGATTGGAATGCTGCTTTGAATGTCCAATTGGTGAGATTGCCATAAAGAAGTTAAGGATGCATTTTCACAGAACTTTTTTTCTTTAGACCACTTTGTGGTTTTAAACTCTTCCGTCTGTAGTGGCCATGTGAATGAAATAAACATCTCCCCTCTTTTTCTTTGAAAAATGGTTGAAGACAACATACCAGAGCAGTCCTGTTTCAAAGAGATAACAGGGCTACTTAGAATAGCTAAGAAAACCCCCACCCCTGCTAGTAGTGTGTAACTTTTTCCACCGCTTTTCCAATATGCTCTTGCAATTTTTTCTTCAGGACTCTTTGGTCATAAGTTTAAGAAATACGGGTACTTAAATTAGTAGCAGTTTAGTAAACCTATTTTGTTTTCAGTTTTCAAATTCTAGAGATAGTGCAGACAGGTACACAGCATAAAACAAATATTAAACTTCCTAAAGTGCAGCAGAGGTACTACAATTTAAATACATTCCTTTGAAATATGTATTTCAAGAAAAATAAAACTAACCCCTTAAGGCTCTCTCCCTGCAAAGAATGGTTATAAAATTGAAGTATTTTTTTTCAGGCTGAAGTTCCTAAATATTTGATTTTGTGGTTTATTTTTGTGAACTGAAAGTCTCAGTAATGGCATGAAAAATACAAATTTGTTCAGTAACTCTAGGGAGTATGAAAGCACAGTACCACCTCCAGGAGCCTTAATGCATGTCAAGAATTATACACTCTGTACCTTCTTAAGGTCTTTGAAAGGCCTTTAGATTCTTCCCGTGAACTCCTCCTTGCTCCAGTGCTGTTTGTGCATAGAAAGGGTTACAGATAGGGTAGGAAAGTCCAGTAAGTTAAACTTACATTTGCCTGAGACTTAGCTTTAATCTAATTACCTGTCCTCTTTAAAGAACAGCCTGGTAACCTTTTGGAAATGTGGTCTGAGACAGCTGTGGGAAAACAACTCCAAGCTGCTCAGTGGTTCCTTTCCTTCAACTTCCACCATGGCTTGTTTGGACACTGTAGTGAATAGGGCAAATAAGGTGACAGGAAGGATGCCCAGGAATTCTTCATTCTTTGTATAAAGATGCTTAAATTGCCTGCTAAAGCAGAACAGTGGGGCAGCTGCTGCTATGTTAGATGGCATACTCATCAGAAATGTTTTAGTTTGTGGGTCTTTTTCAGCTTAAAATTGGTTTTAACGTATGGTGTCACAGGTTTTATGAACATTGCACTAAAATAGTTTCAAATTGTGTAGATCAACATCATCTTTAAGGACAGCTTAGGTTACAAATTGTTCCAGACGTAAATGGTTGATAATCTAGCCTTCAAAATAACTAATGTGCTGAGAGCTTAAAAGTATTGTTAGTATAGCCTTAGAAAAGAAGTATCGTTTATTATAGGTTTTACGTGCTCTAAAATCTGTATTTGATGTTTGGCCATGAATAGATTCATTGAATTGCTGGGAGCTGCATTAATATTTTATCAAGTCTAAAATAAGTTGTATGCTGGTAGTTAAAATACTACTTGTTCTTTAACATTTTGTACAGCCAAGAAAAAATTTGGTACCATAATTGTCCAATAACACTAACAGACTCATGCAGAAAATATTAAACAATTCATCAAGCCTTGTGAAAGTGTAGTTGGAAGATAGATACCTAACTGTGGTACATCGGAATCAGAGTTACTCTGACAAGAGCATCTGAGAAAAAGTCTTAGCTTGCATATTCAGAAGGCATATGGAACAGCTTTAATATTTTTTTGCCTCCTTTTTTTTTTTTTTTGTATTACAAATTCGAGTGCTATTTTATAATATTATTCACATTATTTTGATATGGTGTCATCTCATCAAATGAAAAAGGGTGTTTTGAAAGCATGAAGAGTTCTAGCAGTCTAGTGAGCAACCAGAGCTGGTTAAAAGATTTTAATACAATGAGCACTTGGTGTATGCAGACTCAGCACAAAACTTTTCTTCTCTAGCAAAATATACTTGTCAGGCTCTATATCTAATTTTGCACTGCGTTTCTAAATCATAAAATCTTTATATCTGCAGTTAATTTTAAAAAATGTAAGGTAACCAATGCCCAAAAGAAACAAAGTAATCTTGTATATTGAATTTGTTAAATCTTTAAAAAAGAAACCCTATAAAAACAAGAAAACCAAGCCCCTTGTTTACTAGACATTATTTATTTTTACTCCTTCCTTCCTTGTGTTTCTTTATTTTAGTTGCTTTTGGATTTTGCAGAGTTCTCAAATCACATCTTTTATTTTGCCTTTCCACATCCAGGAAAACTAATCACTTTCCTGCAGGCAGCTAATGCTTGAAATCTGCTCTGTTCAAGAAGCCAATTGACCCAATCTGAGCTGTGATCTGATTCACAGAAGTACAACAATATGTAATTTTCTTGTTTTGGATCATATAAAGCTTTCTTATGCAGTTTTAGACTATCATGACTATTCATTTTTTTCCCCAAAATTGTGCTTTCCCAAACACACTAAGAACTTCTAAGGGCTGAAACAATGGTTTCTCTATAATTCACCAGTGTTACGTATATTTGAAAGGCATCTGACGACTCCTTATTTTCAGCACACATTTTCCTCTTTGTTGAAACCTTCATAAAACATCTTGGCTTCTGCCAGAAAAACAATGCCTTTTATTTTTATTTTTGTTTTATAAAATGCTTCATGTTATGTGCAGTAGAGTTGAATAGCACTGAGTTGCAGTCACTTGTTTCCAGTAATCCGCTAGTTTGGATCACTAGCATTTTTAAACAGAGAATCAACAATGGAATGGTTTTCAAAATGAACAGACTTTCTTTATTATCACTTCTGTGCAGAAGAGTTAAATAGCATGCAAGTCAGGCACTGATTTCCAAATGAAATGTTTGACCTTGCAATCCTCACACTAAATTTTCAGCTCCACAACTGTAAAAATATTTGATACCAACTTTTTTATAATAAAACCATCTCTTATTGCAAAGGCTAGCAAAATTATGATTCACTACTGCTTCCATCTGCAGGGATGAGCTGTGCAGTATATTTCTAAGGAGCAAACCAAAGAAGAATTTCTTGTTATTCTTAGACTGATTCTTTATCCATCACTTGTAAAATGTTGGCTAATTGTTAGTTTAAAACAGCTCATATCAATTACTGTTGTAGCTTACCAGCGTCAGTTTTCCATAATTTGTGATTTCTCCATTTCTTCCATTTGTTTGGGTGTGTAATGCATGATTTGGTGTATCATTAATTTTTATTCAGAAGGATGTGGTAATGATTCAAGAATGAGTGGAGAAATGTATCTGAAAGAAATCGAAATAATAGAAATTGCTAGTAATTTGGGTTCTTTGATATATAGTTTCACATGTCTTAGGGACCTAGCTGTCTGAAAGTGAAGCTCAGCGTTTTTCATAATATCATCACTTTTAGTGTAACTCAAGTATTTCCAAAAGAAAAACAAAAAGAAAAAAAAAAAAAGAAAGAGGAAATTACATCAAAGTTAGCTTACTCAGAATGTTCATTTTACTGTACTAGTCTTGGAGAGTATTCAGAAAAGACGTAAGGTCTTGTATTTTCCTTTGCCTGCCAGTTCTTGACATAATTCAATTTACTAGAGATATTTCAATGTATTTTGAATAACTTAATGAGTTTCCTAATGTGTTTTAACAAGTATTAAATGGTTACATTAAAAGGTAAACTAGGATATGTCAGGGCAGAGAGACAAGACTTCTTTAAGAGAAAAGTAATAACCGTCATTTTGACATAATTTGAAATCAATTTATAGTTGGGTGTATTGAAGAGGAAATGATCACAATGGCCCAACTGACAAACTCTGTGTTTAAAATTTCCATATCCAAGTCTTAGGTTTGGAGGAAAGGAGATTAGTTAACTGGCTCTTTGGTGGTTTCTGGAACTGCTACTACTCTGGTATCATGACATTTATAATGGGCTGAGCAGTCACTTTCAGACACAAGAAAGAGAAATTTAGAGAGTCGTATGTGAACTTGTTGAAGAATTATTTTCCTTTTCCAAAAGGGATTTGTTTCAGATGGAGGGATAAAAAAATCAAAAAGTATTTATAAAAACTTTAGTGTTATGGAGGAACATAACTGGAAAACTAGGGAAATTTTCGGTTGCTTCTATCTTAAAACTGTGTATATGTCTGAAAATCTTTGTATACACTGTAAATGAAGGTTTATGGAAGAAATACTGTTTCCTCTTCGGCTTCAAAAAGGAGCCTTAAGATTTATAAATAATTTTTTTTTTCTCATTCTTGCTTCAGGAGAGAGGAAAGTTAAAGACAGGACTTTAGTACACAAAAAGTGAATACCCAAGACTTGAAAGTATTTGGCTTTGGCTGCATCTGTATGGATCAAATCGAGTCTTCAGGTGATGGGAGAGGCATTTTCCTGGCTGTACCAGCACTGGTACAGTTCTCTGCCTGCAGTTGGTCTGTTTTCTAATCGTATGTCAAATATGGCAACATCATGCCCTGGAGTAGTCTTTTCTTGTAAAAGCTGATAGTATTTTTAGTTGAATGCTTGCCCCAGTCAGGCAACAAAAATTGCTTTGGCAGGAGAGAAAGTTGCCTTTTTGAGACAGTTTGATCTCCTTCTCTGTTCACCCTCAGCCCCCTCATAATGCTTACCTAACCGTGCCTCTACCACCCTTCTCCTCCAATTTGTAGACTGCTTTTAGTCATACTTGATGGGCATAAGTCCCCAAAATATTAAACTAGCACAAGTTTGGAGAAAGTCAGTGCTAAGGAAGAAAGGCAACTCAACATTTACTGATTCTCTTTTAGTCTGCCAGTTCAACAGTGAGCCAAGGTTTTCCCTGACCAGAAGGCATACCTAAAACCTTGGAACAAACCCCAGCTCCTGATACCTCTTGCTGATTTGGAATTAAGAGACACAGGGAAGACATCATAGTACCCTGTGGGGAATGGACGTTTTGGAGGGGGAGGAATAAAGAGAGCTCAAAAGGGGAAGCAGCAGCAACCAGTGCTGATGTTATGGCTGTCTGTAGGAGATCAGCCCCAAAGTTCTGCTTTCCACAAGGCAGCATAACTTGTTTTAACGAGGGCTGTTTGCAGATGGACTGTAATTTATTTCTGAGGATCAACATTACATCAGACATTTTTTTCAGCATGCTGCTGCTCCTACTGCCGTTGGTTCTTTTAAATTATAAAAAGGTAGCCAGCTGCTGCTACAGAGTAGTTTTTTAGAAGAACATAGTGGTAAAAGTTAAACCGCTTTGCTTGCATTAATGAGTAGTATGTCATGTAGTTTCTTCTCTCTGAAACAAACTTTCCACGGTTTGATAAGGAGCTATTCAATCTGAATGTGATATTTTTATTTTTTTTTAATGGGAACAGTTGAAAACGGCTCATAGAAGAGAATTAGCTTATAAAGTGGCTATTTTGTAGGTATAACATCTCTTGTTTCTCTTTGGAAAACTAAAGAGGAGAACAGGAAAGCAGACTATAGAAAAGATGAGAAGATTAATGTATTGTTCATACATGTAAAGTATGTAAGCTGATGTAATTAGGGAGGGTGATAACCAGGGTTATCTACTTTCTGAATTGCATGAGGAAAAGGAATGAAAGAATCTCAATTTGCTGTCTTTGTGCTAATATTTGCTACACTAAAATTAAACAATACCTTACTCTGTTGGGAAAACTTAGATTTCTTTTTTTTAACTGTGGGAGCTGCTTGTGCAGAAGAGTGGTATGGGAAAGTCAATAAAGCAACTTTTTATAATTCAAATGTTTAATAAAGCAACTTTCAAATTCACTTGTTGGATACTTAGTTATGACCTTGTTTCTTTGGTGGATGTGTTCTACACTGTAGCATCAGAGAAACTATTAGGAAAGACTTCCTACATTGCACATAATAGTGTAAGCATAATATTCTCTCAATTTTCTGAGTGAATGCTACTAGGTGCTCTGAGGTGATGTGACTTTAAAGACTTGATTCTTGTTAAAGTGAAGTGTTCTTGTAAGAATGGATATATTTTTAACATTGTTTTCCTCCCCTGCCTCTGCTTTAAAAAACCCCCAAAATAAACAAACAAAGAGAACAAAACCCCCAAAATCTGATGATGAGACATTGCTTTGTTGAAAACTACTACAGAAGTAAGTTGCCTCAAAGAGCATATTGAGACTGAGGATAATTGGGACTGGATAGCATAAATGATGTTACCAAGCATCTTTTAGTGAATAAAAGTAGTTAGGGGTGGGTTGGAATTAGAGGCTAAAGTAGCATCTGAACAGGCTTGAAATAGGAACTCTTGTACACAATCCTGTTGATGAGGCTAAAGGTGTGATTTCCAGCCTTCCCTGGACAGCTGCACTGATCAATGTGAAAGAAGTAATGACGTTCACCTTTTCAATTTTTTGTTTTACTGCAGCTACAAACAGCATTGAAGAGTCTCCTAGTTAGTGCTTTGTCTAAAGGTGTTGGGGGGGCTCAAAATAAAGGCAGACAGGAACTGGGCAACATAAAACCTGCAGGAGAAGAGAACAGAAGAGTTGGCAGGAGAGAATAAAATGTAAATGTTTTGCTCTAGAAGATAATAAAAATATTTAAATGGCTAAATAATATCTCACTATTTTTAGTGTCAAATAATGACAGTTAGAAAGGTATAGCAACTGACTTAGTAAACGAGATGGCAAATCCAGAACTGTTTAGAGAATGTAGAAGTGTTAACTGCAGAGAACTTTTACCTGTCAGTAGGAAAAATTTGAGTAGCATGATTTGCCTGTCTAGCCAGTCTCATGTAGGAAAAAGTCAGTTTGACCTCTTCTTTCCTGGCCATCTTGACTCTGACAAGAGTAAAATTTACTCTTGACACAAGATTTAGTTTCCAGAAAAATACCAGTAGGATCTTTGCAAGAAATAGGATGGGTTTATGTACGTGGTAAAATGTAGAATAGGCACACTGTCTGCTTTCTCTTGCAGCATAGGGCACACCAATATATCCCAGGGGGTGTTAGAGTAATTGTTGGGATGTTAGGAGAGACAGTTGATGTATTCGGATAAGATGTGATGTCTTTTGAACAAAAAGTTGCATGGTAGTCCAAACCATGGACCATATATAAAAAGTTAGGTGTACATGTTCTTTGAATGCTTGGAATTTTCTTTTACATACACATACTGAAGGTAGCACTAAACTGTAGTCTTTCACAAACTTTTTTTGCCATATTCATTCTTGATGAGAAAGCAGAATGTTGTTGTTAGGGTGTGGAAAATAAAATTGAATTTTCCATTCTGTATGTCATTTTCCTATGAAGACTGATAAGGCTTTTGCTGAAAGGATCATGTTTGAATCATCATACTTTTATTCAGAGTTTATTTAGAACTTACTTTCTGGAAGTGTGCAACACTTTTTGGTGCAAATCTAAGAGTAATGCTGACAAATCAGATTGAGCATATTTGGTCTGTAGAATACTTCAGCTTGCAAAGCAAATACCCATTCTCAGCATTTGCTATTCTTTTGAAGCTGATGAAGCACTTGAGCTGCTTCTTGTAAGTTGGTTCTTATTTTTCTATCAAAGTAATTTGAAGCTAAATGTTCATATATAATATCATAGAAATCCAGGTCAGGCATTTTGACAAATGGGTTGTCTTCTGTTTTGGTGGGAGCCTCACTGGGAGGTGATTGCAGGCCCCAAATTTTCAGTTGCTGAGGAAGGTCTTAGAAATGCTGTTTCAGCTGGTGCTGCTTCTCTAGTTTGATGAACTGAATTTGAGTCTTTAAAAAACACAGTACATTTCCTAACCTATACAAAAAAGTTAGTTGATACTTTCCAGCTGAGGAAGTGTTAAGAAGTTGTTTGCTAAGCATATGACTTTGTCGAACAGTTGAGCTGAGAGCTGAATGAGTTGGGAGGCTTTGTTTTGACCTGTCACGAGGTGTGCAAAAGTATTGAGAATTCCCTACTTGCTTTTCTGGATGACAAGTTAAACATTTTGGGATAAGTGGTTTAAGAGACTGTAGTACTTCCAAAGATTTTTTCCATCTGTTTAAAGGAATAAAAATAATTCAATGTTGATTGAACAAAAGTAGTGCATTCATTTTTTTTAATGCTTTTAACTGTGTTTTTAAGAGGTACCTTCTTTCATTTTGATGCTTGCTGAAGTGTTCTCTAGTATTGTATACTTGCTGTCACATAAAATGCTCAGATCTTGTTTTTTTGTAAGTCATAGTTCTCTATATCCTGACCTTTCTTTCAGTATAGCAAGTACCGAGCCTACTTGTTACACTATTTTATCTTTTTAGGGGCTGATTAGGAACTGAAATGTTCTGCATGTTTTTGTGTTGCTGCCTAACTTTTGATGTACAGTAAGATGAGCTTCTATATGGAAGATTCCTGTTTCATCACTTTTTGTAATATTTAAGCAAGAACTATTCCTCAACCCTGAATCAGTTAGCTGTTTTAGGGGAAGCAAGAGTTCATACAACTGATGTCTTTCCAGTTACTGGAAATACTATGTGGTTGAATTCACATCTGAATAACTGATGGAGATTTCCAGTAACTAAAGTTTCTCAGACCCTGAAGCATTCTGCCATGTGTCAGATTAATAATCCTTTCCTCATGATGTTATGATGTAATTCACAATGTTTTTGGGCCAGGTGCTAAAGAGGTATTTAAATTGAGGTGAAAAACTGATACAGAAAAACTGAAAAAACCCAAAGAATTGGAGAAAATAGAAGGCGCAATTACCACATAATAGGCCAACTGAGATTTAGTGTAATAGTGGCAACTCTCAAAATTTAAGAATTAGGTTGTTAGCTTCATGATTGTGCCAGTCTGCCACTGTTACTGAAGTAAACAGACTTTTCCTGGCTTTTCCTGGCCATTGTTTCCCTTCCTTAGGCACATACTGTGAAATAGATTGCAAAATTTTCTTGATTGCAGTGTATTTTTGTGCTGAATTATCTCTAACCTGCCCCCAAATGAGATGTCAGAAAGGAGGTTGGGGATAGAGGACTAGGGGACATTCTTATGCATTCCTTGAGTTGCAGTGCTGAATTTCAGTATTCTTTAGTATTTTTTTTTTTTCCATTTAAGCATGATATATGTGTAAACTTCATACCTCATTTCCTGCATACTGAAGTATCTTCTGGGTTTGTGCTTGTAAAAAAGAGACACTGCAAACAGCTGACTGACTCAGCAATTAGTAAACCAAGTGAAACAGGATATTTCTAGGAAGAAACCTTAAGGTTTGCAGCGTGATTTGGGAAACTGTATGCCAGATTGCTGCACTGCCAAAGGCTGCATTAAAACAGCAGTGCTTTTTTTAGAAAAGCTAATTCATTGGCTTATTGTCGCAGTTTCCTCATCCTTGTTATTACAGTGTTAATGGCTCTCAGGATTCTGTTTCAACTACCTGTTTCTGATTGTACAGAAAGGGACAAGAAAGAAATTAGCATCTGTATTACTAACTGCATCCATTGTTTTGGAAACTTGATAACGCAATGTTTCCTGTGTTCCTTTGCTGTAAACAAAACTTCCTGAATTAAGGACCATTATCTCACCTGAAGCCGAAGAAGTTTGCCTGCTTTATTCTACTTAGAAGAATGGAATATTTGGGGGATTTTTTTTTTTTTTTTTTTGATTTAAAGTGGTCTTCCTGCTCTTACAAGTGAGGCATGGTAGTCATCTTTCAGCTCAGCCAAATTTCAGATACTGTTGCAAGCAGAGAGTTTTGCCTGGAGGCAGATACATGTATCCAAAACTAGCACTTCTGTGGGAGGGTTAGTGTTTGTGTAAGAAGACATATGCTCAGTCAAGCAGTTTGTTGGTTTGGGTTAGTTTTCTCCTGTTGACACTGACAGACAGTCTTATTGAAATGCTTTAAACCTGGCAGAAGGCCAGAAACCATTCCCTCACCACAAAATTTTGATTTTACATAGAGCATTAATATTTTCAAAGGACTGAGTCCCCAGGCCAGACTTTTTTCCCAAGGGAGGTTCTATCTGTTAGTTCTGTGCCCTAGGCTAACTTCTTTCTGAAAGTTTGCTTTTATATACTGTAAACTTACTGTTCCCTGAGTTAAAGTCCTAATAAGCAGTGTGTTATTTTGGACTTTGGAGTTATGATATGGTTGCTCACCTTTTAAACGGCTGTGTCTAATTCCATTGTTTACTGGGGAACTAATGTAATGTGCAATAATATAGGACTTTGTAACAGCTTGTGGACAAGAATACAATTTTCTCATTTTCCTCTTTACAAGTGCTAATCATGTATTGCAAGACACTACTTCCTTTTTGATTTGTGAGGGTTTTTTTATGTTTTCATTTGGTTCCTAAGTCAGTAAATATATAATCAGCCTTTTTTAGCTCTGTATACACCAACAAATGATTTGGTTTAGAACTCTAATATTTATATTTCTTTTGCAATGAAGCTATAGAGCTGAATGGACAGTAGTCTGTGTCTTATGCCAGAGTGCTGGAAGAAATTATTTCCCAGTGTATAAAGAGACATAATTGGATGTGTGGAGCAGAGGTTTTACCTAGGGGACTTTCTGCCCCTTAGCACTTTGTTTATTCTCTTTGTGCAAAAAATATTAATATAATTGAGGTCCTTTGTAAATGTTGAGAAGCATTGTGTAAATTTGGCGTTTGCTTTTACAAATTTACCAGTTGATTTATTTCAAGTACTACCTTTTGTAAATGTCAGTTCTTAGGATCTTGCTTAGATGCCTCCCCCTCACACTTTTCTCACTTTAAGTAATGTGCTACAGTGCCTGCTATAATACTCTGTGTGTATGTGTGAACTCAAAATATCTAAGCCTTTGATTAGAAGTAGAACATTCTGTAGTTCCCTTTCTCTGCATATAGGAGAGTTGCTGTAACTTTATTATCCCACAGTGGCTTGTTACCACTTGCAAACTGAGTTCTTGGCCCATGGAAGGCAGAGGTTGTAGTCTTTTAAGCACCACTCAAGCAGCATATTTGAATGCTTGTAATTTTGCATCCCTCTGATCATCTCTGAGGTAATGGGAAATATTTGTAGGTATTTTGCTCTCTATAGTTCCATTAATAATTATCAGTGGAAATGGAGAAGCTGGGTATGGCAATAACTCATGTACATTTTTTCCCCGAAGCTCTGTTCTCCCATGCCATCCACTTGTAAGCTTTCCTGCTTTCTGGGATTTTTGCATCAGATCAGAGAAAGGGATGTTACAGATTATTCATTTGAGTATTATGCCTGAGAATATAGCAGGCAGCTTTCCTGAAGCCCTCTGCTTGCTGTTGAAGAAAGCATTGATCATAGGGCATACAATTTTACATAATGTAAAATTTAGGAGGGGAACTGTCATTGATTTTAATGTAATTATATATTTAACTATTTTGTATTCATAATTTAATAGGATGTTTTTCCTCAGTGGGTCTGGAAACTTTTCTGATGAGTCAGAGAAGATTAGAAAAGGTGAAACAGAAAGCTCCATCTTTCTGAGCTGAAGGGATCCTCTGTTTGTTTGCAGTGGTTTGGTTTTTTTCCTACCAAAAAACAGTATTCTGAAAATTGAAATTGAACCACATTTATGAAAACTACATGAAGAAATCCACTTTGTGTACATAGCTGTTCACATGCACACACCTATATAGTAGCTGTGGTCGATGCCAGTTGGCATGCAGGAGGGGCTGATGCTTCTGCCTAATTGCTGCTGCTCCTTGGTTTAAGGTTGTTGCCAATAGTTGCATTTTTTGAGGAAGATGACTGCATGAGCTGTAAGAGATAATTCTCTGATTTCTCCTGAGGTTCATGTGACTTCTGGCAAAGAGTTGTCAATGAGGTCCAAAGTCACTGCTTTTTACACAGGAAATGTGTTGTTTGTAATGTCAGGGATATTCATCTGCTGCAGGTCCCACTTCAGCTCAAATGAGCAGGGGGCAAGAGGACAAGACTGGAGCTGAAGTTATTGCAGTATAGGGTATGAAGGTGGAAGTTTTGAGAGTGAAGTACAGCCCACTCTCTGTTTTCATAGCCTATTACAATAGAAATATTATTGGAATACTAAACTACCCACTCTTTGTAAACAAACAATGCAAGCAAAAAACTTTAGTTGACGCTGAATCTTGGTTTTTTTTGACTTCTGGGTTCTTTCATAGTAAATGTTTTGTCAACTGAAGGAGCTGAGAGGTGTCTAATGCGTTTTGCACTATGGCTCACATCCTCCATATGCACCCTTGCCGGTTGCTTTGCATACTTGTGAAACAATGAGGGTAGTGTTTCCTGGTGGCTGAAGAGAAGGTGCAGAGGGTGTCTGCCAGCTCACAGCAGTCAACACACAGCTCTTTGTTGATAGTCCCACTGAAGGCAAGCGTGCCTGGCTTGATGCTCCATGCTCCTACTTAAAGCTGATGTAAGTTAATGCTATCAAAATAAACTGGGTTTGCTGATTGCCTTACTAATGTTTTGAATCATGATAGTTAAGAAAGATTTCTATTGTCTTTACGAACCTGCGGTGCTGCTCATGATTTGCAAGTAATTTGTTTTTCTGTCTTTCTGGAGAGCAGTTGTGAGGTTAGGAAAGACAGCATTTTTCTTTTTTTTTGAGTTGAGCAATTCTGTGTAGGTACTGTTTGAATTATTAAAAAAAGTCCAAAGAGATTTAGTAATGATGCTGAATATGACAGTAGACATGTCACTGGTAAGAGCAGTTGACTGTCTTGTATTTTTATTTTTTTCTTGTGCTTTCCAGCAGCATAGTACTCTCAAGCAATGCAAAAACGAGCTTTGCAGCAGTCTTGACTTGGGAGTGGGGTTTGGGGTGCATTTTACAGTTGATTTCTAAAAACCATATTAACTTTAAAATACCTCTGGGTTCAATCACTCTTGATCCCTTTTATGCACTTCTTGTATTGCTTTGAGTCAGTGTCCCCAGATGAGGCCTCTGAGAAGAAGGTGCTGCTGTCTTGTTTGCATGGCTGTGCTTGCTGGAATTGTTGCTTGTTTGGTGAACAGCCTGTTGGTGAAGGCCAAGAAAAGTAAAGGCATACACTTTAGCTGCCAGTCTGATCAAAGTAAGTGTTAGCTTTAGTGTTAACTTTTTTCTAAGTTCTGGGAGATAGTATTATAGCAGAGTGTACTTTACACCTCTTAAACACATACCTGTCTTTATGGTTTTGCTGATTTTGTTATAACTGATGCCTGTGAATCTTTTTTTCCTGATAAATTGCATGCAGGAAAAAAAGCCTTTGGATTGTCTCCATTAAGAATTGAATTAATTTTTTCCCCCTTGATGTCTTTCTATAGAAGATAAAACCATGGAGACTTATAGAACAAAACCATGGTGATTTTGTTGTATGCTCCATTTTTTAAAATATTCTTGGTCACCTCAAGAAGAACAGATAGAAGATGTGGTTTTCTCAGTGTTATAAATCTGTTTTCTCTAGAGTTTAACAGCAACCTACTAAATTTTCTCCCCTTTTCATGTTTTGCTGTTCACTTTCTTGCGCTGGTGTTTCTGACCACGTGCAGGGTCATACCCCTGTATTGATCTGGTAGAAAAATAAGTTGATGCAAAGGAGTTGGCTCCATACTTTATGGCAGCTGCATGATTTTGTGTGTGTGTGGAGGAGTGTCAATGAATAAACAGAAGTTGATTGAACAAGCTAGGAAGGTAATGCACGAGTGAAAAATTGTGCAGTCAATCCATATTTTACTTAGGAAGAGGTGAAAGTGGTAAGTGGGGTGTGACAATTAGGAAAAGATGTTGTGCAGTGATAGCTCTGCATGATTGTTGCTGTTATTAAATGTCTCAGAAGAAAGTTCTCGGCATAATAGGAACGGAAGTATTGAGACTATTCAGTATAGACTTGAATATGAGACAATTATATTTTGCACTTTACAAACATTGTGACTGTGAATCTGGTCAGCATATTAGAGACACAGGCTAAAAATTGTTTGGATTTAAATAAAAGCTCAAAATATTGGATCCTCCTGAAAAGTCAATTTTCATAAAAGGTTTTCTTTGTTTTTAGGTGATGCCCTGGTTTTGGCTGGGATAGAATTAGTTTTCTTTTTCTCTGGTACAGAGCGGTGTTTTGGATTAAGTATGAGAATGACGTTGATAGCACACTGATATTGCAGTTGTTGCTAAGTAGTGCTTACTCCAAGTCAAGGACTTTTCAGTGCCTCATGAAAAGCTGGGAGGGAGCATTGCCAGGACAGCTGACCTGAACTTGCCGAAGGGATGTTGCATATCATAGAATGCCATGCCCCATATACAAACTGGGGATGGGGAATTGGCCTGGAGTACAAATACAGGCTGGGTAGAGAATGATTTTGTTCATTGATGAGAAGCTCAACTTGAACTGCTATGTGCACTTGCAGCCCAGAAAGCCAACTGTGTCCTGGGCTGCAGCAAAAGTAAGAGCATGTCAAGGGAGGTGATTCTGCCCCTCTGTCCTTCTCTTGTGAGACGCCACCTGGAGTGCTGTGAACAGCTCTGGAGCCCCTAGCACAGGAAGCATGTGCACCTGCTGCAGTGAGTCCAGAGGAGGACCATGCAGATGATCAGAGAGCTGGAGCGCCTCTCCTCTGGAAGACAGGCTGAGACAGCTGGGGCTGTTCAACCTGGAGGAGAAGGCTCCAGGGAGACCTTAGACCTTCCAGTACCTAAAGAGGGCCTGCAGCAGAGCTGGAGAGGGACTTTTTTTACGTGGGGATATAGTGATAGGACAAGGGGTAGATGTGAGTTAGATGTAAGAAAGAAATTCTTTACTGGAACAGGTTGCCCAGAGAAGTTGTGGATGGCCCTCCCTGGAGGTGTGTGAGGCCAGGTTGAATGGGGCTTTGAGTAACCTGTTCTAGTTGAAGGTGTCCCTGCCCATGGCAGGGGTGTTGGAAGCAGATAACTATTATGGTCTCTTCCAATCCAAACTGTTCTGTGATTCTATGAAGATTAGAAATGCATCATCAAGCCACTGTAACATCCTCTGCAACAGGAAGCTTGTGGACTGGAGAAAGCCACATGTGATGCTGTTACAGATCAAGCTAAGGAAACATGGCCCAGATAAAAAAAGCTATTTTAGTATGTGTGCAAAATCACTAGGTTAACAGTAGCCAGAGGTTTTTTCAGTAGTTCCCTTCAGCGAGGAAAGCATATTACATGGGATTTTGTGTAGTTGTTTCTGCTTACTTTTCTTGTTCGTGAACCGGGTAATTAGCATATCATTATTAAATCTGAAGACAAGATGTATTTGGGAACAAATGCAGTTACACAAAGCTAGGATGGTAATTCAGAAAAGTCTTAAATGTTGGAAAGATGGCCTGAAAGAACAGGATGTGATTTACAAGAATAAGTGAAATGCTTTATATTTAGGTCAAAATAAAATAAATTATGGAGAACAACGGTTAAGTTGTTCCTGCCACCCCATTCCTCACCATGGATTATTAAATGAGAGTTGACAATGTAGCATTGTTCACAAAGAAGAGGTGTGTGTATGTATTGGTAGGACTAAATGGTGGTATAATCTGGAGGACGTGGAGTTGAACCTTTTGCTCTGTTCTGTATTGTGGAATTCAAATACTTTATCAGTTTTGGCCATTGTACTTGAACAAAGACGTAGGCACAGTTAATTTACCCCAGGAGTGTAATAGTAATGACAGGCGCTTTAGAAAAGATGGTATGTGTGGAAAGAATGATTGAATTGGCATTTTTGTAACCCAAAGAAAAGATCAAGGGAAATCACAAGCTTTTAAGTGTGTGGAAGCTCACTACAAATAAGCAAACATCTACCCTTGGTAGATGTGCCTTGCTTACTAATGGCAACATGGATCATTCTCTGTGTGCCCTGCTCTCACTGTTTCTTTTTTGCTTTTGTGTTTTGTAAGGGCTGTTTCTGTTCAGTGTCTGGACAGCACAGAGCAAAGAACCTGTCATCTTGGGATCCTTTGAAGAATTATATGAATTAGCAAAATCACTAGAACCAGATAGATGTGTAGATAGATGCTTTAGTTAAAACTGTTAAGCACATAGAACAAAATTTGCTCCTAGACTTGCCAGCCACTTAGCCAGTAACAGACTAGTTTCCCCATCTGTAAAAATGAATCATGTTCTCCACCTCCGTAAGGCACTTGAGTTTTACTGAAGAAAAGTGATACACAAAAAGCTAATTTGACATAAGCAATACTGGGGTTTTTTGGTGTGTGTACGGCATGTTACAGCAATGTGTAGAGCCTAGTCAGGTGTATCATGGAAGTCTCTGTTTAACGTTCTTGAAGGCACCAGCTGATTTGCTTTGATACAGGAGGTTAGGTTTCTTCAGAATTACGCCATGATGTCTTATATTAACATGTTCAGAAAGGCAACAAACATGATTTATTTTAGGTACCCTGCTGAGTGTGTCTTGAACCATATTTTTCAGGCCCTTTGAAACTTCCCTTTTTTTTTTTAATTTGGTAAAAATTGGTATAATTTCTGAGAGATTCCTAGCCAGTAAGATTCAGACTGTAAACCACTTCTGCTTAGTATTCCTATTCTATCAGTATGCTTTATCAGTATTTTGGTAATCTCTTCTCAAATGGAGATCAAAATTAGAAGTTGAGACATTTTCCTTTCCACTTTGGTATGCAAATAAATGGGGAAACTGGCAAGTATTATACTTATTTCACCTGCCTCAATACTGGGGTAGTCATTTGTTTCTGAATAAGCAGTTGGCAAACACCTTTTCTATCACTGTCAATCTTAGCTTTCCTTACCAAATACTTTCTCTACATTGTCATGTGGTCATACTGTCAGTGTCTTTTTTTTTTTTTTTTTTCTCCCTTGTACATAATTTTTCATCTGGACAGGTACAACCAGCTAGCAGTTCAAAGAAGTAGAGGAATAAACTTGAATAACTTAGTAGGCTTGTATATAATATGGCAAACACAAGATATAAACTCGTATAATATATGGCAAGCATTACCTAAGTGTTGACAAATTACAATTGCATTAAAAATTGAACAAATCTTCTCTGTTGTCTGACAGGATATAATCTTTACTTTTCAGCTGCTTAACATTTCCTTCAGACATTGCTGAATTAACTGGGTAAAAGAAGGAATTCATTCAGTATTGCTAAAATTTTAACAGATAAGACTTGGAAAGGCTCAGGCATAATTTTTCAGGTGTCACTTTTTTTTTTTAGAAGTGAAAAAAACATTACTTCTTAAGCATCAGGTCTATGTTAGTGTAATAACACTTTTTTTTACAAAAGCTGTCATTATAAATGCTAATGTTTAACTTGTGGGCGAGAGATGAAAGAATGTAAAACCCCCTACATCCATAAACTAGAATATGTATGGCAAAATTTAGTCCAAAAGAATGATCATCTGGGGAGCTGCTCATGTGAATGTGTGCTGTTGAGGAGGCTGTTTTCTAGCCTTATTGAGAACAATTCATAGTTTGTTGTGCTAAGTGTTCATGATTGGATAGAAGACGACATATATAGAACTCAAAAATAGATAACTGCTTATTTGGGAGGACAGGCAGTCCTCCCACTTAAATCATATCATCTGAAAGGCTAAAAAATCTTGATGACTTGTTCCACCTCTCCACTCTGCCCTGCATATGTTGTTTTCCTCACAAGCTCCGTTCACTGCCTCTTTTTAGAAACAATCTTTGACTCCTTCTCCCTTGCACAGGAATTTGGATTTTGAAATCTTTAGTGGGAAACATTCATCCCCTTCCACCTCAAGCTCTACCCGAATTGAGCTAGGAACTTACATGAATTTCTGTTTTCCTTCTAGGCCAGCCTTAAGACCTTGTGGGTGGAAGACTTCTTTTGCTTCTACGTTCATGTCAGAATGGCCTAGGCCAGTCTGTTGCTCTATGGTTCCTACCACAGGTGCTCTACAGCAATGGATCAGGATTTTGCCACCAGTGCTAGTGGACCATCCAGATGGCTGTAAACCTGCAGAGGAGGTTAGTACAGAATGTGTTCCAGGTACTTCTGATGCTTTAGTCAGATCTGTCTCCTTTGTGTCCTAGAGCAAGGGGAGCACTTAATGACTGCATGTATGCTACTGCTTTGTCATTGGATTGTATTTGGTTTGTGTGGCAGGGTTTTGGTAGCAGGTTAATTACAGAGGTGACTTCTGTGAGAAGCTGCCAGAAACTTCCCCTGTGTCCCATGGAGCCAATGCCAGCCATCTCCAAGGGGACCTGCTGCTGGCTGAGGCTGAGCCCATCATTACAGTGGTAGCATCTCTGGGGTACATTTAAGAAGAGGTGGAAAAAACCCTACAACAGAAGAGAGGGGTGAGAATATGTGACAAACAGCCCTGCAGACACTCCCCTCTCCTGCGGGGAGGAGGTGCTCCAGGCACCATAGCAGAGATGCCCCTGCAGCCCATGGTGCACACCGTGGTGAGGCAGGCTGTCCCTCTGCAGCACATGGAGGGCCACAGTGGAGCAGATGTCCACCTGCAGCCCACGGAGGACCCTGTACTGGAGCAGGTGGATGCCCAGAGGAGGCTGAGAACTCACAGGAAGCCCACACTGGACCAGTTCAGTTGACTGCAGCTATTAAACAAGTGTCCATAAGAATCCCTTTAGATATTAGTGCACATCTAATTTAACTGTTGCTATGATTGTCTCTAGGTAGTGGAAAGTATGATATCCAAGTGGGTAAAGCACGCCATTTTTGGTTCTCCTAAATTTACCTTTACCCTTTCAGTATGGTATTTTGAAGACTAATCTAGGCCAATGAGCTGTAATTCAGATCAACTTACCATCCAGATGAACTAAGAAAGCCCGAGTTTTCTTTTCTGTGTTTCTGCAGTAAACACAGTTCCCTTAAAGCATCCTTGTCAGACAGGAGATGATTTATTAAACTACCACTGTGTAGTCATTGGCTGCCCAGTGAGGTGTTTAACAACTGAATCCTTGTGAAGCCTTCTCTCTGTGTGCATCTCCCACTTTTTTTAAGCTTGACTGAAACAAGATGGAGAACTAAAGCTTCATGGGGCAGACTGGCAAAGATGTGGTATGACAAGTCCTTTCCTTTGGCAAGAAAGATTAACCAGTGCAGTTGTACTTAGTGTTAAGATGGTGTTCTGCCCTTAGTATCATTGGTATTGACATTTTTGTGCTTATTTTTCATCTTGATTTTTTTCTCTCCTGAAACTTGTTAGCAGTTTTTGTAGATTAGTTTTCAGACTGAGGTCTAAACAACTCTTTGGGTCCAACTCTGAAGTTCAGGTTCAGAGGTAAAATGGGAATAGTCTCTTGCAGGTTTGAGTGAGTCCTTTCCCAGTCAAGTTCAAAAGATTAACATGTACTCTTAAAATCAGTACTTAAAAAGTATTGCACGAACAAGCATCAGTTTAGGGGAGAGGGAAAATTATATAAAAAAATACTACAGAATACTGGTTATTAATAGTAGAAGCTGCAGAGAGTAAAAAGAAAAAAAAAATAGAGCAAAATTTTTACTTCTGGATTTACTGCTTCTGTACAGCTCAAGCTGTAGCTTCACTGATATTTCTTTCGTGGTAGCCCAGTCACCTCTTCTGTGGTTGTTGACTCTAATAGTGAGTTTAATGAGGTAACAGATTTGAGTAGAAATAACTGCTGTTGTGGGGAATACTGGATTGGTCTAGTCTGCACTGAGAGACTGTTCTTGGTTATTTTTCAGTTGTGTCAGTTCTCTAATTAAGTTTCTTCCTTGCTGTGTAGTTTTGTTGGCAGAGCAGAAGGCTGGCATGCTGGAGTAGCAGCTACTTACATAGTAATAGTGTGCTGATGAATCTTTAAGCATGGTCTGATCATGTGGCATGGCTTCTCAGGCATGTCTACTCTCTCTTCTTGTCAGGATTCTAGTGTTTTCAGAGAAGCTGAAAATCTTTCGAAAAAGGTACTGAAAAGCAATTTTAAATGTCTCAGAGCACAGAATTTTAAGTGAGTCTATAAATATCTGATCTCTGATCTGATTTAATTTAAATTTTGAAAGTGATTGTATTATACAAATTCTGTGGTTTCCAATTAATATATAGCTGAATTTGTGAAACAGTTCCATCATATTCCTTTTTAAACGTTTTCTGACAGATTAACCTTTTTTATGGTGACCTGTTTCTTGGCTTCTAGTCAGGAATTAATTTTGAATTGTAAAGAAGCTTAAGTTGCTACAAGCTTTACACCTTCAAAAATCGTGTGTCAAATTAAATGCACTAGCTGTTTTTCATGAAGTGCCTCACAGTTTCTGGAAGAAAACTGGTGAAGTAATAAGCACCTAAGTATTTGAAGAAACTTAAGTAATTTAGTGAAGCCTGATACATATCTGCCATACCTAATGTTCTGCTGATTGTTTGCTCTATGCAGAAAATTGTTATCATCACTCTTGTAGGTAACTGGGGAAACAAGTGATCTCTTCCACAAAGTGATCTTTCTGCCTCAGATTACAGCTCACGCTCTTCAGTTTTCTCTGGACTGATGCACAGCACAAATAAGAAATTCTAAATTTTATTTACTTTTTTACCTTACTGATGCATTTCCTGTGTCTTGATATGGCTATTTTATTTAAAATTGTCAATGCTTCTTCATACTAGGATGAAAACTTATAAGTTAGGCCAGATGGAAAACCTTTTTCGAAATCACTAGCTGTAAGAGTATAGTCTTGAACTTTAACATGTGAGTGAATCTGCTGTTTTTCTTCAGCAGTATTAAGAAATAAAATCCAGGAACATTTGAAAAGCATTTATTACAGAAGAATGAAAATGGCTTTGTTTTAATAATTTCCATGAAACTAGTGAAAACTACTATTTTGCAGTTTTACTGATTTTTGTTTCTCTAGCATTTTCTTCCACAAATGAACTCAAAATATGATATGAAGATTTTTGAAGCTGTTAGCAAAAGAGGATTGTTGTTTTCTCTAGAACCCAACTTATATTTTCCGTACTGCTGCTTTTGATAAAATGTGAATTTTAATGTTGGTTTTTATGTTTTTCAATGAAGTTGAAAGTTGGGAAAAGTGCTCAGTGGTTTTGTTTAACCATTGGCAAACCAAAAATGTGCATCCAATCCTGCACAAATGCTGTGATAACAGTGACTTGATATGGCTACCCAAGAACTTATTTAAATTTATATCCTCTTGTTTGCAGACCTTTATCTTTGTTTTCTCTCATTAATAATGGTATTTTTTTAATATTGGTGTGTCCAGAATGAAGGAGAGAGTTCATTATGAAAGACTATGAAACCAAGATGTTTTGTCACACTCTGTTAGACATGCTCTTGGTCTCAATATTCATACTTTTTTTTTAAAGATTCAGCAAACCAAGTTTAACTAGTAAATTTTTTTTTAATTAATTGCTTGGAAGTACTACTCTAGTGAATGTGAAGTTGTTTAAAACATTTGCTGTAGTATTGGAGATGAGTCTAAGAGAATCCATCAATGTAGCCAGCATTTAGTTTTGGCAAATGAAGTTTTGGTTTCTAAATTAGGGTTTTTTTTTTTCTCCATAAAGCTATCTAATATATCTGGTTTGGGGTGAGGGGAAGAGGACAAAGTGTAATTTCTTTAATATTTTAGGTTTTTTTCTATATAGTCTCAGTATTCTGCAATTAAATATGATTTAATTCTGCTGACTGGCCTTATATTGTCTTTTGGCTTTGTTTGCCATGAAACTTCTGCCAATCTTTCATGACTACTTAGTGGGTTGTTTTGTTTTGCTTGTCTATCAATCTAGCTTTGTAACATATTCTTTTTTGTAGGGACTGCTGGTGTAAAAGCAGTTTCATTTATTTGTATTAGGACTGGCATATGGCATGGGTGGATCGAAGTGAGTTCTCCCCCATTCACTTAATGGAATATGGAAGCTCTGCCAGCTAAGAACTTATAGTAACCTGGGCAAATGTTCGTGGTCAATTAAAATTTCTGTGATCTGGTCCATCTTTTATAATTGTTTACTTTGGCAGTTACAGAAAGATATTTCATGGATAGGTGAGTACTGTGTGCCCCAGACTTTTTGACTCATATGAGCTACTTTATATTTCTTAGATAGGTGGGTTCATAACTTGTGCTTCTTTTTCCTCTTTTTGTTCTGTAGTCTTGCGTCCAGCAGCAACAGAAGATCACTTTTCCATCCTGTCTCTACTTTGCCTCTTGTCCTAATTTTTGTTTGTATGGTAGCAAGCCAGGAGATGTAGATGTAAGAGCAATGGGGAAGGAGAGTGCATTTGCTTGCACAGAACTG
Organism: Margarornis squamiger; assembly: GCA_035222235.1. Taxonomy (NCBI): domain Eukaryota; kingdom Metazoa; phylum Chordata; class Aves; order Passeriformes; family Furnariidae; genus Margarornis; species Margarornis squamiger. The sequence continues at coordinate 84,274,715 of JAWWTY010000077.1, read as the reverse complement.
AGTTGGTTGTAGCTGCTGCCTGTCTGAGAGTTTAGGATAGTGTGCTTGCTTGAATAGCAAAGGGCAAAATGCAGTGAAAAGGAAAGGAAGAGTAGACCTCTGCAGTGAAAATGTCCCAAAATGTGAAACTAGCCTTTGCAAGCCTTTGTTCAAAATGGACAGTACTGATACCTCTGTAAATTTTCTTATACTGTCAGGCATCACGGGTGCTTCAGCCTATAAACATCTGTAGCTCACCTGAACTCTGAATTCTAGAGTTTAAGGTCTGTTCCTGTGGAAATACCAGTGCTGAAGACCAAGATGCCCTAGGGACAAAAAAAATATTCAGCACTTTAGTCCTGAAGAAGAGCCATTGCTACATTGGTCTGTTTGCAAACTATTCTAGCAATTCTCTCTTTCAGTTTCTTCTCTCTGTGTCCAGTCTCGCAAAATGATCCCAGGTTCTAAAGGATTTTCAGATCTCTACTTTTACTGTTCTGCCTTTTTAGCTTTTTATCTGACAGTTCTCTTCTTCTTGTTCACCTGTTCAAAATAGAACTCAAAATACAGATATTACGTACTTTAGAAATAGACTACACGGACAGGTTTATGAGTCCTTGAAGAAAACCTCATGGTTGTTCCTTTTATGCCATCTGTACATTTCCATGGATGAACAATCGAAACAAAGAATTTAAAAGTATGGTATTTCTCAAGCTTGTGTTGTCAGCAATCTCTGTGAAGACAGAATTAAGAAAAACTACATCTAAAACAAGTGGCTCTAGAGGGGAAAGGGACGGATGGATGTGAAGAATCTTATCCCTAGTGCAATACTGTGCGTGTTAATTAAGTACGAAACAGTTGTTAGCAGCAGAAGTTACCTGCTGAGCAGACAGCTTTATGATGTGAGAACACACTTATATGTGAATGTATGCTTAAAAGCTATATGGCCTTTCTGTATAAATACTGCCTTTTGCTTTTTAGGTAGACTTTATATGTGCATATGGATAGAGGAGAACAAGTTTTTCTGAGAAACATTGCAAAAATTTCTTGAATGCATCACAAAATGAAACAATAATAGCTTTTCTTTTTTTCTCCATATCTGATCAGTCTTTTCTTTCTAGAGAAACAGGCATGTTCTGATTTTTTTTTTTCTTTTTGATGCTAGCTTTATTTAAAGGAGATCTGATGTTTTCCCTATATTTCAAAAAGTGTTTAGCCCTGCAAAACTGCTGAGTTATGTTTGTTAGAATTCTGGTGTTTCCCAAGACATGGTGAGATGTGGTATTTTTATTTTAAACTCTCTGTAGTGTCACTGGTGTCACTTTTAAAGGATGGGAAGTAAAACTCAACAAAACATTTGAATTCTTCACCATTCTTCATTTTACTTGAGGTTAAAAAACCCACCATGTGTTAAATAATTGTTGTCCTTATTTTTTCAAACTGCATCTCCTAATTCTTTGAGTCTTCACAATTAGTCACATGCATTTTCCTATCAGCAGGTTTCAACTCAATATCTGCCTGTATTTGATTTGTCAGCAAGTTCTGCAGTTACCCTAGGCAGAATTCAGTCAGCTTCTCTAGGATAAACACCCTATGGTCCCAGCATGTAACTTAAATTTTTCCTCACCTGTGGTTTTTTTCAGGCTTTTCTTCTAAAACACTTACAGTATTTTGAATATTTTCCTTGTATATTGAAGGCAGAAGAAAAAGTGTTCTTCAAAATTTGGTATTTCTTCAAGTTTCCCTTCTGTATTTTTTTAGTTTATAGTAGAAATTGTTCAGGATTAGAGGTTTCTGCAGTTACATAAGGATGATTGAATCTGTTGACTGCAGTTTACCCAATGTTTCCAGAAGTCTCCTCTGTAATACTTTTTTTTCTAATTAGCTGACTCTGCTTTTCTTTAATTCAAATTCTTGCCCATTAGTGATTCATCCTTAATGATGACTATTTGCCTAAGTAATTTTCTGCCATGTCTAGAAGTGTTTGAAGAATTAATGAACAATTTTATTCTACTCTAGCTTTTGGCTTTGATACATACCTAAAAAGTAATCAGAAGCTTTATGGAGGTTGGATATTTTAGACCATTTGAGACTTAACTTGAAAGATTTAACAATTTCTCACAACATACATACTCATGCTTCTAGTTTTCTTCTCTTTTATCTTCTACCTTAATACCAGAATATAGAGTAAATTCAAAGCCCTTTTTTGCCTGTGTTCATCAGTGTTTTCAGGAAGAGTTTGCTTATTTCCTCAAAATGCTTGAAAAGCAAATGATACTTGACTTTTATCAAGTTGACATTTTGTGAGCGTTGACATGGTCAGACTGAAGAAAGTATCATCTGCAGAAAATGCTATTATTTGACACATCTGTAAGAAGAGTGATCTATTGATATTCATTTTAGTTCAGACTTAGCTGTTAAATTCTGATTTTGCAGTTGGACATTTTAACGTAGAACTGTTAAAATATTTTGGAAGTCAATTTGATTTTTTTGGGCCGTGCAGAAAATACGAGCATTGAGATTATGGAACAGCTTACTATGGTTGTACTTCCACATAGTCTAATCTAGTGCATATGATTTCTTAAAGAATATTGCTCACAATACTAAATTTATTTTATTTCAGAAGGTATTTTAACTTTTAAAAGAAGTCCTATCAACTTGTCTATTCTACTTACAGCTCGTCTGGCACTTGCCAAGTTATTTAAAATAGTCTTTGGAATGCATGACTTGATTATTAGAAGTTCTTGACTGCTTGTAAGGCCCAGTGATACTGCTTTTGTCTAGACACCTTCTTGCTGTGTTACATCATGTCACAAGCCTCAATATCTGAGACATGTGGAGGTGTTTATAGCTTTTTCTTGTGGACAACAAATAATAGACTAATAGTCTAATCTCTACTACTGTGACACTATTCCATTGCAATATAAACTTTGGGTAGTTCAGCTTTTTATTTCTTAGAAAACTATTTAGATCTGATAGGGAAGTTAAAATTACTTAGTTTTAAACTGTTTCTTCTGAGTAATGGTGAACTTGAAATGTCTGTAGATCACATGACAAAATTGTTTTTCTTGAGGAAGTGGAGGTCCTCACCTAGAACACCTGTGTTGATATGACCTTGATTTTCCTCTAAAAGTCCTGTAGTGTTGGGGTTGAAAGACCAGCTAGCACAGCTCTTCAGGGATTTATTAAAGATTGGAGTCAGTTTATAGCTCTGGGATGCTGATCAGCAGGAGTGTTGCTGTGCTGAAAAAGCTAAGTGCTGGGTCACCATCTGTGAATCTTCCAAACAGAAAAAAAACCAAGAAAATTCCATCTCAGCCTTCTCAGCTGCTGTGAAGGGTAGCAGAAGGCTCGAATAGGTCTTACTGATACATCTTCAGCCATTAATTATTACATGTCAAGGGTTTATGAGCTTGGTGTTTCAATCATCTCTTGCTGCTGTTAATAACAAAAGCTTTTCGCCCATGAATTCCTCGTTGTCTCCATGCTGCCCGTGGTACTCACTGATGAAAATACCACTTGTATTCTCTAGCTGGCTATTACTCTTAGTTAAGCACACTCAGTAGCCCTCCCTGAGTGTGCATGTGAAAGAGCTATGGCTTTGAAGAGGAACGTTTGCTCTCTGTCAGCATCTGAGGTGTCAGTAGCCCAATTTAAGACTACAGTTGTTTCAGGAAAAGAAGTAACTGTCTATCATCTTATAAATCTGCTTTCCTAAAAGTATTGCCTGTTCTGCAGCTGTCAGGAGAGGCAATATCTGCCATTCAGTATAAGAAGGAAAAGAATTGGATAGTGGGGGTTTGAACTTACCTGCCAGTAGTGTAATAGCAAATAACTTAATGCTTGTGCAAACACTTACTGCTTTTCACTTCAGGGTGCTATATATCTGTGTATTCATTTTGTTATGTGTTACACTTAGTTTGGACTAATAAGGTACTCCAAATATTTGAAGCAGTACTGTAAAAAGATGTATAGTTATTTTTCGTTATAGGATTGGCAATATTAAGTAATGTATACTGATCATTCCCTGGACATAATAGAAGTATATTTTAAATTTCAGAGCAGTTGGGAGAATGGAAATGCATGAAGGATCCCTGAATGAGGTGTCTATTTTTAGATAATTCTCATTCAACCTGGAGAGCAGAGAAATGAAATTGTTGCCTCAGACATTTGAAAGCTACTTTAAAGCCATAGAATAGACATCTAGTGAATGTTAGCTGTTTATATGACAGCAATAGTCTTTGTACTTTTATCATATTCTTAATTTCCAAATTCTATCTACACTCTTGAGCCCTTGTAATATTTACAGTGAGATTCCGATAGGGAACAATTTGTCTCCCTCCTGGATCAATTTATTCTTTTTCTTGTGTAGCAAAAATTGTTGTAAAAAAGAATGTAAATCCAAACTGTGGATTGAACTGGTTTAAACTTTTATTATTAGATTAAAATATTGTTCATCTGGTTCTTTAAAACCTAGCCTATTGCAGTTTCTTCCTGCAAGCAAGATAGGGCTTTCTTAAAGTCAGTCTAGAAACTATTGACTTTAAGTATGGCTGGGGAAAAGATGTAATTTAAGTGATTCCAAAGATTTTCATTTGAGAAGTTGTGCAAATAATCTTTTATTCATTCTCAAAAATGATCCATCGAGGGGTTTCAGCAAACTTACAAATTCATTTGAGAGACCATTAAGACTTATTTGCAAAATTATATACTGCTTTTGGAAGTTCAATGATTATAGTTAAGATGTTTCTGAAAACTGTAGGTACCAAAATATTGGTGTCTTTTCAATTAACTGCTTACATTAACTCAAAGAACTTGGTTTTAAAAGCCTTTTAACTCAGTTTAGAAATGTTACTTCCTTAATGTGTATCTATAGAAGGAATTAGAACTAATCATAAAAGTTCAGAGATTAAGTAAAGTCTGTTTGGGTAACAAGGTCCCTTCCAACCCAAAACGTTCTATGATTCTCTGTTTCTAAATAGGGAGAATCAGAGGTTCAAATACCCAGTGACTTAGCTCCATACAGTTATAAACAGTTGGACAAAATTGTGGATAGAGTGCATACCTGTTGTTCCATTTTTGGTATTGCTTTTCTGTATGATGAGAGACCTCACGTGAGGTTCTGTTTTTATACGTGTAATGATGCATTCTATTTATTTGTAGGAAAGCGTGTATGAACCAGTAGCTTCTGCCTTTGTGTATTAAGTTCATCCTTATTTTTCAACTGTAGTCGGGTATGCCTATATTTGTGTTATCCTTCCTTCATTCCAAGGCTTACAAGTTTTAGAAACATAAGTGAACTTTTTTCAAAGGTCAATTAAAGAATTGACTTACGAATTGAAAAATCGCTTCTGGTGACTTAAAAGTGTAGCCTTCCTACACAGAGCAAGAAGAATAGAAATTTATTTTACTGACCTACATTTCTCAGATTTTTCTAAGAGTAAGTTTTAATGAATTGTTTACATACTGCTCAGACTAGTATGATGTTTTCTCTCATCACCTCTTCAGAACTTACTTGCTGAATTGTACTGAACAGATGAATACTAAAACCTTTCAAAATCCATCAAATGAGCATAGCCCAATGTACAGTATTTCTGAGGAGCAGAGCAGTGGCATCCTTGAACTCATAAGTATTACTTTTGCCTGCTGAAATTTACGTGATGCATTTGTATTTCTGTGAAGAAGATGCAGAATACACCCATTTTCCACAGGTGATGGGTTGACCTTGTGATTTGAATGTTTCTTTTACATTTCCTTTTATAACATTGAAAGGTAGTACTTTGTTTATCCCCAAACCGATCTGTCGACTGATGATCTGATGGTAATGGAGCTCTCTCCAAACAAGAACTAAAACCAATTTAATAGAGAATGGGCCAGTAAAACAGAAAAAAATACACATCAGCACAGTAGCAAAAGTAGTTCTGAAACCTGATTGTAGTGTTGACATCACTTGTTTTCAATTATGGATGTAATCAACTGGATTGGTCTTATTAATAGTTCAGAGATATAGAGTTGTAGACAATGCTCATGACAGTTTGCATTGGCTTCTTTTTTTAGAAGTTTGCTCAAAGCTTCATACATATGCCTAACATGTTACCTTAGAGTATGCCAGTCTTTTCTCCCTCATTACTAAGTAGACTGAGAAGCTGAAAATTCAGTTTCATGTAGGCCATCAATCCTTCCTTAGATGCTGTTCGGTTAATCATTTTCCATTTGGTTTAAATTGATATTAATAGCTTAGACATAGCAAATGTTGTGTCAGGATTTTGATGAGCCCTTACTTTGTGCCAGCTTCTGTTTATTCATATCTGAAAGTCTGGAAAACAAACTTTACATCAGCTTTGTCTGGTTACGTGACACATCCAGTGTAGAATTCTGATTTAGCTGTATAATGGCAATGAAGTCCTTTGTCAAGTCTGTTACAAAGTCATATTGAAGACTGATCACTAGTATAAACAAAGATGAAGTTGATCCAAAGATAAAAATGACTGAATAGTTATGTGTCACACTGTAAAAGAGTAAGCTTTCTTTCCCATGCCAACTGTGCTTCTCAAAGAGGTGGTAAAGTGAAACAATGCTCTTTATATGAGAAGTAATTTTAAAGATGACCTTTTTCTATAGTGTCAAATGTATCACGGATTTTGTCACAGGGCAAAAAAAATTCACTTGACCTTCAGAAGTAACAAGACTTGAATGTACCCATTTTTCCTCTTTTCACTTTATTCTTGATAAATTGCAGCCTGTGTTTCTACCCTTTCCAAGGTGTTCATAATACTCCTTTTTCTTCCATGGTATAAGAGTTTTGTCATCTATTATCCAGTATTTTGAAGAGATGAAAAATACTTGGTTTTGCAAAAATTTTCAGTTTTATTACATTACTCAGTAGGTAAATACTGTTATTAAACCTATGCATTTGAGGATTATTTCTGTGGTTACTGGACTTGTTTATAGATGATGGTGACTTTCTTTTCCATAAGAACACATTGCTGATTCATGTTAAAGCTCCTATCAAGCTCCAAAGGTTTCTTTCTGCAGTCTGTCTGTATTGCATGTGAAGTTTAACTCCTGCAGACTCTCCCACTGGACTCTGACATAGGGCACCCAGTAACAAAGGAGGTGAAAAAGGCACTGGATATCTTAGCCTTTTCTACACTGAGCACTGGACCTGCGTTATTCTCGGGTTTTTTGTTTTTTTTTTTTTTTTTTTTGCCAGTATCCTTAAGGTGCCTTTCTTGTTGCTGCTCTTGTTTCTTTTTACTTGTACTCCAGGATTATCTGAGAACCTCCCCACATGCCCAGGAAATGTTTCTATAGTTCTCCAAAGTATCTGTGCTTCCACTTTCTGTGTGTTTTGCAGAAGTAGAGCAAGAGCCTCTCTGTGATGCTGCGTGTCTCACTTTGTCATGCAGTTCCTGGCCAGCAGCCCTCATTCCTCAAAGCAGGTCCTTTGGACTTAGAAGCCTGCCTTTGAGAGCAGCCATTCAGCCAGGTGTTGACAGGCTGTGTACATACTTGCCAGTATTTTGCCATCCCACTGGAGCAACTGAGGAGAGCAGTATCTGGGTCCCATGCCTGCTGCATTCTGCCCTCACACCCCTATTCTGGAAAGGCACATTTACAGGCTTTCCTTCTGTTGTCATAAGCCACGAACTTGCTGGATTTTTCTCTCACTCCCCATCCTGGAAGTCTCCATCCACTTATCCTTTGAGCAAAGCCTAGCTGTCTCTATTGCATCGTGGGGCTTAGACCTGTGGTGCTGCAGAGTCTCTTTGAAGATGCATCTACCTGCTGGTCATCCTTGCTCATTTTGTCCCATAGACCCTTCCACTGAAGAAGCAACACCTCAGGCAAAGCATCCCTCCCATGGGTGAGGCACCACTCCAGCATTAGAGAGAAGAACCAAGCATATAGCCCAAGCCCTGGATGGTGGAGTCCTATTTCCAGAGCTCTGAGTCAAGGCTCTGGTATGCTAAGAGCACTTGCTTCATCTGAGTTTCAGGGCCCCTCTGCTTCACTGCTGTGCTGCCTGAGTTCTACTGCTAAGCAGACAGGGCAAGTGCTGTAATAAAATCAGTGGTAAAAATACGGTGTAATTCATGAGATAGTAAAGTGCCCAAGGGAATGAGAGCCTTCATCTAAAGGTACAGGGAAGGGCCTTATCAATGGTAAACAGTGTGTTGAACTTTTGAATCACTGCCTTTTCATCACTTCCCTGAACCCTCAAAGGATTCAAAGGGTTCACATAGTGTATCTTTGACATTTCACTGAACTGTCACAGGAATTTTCTTGTGTTAGAGGCAGATATACCACCAGTCTGTGCATTCTAAACCACTTTATATATTTAGTATTTTTATGGACAGAAAGTCAAGATTATGATTCTCCTGGTGTCTTGTTAATTTGAGAATCCCTAAGCACTGTGCTCCTGTGTGTTTTACACTTCTTTATAGCCTTATATCTCAAAAGTCTAAACTTCAAGAAGTCTGACATGATAAGAATTGATACAATTTTCTTTCAAAACATGTTATGTTTTATTGGCATTTATGTTCTTTAAGTACAAGCAGGATGGTGGTTATGACTTGGTCCTTTACCAAGTCATTTCTACAGTGTTGTGATTTGGAGTGAAAAAAACCCTATTGTATGGAGAGTTTAAATGCAATCATACTATGTCAGAGAGATCTTGTCTGTATATAGTATTTGCTTTTGCCAGTGGTTGATGGGCATATCTAAGGAAGAGAATAGGGGAAATTGTAAGACTGCTTCCTCACTGGAATCTCCTAGCATGCGTTGACTTGAGGGTCACAGTCAGGGACTGCCTGAAGTAGGGATCAGGACTTGGTATTTAATAGCTGATGAACAGACTTGCAGCACTGGCAATGTGTGGTGGCAGACAGTTCACCTGCATGACTACACATTGTGGGGAATACATGCCTTTTTGGTTTTTAACCTCTTGCTGCTCAATTAGCTTGTTTTCTGCCAATACAAGAAGGAAGAGTAAAAGGCAACAGTTGATCTCGATTTACCATCTCTATACAGCTTTTGATTTTAGAGACCTGCCACTTGATTTAGGTTACATCTTTTCCAGCCAGGCAAAATGCTATTTTCATCTTATAATGAAGCTGTTCTTTGTTGTATTCATCCTTTGGCAGTTCTCACTTGTTTTTTCTAATCCTTCTATATCCTTTTTGAAATGACAAGACTGGATGCTCACACAGCACTCAATATGAGAAAGCAGATACTGTTTAATGGCATAGTGTTGGTTTGGTTTCTATTCTCTTCTTAGTAATCTGTAACAAATTATTTTACTTTCACTGATGCTGTTGGTTTTACAGAACTTTATGGTCAAGATCCAGAGTTCAGGTCCATCCTTGTTCTATTAAAAAATAAAAAAAGGACCAAAAACCTAAACAAAAACCCCAAACAGACAAGTCCTAAGATTTTTTTTTTTTAATATACCTCACTTAATGTTTTGCCTAGGTAATTTCATCTGCTATTTTATCATTGAGTTGTCAATTACAGATTCTTTTGCAGTTCTTAATTTTATACAGCCATCCCTGTACACCAAAATTATATCCTATACAAAATTCATTCTTGGCATTTGATGGCACTTACACAGAAAGCAGAGGGATAAACACCCTTCTAGCAGTGTACAAGTGGAAGGCTCCTATGTTCCTTTGCCATTCAAATCCACTCAACTTCAGTGTATAGGGATACATGGCTGTGTCTGCTGCCAATAAGAAGAAATAAGCTGTATTTAGAAGAAGGATGTCATAGTATTTTCCTTTCAGAAGGCTGGGGGGAAGCAGGGGTCAAATTATGACAATGAAATACTAAGGGAAGGGCAGTTTGAAATGATACAGCATTTTTTTGCAGTTTTTTGCATAACCATGGCTGATGTGGTTTAACTGCAGCCGGCAACCAAGCCTCGCACAGCCACTCGCTCACTGTCCCTCCAGCCTGATGGGATGAAGGAAAGAATTGGAAGAATAAAAATGAGAAAACTCGTGGATTGAGATAAAGCAAAAGCTGCTAAAACAAGAAAAGCAGATGAAGGAATTCATCCTCTGCTTCCCATGGACAGGCAGGTGTTCAGCCATCCCTGGGCAAGCAGAGCTCCATCACATTTAACAATGGCTAGGAAAGACCAATGCCATCACTCCAAACATCCCACACTTCTTTTTCCTTCTCCCAGCTTTGTATGCTGAGTATGATGCCATATGTTGTGGAGTATCCCTTGGATCAGTCAGGATCCACTGTCCCAGCTGTGTCCCCTCCCAACTCCTTGTGCACCCCCAGCCTCCTTGCTCGAGGGATCAGGTGAGGAGCAGAAAAGGCCTTGACTGTGCAAGCGCTGCTCAGCAGTGACAAAAACATCCCTGAGTTATCAGCACTGTTTCCAGCACAAATCCAAAACATGACCCCTACTAGCTGCTGTGAAGTCCATTAACTCTACCCCAGCCAAAATCAGCACAATGGCTTGTGATTAAAGTTCTCCTTTTCACTAAATTCTTTAGTTTGTGTTGAAAGCATGTAGAGAAAAACTGTGTGCATGTAATTTTTACAATTCTAGCGTGTATTTGAAGAGTGTTACTTTAATTTATAAGTTAAGAGTATCTGCAGTTCTGGTTTTAACTGGAAAACATTTCAGGTGTGCTTTGAGTTGAAATATGTCTGCAATGACAGGAAACCTGTTAGTAAAAAAAATAAATTAATTAAATCCCTATATTTTAGTGTAAGCGAACAGGCCCTAAACTGTTCTTGATTCTGCACTTCCAGTCATGGAGATAAGCAGTCTTTGCAACAAAATTTGTTTGTAACATGAGTAGGGCAAAAGAGACTGTCAAAGGTTGGCATTCTAAAATTCTAATGTATACATGTTGAAAAATGTATAAAGGTTTGCTCTATAATCACCATTAAAGTCACTTTAAGTGTCAGAATGACTAGTTGATACCCTTAGCTTTAAATACCTAGTAAGTGATCATAGTGGCTTATGGGTACTTTGCTAACCTTCCCTACTGTTTAACTTTGCCAAAAGGGATGTTTATTTTTGCTTTGCTGAGAGCAAAGCATTTGTCTTTGTGACAAATGTGTAATGTGCCATTAAACCCTGTGCAAAACCCAGGCACTTGTAGACTAGCATTCCTAGTCAGATGGACCCAGAAAGCCAGCATGTACTATGTAGGAGGAGCATGAGAAATATTAGCTGTGGGCTTCATGCAGTACAGACTGATGCCTTACTTCCCAGGATGTTCCTGGTTTTCATTCTTTTAGGTTGTTCTGACCTCCAGAGTGTTCCTTCTAATTTCTTTAGATGTGCCTGCCTTCTTCTCCAGTGGTTCAAGAGAGGACTCTGTTTTGGTCACTCACTTTAATGTTTCAGATGATGAATGTTAACATAGTAAAAGACTGGAGTAATGCTGCTTTAATTGACCCTGTTCCCTTAACCTCACTGGAATGCATAGAGCATTCATTTTCTTGCATACAGCATTTGGTGATTAAATTACTACCTTTATTTAAAAGGGAGTTAAAATTTCTGCTTTTAGCATGTGTCTTCAAGTAAATTTTGTAACTATTTTTCTTTTTTGTCTTTTTCCAGGTATAGAACGTGGTCTCTCAAACTGGATTAAAACAACCTATTGATATTTTTATTTATACTTTTTTATTTTTTGTATTTGACTTAAAGTGCCATGAAAAAATTTGCATATTGCAAGGTGGTCCTTGCCACCTCTTTGGTTTGGGTCCTTCTGGATATGTTTCTATTGCTGTACTTCAGTGAATGCAACAAATGTGATGAGAAAAAAGAACGAGGCCTGCCTGCTGGAGATGGTAAGTTTTCAGCCTGACTATTCTTTAAATTATGCTCATTTAAAATTGTACTCTTTTTAAACATTTGGGTTTATTTTTCCCCAACAGTATAGAATTGCATCAGCATTTAGGTGTTGCAGAATGTTTTGTGTTTCTTTTAATGACCAGGGCGTAACCACATTGCTGGAGATGTATGTTGCAGACTTAAATGCTTAAGATGTAGCATTTTAAGCACTAATCTAAATGAAAAAAATAATAAAGCTATGCAACAAGAAGTTCAGGAATGCAAGCTATGTTATTATAGTCTAAAGCATATTTTAAATTTCTGCTAGTGAGGATGCAAAGGCACTATTATCTCCACTAGACTTGGTAGTAAAACAAACGGCGACACCGTGGTGGATTCCACTTCTGATAGTGCAAGTCCTCTGCTGCAACAAACTAAACCAACAACCAAGTTTACTTGTCTGCCTGCCCCTGCAAGAAAGAGCTCAACCAGCCAACCAACCAACCCAAAAAACACCCACAGCCCCCCAGCACCACCTTAGTGAAAATTGGAACATGGACTATAGTAATAAGGGACAATGAATATTGTAATGAAAATAAGTTTATGAAGATAAATATAATGAGCTTGGATGTAGAAGTGACAAATATGAGCACATGCTTATGTGGTAGCTTTTTTTTTGGTGACAGCTGTATTTATTGCATGCTAAAGGTCTTCAGATGAGCTTTCAGTTCTGTTATTGCCATCTTAGTTTTTGGGTACCAGTTAGCTGAGCTGAGTGTGGGGTTTTGTTGTTCCTTTTTTTATTTTTTTGAAAGCACTGGTATTCGTGTTGCCAACTTTGTTTTAAGGAGGTCAACACAGCTGATCGCATTGGAGAAAGGATTGGTGCAGGGAGATTTCTCATCCCTGAAATGTCTCGGCATATGCATTTAGAACTGCAGGTGGCTGCCGCCTCCAGTTCATTTGTGAAACATCTAATTTTGTAGTGTGCTGTCTCTCCCACCTGAAAGGCTGTGTCTGTGCTTCACTGCTGGTATAATCAACTTATGCAGTGATGCTAATTGTTAAGTCTGATCAGCCAATTGTATTCAAGATTAATGCTTTCCATCACAAAAAACTTTTTCAACTGTCAACATCTGGTATGGACAACCTTGACCTTCCTGGGAAATTTTCTGGAGTATTTTAAGAATAATGTTGTTCTGTTGCAGAATAACACTGGGGAGATATTTAGAAAATGTCAGATTTGGTTTAGTTGGTTTTTTTCCCCCATGATGAAAAGAGACTAATAGATGTCCACAGAGAACAACCATGTATAGGAATGTAGAATTTCTGTGCTCCGTATCTCTGAACCATTGTTTCCACAACTGCATGCAAACATTTTAAGGGGGTTCTAATTCACCTGAATTTTGCAGAAGAAACTTAAATTTTCAGTTGCTTGCATTTCATCTTTTGGGTTTCTTTTTCAATAAACAGACAGTCAAGTGAAGAGAAAATTAATTAGGCTTACGTGGAAAGTATGTCTTTTATAGGAACTACGTCTCTTTTTTGTTCTCTTTTAGTTATTTTTTTCAGAAGTTGGAAAATTTTTTTGATGGTAAGATGATGACTGCTATATTGTCATGTAGGAATGGCTCTGGATTTCCATAAAGCTTTTATGTGATGCTAAGTAGAGAACTTATGCCAGGCTTCTTCAGAGCTATTGATTTATTTTTTTGTTTCTGTTGGCAAACAGCAATTAAAGTCAATATCTATCAAACTCAGTTTGATATATTGATGTTGAAATTTCAGGTGACTTCATATGTAAAGTCATTGGGGGGAACTTTCAGGTGAGGGAAAGTCTGCAGTTTTGACAGATTAGTATCATGACTTTCCCTATACAACACTAGCTTTACTTAGTTGAGTACTATCTTCGTTCTGACCTTTCCCTAACCTGTGTGTGTTAAAATGCTTGATATCTTTTAATATCTTGCAGTTGGCTGGTAAACAAACAAATGAAAAACCACCCAAACCAAGCAAGCAAAAACTTGCATATAGTTTTGTAGGTTTTCAGACAGCTGATTTGTAGTAAGATGTGTGCAGAAATATGTCTGCTAGAAATCATGGTTGTTCTTGACTGTGTGACACTTCCTTTTAACCAAGTTGCGTGCCTGATCGTAGGTATTTTTACTTGTTCCAGTAGTTTACCTATTTGGAATCTGTAGTGGATTGATTCCTGCTCAGAATGCCTAGAATCTTCAGATAACATTGAGGCTCTTTTTTCTCTGAAGTTTTTATAAAAATCTGCTTTTTCACTTCACTTTCTCCCCTCCTATTATTTTCCATAATTGAATTAGTTTTCTTGATTCAGCATAAATTATGTAAGTGTTCTGAATTTAATAGCCTCTTGTCCATGTCACTCTGGTAATAGAGCTTCACTTTGCAATTCATGGAAGAATTTCATAGCATTTAATGAACCTACTTGACATATAAGTAAGTTTTTCTGAAGAGTTTTTGTTTATTTTAGGTTGTGCTTGTTTAGTTAGAAAAATTAATCTTTAGCTATTTCAGCAGGAGCAAAGGATTTTGGGGATAATTTTGGACAGTTTGAGCTTTTGTGAGGTTAGAAATATGTCTTTGATAGGAAATGAGTCCTTCTTTACCCCCAGTTTTAGGCTTCTTAAAGGTATGATTACAAAAGGAACGATTACAAAAGAACTTTGGCACTTGATGTGGTTTCTAAATGAACTGTCGAACTCGTCCTTTTTCCCTTTCTTTTTCCCTCAAGGTGCATTCCCCTTGTTTAATGATTAGAATCCTGGGTGGTGGGGAATCTTTCAGACCTAGGATTGGTATTGCAAGAGTCTTGTAATCTCAGCTCCTTGCTATTTATGCTCTTTTCTTGGTGCAGTGGCATTTAAAATACAACCAACCATTATTGTCGGGTGCCAATCAAGGCCATTTGTTCTGAATTTTGAGCTCTGGTAAAGATGGTATCTCTAAATTGTGTCTTGGTTCTGAATAATCTCACCTTCATGAAAAAATCCTAAGAAGAAAAGCGAGTTTGATTTTTGAAAATGCTAACCATTTGTCATAAATCAGTCTTGTTCTATTAAGGCTGAGGTGTGTGTAAGAGACAGAACTCTTCTGAACTTTTACCTGTCCAAACAGCTTTCTTGTAATTATGGTGATGCCTCCAAAAGGGGCTGGATTTTCCATTGGTTAGTTTACATTGTTGTGGCCCCTAAAGATATTTCACCAAGAAGAATCCACCCCTTTTTCCTGGCTTTAGATGGACTCGGATTTTAAAGTATCTGGCTTTCATCAGTCATATTGCCTGGTAAAAAGAAATTTGTAGTCCATAGATGTAAAGAGTTCCTTATTTTTTAATGAAGATCTGGATGAGATCAAGCCCACTTTGAAACTAATGGTTTACCGATACAAATAAGGGATGTCTGGGAAAACATCACTAGATTTCCTATTGGATCAGGTTATGATTAAGTCATTAATTTAGTTCTGAAACTGGCAGCTGTAAACTGAATTTCTGTTTGTTAAAAGTGTATCATCAGTATATGTCTACAGTCCTTCAAAGGAAACATTTTTTTCATGTTTAACTGACAAAAGAGTACTGTGGTTTGAATTCTTAACCATGTGTATTAGTCATTTTGGGAGAGCATTGTTGGTTTGCGTTTATGTGAAAACTACGTGCTTTTGTGGGAGAACAGAAAACCATATAAAAAAGGAAAGAAAAGATGGTTCTCAGAAACTTGAAAGAAGATGGTTAACTTCTCTTGGAAAGTCATCGCCCTGCCTGTGCACCAAGTTTGACTGCCTTTGCATTTAGGGAGTTGCACAAAATACCTGGGTCTAGTTTGTTGTTGCTGGATTTTTCTGTGAGGGAATGGAGTACATTACTAAGATAAAATGTGTAAACAAGGGGTGTGTATTATTGATAGAAATTTAAAAATTCAACTGATGAATCTGTGGAATGTGTACACCAGGATCCAAGTTACTGATGTGCTAAACTCTCATCTAACAGCAAGATCTGCAAGTGTGAGAGATGAGTTTTCAGTTAATTTAGCTATTCAATTTAATTGGTTTAATGAAAGTTAAGGAACAACTGGAAGTGTAAATGAAACAGAAAATTATTTTTTCTTTTAATTCCTTCTTCAGAGTTCTGAAAAAATCATGAATATAACTATCTTCTAATAGTTTTTGTTGAATTGTTTAGGTATCTGTAACACTCATTGTCTAATAATTTTCTGTCTGAGTGAACCTATATACTCATTGCTCTACAGGTAATAAAAGTGATTATCATAGTCCACATAATACCAAGCTGACTGTATAAAATTAATCCCAAATAATTACCTTATTGTATACCATAATTTTATGTTAATTACGCCCCAAAAGGCAGAAATTCCAGTTTAAAAGGTTATGCAGTTGCAAATCAGGAAGTTTTGATGCAGGTTCAATCATACCTTCTTAAGAGGCAAAGATGCAAAGCAAGCTGCGTGCTCAGTTTAGCCCATGGCGGAAACAAGTGCCTAGGTCACTCTGTTCAGAATCTGATTGAACGTACTTGTTCTGTCAATTCTCAATGTATGAGTGGCTGGCTGGCAGCTTCTGGAATTTTATAGCTCAGCTGACAGTCATGGGGAGTTGGGTGAAAAAAGCACCCTTGTGGCAGGAGGATTTTCTCTGCTAAATGTTACTGTGTGAATGCAAGGGATGCAATCGCTTCTGCTACTCGAAAATGAAAGTTTCTTAAGGAGCACATTGTGCTTGTTACCGATTAATGCTAAATACAGACTAGCAAAAGTCTCATTTATTAGTAATATATATTTTAAGCCTAGGTATTTCAGCAAGGATGGAAGGCTCGAGCTTTTTTTTTTTAAAAAAAATAAAATTATTTTTATTCCTTACGTGGCTATTTGCTCTTCGCATAAGCTTTAATTACACTGTGCTATCCTGGGATGCAAATTAAAGGTAGCTTGAAGCTATGCTTTTTTCTGAGTGATTCGGTGCCTTTATTTTAAAATACTTCCTGTTCCTCTATTTGGATCTTAAATTGCTATTTTTTTTTTTTTAAATTAAAAGTTATGCTGCAATTTGTAAAGTAGTATTGTACCTCAAATTCAACATTTGAGTATTTCTTTTCAGGAGAAAAATGAACAGTAATTGTAAAGAAAAATGTAACTTTTTAAAATTTGGTTTTGGTTTTCACTTATTTTGTTTAAGTCCCCACATAATTCAAAGTCTGGATTCCTTTCCTGCTCCCTCTTCAGTTTGATCAGTTATTTGATATTTAAGACTTTGTTGGTTTAAAAATGTATAGGGTTACTGCTTTGAGTACTAACATGAAACTCCAAAATGTAATTTTGTTGACTAAAAATAGTGAAAACAAGAGAAATTACTTCTAAACTGTAAAACCCAATGTCATTCTGTCAAAATAAAAATGTGAAAATAAATGTGAAACTACACTTTTACTTTAATCTTTACTGTTCTGGAACATCAGACATTTATGGCAGAAGCACTGGATATTTGGAGGATCCACAAGGATCATCAAAATCCAACTCCTGGCCCTGCACAGGACACCCCAAGAGTCACACCATGTGCCTGAGAGTGTCATCTAAATGCTTCTTGAACTCTGTCAGGGTTGGTGCTGTGACCACTGCCCTGGGGAGCCTGTTCCAGTGCTCAGCCACCCTCTGGGTGAAGAACCTTTTTATAATATCCAGCCTAAACCTCCCCTGACACAACTGCAGACCATTCCCCTGGGTTCTGTTGCTGGTCACCACAGAGAAGAGATCAGTGTCTCTCCCTCTGCTTCCCCTTGTGAGGAAGTTGTGGACTGTGATCAGGTCTTTCCTCATTTATATTCCAGATTTTTCTTGCACACAGAGGCTTTCATGGAAAAGTTAAATTTTCCTGTCCAGAAACTTTAGTAAAGTTAGTTATGATATAATGATGGATAGAAATAAATAGTTTTTTTACATGATTTTTGGTGTCTAAGAATAGCACTTAACTACTTCTATTAAAGTCCCAAATGCAAAGATTTGGTTTTGCTTTCAAAACCAGGGGCATTTAGGACTGTTTTAGATCTGAATGCACCTACAGTGTAAAATAATGTATAAAAAACCAAAAACAAATCTAAAAGTAGTTAGTAATGTTTTATTTTTTCTTAGTTCCAGAACCCATACAAAAACCACATGAAGGACCTGGAGAGATGGGGAAGCCTGTGGTCATTCCAAAGGAGGAGCAAGAAAAAATGAAAGAAATGTTTAAAATAAATCAATTTAATTTAATGGCAAGTGAAATGATTGCACTGAACAGATCTTTACCTGATGTCAGGTTAGAAGGGTAAGTACTTTATTTTGTATTAGAAATGTACTTTTGTTTAAATGAAGAATGTGCAAAAAGGAATCCAAAACAATAATTCAGTTCTGTAAGATATAACTGTTCAAGCAAACAGTAGGAGAATTTCCTGTATATAAGATACTTATTTGTAAAATAAAATTGAACAGCAGCAACCAGTTCTCTTCAGTGTTGTTTAACTTTGAATCTAATTGCAAGTATGAAGCCTGTTCAGGAAATTAATTTGGCTGAAGGAAAACAAAGTTAACTTAAGACTTGGCATTTCAGGAAAAAAATTACTTATTTGAAAAATACATGCACTGCTTATAATGAGGCAGTCTAAAATTCTGCATTATATAAAATAAAAAAAATTGGATGATGAGAGAAATACTTTAAAATTTTCTTTCCTAATGAAATGTGCAAAGCCTCATTTAGATTGCATTATAATGTTTTCTAATATCCATGTGGTTTGGTTTTGATCTTGCCTCTGGAATATTGATCCTTTCAGAGCTATTTGAGTCATGAGTAATTAAAAAGAAAATTGTAGCCTTGTTTTAAAGAAAACTGAGATTGCTTTACTCTCCTGGGACTATTCTGACAGGGTAGCTGATGACTCCCCCCACCCCCCGACCCCTCTTGTTTATGAAAGGGAGATTCAAGTTGAATAAAGCTCATGAAACAAAATTTTCTCAATTACCTGCATTCTCGTGCAAGAATCAGATGCTATAGAAACCACATTTCTTTAGAAGCTCTGCTTTGCTGCTCTATATGCAAGGCCTAGCTGCTAGATTAAATTGTTTTCATCTCCTACCTCAGAAGATTAATATTAGGAGAATGAGATGAAGCTCTTTCTGCTTTTCATTTTTAAGAGCTGGTTTTGTAAGTACCTTCATCTGTTGTGATGAAAGTATGTAGTGTGTGAGTTCCTGCTAGTGCTGGTGTTCTTAATAATTGAGGTATGTTTTTCAAAATGTGAGTTCACAATCTTGAATTATTGTAACCTTTCAATCAATTTTCAGATATGTTTTTAGTCAGACTTTTTGGTCACTACTTGCCTTTTTCTCAGTATAGTGGGGGATGGGTTTATCCTTTCCTCTCATGCTATTCCTCTGCACATTGTTGTAACTTGGCAATGGGATCTCTTGGCATTTGTGCAGATTCATATGTAATGTCCTCCCCCTTTATCATATCTGTAGGGTAAGAAATTGCCTCATTGTAAAGTGGTGACTTCCACTGGTAAAGAACTTAGGATTCTCAACTTGCTTTAATTGCAAGGAAAGTCATCTGCTTCATTGGAGAACTTTGTCAAAGCTGGGATGCTAATATGGGATGATTTCTGCATGTTTTTCTGGAAGAGCATAATGGAAGGAATTAAGTTCAGGGAAGTGATAGTTACAATTTTTGGTTATTTGGATGGTAAACAGGAGTAAAAGTCTTCATTATGACCCTGAAGTATGGAAGAAACTAAATATCATACTTTTTCAGAATTCATATTGGAAAACTTTCATGTATATATTCTGCCATTTCCATTGTGCAAGTGCAAAGATTAGAAAATAAATTTGTGGATCTAAAAAGTTGACTTAATTGTGAGCTTTGTGAGGTCTAGAAGATTTGAATTAGCCAAAAATGGAAACAGAAATTGTTACAAATTATTAAAAAATTATTACCTAAGCATCACTCAAGCTTGCAGACAAATGAAATTACAATTCTGTATTGAAGTTTAGATATGGGAAACGTTTATCTTTCACACTTGGCTATGCTTTGCAATTATTGTGTTTCTCAGTAAAACATGCATTGTAAGTTTTGTGATGTTGCATTTGCTTCTCTTTTCCATTTGCCGGGATACAATACTGTCACTTATATGTGAAAGTGAAATCTTAGGATAAAATTTTAGGTAAAGTCTCAGGGCAGAGTTGGATTTTGTGTTTGTGTAAATTCCTGCCAAAGTTTTAACATTTACTTGCTCTATGAGTTTTAGTAGATTTTGAGGGAAAAATTATGCCAAAAAAAATCTCCTTTCTTTGTCTTTTTTCCAAGATGTACTGCATAAGGTCATGCTAATTAAGAAGTTGGGGAGTGTGTTCACATTTCCCCACCACATTTGAGAACACTGCTGTGTTTACAATACAAGAGTGTCTTAATCTGTATGTGTGGATTCGTATTGCTTCTACAGAACACTGTAACCATTTTCAGAATTGTGAAAACTATAAATAACCTCTGCTGTTGTGTGTATGTCTTATGAAACTATCTGATTAGTCAAAGTACTCAAAGGTCAGAAGCACTTTGTGCTGCATTAGTGGAGTTACTTCTGTTATAACTTGTTCTATGTATGTCCCTGATAATATGTAAATAGTTTGTGGAGAAGGAGAATGGATAATTTTTAATCATTCCTTACCACGTTTATGTGCCTGCAGCACAGCTGCCAGTAGCACTTTCAATCAAGGTTTTGAAAAAGCAGGATATGTTCAAAGGCACACTTAGCTGTTCAACCATGTAATTATTTTCTTCACAGGTTTTGTGGTTTGCTTCCTTTAATGTGGTGTGGTGGGAAGATGTGATTATTTCAAGTCCTCTAATTCTCCAGCATGTCAGTTTTTCTGAAGTACTGAAGCCCGTAAAAGTTTTGCCTTAATGGTTAATCATGGGAAAGCTGGTGGAATTAAGAGTGCCAGGACCAATTTGCCACATGTATTTATTGGGGATGGCACGATCTGTCAGCTGGAGAGCAACTTTTGAAGTAGTCTACATTATGCTTTTATTAATTTCTAGTTCTGCCAAGCCCCTCTGTCATCCGTGTGAAGACAAGTGTGTTCATGTACGTGCTTAGTCCTAGAGTACTCATAGGTTAATCTCTACAGATGACCCACTCCGGGCATCCTATTTATGTTTTGGCCAAGAAATTTTGTTCCCTTACTAGAAGAACAAAAATATGAGCTCTTTAATAACTTCCAGGCACTTCTCCAGCTAAGGGAACTCCTTAGTACAGGATATCTGCAGACGTTGACACCTCTGTCCTGCTGAGCTCTGTGCTAGTCATATTAACAGGTTTATATTTATTTTTATTATTTGGCACAAAATTACTGATGCACGTAGATGCCTTTAAAATCATTGATGTGCCTGAATTGCTAGTCATTTTGTATCTGTAACCAGGAACATTATTCTTCTTATTCTTCTCATTATCCCATCTTAATGTGTTTTGCTGAACAGAAAAAGCTAAACCAGAAGTAATCTTTTTGGCCTGGATACTTCCCTGAATCTGGAGTTCGGGGCATGTTGGTGTCACAAACTAATATAATGGACAGGATTACAACCTCTGGAGGAAAGTTTTTGCTGGGGAATAAGCAGCTGGGCATACCAGATTGGTTTTAAGTTGTTAATAAAATGATTCTTATAAGCATGTCTTGTTCTAGTCCGTGAATCAGTCATCAAAGTGGGAGTTGATGCACAGTTGCCAGGAAAATATGCAGCTGTGGGCTTGACATGACAGCTTAGAGTAAAAGATGGATGGTTAGGAACACCAGAGTCTTGCCTTGATTTTGCTGAAGATGAGGGAGGCAATTAATAAAATAGGTGTCAATGACTGAAGTGCATGTTCAGCTGTGCCTCTGTGTCTTAGACTGGTATGCAGGCTGGAAAGAAGGATGGTTGAAAGCATGAAATTTGCACGTCGTATGTCTTGGTTTGGCTCTCAATACTGTTGAAGGTGGCTTTAGAAGCTGCTTTGCAAAATGAAGAATGAGTATAGTGTTCTAAGGCTGAGCTCTCCAGCCTGAATTCATTATAGAATAATTTGTGGAATATCTAAAACATTTGAGTAGACACTTGTGTTTCTGTTGTGAGAGTTTAAACCAAATTCTGAGGGGTTTACACTTGAACAGAGCTTCTTAAAACACTCTTTCAGGCACAAGCAATCAAGACTGGTAACAATGGAGGCATAGCTGGGACAGAATGGTGTTGTTGATGTAAGCTCTGGTCCCCACTGGAGCTTATGATGCAGTGCTAGGAGGGTGTCATATTTTGCAGGTTGAGATTTCTTGGAAGGTGATGGGCTTCCCCAAGCAGACCCACAGCAAGAAGTATCCACTCAACCCTTTTTCCAAGGCTGTAGGTTCTATACAGTTTAAAGATCTTCCTTGTAATTTTTCCTTAGTTGGTATAATTTTACCAGAATTAAGGGTATCAGACATCTTATTATACCTCAGTTAGTTCTGCATAACGTTTGGGATCCTTTTCTCAAACTGTCTGTATTCGGGAAGGTAGGTGTGGTGGTGTTTTAAGTGGTATAAATCATGTTAGGATGTAATCAGAGGTTTTAGCCAGATGGCCCTGCATATTTGAGTGAACTGGGTCTAAATCCATACAAACTATGACTTCAGCCACTTAATGAAAAAAAAGAAAGGTGAAGGTCGCTGAGACCTTCAAGTTTAACTAGTACATTAATGTTGTCAGTTTGTTATTATTGAAGGCTTTTTTTCTGAATCAAATGACCCTGCTCAGTTCCTGCTGCCAAGCTTGTTTTTGCAACTGGAATGAAGTAGACAATTAAAAGCCGTTCTTCTAAGTCTAAGTTACATGTATGTTGTGGAGTTTATAGCAATTATGCTGGGCTTCTTTCTCAGTCAGTCTAGTAGGATAGTAATTCTACCTAATTCCATCATCTCTTTGATTAGAAAGAACAGAACTTAGATTTAGGCACTGAATTAGATGATACAATATAATGCTTTTCAGTTACAGGATCACAATCAGGTTTTCATATCTGTGCTTTAAAAATGTGATGTTGATTTTAAGTATGCAATATGCATTTGAGAATATACTGGAATTTTGATTTTGAACTTCTCAAAACAAATTTATTTGCTCTATACTTTAGGATACTACAGTTGAATCACAATATAACACATTCATAAAATTAACACAATCTCTGTGTGAGGAAGATAGTTTGAGTAGACCTATTCATAGTAAAACTGGTAAAGGCACACAGGCAAGAATATGCTCTTGGAAAGCAAATGTGACATTTCACGGGGTTTTTTAAATGACAGCACTCAAGGTATTTGCTTCTATATGAGGCTTATGGAGGTGTGCTCTCTTTGTTTTTAGTTATTTTAATGCAGGAGAATAGCTTTATGGCTTTGTAGTTTTATACTACATATAGTCTCTTATAATTGTGCACTGCAGACCAAAAAAGTTTCTCACTGCTTCTGTTGATACTGATCTAATGATTGTGTGGCCTTGACATTCGCTAACTGGATGGAGGATTGCACACCAAAAAGGAGAAAAAAGTATCTTTTGTTGATTCAACAAACTGAAGCAACACACACAGGGCAGCTCTGTGACTACCAGATCTGGTGCAAAGAGGATGGGACAAAACTGTAGTGAAACATGGGTTTATTGCTTTTGGCAGCAGGCCACAGTCGCACTAGATTAGGTGGAATATGGTGTAAAAAAGCTTTCTTACAGAACCCGTGTATTAAAATCCCCATAAGGCCATGGGGATTTAAATGGCTCCATAAATTGCGATATGCTTTGTGAACCTTTGGTATTCATTTAGCACAGGTCATAGTGATAATAAAAAAAAAAAACAAAGTTGTCAACATAGGTGGTGGAAGACTTCTGGAATTCATTCAACATTTTGATACATGCTACAAATCCATGCTGTTAATTAACCTGGCAATTTTAAAGAAAATCTGCTGACCTCATCACCAGGAATGTAACTTTCAGCAATGTCATGGAAGTTTGAATGCACGTGAGGTATTAGAGACTTTACTGTTCTTCCAAGCAGGAATGTTTTTCTTTTCATCTGGCTTTTGTGGTGCGTATAGCTTGTTACTGGCCCCCTGTAGAGTCAACATTTGGAATTGTTCTTGTTCACACTGATTTAATGAGTTAGCTGGATGAAATTACGCATGAATCTTTTTCCTAGAGAAAGCTTAGAGGGGAAAAAGGAATCACTTTAAAAATCACCTTGCTTCCTGTAAACTGGTAAGGGGTTTTTTTTTTGTTTTTTTTTTAATATGACATACACACACACACACACACACATATATATATACATGTATATATGCACCCACACTTGTCAATCTCATTCTTAGTTGCAGTCTTCTAAGTTATGCTCCTCCATTTTGGATGGGCTGCCATATCCTGAACTTGATTCAAATTGATAGGTCAGGTATGGAAAATAATTTTGTAGAGATCTTAAGGTTCAATTTTGAGTCTCTGAGGACAGAATTGGTTTTGCTTCTGTCAAGAGATGCTTTCCTGTGATCACTTTCAGGATAAGGAAATAGTCAATTGCAGCTATTATTATTTTTGTGAAGTACTGCTTGAATTCTGTAACCACAATGGTTTTAAGAACCATTTTGGATTTTGTTTTCAGGGTTTAAAGAAGATTTCTACTTGACTCATGAGATAATGCGACCTTTCTTATATCCAAATCTTTGAGATCAGAAGAAAGGAGTTTCTTACTCTTGATGTCAGGTAAATTATGTAATACTATTGAGGGCAGACATTAAGCAGGCTGCATTGAAATGTTTAAATAAGAGATTTGCCTGCATTCAGGGCACCTATTAATAAAGATTAATTGGAGTTATGATATGAATTATAGAAATGAAGACCTCTTTCTAGAAAAACTGAATTGTTCTGATTTGATTGGAAGAAGCATCTTCAGGGTAGTGTGAAGTTTTGTTGCAACCTTATCTGCAGTGCTTTCTCTTTGTGTGACTGCAAGTTAAAGCTGTGGTTGTGTACAAAATCTGTGTAGTGGGACATGGTTTGGCATGTTATGGCAGCCAGTGAGTCCATCTTTCTCACAAGTATTGCTTTTAATCTTTTTAGCTGTGTTGCTTCTGTGTGAAAATCAGATCATTATCCAACTCAATTGTCTTCAGTTTGGGAGCTTGAAGCATTCTTAAAATTCATGTAGGAAACAGATTTATTAACACCCTTGTTTAAATGATATTATGAGTCTGCTGCTTATATCCAAGAGCGACTAAGTCAATGTTTACCACAAACACACCACTTGACTTGAGTCCTGGTGATTCTTGCTGTGGTGTTCTGACACTTTCTCTGCCACCCTGCTACAGGGCGTTCTCCTCTGATGGAAATGTAGGTCAATCTCAGCAGCTTCAGGGTGACTCTCAGAGTCTTATTTCAAACCTGGTTTCACCCCAGGTTTAAGTAGAGAGGAGGTTTTTTGTTGGGCATAGCTGTGCCTCAGCTTTGTTACATTAATTTTATTGCAGGCTATAACTTAAGGCATATGAACAGGTAAGCAATGGAATACTGACATTTTATGGCACTGCAGTGATATTCATCAGATATCAGTAATTAAACTTGAGGTTTCATGAGAGGAGTTCACATTTTCTGATTTTGTTTTCTATTGATCTGGAATTAACTTTGGTAACCTCAAAGTAAAATAAATGTGTGTTTTCAAGTCAAAGGATACAGATGCTTACTTTCCAGAGACTCTCAATATATTTTAATACTGAAGTGTATGCTGCTTGTACTGCATCAGTAATATTAAATAGATTTATTACAGGGGCTGTGCTGTGTAGTATTTCCTCAAAACTTCAGCTCTAACCTGATTTTCAGCAAGACTTGGATTATTCCTATGTGTCATTGTCAAATTTAAGATGTGAGATGCAGTTTATTTGTAACTGCAGTTTTTATTTATAACTGTTGTTTGTAGTGTGCAAGATAAAAGATTGTACTAAATTTGTAAGATGACTAAAGATGCTTCCTTTCCTGCCCCAGTCTGTTGCTAGTACAGCTTTCAAAAATGCATTGGCACTCTGTTATCATTCTGCATGTATGAGCACCAATCTGAGCTCCACTGGGATTTCCCAGCTGAGCTGCTTAGTGCACAGGAGACCCTTTTACTTGTGTTCCTTCTCTGTCCTTTTTCAGAGTGCTCTGGACTAGAAAACAAGGACTGCACATGTGTTTTACTGCTGTTAATGTTTTTGAGCCACTGTAAATTATTGCTCATGACTTGTTCCTTTGAAAGGCTGGTGGAATCTGGGAATATAATTGGTATCAGGTATAGCAAATCATGGCTCAAGTAGTGTCTTAGTCTGTTAATTTTCATGATTAGCTAAGTATGAGTAGCCTTGTTTTGAAAAATCCATACTAAAAAAGACATGTTCAAATGTTAACTTGTTCTCTCATTTCTCCTCTGTGGAGAATAACATGTTGGCAGCATCAGAAGGGGAAGAGATCTGCCCCATAGTGTTTAGAAAGTTAGCATTTAGAAATTTAGCATTTATTTCTAAAGCAGAATATAATTGTGACCTCATGTCTCTAGAAAATTACCTAAAATTTGCTTCAAGTTTTGCCTCAGCAAATTAGGTTTTCCTCATTGTGTTCACTGCATGAACATTATGGTAGTGTATAACTGATTTCCTACAAGACCTCTACCCTGTTTGTAGCTTTGTTTGGGGTGTGATTTTTTAGCTGATGAAACAAAAGTATTTGAAGAGCTATCAGAATATTAAATCCTGGTTTTTTACTTTCAGAAATGATTTAGCATGACTCTGAAGGATGTGCAAACAGATCATTGCTAACATTGTAAATATTTGTCTTTTAAGATTTGACAATATTAAATGTGTAGCACTCAATCTTGGGTTTTAGGAATAATTTCTAAGCAAATTGATTCATGAATACAATTTCATAATATTGATAAAATGCCAAGTGCTATTCTGTAATAAGATGGCTGCATAGTTGCATTTATTTTAAGGTAATGTTTGGTTTGTTAAAGACCCAACAGTAAACAGAAAGAGGTGGCATGAGAATAGTGAAAGGTGATGTCCCAGGTTCCTGGCATATCTGCATCCTGAGTGTGTCAGTGGTTAGAGTGGGGAAGCCTTATTGACCTCTGAGTTGGACACTGAGCAGAGCAGATAGGTATCAAAAGAATTTCACCTTCTGATGAATTCAGTTGTAGGATTTTGTACAAGGTTCTGGTAGATTTCTTGTGGTCCTCCAGTGGTGAAGTACATTTTTTTTTCTCATTCCTTCACTGGTGTGAGAGAAGAGAGGCTTCCAGTTCTGCCAGATGTGGAGGAGGATTGAGTCTGTAAGGCTGTGGTGTTGTAGAAAGTGCAAAAGAAAAAGAAGAAAAGTTGTCTTCTTTCTGTGCAAGATTGTACTGAAGCAGCAATTAAACTCTGAGATTTAATGGCTTAATTTTATTTGGGCAGAATTGCCTTACTTGTCTCTTCTGCTTTTTTTTGTAATGTCTCCTGTGGACTATTTGTACTCTGGGCTGAAAGAGAAAGTAGGAAAGCAGTTTTTTCAGAGGCTCTTTGGGTCCTTTTGAAGTAGCATCAGGTAGTTTTCAAGTGGGTATAGTTAATCCACTGAATAAAATTTTCTGAGATTTTTTTTTCTGGGCGTCATCAGGTGAAGCATGCAGAGCCTCTGTAAGATTCAACTAAAACCTTCACAAAGAGTCACAGTAATGGAGAAGCATAACAAAACTCATAGTTGCTTTTACCCTTTCATTTTAAAAACTTTTGTAATGGATGTAAAACTTTGAAATCTGGTTATAGGATGTGAAGGGCAACAACATGTATTTGTTTTGCTCTCGCTGTTCTTCTTTAGCAGTGTTTCTTTGCTTCTAGTCTGCTAAACTTGACTTCAAGCTATGAAGGATTCGGACCTGTTACACTGCCCTGTGCTCTTGGGGAGATAAGGACATAGGACTAACTTATGTAGTTATAATGAAGTGGGCCAAACTATTCGCATAGGGTCATAGAATGCTTTGGGTTGGAAGGGACCTTAAAGATCATCTAGTTCTACTCCACCTAGCCATGGGCAAGAACACCTTGACCTAGACCAGGTTGCTAAAAGCCCCATCCAGTCTGGCCTTGACCACTTCCAGGGATTTCCATAGCTTCTCTGGGCAACCTGTTCCAGTGCCTCACCACCCTCACAGTAAAGAATTTTCTCCTTATATCTAGTCTAAATCTACTCTCTTTGTTTAAAGCCATTCTCCCTTGTTCTATCACTACATGCCCTTTTACAAGTCACTCTCCAGCTTTCTTATACCCCACCCCAGGTATGGTCCCTCTGTAGCCTTCTCTTCTCCAGGCTGAACAATCCCAGCTCTCTCTGTCTTAGGAAAGGTGCTCCAGCCCTCTGATCATCTTAGTGGCCCTCTTCTGGACTCTCTCCAACGAAAGTATGTCCTACTTATGTTGAAGGCCCTAGAGCACAATGCAATACTCAATATTCTAAATATGTGATATAAAATTGCAAAAAAATGAAGTTCTGTGAAGAATGTATGTGAGTATCTTACAGAGCTCAGAGCAAAGTCATATCTTTATAGTCCTGTGGCATCTTCATAAATCAACTTTAAAAAGTCTATCATCTATACTTAATTATTTTTCTCAGATCTCATTTTAATGGGGCATCAAAAATCTTCGAGAATTTTAATTTTATTTCCTGTGTAATTTTCCACTTTATTTCTGTTGTGGTTTGACCCCAGCTGGCAACAAAGCCCCATTCAGCCACCTGCTCCCTCCCCCCACCGTGGGCTGGTGGAGGGAATTGGAAGGGTAAAAGTGAGCAAACTTGTGTGTTGAGATAGACAGTTTAATCAGGAAAGCAAAAGCTGTGCACACAAGCAAAGCAAAACAAGGAATTCATTCAGTGCTTCCCCTGGGCAGACAGGTGTTCAGCTATCCCCAGAAAAGCATGGCTCCATGTCATGATGGTTTGGAAAGATAAATGCCATCACTCTGAATATTCCCCCCACTTTCTTTCTTCTCTCCCACCTTTATACACTGAGTATGATGGCACATGGTATAGAATGTCCCTTGGGCCTGTTGGGGTCACCTGTCTGAGTTGTGTCCCCTTCCCAACTTCTTGTGTACCCTCAGCCTCCTTACTGGTGGTGTGAGGTGAGAAGCAAAATATCTCTTGACACTGTGTAAGCCCACCTCAACAGGGACGAAAACATCCCTCAATGCTATCAATGCTGTTTTCATCACAAATCCAAAACACGGCCCCCTATTAACTGCTGTGGAGAAATGACTCTGCCCCAGCCCAAACCAGCACAATTTCCGAATTACAGGAAAGCAAGAAATCAAATATTAGGGAAGAATACAAGGCTAATGTAACTGAAAGTGAGGATTTCAGTGCATGAGATAGAGACTTGCTGTGAAATTAAGAACATTATTGTTTTGAGCATTATAATATGTACACCAAGAAATGTGGACTAATTAGGCTTTTTGTCTTGATCGTATTTTAACAATCTGGCCTATTCTTTTTCTCTGTCTTTAGGTAATAGGACTGTAAGTCTCTGCTTGTATTTAAATTGTCTGACATTTTTGGGGAGTTTCCACAATCTAAATAATATATGGAGTCACATTAGCTGAGAGTTTGCACAGTGAATGCCATAGATTAAGGAAAGGATGATGCATTCCATGTGAAGTAGATATTCTCATCTGCTGTTTGGAGTCTTCAT
Organism: Margarornis squamiger; assembly: GCA_035222235.1. NCBI lineage: Eukaryota > Metazoa > Chordata > Aves > Passeriformes > Furnariidae > Margarornis > Margarornis squamiger. The sequence continues at coordinate 84,245,139 of JAWWTY010000077.1, read as the reverse complement.
TAAATTACTGGAGATGGTATGCCTTCCTAATTTTATGCACCCAATTTTAAAACTGTTTGAGACATGATCCAACAAAAGGAACATAATGTATTAGTAGCTCATTAAAATTCAAATTGTCCTTAATTCATAGCCTATGTGTCATACCCCTCATGGTTATGTTCTGCTTCTAATGTTGCATAACTGTTGGTTGAAGCTAATGCTTTATTTTAAATTCCATAGTACTCCCTTTCTGGGCGATTTGTTTTCAAATGAAAGACAAAAAGGATTCTTAATTTAAATGTTTGTTAATAAGAATAAAACATGAGATTTACTTAGAAGGCTAATGCCCAATCACAGACACCAAGTGTCCTATTTTATTTGTGTTATGTTCTGCAGTCATCTATTCCTGGAGGGGAAGGAGTTATCAGGATTTTCAAAATTAAGAACAGATTTTATTTGTATGTATTCACAGCAATTTGTACAAATATAGCTAAAATATATATATAGAGAGGCAGGCAAAAGAGTGTTAAAAATCAGATCTCATACTCTTAATTCTTTCATTTATCTTGCCTGCATCAATGAATCGTTCCAGAATAATTTCATATCAAAAAACTTTATTAAGAATAGCATTCAAAAATGTCAAGCCAGTTTTGTTATGAAACCAGCCTTATGTTATGCTTGGCAGCCTTTTACATAGTGGTAAACAAGTGTTGTGGTTTAAACCCAACCAGCAACCAAGTCTAGGGTCACTCTTAAATTGTTACCCCAGAGAGGGTTGATCTTGGGGGTGAGAATAGGACATCTTGTTATGGCCAGGAGGTTGTTCACCTTCTGCAGGCAGGACAGTAGGAATGCCTTGCAGCAGGGAGCACTGTCCCCAAAAATTTCTCTAAGCCTTCCTCTTGGTGCTAAATGGTTCCCCTTCAAAGAGAGAGCTCAAATGTTTTAATATGTTTATACTTCAGACAGTGTAATGGTGTATAAACATTTTCATCCCTGATCACTTGGCTGGCATTTTTACTAGTTCATTGATTTGAGCTCAGGAAAATAAAATCTTCTGTAAAACCATGATAAAAGGCAAGGCTGGAGATGAGAGATTTCATACTAGAATAGTGGATCCTGTGGCTACCCCAGCACGGTATTCCTGGTGAATGACACTGCTTTTCATAGAGAACTGCTAACAAGGCTTCTCTTGACTTTTTTACAAATGTTCTTCCAAAAAGTAGAGGAGCAATTGGTGGGTTTGTATTACTATTGTAGCTGAAGATCTACAATCAAACACACTTATTTTCTGGTCCAGGGAGCAAGTGCAGCAGAAGGAATAAAATATTTTCGTTTTAAAATAGCGAATAGACTGAAAAAGTGGCAAACGGGGATAAAATTATTTGGCTTATGATTGAATTTTTCATCTGAAACTCATGGCTTTTTTTTAAAAAGCTATTTTATTTTTCAAGGGATACCAAAGAAACAACTTTTTCAGTCGGCATGCTTTGCAAGTTTGTGTGTGTTTGATTGGGTTTTTTGGGGTTTCTTGGGTTTTTTTACACATGAAATAAATTTGGATAGCATAGGGATATACAGCAGATTTTCATAAAGATTTTATAATGTTCATTTCAGTGTGATGAAGGATTAAACTTGGCCAAAGTTGTATAATAAGTAAGTAGTAAGTATAATATTGAAGATATATAGTGCCTGATCCTACTGCTTCAGTTCTCAGAAATTAAAAATTATTCCACAGAAGCCCTTCCAGATATTTCTTTGTTTGCACCTGGACTTACTGATCTCTTCTGAGATACCTATGCACACTGGGCTTTTGTCACTGCCTCAGAGCTAAAATACCAATGTGCTGTGAGAGCTGCTCCCTCTGAGAAGAGCTCTGGCTATCCAAGGTATCTAGCAAATAAAATATTTATGTTAGGAGCCTAGTTCTGGAGGATGTTGCTGGCCTCACTGATTGGCATGGTATTGGATGCTGACACCAAGATCCTGCGTCAGCAGGCTGTTCTTTCAGTATTGTTTTTGTATGTTTAGGGTAGAGGATGTGCACTCTGTGCTTCTGAAGCCCTTGGACAACTCTGTTGTTAGGATGATTGTCATGAATACTTGTTAAGGTATTTTAGTAGCATTTAGATCAGGTTACATTACAGTGAACTGACTCAAAAATTTGGAATCTAATAAAAGCTTTTTTGTTGGAATTAAGCTCTATTGAATATATTTCTTTTTCCACTTCAGTGTTTTCCTTGTGTTTGAGATGTGCATATATCTCTTCAGCTTTGATTCTTAAAATATTTAGTATCATCAAATCTCATGTAAGTGTGTTTTTGAACATGACTTTGAATGTGCAGGAGGAACAGATCTGTGCAGAGAACAATTAAATTTGCATGGTTATTTTTTAGAGAACAATTGGGTTTTTCCAGAATTGTGATCAGTACTTTGTGTACTCTATATTGATTTTTGTAGAAGATACTGAAAATATCACTTGCTTAAAAAAAAAAAGGCATTGCAGAATGTAAAAATGTTCACTGCAGGTGAAGTTACTTGGAGTGTATGTTGTAGATTTATAAATGCCCTGTTATGAGAGCTGAACCTGTGGTCTCTATGATAACGTTGGAATGTGAATATAATTCTCTTTTAATTTGATGAATCTTTAGAGCACTTCAGCATGTGTACAAAGAAGTGGAAAAACCCTGGTTTTTATATAATATAAACACATTAAATTGTGAAATATACTTAACTCACTGGTACTGTAGGTAGTATGAATTTAGTTTTGACTTTTTCCAAGCATAACTGTATCCAAAATTCTTTACCTCTTTTAGTTTTGCTCATTATATACCTTTATTGCATTTACTTCCTAGTTTAAATTTGCCATTTCTTATCTTGTCTCTCTCTCCCTCCCTCTCCATTCCCCTTCTGTCCCAGTTACAGTACTAGGGTTTCCCCCTTGCCCTCTGAGGGAATGCAGGCCTAAAGGAGGGGTTTGGGTTAGTGTATCTGAACATACTGCACTTCACAAAACAGGGGAAGTGGGAATAAGCTGTTATCATACTCTGTTAGTAGTGTGGATGTCTCTTTGATTATTGGTTATTGAAGTGAGGTTCTCCTTTCTGAATGGTAGGTTGGAACACGTAGATGTGTACATCAAAGTCATGATGGTTGATAGGTAAAGATATGAGCATGTGCACTGTTTGCTCCTTTGCCATACTTTGCATGCAATCGATATATCAGGAATGTTAACATTGATCCTCAGAGATAAACCTCAAACTTGCAGGTCTAACTGAAGGCTTGAGCTTCGCTAATACCTGCTTTGTTTTGGTTTGCAGGTGTAAAACAAAGGTGTATGCAGACAACCTTCCCACGACGAGCGTTGTCATTGTTTTTCACAATGAAGCTTGGAGCACGCTCCTACGAACTGTTCACAGTGTGATAAACCGGTCACCGCGACACATGCTGGAAGAAATCGTCCTTGTCGACGATGCCAGTGAAAGAGGTAATGATGATGCTGATGCTTTAGCTTGCTGCTCTTTTCATTTCAAAAATTGAAGCTGACTTTTTATGGGCTTAGCCCTCCTCAGCAAAACTCAGTAGCTGGGGCAGGGGAAGGCAAAGGGAACAACACCCATTTTGAAAAACAGAGGGACCATTCTGCACTGAGAGCCAGTGTAAGTTTATCTGTCTGTTTGCTTTTCTGTTGACAGGGTAGAGTTTTTGTTTGCTAGCAGATTTATCTCGTTACAGCTTTCATCTTTTGCATGTAGTATTTTACCACATTTTTAAAGCTTGAGGGCATTTAATACTTGAATCACCTGGTGAATAATAGCAAAGGCAGCTCTGTTCATTACACACATCCAGATTTGCCATCACTACCACCATTAGGCTTGGCATTCAGAGAAATTAATTTTGATTATTCAGTTCATGGGAAGTGAAAATTGAGCTTCTATGCTTTAAGAAGTTCCATTTCTTAATAGCTAGTGCTCCAGATGGAAACTTCATGCTACAGAATAAAATTTGCTATGTGTAACAGACAAAACTTGAGCTCAATTTTTTCTTAAAATGCAATATTATTTAGATTTACTTTTCATAGTATTTTAAAATTACAATATATTAGAAATAACAATAATATTCCAGACAATACTTAAAATTTCATTTTGGTTGACAATTAGCTTGTTCTTTGCTTAGTCTTTCTTGGTGATATGAGTTATAAAATATAACTTGGATTTATTTTTTTTCTTGTGTTTGTAAAAGGAGGTGAGAGAGTATTACGTGTTTTTTTGTCTAAAACAATTTTGGTTTTTTTATATTGAATCACCCTTTTTCTATGTTTCTATCTTGAAAGTTTTCTACTTGGATTAATGGCTAGTAAGCCACTAGAAAAAAGTCTTGACAGCCACCAGTTGTAGGCTGTTACCTGTATCAGAAGGAATTCCCATCTTTTAGACAGGGAAGGGTTTTACACACGGCATGCTGATGTCTCTGCCTGATGCTTCTGATTCCAGTGATGCAAAATTGATGTTTTGCTGCTTATGGTAGTTCCAACTTCAGAGTGTGATGTCTGACTGTTGTCCAGACAGGAAGATCTGCCCAAGATCTGCATGTATGAAGAGAGACACTGGATTTCAGATCATATGGTCTAAGTAGCACCATGGTACATGGGTTGCAGTGGCTAACAGGGGGCTTTAGGTTAGATAGTAACCAATACAGTGATTAACAGGAGGTTTTGTAGCTGAAGAGTATTAGAAGTGTATTTTTACGCTTCATGTCTAACCTGGTAGACGGTGTAATGATTTACTTCTTCAACTTACATGTGTGTATGACACCTAGCATGTTAACTGACCTGTTCCACACTGTGGAGGTCTAGAGTACACCTACTTGGGGAGTACCTGAGTAGACTGAAAAGAGATCATATCAGCTAACTCTGATCAGCCTCTAACCAGTCTGTTCTCCTAAGGAAGCACAGCTCATGCACTCAGGTTGTGTTTGCACTTGTCTGTGTTCCTTTCCTCTCTCAGGCACTCTCACTTGCTTTTGCTTTTTCTTTTTTACATGATACTAACTTTAGCTGCTTCACCCGATTCCAGTGCAATTTGGAAGAAAGGACAGAGGCCTTAAATACTGTTATGTTCTGGCAGCAGAAATATCCATGCAAAGTGCAAGGCTGCCATATAAATATGTTCCAGATTAGGTGAGAAGTGTGATCAACTTCTGCTTTTAGAAAGGCACAACATCAAATTTTTGCTTTTTTCTCTTGTAGGTAATTTGTAATTATGCCACTCAATTTTGTTGCAGCTTTTCAACCTTTATATGAAAGTTCCGCATTTCATTTATCAACACAGTCTTTGTCACCAATTATTATTTTTGACAGGTCAGCTTTCAGTATGACCTAGAAATAGAGAGCAAGCTAATAATAGAATAATGTAGACATAGCATTACTTATGTTTTGCCTCTTCAATTTTTCTGTTTTAGAAAAAAATCAATTTTAACCTAGCACTAGACATGTCCTCACTATGAATCACAGAATTATAGTCCACTTAAAAAATCATGTGGCTTTCTCTAGATAAATTTTCTGTTTCTGGGTTTGGGTTAGGTAATAAAAATGGAGGAACTTAATTCCAGGCTGAAAGATAGAGCATTTCAGGCTTTTTTTGGTGGTTATTGAACCTGTTCTAATATTTCATTTTGAAGCCTGTGATCTTCATTTCAGATCACTTAGGCATCTTTTATTTGTCATTATTTTCAACAATTACTGAAAGGGGCTTTTTTTGTTTTGTTTTCCAAAAGCTTGTTATGGTTCCATCAAGCATGCTTTTACATTAAACAAAACAGATGGGTATGATGCCTGAAAATTTGAAGGGTTTACATATGCTACTTAAGCATTCTGTTTGTGTTGAATTAAAACAGCGTACTTTTCCAGAAAAATAGTGTTCAGCCTGAGTAGTGTATATTGAATTCTAGCATCAGAGTAATTTTAATTGGAATAAAGTAAGCATTCAGTCTGCCTGAAGCATGCTTTGTACATGCTCCTAGAAAAATTTGCATACTTTCACACATTTATTAACACTCAAAAGAAAAGCTTTGGAGAAAACAGATATGTCTTTAAGATTGTTCTTTAGTTACTGATCAGGATTGCAACTTTAGTTTTTGAGTATTGATCTTTGTTAACTATTTAAAAAAAGTTAACAGGAGAAGTCAGGGTTAGCCAGTACTTAAAACTGGGTCAGCACTGAATAGCCGAGTGTGGTAGGCAGATTGCATTAGGATGGACTACATCCACAGAAGTTAGTGATACAGATACAGATCAAAGAAATCTAACCAAAACTAAATTCCTGCCAATAACATCTTATAAAAATATTTGCTTTTCCTAAAAAAAACAGTATTGGCAAGCTTATATGTGATAAATCTGGAGTTTATTGCAGTTTAATAAAAAAAATATTAAAAACTGAATTTTTCTTTTGGATTCATATCAGTGTGACTTGGTAATAGAATTGGCAAGGTATTTTTCAACTAATGCACTTACTTGACTTGAACTGAATATATTTGCTTTTTCGACTTTCTTAGTGCTGTTACTACCACAGAAAGATACTCTTTAAACTCTCCATAGTCCTAGGTAAAATTATGCACCCTTTTGATGGAGAAAAAGTTGAAAAGAATATCTACTACAAAGAGTTACAGTGATACCTCTGAAAAGACATGAATTATTATTGTTCCTAATTAGAAGTATTGTGTGTGTATGTGTGGGGGTTTTGATACTATCAAGCCTCACTCTGTTGAAAGTGTATGAAACAATGCTAAAAAATCACTCAGCTGTCATCCTGGGTCACTCATAAGCACCTGCTTATGTAATGCATAGAACTTCTCATTTCAGTGCTTAATATAGAATTTAGTATAAATATGACCAATAGGTTTGTATAGAAAATTATCTCTACAGCTTGATCCTGGTGTTTCTTGTAGGCCAAAGTGTATTCCATGCATTAAAAGACTAGTCAAATACTTATGGTTTTCTTTAGAGAAAAAAGAAGTCTTACCTAATGAGAAACTATTACTGGTTTTGGATGTGTGATTAATTCAAAAAGCTAGACTTCTGCTACTTGAAAAAAGGGAGGAGTTTGTGAGGGTCTTAGAGAGGGTGTTCTAGAGGGGAAATACCTGCTTAGATTTGGGCATTTAACCTTAATTACTGGTAGAAGAGGAACCTCAGAAATCTTGATGCCTGAGTTTTATTATCATGCTTTTGGAGGGATGAGACATCAAACTTTATCTTTCTGCTTATTTTGCTGAAATTATAGTAATATTTTAAGAGTGCACTTACTGAAGGTCTGTCACATTGCTTCATTTCTGGGAATAGTCCCTTCTGAAGTTTTGAACAAGGTGGTAATTTGTAAGAATGTTCTTATGGACATGGTTAAACATGGGAGAAGGACTGTTCTTAACCTTGTTCCCTCCGTAGTGGAAACACTGCACACATCTGGGATTGTTTCTTAGAGGAAAAAAAAAAAAAGTTGAAAAGTACTGGATAAATTGAAATCTTAAATCCTTTACAGGAAAAACAACAGTAGGACTAAGATTTTTATATCCAATATTGAGCCTGATTTTCTGTAATGTAAATTTGGGGTTTATGTTAGTTCTTGGCTGGCTGTAATTGTATTATTGTATTATTGAAATCTTTCTCACTTCCTCCTGTCAGAATTTTACCATTCTGTTAATGTAACTACATTCAAGAACCAGTGTCATAGCCCATATTCATTCATTCATTCAGCTTTAAAGTGGTTAGAACTACTTTAAAAGCTTATCAGTACTACACCTGAAGTGTGCAGAGAAACATATTGACTTGTGCGACTTGCTCATCAGATGGGTAGCATAGAGATTCTGTACACTCTGTTTATATCATGGAAACCATATACATTAAAACTATAAGCATTACCATGATACTAGTTCTTTTAAATTAGTGGCTTTGGAAAGCTACACTGTAAAGAGATGAGTTTATATTTGCTGCAGGCTCAGTCAGCTAAGTGATCTCTGTGCTCAACCCCAAAAGCCCTGCAAAATGTTCAGACATGTGCACTTGATTTGTGCTAATAAACATTTATACATTTGAGTCTCTGTTAGTATGTAAAATAAGAATTAACTTGCTTTGAGTTTCTCTGGAAACAAATATTTAAGATGTATCAACCTCTTACACACTTTTAGCACAGTTCAGCTTTCAAGATGTGTCAGAACTTATTTCTGTGGGTTTCAGTGACAGTCCAACAATGCACAGAGAAAAATGAGGAGGCAATTGGAACTCATTCATCTGGAGCAGGGGTAAGGAATGGTAATCACCCTCAGGTCAGCCCTGCCTCGTGAGATATACAAAACAGCCACTAAGAGTTCATGCAGTTCTTTTTTTCCCCTCCTCCCATGTCATTCCTATTCTTGCATGAGGTACTTAAAAGTGCCTTATGGTAAGTCCTACTACAGGCTTTGCATTGTTGTAGTACAACTCCTGTATGCTTTGAGTGGATAATCTAATACATTCTGTAGCTGTGCAAAAAGACAATTTTGCCTTTTATACAGAATTGAAATCTGCAAGTTATTGCAGAAATCTGTTTCTGTTACTGTCAATTGCATTCTCCCTCAATTCTTTGTTCTTCCTTTGACATCATTCATCATAACCAAATAGGCTCTGCAATGCAAGTAGTTCTGAGTCTCTAGGCATATGGTAGTCAGTTTTGACTCTTCTATTCTGAAAAATTTGTTCCTCAGCTAAGTTGATATTTGTTTGTGTTACATATATTCATTTATGTAGAACTGATTGGTTTTTTGGGTTTTGTTTTTTCTTTTGTTTTTGTTTTGTTTTGTTTTTTTTTTTATTTAAGGTGTTATAGTGATAATTTAGTAGAAAAAATATTAGCCAGAAAACCCTAGAGAAACTGCAGTTGAAAATTTATTTTGATCATGTTTTAAACTCCTAGTAAAGAAACTATCTGTAAGCTACACTACTGTAGGAGGGAATTCATTATGTTCAGCTAGTCAAACCACTTTTGTATTTTCTTGGTAGAGAAGTGTTATGTCCAAGAGCACTTAAGCATATGTTTTTGAAAGTAAGAGTCACATCTCCATAGCAAAAACTTGCCTATCTCATCTGTTTTTTGTGTAAGCATTCTACCTTCTCTTCATTGTTGTGTTTTCCATAATGAAAAACAAAAAGGAGAAAAAACTTTATGTGCTATCAGGTGAAACACGTGGAGATGTGGAAGGGCCTATTGTGAACTGTGGGATAAGCAGTAGAGAAAACTAGCTGAGAAAGTATGAAAACAATGGAAAAGAAATGAGGAGGTATCTCTTAATTCAAGTCTCTTCATGAAAAAAAAAAAGCTGAACTACATAGCGGACAGTTTTCATGGTTTTGTTCATTTTTTGCAGACTTCTTGAAAAGACCTCTGGAGAGTTATGTGAAAAAATTAAAAGTACCTGTTCATGTGATTCGAATGGAACAGCGTTCCGGCTTGATTAGAGCAAGATTAAAGGGGGCTGCTGCTTCTAAAGGCCAAGTCATCACGTTCTTAGATGCTCATTGTGAGTGTACAGTAGGCTGGCTTGAACCTCTGCTGGCAAGGATCAAAGCTGACAGGTAATTATCCATCTATTCACCCATGTTGGGATTTTTCGGTTATTAAGAAATCTTCCAAGTATCACAAAATAGCCTACAAGCAATATATACCTTCCGAAGGGCTGAATAAATTCTCATTGCTGTAAGGATAAAAGGCTAACACAGTGAAAACTTTTAAAAAAGTAAAACTCCATTTCAAGTGAAGTCTGTATTGGGATGCATGGAATAATGTGTTAAATAGCAGGAGTCCTGAGCATGAAAGGGAATTTGAGCTCCTCAGTCTAGTCTGCAGCCTGGTCCATTCCTTCATGAATTTGGGAAGACATTCTTGAGGAAGAAATGGATCCCTGATCTCATGTGACACCACTACTGTGAGCAGGAACTGGAAGGTTTACTGTTTTCAGGTTCTCATTGCAATCTTTTTATTCCATAACAGTTTTGATTGTGGAAATCTGTGCTGTGTCTTGATCTTCTGGGATGTATTGTCTACAATTGGAATAACTACTGGAATCATGTTGATCTACAATTACATCCATGACAGTGTGATAGAAATTATACTGGGGGGTAAAGTGAGAGTATGGTCTGCTTTATAGAACGTTCCTTTATCTGAGCAGTACCTGTAGTTGCACACCAGTCTGTTAGTAGGCAGCATATTAAATAGAATAGATAGTAAGTATGGTGTTACAAATCTCTATTTAGTTCTTATGGTTATAGATAAAAATCACTTTTAAAGTTTGATGTTACCAAATACAGCATTACATGATGAATAAGCTACAAGTAATGAGGAGTCTTTGTTCAGCATGCTGCTAGTTCAAAGTACTAAACTTTTAGTTACCATTGATACACTTTTTCTGAGACTAGAATACATATATTGTTACAATTTGTGCAAATGCCTCCAATTTAAGTCCTTTAAATTCAGTTGCAACCAACCCTAGAATCTTTTTACAGAGCTTCCCATGAGAGGAAGCCTGCTTGAAGATGGCTACTTAAGTGTCTTTAAGATGATTAGAATTGATTTCTGTGAATATATGTCTTAATAACATCAGGACAGTGGACGATGAGGCCACTTTCTGTTGACTTTGATACAGTACTTTGTTAACAGTGACTATCATTTCTTAGTCCTCAGGGTGTATAAGTATACTTCCCTAGAGTTAATGTCCAAGTTTTAATTTCAAAACATGAAAGTTACTGTGACCAATCAAGTAGAAACAAGAGCCTCTTGTTTTCTACCCAATCACTGTATAGCACTGAGAAAGCTGAGAATCAATAATTCTATCTGTAGGGGGATGAATTAATCACAAATATGATTTTAAAAAAAAAGATCTGGCATTGCCAAAATTGTGTCAGAAAAACACATTTGACTTTATATCAATTAACTGTAATTAGCAAGACAGAATTTGAGAATGTTTCCTGGTAATAATTTATTGAGTACTGTTATTAAGATGTCATTATGAAAAATTAAGCTGTATGTTTTAAAACCAATATTTTTTAAAAAAAAGCCAACCAACACAAACCCTTCCCCCAAAAAACCCAACAAGCCATCTTTTTGACACTTTAATTAATAGGTTGTTGTTCTTCCCTTTTCCTAGGAGGACAGTAGTGTGTCCCATCATTGATGTAATCAGTGATGATACCTTTGAGTATATGGCAGGATCTGACATGACCTATGGTGGGTTCAACTGGAAGTTGAATTTTCGTTGGTACCCAGTTCCTCAGAGAGAGATGGATCGACGGAAAGGAGATCGAACCCTTCCTGTCAGGTGAGGAGAAATTATCCAATTGGTTAACATTTTCACCTGATGTTTACTCATACCCTTTCTAGGTTAAACTTGTAAGTAAGTCCTTTAGGTTGTTAAGTACTTAGTTAAGCATTGTATTTTCTTTTTTGTCTGGTTGAAGGAACAATATAAAAGTTTTTACATGGATTGGTTGTCACTGGCTTTTGGTAGCAATAAAGGAAGTGATAAACTTGTCACTTTGGAAATATTTTAAAGTTTTATGTTAATTACTGCAGAATTACTAGCTTTTAGCTAATTTTCGTAATGATGCACAGGTTTTTTAAAAAAGCTTTTTTTAAAAAAAATTGAAACTTTTCTAACAAAGTAAACAATATTTTGAAAAGATGCATTGATTTTTTGGTGTGTGTGTATATTTGTGTATGTGTATTCACATACGAACTTAGTGTCTTAGAAGGGCATGGATGGGAGATTAATTTATACTTGGATGTCAAGTAGGTTTATGGCAAAAGTAATGAGAAAGATAACTTGTGTGTAATATGTACCTTTTAACAACTGCAAATGTACATTTTCTGGCCTTATTGTTCTGAAAAGTGTGCAAAATTTACTTCCCATAAAGTTACTGATATAGCCTTTACTGGTTTGTTTGTCTTTAAGAAACTGAGAAGTCTTCTCAGGATATGGCTAATTGTATTCTTCCCCTCCCCCTGTTTCCTTTTCAGAGGGGGAAAAGACATACGAATTTTCAGTTAGATTGTGACCTAACTTATATATTATGTGTCTTTCAGAAAAAGCCCAAAACATTTCAGGTGAATAACTAGTGATGTAAAATTACTTATGCTAAATGTGTAAATAATTCAACTACAAAGCTATGCCATCAACCTAACATTTACTCTGTATTTGTTGCCTAAAAAAATTGAAATTTGAGTGATGTTCCTAAAACTCTGAGAAACTACTAGCTGTGTTTTATTTTTTTCTACCAATAAGGAATTTGGAAGGAAAATCTGGATGTAACCCTGACTGTACAATTTTCTTGTATGAAGCAATAATAGTGAAAGCAAGCAAGCCAATTCATGGCCTCCCATAACTTTTTCAAGAACAGTACCCAGAATTATTATTTTCCTGTGGGAAATTGGTTTCTTCCATGAGTTATCAGCACAGGAGGCAGAAGTCTTTTGCAGGAATGGCAGCAGCTTTTTTAGGGCCTGTGTCTCTATCCAGACCCCAGTTTGAAGTGAGAAAATAAGGAGAACTGTCACTAACTGGTTCCCTCTCTGGAAAATTTTGAACTAACAAGTACATCAATGGTAACTGAGTTTGAATGGAAGCTTCCTGAGAAGAAATGTTAGGAACTTGGAAGGTAAACAGGTATTTTTTAAGTGTAAGTGTGAAATCTCTTTAAGTATATGTTTTCATAGTGACTGATGCACTTTTTTTTCTCCCCACCAGGACACCTACAATGGCAGGAGGTCTTTTTTCAATAGACAGAGATTACTTTCAGGAAATTGGAACATATGATGCTGGAATGGATATTTGGGGTGGAGAAAACTTAGAAATTTCCTTCAGGGTAGGTAAAACTCTGCAGTGTTTTGTTACCCTGGATAGTGCATCTTGAGCTCTGTAAAATATAGATCTGCTGCCTGCATCAGTGTCCCCTTCTACTGCAGTTAGCACTTCCCTTCCTGTTAAGTTCCTCCAGTGGAGATAGGCAAAGACTGTATCTGTCAGTGAAAAGTGCATGGTGAATAGTTGGTAGAGCTTTGTGATGAAAAGATTGGGATGGTCATTCTGAAGAGTGTGTGGGGTGTTCTGTGTCTTAAAAGGAATTCAGTTAGAAAAGCTAATGGGGGAGCATCAATTAGTGGTGATGTCAGCAGTGCATGGTTTAGCGTGCTAATTAAATGTGGGTGCCTCTGTTACAAACCTGCTCTTCTTGCTCCTTACTAACTCAATGATTCCATGTGTTTGTTTGGATGTGGACCATCCAGTGTTGTTCTCATTTTTGTTCCTACCGTAGAGCACTGTTTCCTTTCGTTTTACTTGTCAGCTCAGAGTATATAGGTGGAAACTTCTGAAGTACTTCAGCTTTCTGCATCTGCCGCATTTCAAGGTCCAAAATAAAACGGAAAATATTTTCAGAAACTTTACTTTGGAAGTGTATGGGTTCTTTTTCATGGAGATTCTATTTTATAATGCACTTTTTTGGACACCTGTTAGTTCCTGTGATTCATGTGAGCTTTTTCCTTCCTTTGTGGTCAGCTCGCCCGGTTCTCTAGAGTAACATCTTGCTGGTGCGTCATTGCTGTGAGGGCTGAAATACTTTCTTATGCTGCCTTGCTCAGGCTTGTGAACATCTTTGCTGTTGAGCAGGAAAAAACATGCAGTTGACTTCCATGCAGTATGTGTTTGTTCTAGACCTCAGCTAATGTTGTTTCCCCAAATTGAACAGGAGTACGTGATTAATATTTTTAAACTTTTTTTAACAACTTGTAACTATGCAATAATTATTCTATCACTTCCAGATCTGGCAGTGCGGTGGCACTTTGGAAATTGTAACTTGTTCACATGTTGGGCATGTGTTCAGAAAAGCAACACCATACACTTTTCCAGGAGGTACAGGGCAGATAATCAACAAAAATAACAGGCGGCTTGCAGAAGTCTGGATGGATGAATTCAAAAACTTTTTTTACATCATTTCCCCAGGTAAGTCTTTGGTTATGAGACACACTTATGAAGAATTAAAATGTTGTTACTGCTGGGAAATAACATGAGTTATTTATATAAAAATGTTACTGCTTTGAAGTTCTTAATACAGAACTCGCTTAAGATGTAGAAAAAGCAAGGTTTTAATTGAAAAATAGTTTTGTTAGCCAGAGATGTGCCCGGAAGGGTTGGTTTGTTTGGTTAGTTTTGTTGTTATTTGGTTTTTTGTTTTTTTTTTTTTTTTTTTAAATGTGCACATGATTTATGAATGAGCTTCCTGTGCAATAGAATTAAAGCTCAGTGGAATGTCAAAAAGCTCAACTATAGTGCAGAAAACTAGCCATCCAAATACATACCCTAATGTGCTGAAATTTGGCCTCTGGCTTCTGTGTTGTAGGCATTCCAGGTTGAATAGGTCAGAAGCGACTTCAGTGAAACCCCTTAGCAGGAGTGGCAAAAGTTCGTATCTTCTGTCCTGGTAGAGTTTGCACTTCACTATCAAGAGTATAGGGACAAGTTGCCAATATACTTGAGTGTGATATATTTATTATGTTTCTTAAAGGGGATGTTAGCAAAACAAGAGGATATAAAATATGAGAGCAAATCTCCTATGAACTGAAACTTTCTGGGAAAAAAAATGCCGGAAAAGAAAGGAGGCCTGTGAAATGTGGAATTATTACTTTGTACTACAGGATATTTTTGTTGTTGTATTAAAAGACAGAGAAGCAAGCTTTGGGTGCAACAGGAAACCTTTCTAAATACTTGAGACATGAGAGACATTTGACTTTAAATACTAGGTCCTATATGCTACATCTGCTTTTCCAAAGAAATTTCTTTAAGGCTTTAAAAATTTCCTTATGACTTGCTTATTAAACCTGCATTAGTATTGAAATTTAAAAGCTTTAATACAGTGTAATATGAGTCTGAAGAGTGTCAAATTTTAGATTATGGGTTTTGAGAATGCTTGTGAGAGCAACTGTGCAGATTCATGGTGGGGTTTTGTCTTAAAAGAATGCATTACTCAAATGAGACTGTAAGATTTTTATTTAAAAATACAAAACCTTGCTACTATTCAAAGCTTTTTAGGTGAAATCAAAAGCTAACATCTTATTGTTACTGACCTGTTTTGCAATTAGTGCAACATTATGAATGTGAACATGACCTGTATAGATATTCAGCAAAGTTGTATGTGAATAGGTGCTGTCAATTTTCATTAAGATTGCTACATGTCATACTAAATTTTAAAATGTACAAAGTAGCTGGAACAACTAACTACAAATATAACCTAGTTCTTTACAAAATGTAAATTACTGATAAGCCATTATAAGGCTCTGTTACTTTATATGTAATCTCTATAGTCCTTCCATTTTGTGTGGTAAACTTAAGCTACAAGAGGAATTATGCTGTATGAATTTTATAGGATTGGGGTTTTTGAATAGGACTTTCATAGCTTTGCAGTATTGTAGAATATGCATGTAGTCTCTAAAGACAGTAAAAACTCTGAAATGGTCAAAGTAACTTAAGCCATTATCTATAACTGCACTGTATATTTTCTTTCCTTTCAAAAGATACATGTCTGCATAGTTTGTATGCTAATAGCCTGAAGGATTGTTGGATAGGGAAGTTTTCTTGCCAAGCTCCTCTTAGAGCATCTGCACCTGCTGACTATCACATGATCTCATTTGTGTATCCATATTGACAGTGCACTGAAGTTTGATGCTAGAATTTCCAAGTGTTTCGAGAATAGGATCATATAGTATCTGAATAAGCTGGGTTATTCTGAAATTGGCTTGTTGCCTGGGGCTGTGAGGAGAGTGGTTAGTACTGTGGGTCATTCTCTAGCTATGATGAATACCTACTGTTCAGAGAATGAACACAGAAATGTACTCAGTGCCACTCATGTCTCTCCTCCCCCAAATTCATGTAATTTGTGAGAGCCAGTAGATATTAACTAGCAAGGATTACTATTTTAGGACATTCACAAACAGCTGATTCTTTTTATTCTAGTATCTTCAATCTTAGCTGAATGTTACAGACTCTGATTTTACTCATTTACAGCAAATAGCACGAGTACAAGTTTCAGTAAGGCTCTGTGGCCAGTATATGTTTAGGAAATCAGTGAATCTCTGCTACCTTAGCACATTTAGCCACACTCTGCTTTTCCAGATGTCCTTCTGATATAAAAATTTAACTGTATAGTTCTTGCAGAATGATGGCCTAGTAACCCTTGGGCAGAGTACAGTGTGCAGCCTGTGAAACTGCTTTGCTAGTACAACATGTACTTTCAGTATTACTGTGACAATGTCACAAGTGCTTGCAAGGAGCAAAGTGAGGATTCTTAAGCTGCTGCTGGTTTGCAAGCCTGGGTGCAGATGAGCAACAGAAACAGGCAAGCCTCTGAACACCCAGGTTATTTCTCATTATCTGATATGGAAGAGAAAATTGGATTTTGAATGAGATAATATACTGGCAAGCATCACTGAGCCTAGCTAACAAGACATTTGTTTCCTCTTTTGTATACTTTCTCTTCTGCTCCCCTAAGATAGTGAATCACAGAGGGATTCGTCCAGGAAAACAAACCTAAGACTCTCAGGTAGCTTTTCCCCTTTGTGTAATCTCTGTTGTCTGGGAAAAAAAGGCTTGCTGCTTGAATGATAGGAACTCAAAAGACTTTTTACTATTGATGTAATGTAGTTAAATGCAAAGCTGCCCTCTTGAAAAGTAAACCTGTAATCCTTTTTTTCTTTTATAAGCATAGCCTACTAAAAATTGCTACTTGTCTGTTTTAAGCCTGCATGCATTTTAGAAGCCATCTCTCTGCTTAGGAGTGGCAAGGTACAGCTGGAGGTTGGGCAGGAAGGTGTTGCAGCAGCTGCTGCTCAGCCAAAATCAAGCCTGTCTCATTGCACCAGCAGCTATTCTCCCCAGCAGTAACTGCTCTAGCTGCAGTCCTTTCTCCTAAGAGGATATTTTTACTTGCAGTCATGTGTTACAGCAGGGCCCTGTTTCCCAGACCATTTCCTCTTCAACTTCCAGAAAACAAATCCAGCATGTGCAGGTGAATAGTCTGAGTCCTGGCTCCAGTCGTTCTGTTCTGTGGACTTTGCCACTTCTTTATTTCTAGTGCTGGTCTTCCACCACTTTCTCCAGGCTAAAATGTTAGGACTGGATTGTCCAAGGTCAGGCTTCAGGAGACGGTGATGTCAGTCTCAGAGCTTGCTGTGAGGAGAGTGCCTTGCTTTTTGTGGCAGGTGTCTGCTTTGGCAGGTAGTAGGGTTTCACCTCCCCTCACTTGCTGATGGTTCACCTGCATCAACTGCACCTTTGTGAGCACAGGAGGTACTGCAGGAATCTGAAGCTGAGCAAGGGAAAGCTGCCCCTTTCTGCACTTGCAGCTGCAAAGCATTAGGCTGGCTTAGCACAGCTACCTCCTCCTCACCTTCTCCTAACTAATTCATGATAAACTGACAGTTGTAGAATTTGTTGGTATCCTTAGGCTAAAGGTGAAACATGGATACTTTCAGACTCTGTGGTTTCCCCATGCTGCATGTGAGTCTGGGTTCCAGCTCCTACATGCACCCCCCAACTCCTTGTCCAGCATGCATCCTTGTGGTTCAGCAGCCTCTCACATCCCAGTTGGTGAGCTGAAACCATCCCCAAAGCAGGTCCAGTGAACTTGGGTACAGCCTTCTCCTAGATTTTATGGAAATTAATTTTATTGTTGACCAAAAGTTTGCCCCAGAAGCTTCTGTTTTTCAGGGGCTAAGTGGGCAGGCAGAAGGCCTGAAAAGACAGCATTGTGGAATTACCTGAGCAAGAGTCACCTAGACAGAGACATAGGTGTGTTATCCTGAAAACTGGATCAGTAGGACTCATATCTTATCACTGTGTGCACTAATCTCTAGTCAGGCAGGGTAAGTCAAGGTTCAGTATGTACAGGTTGAAATGAATAACATTATTTATGGTTGATAGGGAAGACAGAGAAGGGGCTGAGTCCACATATTGCAGTGTAGTTAAGCCCATGTTCAAAGTCCATACCGAGTGATTCCATGTGGTTTTGTATTCAGCTACTATTCCCTATCAGCATTAATTGGGAATGCAAAGAATGTAGCTATTGAAATTGGATTTAAATTATTATTGCTTATCAAGTTTCATAATACTAAATAAAAACAAGTTATGTGATTTTTATCAGAAGACTAGATTTAGATGAAACAGTTTTCATGCTGTGCTTTTGAAAATGATTGAGCAATTTATAATCATGATGAAAACATCATGGGTTGGTTTGGGATTTTTTGAAAGCAGTTTAGCATGAATACATTGCCACACATTGAACTTGGGCAAGCTAATCTTCAGCTGTTGAAATTTAAGGATGGCAGAACTGTTGCAACACGGCTGATGGGAAGCTTAAATATAAGGTGCCAAAGAAAATGAAACTGAAGTGTTCTATTGATAGGCATCGTTACATGTATGATTTCTTTTTATAAGGAAAAACCATTGTAAATTAATAACCAGAGTGATCTGGTACTGCATACCAAACTTCTTCAAGAATAGGAACAGTACCAGCAAGTGCATAATCTCATATTTGTACAAATGACCTGGTGATGGTGTGATTGGATGACTTGATGTGATTTTTTTTTTCATTCTTAATATTTATATTTTGTGCATGTCTTTAGGCATGTATGTGAAATAAAGTATGTGATTGTCCTACAGCAAATAACAAGCTGTGTGACAGTAGAGTCATCAGGTTGGCCCAAGCTTTTAAAAGCGTAAATAGGGTTTGGGGCAAGAGGGGTAGGGAGAAAAGTATATTTTTATGGTCAGGTAAAGACAACAGTAGCAAGTATGATTGCTGATTTGTGTGATGTGGATGCCCCATTCCTGCAAGTGTTCAAGGTCAGGTGGGATGGGGCTTTGAGCAGCCTGGTCTAATGGAGGGTGTTCCTGCCCACAGAGGGGTTGGAATGAGATATCTTTAAGGTCCCTTCCAACACAAACTACTGTGTGATTCTGTGATTTTTCCTTTTTTTTTTAATGAATCAAAGATTTGAAAGAACAGCAAGTGGACATGGACTGTCTTCCTCATGATGCACATACCTTTAGAGTCTGGCATAATTGTCTCCTGGGAGGAAGATTTGAGCTAATTCATGTTTTGTGCTTTGTTTTTTGTTTTGTGCTTTTAGACAAGCCATTGAAAAAAAAGTCCAAAACCACTAGAAGGTCTTATGGCACTGTTATATATATCTCAATTTTACTGGTCTGCAGAGGAAATCATGATTTAAACCTGTACTTAATTTTTGTTATGCTTTATACTTTGCTGCAGTTTTTCTTGTTGGTTTTTTTTAATTCTTTTTCCCTCCAGAAAGAAATTCCCCGTAAGTAACTACCACTGCACTGGATAGAAATATTCAAGCTAGTTTTGAGTACTATAGATAATGTACCAGAAGTCTTGAAAACTGAGTAATTTGGCCTTATTAGAGAACACCCCTGAGGCAACTATACCTGTCCTGCTCTTCAGTCCATCTGCTAACCTGATGCTAACTGTAGTCTATATGACAGTGCATGGTTTGCTGCAGACCTAACTTCAGAGAGGATTTTTAAAAAATCTTTCAGAATAAAAATGGTTTAATGGAATACATTGTAGCAGAGAAAAAATTAGCTGGCACTTTCTATGTGGTGACATTTAAAACTACTTTAAGAAACAGAATGCTTACATGCTATTGAGTCTCACTTTACATTTAATTGTTTATGGCTGTGACTTTAATTCTTGTTGCCCTTCAGTGATGTGACAAACAGTGTTCTTTTCTGGAGGTCAGTGTAGCAAACTGAGTAAGTCTTGAGTGTCCTAAAGTTGTGAGGATGGCATGATAAAATGTTTCATCCATCAGCTGCTTTTCCATCACTGAAAAATGAAGAATCCCATACTTAGCTGTGGTTGGAATCTCTCTATTATTACTTACATCATTTTTTGAGAGAGTGCTGCTTTTGACGTAGAGCAAGTATATGCTTTCATGAGGATAGGGCAGCTTTCTGTGGTTGTTGGGGGCTTTTTTGTTTTGTTTTGTTGTTTTCTTTAAAATTTGTCTTGTGTTTTTTTTGTTTTGGGATTTCTTTTGGGACTTGAAAGCCCAGGCTGAAATTTTCTGAGATTCTACAAAAACAAGCTTTCCCTGAAAGCCTGGCTAACATTTTTTCATTCTGGAATATTGAAATTACTAATGCTTTTATTGATATTTACAGACATTTATCTCAAGTTATCCAATTATCTGTTTCAACTGAGTAGAAAGACACCATCTGCTGGCAAAGTTGATTTAATACACAGTAAGCCAGCTTAGAAATGTCTCGAACTCTGTTTCCAGAGGGTCAGCAGTTTGAGAGGTAGCTCACAGTTCTCTGAGTGGAGGGATTTCTGAAAAATGTGTGCAGCAGGAGGTCTGTAGTGTGGTGGTCAGTTGAGCCATATTTGTGGTCTGTTAATTTAAATTGCTGGAGCTCATTTTTGTTCTTTTTTGTGGTTTGGGTTTTTGTTTGGATTTGGTTTTTTGATAGTGTATTGCATTTGACCTGTGAGATATGGATTGTGGTGTGGAAAATAGGAAAAGGACATGATGTTTGAAAACTAGAAATTTGTCTACTCTTATTAATTATTATTATTGGAATATTAGTTACAATAGCTCTTAATTCTGCTGAAGCAAAAATACCTACTGTTCATGCACACCTTCCTTAACCCATCTGCAGATGAGATTTGCACAAATTAATTTTCAGAAGGAATTAAAGCAACCATTAGGAGAGGGGAGATACAGAAAGAAGGAGCACTTTGATAAATGAGGAGCAAAGGAGTAAAAAGGCAAGAAAAATACCACAAAAAAAAAATTATAGCAGCTGTAATGGTCGTAATACTTCCTGCAAGTGTTGTGGTTGTATTGAACAAATACTGAATTATTAAAGGTTTAGTTCCCTGTATGAAGGTGCAGTTAGATAGATGATGAAAGGTCCAGCAGGTGGTATCTGCCTTACAGAAATAAATTAAAATAGGATTCTCTGTGCTCCACAGAAGGAGACTGCTGTGTTACGCTGTGTAGATATGCATCCCAGTTGCCATTGGGGGATTGAATGACATTAGCAACTATGAAGGTTTCAGCCTTTCTCCTCTGTTAACTTAGTAAGCAACTGCATTCAAATTGTTCCACAAGCCACTGGTAAAAACTTGTCATGCACAGCCCAAATGTAGTGATTCTATCTTTTGTATAATTAGCTGGAAAAAGGAGTCACGGGTCTTGATGGATATATCCTCTCTGAGTATAAACAGCATAACACTATACTAAGCAAAAACTTGTTTGTATAGAGTGACTTTTTAAAGATAAGTCTTTCATGGAAGTAGTATGGTATACTGATGACTTTTTTTGTATTAAGTGGTATTATATAATATTTATTAGTAGCCATTGAATAGAATTTTTTTGTTTCTACAGGAGTTACTAAAGTTGATTATGGGGACATATCGTCACGTCTCGGACTAAGACGCAAGCTCCAGTGCAAGCCTTTCTCCTGGTACTTGGAGAATGTTTATCCTGATTCCCAAATTCCACGCCATTACTTTTCTCTGGGAGAGGTAAGATCCCTGTGTAGAGTACATTATGCAGTAAGTTGTTTGTATTTTGAATTGAGCAGTGCAAGCAAGTTGTCAGCAGCAAAGTTCAAGGATCTTACACCTGTGTTCCTGTCACCTGAATAATGATAAATCTGGATTCTCAGTGGGGCAGACAACTGAATTTTTGTATACAGTACTGTAATTTGAATGTTTTCCCTTTTTTTGCCACAATACAAAATGTCTCATAGAAAGGCTTTAGAAATATTCCTTCAGAATGATCCCTCAGCCTTGCTGGGCATTTCTGGTTTTTCTTTAGTATTTTTAAGAGACTGTAGAGGTAGTACAGATGATGCTGTCCTAAATAAGTAGGCATCTGCCTTCCCCTACAAGTCATGTTGAGCTAAATATCGAGCCTGTCATAGGGTGATTTTGTACTGTTTGTTTTTAAAACACTTTTAGCAAAATGGAGAAGGTGTTCATGCTGCTGCATGATTCTCAGGAGATTTGATATTCATGCCTGCTTACTATAGAATAGTACAGGGTTTAATACTCCTGAAGGTTTTAGGCTGGAGACTCCATTGTGCCCATTCTATTGTAGCTGAGCCTTTGAGCAAAAAGTGTTCCTAAGATGGAAAGACTCAAAGAAAGCAAAGAAACAAATGTGATCCCGGAGCCTGGTAGCTTGAACATTTACTTGTGAGTTTGAGTCTTGGACAGTGATGTCTCATTGTAATGTGGTTCCTTTATTTCACATAACTCTGGTGTGTAGCAGAGAGAACTGGTGTCAGTGTGGTTTGATATGGACCTAGTTCTTTTCTAAAAATAGCAACCTTTGCTGATGTGCTCTTTTTCAATCCTAGATAAGAAATGTGGAGACAAATCAATGTCTGGATAACATGGCAAGAAAAGAAAATGAGAAAGTTGGAATCTTTAACTGCCATGGAATGGGTGGCAATCAGGTGACAATTTTTTAAAAATAATTATCTTAATGTATTGAATCATTTGGAACAGTACTTTTCATTGGGACAATTCTTCAGTATTTTCAGTATTTTTCTTCAAAATATACTTAGGTTGTAAAGTTTAGGAAACCCTCATTAAGGAAGATGCCTGTAAGAGAAAATGCATGAGAAGGTTTGGTGGTGGTTTGTGCTTGTAGGTTTTTGAGGCCTGATTGCAATATATTTTAGAGCAACTTTAAAGTCTAAAACAAAGTGAGAGGAAGAGGAGATTGCTATAAGCTAGACTTCATCTCCTGTAGGTTCTCCAGAACTGCATTCTGGTTAGACTTCCTGATTGGCATAGTTAGTTTAAAAAAACCCCAAACATGCCCGTGCCCGAAACACTGTTTTAATATATATTTTTCTGGCTGTCAGTTGTGGGGTTTGTTTAACATCTATCTTTTTGTTCTACTTTATTAATGATTCTTGATGAATTGTTTTCCAATATACAGAGACTACCTGTGTTTGGGGATTCTCCTGTTCCTAGTCTAGGAAGTAGTCTCCAATTAAAAAAAAAAACAAAAAAAATCTGTTTTGACTGAAGAGCTTGTTCAGATGGTGTTTATATTTGTTCCCTTAAAAAATATAAAATCTTTCTATACATGCTGAAGGGAACAGAAAAAAAAGAAAAAAATTAGTGGGTATTAATGAATTAATTTACGAATGTTCCTCCTTTCTGGGAATCTTTTGGTTGAAGGGTTTTTTTCATCTCCTCTCATTGTTTTCTTGTCTAGGTTTTCTCATATACTGCCAATAAAGAAATTCGAACAGATGATTTGTGTTTAGATGTATCCAAACTTAATGGCCCAGTAACGATGCTCAAGTGCCACCACCTAAAAGGAAATCAGCTTTGGGAGTATGATCCAGTGGTAAGTCTTCTAATGACTTGTGACAGTAAAATGAGACAACTTGGGCTTTTACACAAGCCTACAGAGAGCAACCTAATCCAGTGTGGGACCACTATTTGACAGTCAAAACAAGGGACAAAGTCAAGATTATGTTCCCTCCATTATTCACCATGTTGTCACTCAATGGACATCTGTATTGATTTAATTACCTGGTGAGTTATGAGGGAACTTTTAGAAGAGTATTTGGATGTGCGTTTGGATCCTCTGGAGAAATATAGTCTGATAGTGTAGTGTTGTGTTAGAATGAGATAAAAAATGGAAAAGTATTCCAGGTATCTGTTGGACCAATAAAAGATAGTACTAACAATGTTGTGACAAATTCAGCATGTGGTGTCTTTTCTTGCACAAAGTTAAAATGAAATACTTTTCTAATTAAAAAAAAAATAAATGAGTATCACAGACTTATAAAGATGATTTTAAATTTCTAATCATGGTATGTGTAAGGTGTAGATGCCTGAAACAGCTTTATTTTGATCATTCTCTTTCTTATATTTAATGTTCAAATTTACTATGAAGTTCATATGTTGAACTGCCAGATCTAGAAATCATTGTCCTTTGATCCACTTATCGCTAATTTGATTTGCGGGCTCTAAAAACAATTTTGTGATTGAGTAATGCAGTCAAGAACTCTGACTTCATTGCTAGTTGGAAAACAGTAGTTCCCAAGCTTGTTAATTTAAAATCAGTTATTACAGAAGACAGTTGTGAGACAACTTGTAGATGAAGAACATTGCCAGTATAGTTGTGATGACTATTTTATAAAAAGAGCTTTAGATATTTAGCTACTAAAAAGCCATTTAACTAATTGACAAAAAAAGAGGGAGGTATTTCTGGCTAAATATAATTGCTGTAGATTTTAGTAGCTGAGATGTTAACAAAACTTGGAGCCTTTAAGGCTAAAAGCAAATATGTATGAATGATGATTTTCTGATTAGGATGGCAGTTAATGTGGAAGATAGTGGATCTCTGGAGGGTTTCTGTACATTGGTGGCAACTGTTGATAGGAGACTAAAGAAAGCTGAAGACTGGCAGGATTACGTGCTAATTGAGAAGATTAAATAAGTCTTGGGAACCATTCATTCTTCATTTTACTGTGGTTAGTTTACCTGATTTAAGTAAATCAGATGAGTAATGTTACTACCCATGAGGATTCACTAAAGGGCAAGTGCTTTTTATTATGTTTCTAACTCATCAATGGTAAGAAAAATGCATTTTTGGACACCTAATGGTAATAACCTGTTTTACAGTGATTGCCACAGACTTCCTCTGTGTTGATCCTCAGCCATAAATTTGTTTGTGTATGTTTTTTCTTTTTATTCTGTCAAGAGAAATTCTAGGCATAATCTTCAGAACTTAGTTCTGAAGGCTGGCTAACAAAGCACAAAAAGAAGTTAGAGGATACCTAAAAAGAACTGCCCATAGTTGAGTGACTTTTTTTTTCCTGTAATTTTTTTTCTTTCTGCCTCTGTTCAGCTCCCTTCTTCATTCTTCAGCAGCTGTATGAGTGCAGGAGGTTGATGTGCTCAGGATTTTGATTGCTGTTAGTTTGTGGGGGTGTTTTTTTTTACCCTTTGATGCTTGTGCGCCTAAGGCCAGCCTGTTCTGCCACTTCTCCATCAGTCTGGTGTTGTGTTTGTGCTGCTGAATGAGAGAAGAAATACTGATGGTTGTTGGTACAATAAAGTAGTTGATGCACTGAGGAGTATCCGCAGTACAGTGGCAGGAAATGCAACCACTGAAGATCTCTCCTCCCTGAGGACAGTGCTGAGGTAGATGGAGTGGTGCATCAAAGACTGCATAAGTAACATTAGGAGGTATTGGAAAAGATGTGTGCTTAGGTGAATCTGCACACACTTTTTATACAAGAACATACTTTTAAAAAACACCACAGTGTATAGGCAGTTTCATGTCCCCAGCTGAGGGGAAAAAAGGTACTTCTGAATACATATTCAATGTGGTCATTCTGATCTGATAAAAGCTACTATTATAACTGATAATTGTAGTTGCATGTCTTACCAAACTAATTTCTAACTTCGCAAAGATCCCAGCTTCACAGTTCAGCTTAAAGAATGATGGATTGTTCACACTGGTTTGTTTTTCAGGAAGCAATGTTTCTGGTATCTACAATGTCAAATAGGATATTTAAGTGTTCTTTAGGATCGGGATCTGGAATCAGTAACCACAGGGTCTTGTCTAGTTCCTACTTACCTATGGAAGAGTTTTGATGACCACTAGAAATTTTTTGGTTACGGTATGCCTGCTGATTTTTATAAATCTGATTTCTTTTTATTTTGTCTTCAAGAAATTAACCCTGTTGCATGTGAACAGTAACCAGTGCCTGGACAAAGCCACTGAAGAGGACAGCCAGGTACCCAGCATCAGAGACTGCACTGGCAGCCGCTCCCAGCAGTGGCTGCTTCGCAATGTCACCCTTCCAGAAATATTCTGAGAGGTTCTAAAGAAAAGCAAAGATTGACTGGGCTACCTCGGCTGATACTTTGGCTACGCTCTTAAGTAGCAACAGAAGAAACTTCTGCTCGGCAGAATCCACAGTTGGTCGGCTGATAGAACTCCTGCAGCTTCTCAGTGTCTGTGAACCAGCCTTCCTGAATAAGGATGTGAAACTACCACACATACTAGTGAAACTGTGCCCACTGATGTTTACAAGATCAAAAGAGTTTCTTCCAGCAAATAATTTAGAGAACGTTTGGACAGTGGAAACATAATCAGTGAAATAGTCTCTCCGAAGAGCTACATATCCGTTTTAGTTTGCTTGCACATCAGTAACCTCTGCTGAAAGTGCTGTTGTAATGAAGAAAGTTTCAAGAATTATTTTTTTCCTGGTTAGCAGTAGTAGCCAGACTACTAAATATAGATCCACAAATAAATGAAAGAGAGTGCTGGAAACCAGATTGGGTAACATGAAATAAGAATTCTGTGGTTTAAAAACAAAAAGTAAACAGGGTTTAATGAAACTAAATCAGAACTATGAAAAGTACAATTTGTTATAGTGAAGTATCAAATTTATATGTAGATTTTATACCTCAGTGGGGGAAAATAACCAAGTCAAAAGGCAATTGTTTCTCTTTTTCAGTTCTGTGATAGTCCATAAATACTTTTTTTTTTTTCTGGTGAGTCTAAAATTATTTTGGGCGCAAACAAAATGAGCATAAGAATAAATTTAGCTCTTGAATGTCAGATCAACTTCTTTTTTTTAAAAAAATTTTAATTTCTTGGCGGTTGGAATTGTATCTTTTTATTACTGTCTGAAAACTGGACGTTAACATGCTGTCTAACTTTCCTTTTTTTTCCCAGACCTGCCGTTTCAGTTTATACTTGGGTCAGTCAGCTTGTGGACTTTCATGGCCAAACAAAAGATTTAAGTACACTTTGAAATTAAGTTAACTTGACAGAGTACACTTAGCGCCCAAGACTCATACTACTGTACTACAGGTTTTTTTTCATAGCAATAAATCGTTTGTTCCTTGTTTGATTTCAGTCATCAGAAAGCCGGAAGAAAAGATACATGATTTGGGTAGCAGAAGATTGGCAAAACTGAAGGTTTTCTGGAATCCTTTTTCACTTCATATTCAGATGTGCTTCATTGTCAAGTGCATATTTAGATTAGACTCTGAATTGTAATGTTGATCTGCTGCTTTTTTCTAATAAAACCTAAAGAAAAAAATAGCTAAATTGGCATGGTTTTTAAAGTTAACATATCCAAAAACAATGTGACTATGTCATTACATTGGTCTGCATTTTTTTACTGAATTGCTTTGTTTTGTTAAGAAAAATCTGTGGGCTGATCTTGAAAATGAGCCACTGAACGCTCAGAGTACACATTGAATTTTCTTTTGGAAAGAAAAATGAGATTTGCTTAATCCAGAGGATATTTTTATGGTAAATGCCACTGTTTGGCCAACTGTCCTGTAAAGCAAATTAAACCTAGACTCATGCAAAATCTGTGTGGAATTATATTTGGCTCTTATGGCCATTTTAGATTTGCTATTCCTAGTTGCTGTAGTCAGTGTTAGCTCCATTGTTTCTGCAGCAGTACACAAGAATTTTCATACACAAAGCAGAGGAAATGTTAACAAGCTGTAGTACTGTGTTGCTACTTTAAAAATACATACGATGGGAGAATGTGGGATTGATATCAGATAAAGCATCCAAATATCTAAATATCTTTCGCTGACCACCCCTATTTGGATAGCTCTGCAAATCTTATGAGATTGAAGGGGATTTATGAAAGTAATTTATCAGAAATATATTGAAGTGTGCCAAGATGACTTTAAGAAAAAAAAAAAGGAAAAAGTCCATCTTAGGGATTATTTGAGAAGGCTTATTCCTTTATTACGGTCAGCGAAGAGGACAGGGTGGGTGACAGTGTAATTGATGCATTTTCTTACTCCTCAGCAATACTCTGTGGTCCCTCCTGCTTTTATATTGTTTCTGAAGTACACTGTGTGTTTGATAGTGCATATTTGCCACCAAAATACTGTTTTCAGTTTTTTGCTATGTACTGGTGAATGATGATTTGGGTCATGTTTTGGATTTAATTTTTTTTTAGCTTATCTTAGCAAACTAGCACTTTTTAGGGGGTGTGTTATGGTACCTAAAAGTGGGGCATTTGTTACTCCAGAAACAATTTCCCAAACACAAAACACATCCCTTCAGAAACAAAGATGGTCTATGTCAGAGTCGGGTAAGCTTTCATGGAATGAAAAGCAGGAGCATCAGAAATACAGTGAAAAAGTCTTTTAAGTTTTCAAAATGTCTTAATGTTTCAGATTTCATAAGCATATGACACATCACTGAACACACAAAAAGAACACATTTTCACTTTATATTTCCAACTCTTATGATTACTGCTGTAATATCCTGTTAGCAAAACTGAAGTGCCATGGCTTGCAAGGTAACTAAACTTGTAGACAGGCCTCAGTGTTACTGTGATTTTACCTGTCTGAGTTCAACAAGTCATTTTATATGTTGGTCACATAAAACTGCAGTAAAAATAATCACACAACTTAAAATGCGTGTATCAAGTTGTCAGCTTCAGAGAGCTGAAGCAGCAGTGTGATTTCTAGCCTATATGTTACCAGTTCTTACCTGCTGAGTATGGGGAGGGGGAGCAGCAGACCCAAGAGTGGCTGCAGCCCTCAGGTGTTTGGCTCAAAACCCTTCAGCTCAGCCAGTCCCATGGTAACTGGTGCCAAATGAAGGGCAGGGGGCTGTGCTTAGCTTGTCCATGTCTCCACAGCACACGCTTAGCACTTGTGCTGTGTTGGTGAACAACATAGGGCTTCTGCAAAGACTCCCTGTCCCTACAGCAACGTGCATTTCAAATAATCTTGTTGTATTAAGGACTTTTCAAACATGGCCACAGAACAGCTTCCCACACACAGTTGTCTTATAGCTTCTCTTGCTGCAAATGGGGCTGTCACCAGAGCTCTCTGCTGAAAGTGAACCTCCTCAGGACTCTTTTCAGCTGCAGTCCAGGAATGGTCCTCCGCCTAAAGGCATAGTCCTTCTATATATCAGCTTTGAATAGGAATATTAGTTGGCTCAATTAGTTGCAAGCACACTTAATTCCTGTCCAGATGGAACTTTTAGAACCTCTTTAGGTATTTTTATTATTTAATATTTTATTATTTATTTTATTATTTAACCTGATCTGAAAAAAAACCCATTGTTTCCTTACTGCATAACACATCTGTATTATGAGACATATGAATAATTTCTAGTAGAAATACTACTTTGTTCTCCAGTGCTTCAGCATTTATGGCTGTTCAGATCAGATAAAAAAAAGAGACCACTGCTGTCTTATTTGACATTGATAGCAAATACATGCAAGGTAAGTGGAAAAAAAATAAAAAAATCAGTAGTTGCATTTTGAAGAGAATTGGTAAACTCTCTTTTTGACCTTTGTCTGTCCTGTGCTTAGTGTATTTAGCATAAATTTCCTGTGCATGCTGTAAAGGCAGTGTTCTGTCCTCCATCTCTTCTCATTTGCCTCTGTGAAGACATTTATTGAAGAACACTGGTGCCTTTTAGATGAGTTGAAGTATATTATGTATTAAGGTGCAAATTTTGGATAACTACACTGTGCTAAGTCTGCTTAGGTCATCTTCAGTCTGTTCAGATTCTGAAAGTTGCAAACCAATTATCTTTGTGTACATTTAACTATGACTGTTATTGTCTCAGTTTGTTTTATCAGTATTAATTTAAGTTGTATGTTAGTGACTTTTTTTTTATGGTGGTTCTGTATAAAGGGGGCTTAGTGGTCAACTTTCATTTTGTTACAGCAATGGTCCTCATCTGAGATATGCTCTGAAAGCAAAAGAGAGAATCTTTGTTATGAGTTAGCAGCAAAATTAAGATAATCTTTCTAGTTCTTGCTCTATTTGTTCAAGTAATGTAAAACTTTCAGAGAGATGAGCAAAATCCTGGCAGGTTTATTCTGCTGTATTTCCCTTTCAAGGTAACTAAGGAGATGCAAATGTGCTTCAGAAGACTGGCTGAGAAATAGGAACTCAGAGCTTTCCTTCACTACATTAACTATTCCTACATGCTTTCAAATTAGGAAATGCAGAAAAGCATAAGTATTACAGAGCAGATTTTGATAGCTTTAGGAGCCCTGCATCTCATTTGAACTTAATTATAAATAGTAGAGATTTAGGGGTAAGACAGGTATATGCAAAGTTAAAAACCGGCGCATTGTCAGAGTGTTGTTTGCTGTCAGGTCTATAAGAAGGTTTTTCACAGTCACCTTAAAGCAAATAGTTCTCACATTTGCATCTTACTCTAAACTCTAATAATTGAGAATTGTTTAGCTAAACATAGCTGTGCTATGTGAAGGTTGTGCACATGGTGTAAAGTACTTTTTTCTGTAATAAGGTTTTAATGCAGAAAACAAAATTGACGCATATCTAATAGATTATCTAAAGACTAGAAATTATGGCATTGAGATGAGAATATTCACTACATTGCTCAGTTGTTTTCCTTTTGAATCTTGGAGAATGTTTTTATAGCATTCTTCTTGCATGTCATGCAGGGTCAAGTGATCCTTACCATGCCAAGCCATTCAGTAACATGATGTTATTCCATAACAGAATCAAACTCCGAGATGAAAACAAACTGGTGCTTCTGACAATAAACCAAGTAATTGTCACAGCACTGGTTTGGGGCATAGATAGCAACCTGCCTCTGAAACAATCATTATGGGCCTCCTTGCCTCTGAAGCAACTAGTGAGACACACAGAAGAACTTCCTTTCATTCAATTTTAAATGCATTTTCTTTCTTTCGGTAGGTGGATGTTGTTAGGAGTTCTCTTATAACCTTGATGTTGTTCATGCTTTGTATTCTTCAGAAAAGCTTTTTGGCCTCACCTCTTGTTAAACCCTGTCTCATTTGTGTCACCTTTCTCTGAGTCTTTTTTTTTAAATTTTATTTTCAAAGTTTGGGTTATGGTGTTTAAGATAGTGATGAGGTCATATATATTGCCATTAGAGATGTGCATTATTTCTATGTTATCCATTATGCATTCTAATAGTGCATTAAGTAAATGTTTTCAGGAACATTTAGCTTACAATACAGGACTGTAGAAGTGACTCTCTGTTCCATTTTGCAGTAAGTCAAATTTATAGATTTTTGCTTTCTTTGAGTGTATCTTGTTTAATCACCTAGCTTTGGTTATTTTGCTGTCTTAAATAACTTGGGACTTCTTTCTCAGTACTTAATGATACAAGTCACAAGTTTTGGACATTCCCACTTCCGCTTTTCTCTTGGTTTGGGGCAAACCTCTTCCGGTCATCTGGTCCAGACCCTTGCAAAGCAGGGCTTACTTCAAAGTTAGATCAAGTTGCTCAGGGCCTTTTCCAGTCAGCTTCTCCATGTCTTGAAGGATACAAACTCCTGGCCAACCTGTTTGTGTCTGACACCTCCCATGTTGAAGTCCTCCACCTACCCTGCCAGTACCTAACTGGAATTTCCTTTCCTGCAATTTGTCTGTGCCTTTCACTGTGCATTTCAAAGTTAATCATAAATCTTTACTTTGCAGATACTGTCTGCTATGTCACTTCCCTGTTTCTGGGACTATAACCAGTTGGCCATGTATAATTTATATACTGAAAGTGAACTACTAATAGAATCGAGGTTAAACTAGTGTTTTAAAGAGGCTTCACCACTGCTTCCTGTAAATTCTAGAAATGTGCCTTTCCTACAAACTAAACTTTGGCAAAGAGAGGCTCCTATCTTGTGAAGTGGTCCAAGAAAAACTGTTGGGTCTGTGTCCAGTCCACAGGAAGTGGGAAAGAAGCCCAGCCTTTATTGCTGTGGCAACTTCAGCATTAGAAATATTCAGACCAAAGAATCTGAGAGTTAGTTTTGCAGTTGCCTTGGCTGCACGATGAGATCTGGATTGTTTGAGAGCAGAAACCTTGTTTCAAGTTCAGTGAAAAGAGAAAGAATTTTCTAGCTGCTGTTTTCTGTCCTGGTTTCAACGTACATGAATTGATGAATCAGGGTATCAGAGTCTCTAATGGACCTTTTTGGTCTGAAAATGTATTCGGGTAGCTAACCAGATTAGCCAAATGGCATTTTCAGATCTATGCCAGTTAGACAGACAAAGCTCAAATGACCAGTTCTGGTGGTAAGTATTCTAGAATCTTGGGATGTAACAGCTGTCACTATAGACAATTGCTGTAATATGGTAAGGGATGGCTTGTTGCATGCCAGTGACCCTTTGCTTGCCCTCCCTCCTGTACTCTTTTGAGTCAGGGAAGTGCTGGGAGTGGAAAGGGTCTTTTCCAAGAATTTCTCCCCATGTGAAATGATGAAAGGAATATATGCTTGAGGCAGTGAGATCAAGTTGCACATATAATTCTATTTAGATGTGGCTGTACATATATGGTGAATGAATGAAATAAATCTCAATCCCCAAAATCCTCTCTCACATTCTCAGATGCTGAAAACCGCAGGAACCAATTCTGTATTACCCACACTCAAGGCTTCCTTGAAGGTAGAAGCTCTCAAAATTATCCTTGGTAGTCAAAGCCAAGCATTCTGATATGGCCTGGGTTTTTTGTGATCCTGAATGTGAATTATTGAAAGAAAAAGGAGAGAATTATTCAATTACAGATTGTGCATATGTGCGTATTTGTGTGAAGTAGGTTAGACAAAGCACATTAAACCACTTCATTTAGAACTGAAGTTCAACCCCACAGCAGACTGTTTTACTCCTACGTTATCTGCTGCAGGCATGCTTAGCCCTGCTTGTCTTGTTTGGTGCATAAATTGGTCACTGCCATCTCAACCCTGCTCAGTTGGGTCCCAGGTGTGATGAAAAGCTGCATTGTTCTCATTTCTTTTCATGGCTCTGCTCTGCTGGGAGGCATTGTGTGCCATTTCCGCTTGTGTTGTACTTTT
The DNA here is from genome assembly GCA_035222235.1 of Margarornis squamiger. Lineage (NCBI taxonomy): Eukaryota > Metazoa > Chordata > Aves > Passeriformes > Furnariidae > Margarornis > Margarornis squamiger. The sequence continues at coordinate 84,212,220 of JAWWTY010000077.1, read as the reverse complement.
GCCTTGAAAAGTGCTTTTCAACCCTATGCAGCAGTGCTGAAAAATGTCTTGAAGGAAATTGTGTCTTCTTCTGAGTCATGGCTTTTGTAGAAACTAGACCCGTAAGGTCTGGGTTTTTTCTGGCTACAAACTTGCCGGGAGCTGGGTCTCTTGAGTGTGTCAAGATCAGTCTCCTAAGACATGCTTTGTTCCTCTGACACTTCAGTCCAGTTATATCAATGATCTTCCAGCCTTACGAATGCTTCAGAGGCCATTTAAGTATAATCCATTAACGCTGTTGGTTCCTGCAGTCAGATTTGTGACAAATGCTGCAGTGATCTTAAATAATCACTGACATTGTTAAAAAGAAATTGTCATGTTCACGTTCCCAAAAATCCCACCCCCAACATTTTGCCGGCAGAGAAGGGATTTTTTGCCTTTATTAGGCCAGTAAGTAGATGACTCTTCAACTATGCTCAGGTGCTGGCATTTTAGAGCTAGTGGCTCACTCCAGTTCAGCACCCTGCTCTGCTCTGCAGTTGGTGTTGGAAGCCACCTGCCCATGAGCACCTCCCTGCCTCTGCCAGCATGATGGTGCTGCTATGCAACAGGGACATCATGGACAGGTCATATTACTGTGAATGGTAAACAGGCAGTGCCTTTCGTGTGGTGTTTCATCAGTGTCTGCTGGGTTGTTACATGCAGCTGCCAACACAACATAACCAGCAGGTGTAATATCCACAACACAGCAAAACTTTGTGTTTTGGTATAGCAGCAGTTGACCCCTGCTGTATTGATGTATTGAGCCTCAGACTTGCTTCTGACTCATTTACTGCATATTCTGAATATTCTGGTTCAAGTCCCCCTATCTCATGTAGGAAATACCAGAGGAATGTGTAATGGACTTTCTTCCAGACATGGAGTTATTTGAGTCTGCCCATTAATTGTGTGTTTGACTTGGACATCCACAAGACATATTAATTGTTCTCATCCTGTCAATGATATATGGGAAATTAAAAAATATGTCCATTAGATGTGATTCTGGCTGTAGTACTGGAAAGGCTGATGTACAAGTTTCCCTCATTTTTTTAAGAGATGACAGAACTAGAGTCATAGTAATGATGGCAATGTGGTAATGTGGCTTGGTGGGGACTGTACTGATAGTGGAAATGCCTTTATCACTCCTTAAAAGCTGTTCAGTGGTGCTGTCCCTTTTCCCAGACCTATTGATGGAAAAATATGGAGCACTGTGCAAAAGAGTTCTGCTGTGCTTGATCTTAGGCATGGGTGTCAGATGGCTCTTTTAGGAGCATACATCTCTTCTGCCTTGCAACATACTCCCTTCAGTAGCAAAAAGGATTACAGAGCATATACCTATGTATGATTTTTAGTGTGCTGTTTTTACAGTCCTTAATATTGCTGGTTAGAGCAGTAGGAACTGGAGGAGGCTGGTTTGTCCTTCAGTTTTGTGGACTTCATTAATGTAAGGGGGTCTTTTTTTTGGGTTTTGGGGTTGGGTTTTTTATATGTTGTCCTTCAATATGTTCATGTTCCATGACATTGCAGGTCCATAAGGGATTTAGATGAATCCTATGCATACCTGATGGAACTTGTCTGTAAGAAGGGCAAATTCTGCCAGAAGCACAGGGAAGAAAATAGCACTTATGGATACCAACACCCCTGCCCTGCACCAACTTTTACCCAAGCTTTTTTTTGAGATACAGTAATTCGGCATTAATTTCTTCCTGTAGTAATCTGAGGTCCACTCTAATTGCTGCATTAAGGTAGTTTCATTGGTTGTTTCTTCATTAAACCATGCACCTCAAAAGCTGAGCTTCACAGTGTTACCACTGGCAGTTTTGCCTTAGTTAATGGTATGAGGTTCTTTAGACAAGTCTGCCTAATGTTGTCTGTAGTATTGACGAAGTTAGGGGAACAGTCACCTCAGTGCATATGCTGTGTCTCCCTCCCTTGCAGAGTTCTTTGCCGCAGTTCTATTATCACTGGGGTTATGCTGTGTCCTTCCTGCCACTTCTCAAGCAGATGATGTGAGGACCTAGGGCTGACGTGGCACCGGTGTTTGTGAGAAGCAGCCTCTGACAAGCATTTATTGATGTGTTGGGCACTTCCTGTTAACAATGTGGGTGACTCCATACATCTTTTGATAATAGAGCAGTTTAAAACCCACAACAATAATTAATCCATATGTGTGTGCTCATTTTCCTCCCTACTTTCCCATTCCATAAGCATCTTTACAATTTGTGGATAAGAAGAAACTTAGGTGGTGCTAGGCACAACTGTACCCCAAAAATGAGGAGTAGAAGAGTTATTTTTACTGCCATAGTGGTATACATATAACCAAGATGCAAATTTTCAAGCAGACTGCAACTTGAAGAAATCCAGTTAGAGGTAATCGCACTGTATGCAAACTTTTGTATGTTTTTTTTTAAACTGATGAAGTGAGCTTTGACTTCTGACTCTTGATTATTCAGAGTATGAAGATTATTGAAAGCTAAGCTGTTGCAAAAGGCTAATGAAGTGATTTTTCCTGCATCCTGTGGATGTAGCTTGATGATTGTACAGTTCAGCTCAATTTTTTTAGGATGTGCCTGGACTAGGAATGTTAACTAGCTAAAATAGATTTAATACAGCTGTATATAGTCAAGGAGCAAAGAAATAGAAGCTCATATTCTACCTGACACTCTTCGGATTAAAAGGTAATGCGGTAAATGTGACCTGGAGCAGATTTGTTACCATGGTGGCACAGAAAAGAAAAGGAAAAAACCCCACAAAAACAAACAAAAAACCCACACAAAACCCTGAAGAAGCAAACAAAACCAGAAAACAAACAAACAAACCAAACCCCCACATATCAAAAGAAAGCACCAGCCCTGCTAGTCATCCTACTATGTTTTCATTTTTGGCAGTTATGGGGATAGTAAAAAAGCCTCAATGAACAATTGAATGTGTTGCGTCTTTGATTTCCTCAAAAGATTAATTTCTAATGCATCTCTACTTACTGAAAGCGGGAATTTTTCTTTTATAAGATCCAAGTTAATGTATCTTCTTAACCAGTTTTTGCTGTCTCTGCAACCACTCTAGATGAGAAAAGTTTTGGGTCAGCACAGGGGCAAGTTATGCTTTCCCAGGAGCCTTTCTGTTCATTCAAGTAGCTTACAATAGATACATATGGCTGAGTCCTAGGAAAACAAAACAAAGCAAAACAAATTATTTTTCTTGTAAGTTAGAAAAGCCAAATATTGTATGTGACCATTAATGGAAAAAGGGATCTCCTCACAAATTTGAGCTAAACTTAAACCATTATTTTACAATCCTTTCTCTGAAACTAGTGACTGAGTTCAAGTTCATGTGCTTCTTAAGGGCAGGTAACTAATGTCTGTCACCTCTGGGGGGAACTTCCCACCCAGTGAGAAAGACCAGCTCTGCATGTTGCTACTGCAGATGCACAGGGATCTTTTGCTTCGGACTGCAGCTGCAGAGCACAGCCCAGCGACCTGGGCCCCTCGGTTTTGTGGTAGGCACAGAGACAGGTTAGAGAGAGACAAGAACAAAGGTCTATTAAAATATGATGGCAACTGGAAATGAACATGAAACATCATGAAGAGGTATCACTCTGAAGACTTGCTCATCATGACTCCTTGTCACTCACATGGCATCGCTTTTGTCTTCTTCACAGGAGGGATTTCTGGATATCCTGAAACAGGTGGGCATACTGAGGCAGGGGAAGAGTCTTTCTAGTTGTCAAAGCAGCACCAGGCCTAGGACTGGAATTTCAGTAACGGGAGTTTCACTGAAGCACAGCAGTCATGGTTGTGTCAGAGTGGCCATTGTGGTTGCTCCATGCCCTGTTCAATTTACGTTTGCAAAAGGGATAGCCCACAACAGCCATCCTCCTCTTCTCATTGGAAAGATTGTGCTTGTCTTCCTCTCCCTTTTCCTGTGCATGTGTAAAATAGGGGTATTTTTAAAGAGAAGGAAGCTTTGCTTAACAGTCAGAGCAAAAACAGTGGTTAGATTCTGTTTTTGTGAAAAAGAAGGGTTGCAAGTATGGTGAAGCAGAGAATCTTAAGATAATGTGTTTAGACTTAAATGTCTCCAGTGAATTGCACAGAAAGCCCTGCTAGTCAGGATTCTGCAGCTGTCAGCATGAGTATCTAGTTCGTGGGAAGTAGAAAAATAATACATAAAGCAATTTTTTTAAAGCAAAAAAAGCACCAACAGTTTTGTGGCTGAGTATTTTGAAATCTTTGTCCTTAAGGAAGAACGCAGAACACATCATTTTGCAAAGAATTGGCAAAGTATTTGATGATGACAGCAAAAAGATCTCACTTTTTCCCTTTTGGGGGGTCTATTTCTTGATATTCCAATATGTCTTTTCACTTTTCTTTTCCCCTTGTCTTGAAGGCCAAAAATGTAACTCTGTGGTTACATCAGAGGTGTAATCCTGGGGCAGAGCAGGAGGCAAACAGGTGTGGTGTATTGCTGCTCTTGTGTTGCTGTGCACTTTCCTTGGTTGTAATTATTCCACAATTCTGCCTCCCTCTATTTCCAATGTTACAGACAGTTGTTTCATGTGGCTTTTCCCTCACCAAATCAGAGCAACCACCCACCTTTCTCTTCCTGAACTCAAACCATGGACCAAAGACACCATCAAATTTCAAAACCCCTACACAGAATGTATCTCACTGACATTATCTCCTCTCTGCTTTCCCTCCCTGTTGGAAAAATATCATGTATTTAGGGTCAGAGCCCCACTGAGAGGGGAGATCCATATCTGTGGTTTCATTTAACTGGCTTTCTGACTGAATCACCTTGACAGACACAGCTAAGGCATGGCTAGTGCCAGCACTGGGCTGCTGTGGCTGCCACTGGCCACCTGGCTCCTGCTGTCCTTGCCATCATCCTCAAGTGACACATTTTGCCTTGGATCACTTGACTGCTCTCATTGTGAATGGATTTTGTTGCACCTACCCATAAGGTACAACCCTCTTCAAAGTGGCAGCTTAAAGCCATGGCAAAGACAAAATTGATTGATGACAGAATTGGTATCCAGATGGTGTAAAAAGTGCCTGCAAGCATTTTGATTTTTGACAGTGTTTTAAAAGTGTAAAAACAAAACAAAAACAAACAAAAAACCCCAGAAAAACCAAAACAAAAAAAAAAAAACAACAAAAACCCACAAAAAACCCCAAACCACACAAACAAACCAAAAAATGCTTCTTTGGTTTGATCCCTTGAAGGGTACTAGGGATCTTGCCAGTGGCAGCCATCAGCATGGTTTTTGTCCAGCTAGTAGTACCTATGAAAAGCTAACTTAAAATCAGGGAAAATGGGGCAGCCAAAACTGCATGTCTTTTGATAGCAATCTCCTCCCTTCTGAGTTGAATTTTGAGTTTCTCCCAAGATGTGCAGTCCTTTCTCCCTCTCTGTAATGAAAACCTTTCAGAAAACTTCTGGGCACTGCAAGCAAAATCTTTTGTGTAGCAGCAAGGGATCCAGTCTTAGAGAAAACCATTAAACAATTGTTTTAAACGGATTTGAAATGTTTGTATTGGACCACTTCTTGGCACCACCTTTATTTTTTCTTAAAGCCAGAAGCATCAGTTACTATGAGTACAACTGTGCAAGGCCACAGGCAGCTGTAAAATCATATGAAAGAAATTAAAACCTCTTTCCTGTGCCTAATAATGCTGTAAGTTGTGTGATCTGAAATTTTAGGAACTTGTAGGGTTAGCAGTGATAACCAGCTGTCCTGTCAAACTTTGTCATAGCTGGCTTAAAATGCAGGAATTACCCTTGTCCAAAGTATTCCACTTTGGGGCCTTTCCAAAAGACTGAGGAATACAAAGAATAAGAAAGCAAAACTTTCGCGCTTGTATTAAACAGCGTTCCAGGTGTGACTGAAACTATTCGCAGCTCCCCACGAAAACCCAGCCTGTTCTCGGCACCATGTTTTGATTCAGTGCACAATGGTTAAAATTTTCAAGACAGTTATGCATGATTTTTGTTTAGCTTGTAGGTTTTGCTTTGACAGACAGCCTAATTTAAAGAGCAGAGGTGGCTTCACTTATTAATTTGCACTGCTGATAAATGGTCTCTCCTGTGCTTGACTGGTTAAGTAAATTGAAAGCATCTCTGATAGTGTTTTTCTATTTTATTTTTTTTTTCCTCCCTGGCTAGGTGAACTACAACTTCCCTGTGATTTAAAAAAAAACTAATCTGCTTTTTTGGTTTTCAGCTCAGCTACACAGCACTGAACTTCAGTCCTGAAGGTCATTATGTGTACAGGTATTGTGCTTGTGCTTTAATCCTTAGTCTTGTTTGCTTTAAAACCAAAGAAGAGATTTACAGGATCTTATGTGATTTCCACCACGGGTTTTAGGATGAAAATAATGGTGGTTCCTGGGAATTTTCCTTTCTGTGCTTATAGTTTACTGTACTTCAAGAAAGGGCCAAGAACTGACTTAAATTTTTGTATCACTCAGCTGAAGAAAACAAGTGAGTTTTCAATTATTTCCAATAAACTGAGAATGGTAAGAGGAGGGAGGCAAAGATTAAATAGAATAGCTGCTCTGAACTTGTAAGTGAAGGCCAAAGAAAACCCTCAGAAGAGGACATTGGTTTTCTACCATGATGCAATAGGACTTTCCTGCTGCATGGCTCTACCAAAAAAATTTCTCTGGGCTCGAAATGTCATCCTTTGGCAACTGTGCCATGTGGCGAAGAGTTAAGGCAGGGAAACTCTTTCAGACCATGAGTATGAATTTTTTTAAACTCAGATCAGGCATTTGCAGAAAGTTCCTAAGCTGAGTTTGAATGACACCAGAATTCAAAAGGGAAAAGTGAAAGGGAAGGCACTGAGCATGTGGCTGTGCTGTCAGCCTCCAGCACATTTGGTGCTGAGCTGAGAAGCACAGGTTTTCACTCTTCATGTTTCTGCTTTCTTAACAGTGAATGTGTGGATTTAGTGTGTTAGCTACGGTTTAAGTAGGTTGTTTAAAATAATTACATTTCAGAGACCATTACTCAGTACTTTTTACTCTTGTTCATGTCACATAATAGTCATCATCTGTTTGAAATTAAGGCTTCACATGGAAATATTCCAGAGTGCAATGGCTGTTTTCTTATTTGGATGTGTTTCTGTTATTTTTTATACATATAGTTCTGACTGAAAAGAAAAAGAAGGAGATTACAGTGGTATTGGGGGTATTTCAATCTCAGGAGCAACCCATAGCATAGCTAACTTCCCCATGAAAGCCTGAACACCAGCTACAAAATAAACTTCCATTATTGTTCCTCCGTTTAAGTAGCATTTCCAGTGGACTTTCCTTCATCTATTTGCATTGCCCTGATTACAGCAGTTTGTTCCCTGTGAGCCTCCTGCACTCTGTAAGGCAATGTTTCCATCAGACTGTGGATGGTTTTGCATGATGGTTTGGCAGGGGAATGTGTCAGTGGTGTCTCCTAAAAGGCAGGATGTGTTAGCTGGCCCTTTTCTCCCTCCTTGTCCTATCTCCTATCTTTTCTTATAAGGAAGAAAACATTGCACACCTTGAAGTTAAGGTGTAAGAAAATTTGTTGTCTCAGGGCTTTAAAGGAGGGGTAGGTAGGTTTCTGAGGAGGGTGGCCCTCAGAACACATCCTTCTTTTCCCAGCTAAACTGACCTTCACAGACTGCTGCAGTACAACACGAGCTCCCAAGCTCACACCTGGTTTTACTATCGGTGTTCACAGAATTTTCAAGTTGCCTCATGTGGCTGCCTGGTCTTACAACTGAAACATCCTTATCTGTTTATGGTAACACTCTCAAGGCACTTGTTTAATCTGCTTGTGTTGTTGCCTGAGGCCTTTTTGGGGAGCAGGAGTTCTGTCCTCATCCTCTCTTGGCACTCTTCTGCCCTGAAACTGAGGGTGGCTGTTATCTCCCAATGCACATTCCTCTGAGTGGCAACTGGTGAGATGACTTATGTATCCATAAAAAGCAAGCCCTTCTGATACCAACTTTCAGCTTCACAGCCGCCCCCTTCTTGACATGAAAACACTTTGTTTACCAGAAACCTGTGTTATATTGTAGATCTGCTCTAAATTTAGATCTGTGCTAAACACACTTTTGCTCAACATCTGCTATCAGTTGCTGCTTCTTTATTTAATACAATTCCTGTGTTATAAAACTTGCCTTGGTTTGTGTTTGCTCTGGCTTTTTCCTGAGGTGCCAGTCAGCACTGTTTATGCTTCCTGATATTTTTAACCCAATCAAGTGTTCATTCTAGAAGGAAAATATTTGGAGGGTGAAGCTTTGTAAGATGTAATTTTGTAGTTGTCCTAACCAGGTCATCAGGGGTTTTATGTTTAAACACTTGGATTTTTGCTTCCATCCTGAATAAGCATTCACATCCTTTGTCTAGTAAAGTTTTGGGGTTTTTTGAGCACTGCTCCAGATATTTTATTCTTCATTAATATTGATGGTGGTTCAATCACCAGCATCAAATTTCTTTTCTCCTTTTACAGGACAGGCTCTTCACAATAAACCCTGGACTCCCTGACAAAACTTCAGTGCTTGGAAGTTCTTTTTCCATTTAATGCTGTTGTTTCTGGCAACTGACTTGTAACTGTGTAATGGTGTCCAATTGAAAGTTAATAACCTCATTTGCTTTTCAGAGTGCTTTGCAGCAGGCTATGGACAGATTGTCAGTTCTCCTTAGCTAGCAGTGCTTGAGGTGATCATTTCTGTCCGCTGTGTGTTTCCCAAAAATGAGCCAATCCATTGCATGCCTTCCTGGACTCTTCCTATGATCTTCCTCTGCCCCGACGCATCTGACAGCTGCTAACTGTACCATGTAAGTCACTTTGCCAAATGACTGAGGTCCTTTTCTTTGTCCTTAGTGAGTTTTCACTTCATTCAGGTGAAATGCTGCTTAAATATTTACGTTCCAGAGGGCCTCTATGGACTCAATACCATAATATTCAACTCCTTCATTCTTCCAGGTATGTGTAAACCCAAACTGTTCTTTCCATCAGTTCTTGTTATGGTCTGATGTCTAAGAACTGCATGGGGCAGAAGGTGCTTGGACACACGCCTTCAGTGCCTGGTGAGCTGGTCCCAGAGCACCTGAGTCCCTGAAAATGCTTTTCTGACAGATGGACCCCCTTGCTCAAATCAGGCCTTTAGCAACCAAACCACCTGCTTGTGGACTCACACCCCCCTTCTGACTGCTGTATGTTGAGAGGAATATGATGGAAACAGTAACTATTTTCCAAGTTCCAAAATCATTTTTTGTGTGCAATAAAGCATAACAAGTAGTTACAGTGGAAAATAGCTGGAGAACTGCTTTTTAGTATAAGCTTCTCTATGCATATTAAAAATGCCTATATGCATGCATAAAAATAATTGAAATATATTCATATGTGTGTAGTGGTTTGGTATCTTTGGTAGGGTATTTTACAGAGGGATTAGGGTCATGTGGACCATGTTTTACAGTTAGAAAAAGACAATTGAATCACAGTCCATATTTATTGATGGGAATTGTATGCTAGTAAATAAAGTTACTTTAAGGGTATAGGTAACTGGCCTGCAAAATTAGTTATATCCAAATAGGCAAACTGCTGTGTATTGATGTGTTTAGTCCACTTGTATATGTTTCTCTGTTGCCGTTCCACACCCATGTGCATAAACAGACTGAGCATAATCTCTTTGTCATTTACTTTGCTAATGTGCTGTTAATCAATCCTCTGTGTCTAGTTGATTCATCTGTAGAGTTTAGCAGTGACATTTTATGTGTTTAGCAAAGTGAGGTGTTTTGTTTTGCAGAGCCAGCTGTCCTTTGTGTCTTGCTGGCCTGGCTGTGACCTGCACTGGGTGCTGCAGGGTCCAGCTGGGCAGCAAGGCAGCAGCCAGCCCAGGGAGAAAACAGCCCTCTGCTTGGGGACTGAGATGCTCTGCCCATCAACTTCTTGCTGCCTTGCAGCAGCTGAAACTTGCCCACCACAGACCTTTATCTCTAGAAGCGTATTTATCCACCAAGCTTGATAGGATTTTTTTGTGTGTCCAAGTAGACCTAAGTTTTTACAAGAAGATAATGGATTAATAAATTTTGGGTTATTGTACCTGAGGAATACAAGGCAGGAACATCATGTCTCAAAGTTTGAGTTAGGACAGTGTAATATCAGTGGGGAGTTCAGAAAGATCATCACTGCTCGGAGAAGAAAGATGAGCCTGTGTTTTATATAGAGATACTGAGGGGGGAAAAGAAAAGGTGAAGGAGCCCGATGGGTTCTCTGGGGTCTAGCAATAAGAAAGGATTATATAGATGAGCAGACTTATTTGCAGCACTGAAACCCTATTTGTGTTCCCTGAGCTTCATTTCAGATTGTGCACAACTTGCAGTAAAGGAATTGCCTTACCAAGGGATAAATATGGTTTCTTGGCAATCTCCCTATGTAGGTCAATAAAGAGTCCAAGGCACCTCCTTGTTCCAATACTTCTCCCTGCCCTTGTTCTCCTTCTCCACACTGGCATTTGCAGCTGCTACCATGCAACTGGTTTGTTGGTGGGATATAAGAAGCCAGGAAGTCGGAGCACCCTGGAATGAAGGCAGAGGGATAGGCAGCAGGCCTTACAGTTTGCTTGTCTTGGATCTCATAACACATTTCGTTTACTTTGCTTCTGTGGAACAATTGCCAAGTCAGGAATGGTGTTATAACTTCCTCAGGATTATAATTGGCCCTTAAAAATTAGAAAAACAAAATCCTGGATTAAATCAGGTTTGTCTTGATATTAGTTTCTCAGTGTTTGTTCTCTTTTTCTATGGGTTTAAGTTCCTATGTTTACTGATTTGAACTGAAATCGCACCTTTCCTTTGCTGCCTTTCCTGACTGGTTACATCAGTATCACAACCTCAGAAGCCATGCTGCCTACTGAGATAGGCACTGGACCTGGATGGCCTTTTCCTCCTTATTGTGCCCTGAAGCTGCAGTTCCTTCTGGTTACATGCCAGAGGCAATTGCACAAGTCATACCTTGCATTGCTTTTTCTCAGGGGCTGTTGCCAGGGCTCAGCAGAAAGAATTCCAGCTGAAGGAGCAGTTATTGAAAGCTACTGGGGACAAAATTAAAATGAGAAAATCACTTGGTGTCTGCAATACTGTGTGATTGCAGGAATGTGAAAAGAGGAAGAGTCCTTAATTAAAAGCTTTCAGAAGTCTTAATGAAATCAGGTGTCTAATCCTAGAGGTAGAGCTTCTTTTAACTAGATAAGGCATATTGGCCTCACATGAAGAGAATGAACTCAGCTGAAAATCTGCTCTGCTTTCACCTTGAAAGAAAGTGTCCAGAGATGGAAAGGGGTCTGAATAATAACAACACTCAAAGTTAGCAATAGTTTTTTGAAAGTGGAGACATATTATTAAAGCACACTTTGGGTTATATTGCCTTCATCAGGGCAAAGTCCAGGTGCAGGAGTATATGCTTATCAAGACACGTCAGCAGGTGAAGCAGGTGGTTGTCTCAAATGAACATCATCTGCTTTGTGCAGACTTGGATGGGCGGATGGATGGATGGATGGATGTGCCCATCACTGTTTAGCTAATGTGCAGCCCCCACATTTTCTTTCCTCTTCCCCAAACAACCAATTATTTTTGTTTTTTGAATGTTGGCAACAGCAAGTTATAGGTGGAAAAAAAAGGAGTTGCTTCTGTGTTCCTTTTTCCTTTTGTCCTGCTCTCTCAGGCTTTAATCTGCTATTTGCAAATTTTTCACCCTGCCTGGGTGTTCCTTTACTTAACCGGAAATGCATGTTTGTATAGCCTGCCTAGTATTTGGGCAATTTCTTTGGAGGGCAAAAGGCATAAAAAGGTAAAGGAAGCTTAAGAAACTAGGGAAAAGTGCCTATAGGAATAGAAAAAAAGTGGACATATCAGCAGTGAGTATAGTGCCATACTTTGAGTTCAGTTTTGTTTAAACAGGCCAGATTTTAAGATCATGTCTTCTGAACCAGTAGTGTGCAGCACACTGGAAGTCATATAATATTCCTATATCACATGGATATCCTGTACCAGTCAATATTGCACTCCTGTTTATGGATGAAAGTGACAGTTGTCATACATGGACTGGATTAGTGCATCCGGGCTATATACATATATATATATATATTTTTTTTTTCAGTTGAAGTAGTTCAGAACTCAGTTTGAAAGGATCACGTTTCTCCAGAACTTTCGAGTGGTGGCAGAGCACAGAGGATCACAGGGAAGCAGTGACACACTGTGCATCCTTCATGTCTGTGTTCTACAGATTAGCTGTTTTTAAAACCAAACAAAACCAAAAAAGCCAACTTGTGTACGTACAAGCCCTTTGCTTCCTGCCTTCAACTATCAGTGGATCAGAGGAATAGCCTCTCTGCTTCTCCATTGGTGCTCCTATGTTTGAAGTGGTGTCTAATGGGGAGACTGTACCTATGGAAATACAGTTATCAGAAAGAGACACTCTGAGTTCATGTGGACAGAATTGCACTAAGAGAATGTCTAGCACTGACTGCCCTGGTGTGGTATGCAGGAGAGACAGAAAGTATGAAGTTTGCTCAGCTTCATGTAGAAGAAGGAGATGTGCTCCAGAGCTGACCTTCAGCTGGGAATGAAGGCATATGGGAGCTCTTCTCTGATGAAGAAAGGAGAAGAGGTTAGAAGCAAGCAACAGGGGGTGCTTTTACTTTTGTAGATGAAGTGGAGAGGAATAACTAATATCTGGGAAGAGCTGATATTACAACACAGGCTTCTACATGCAGTTGTTAAACAGAGCTAATCTGCTTAAGGAAGTAAAAAGATGAAAATACTCTTGGCTTGTGGATGGAAAATGTCTGTTACCACAGATGTAACTCTGTTTTTTAATTTAGCAATTCACACACTTCCACTCCCACCCCTCATTCCCAACAAAATCCATAGATCAAAGGAATAGAAAGCTGCGGATCAGCCTTGCTGCTTCTGAGGCTTTGAAATAGCGAGTGGGCTTTCAGGGTGCTGTAACGCACAACCACATCAAAAAGCTGTGATGATATGAACAGATCCTTTCTATCTAGGTTTCTAGGTAAGTATTTGCCAGGATTTTTCTAGGATGTCACTGGGCAGCAGCCTGTTTTGACCTGTTCCTTTATTTATCTCCTAAGAAATTCCTCAGAAAGTATCTTGGCTGCTGAGTAAAGGGGGAGTTTGTGTAATGTGAACCTTAAAGAGGAATGATGATATTGCTCCCACACAAATGCATCATTGTGGTAAGGAGATGAAGTGGGGTTTAGCTAATCATTAACATTAACTTATGAAAAAAAAAAGTTATTGTTGAAATGAAGCGATCAAGCTTGTGTTTGTTTGGTGGTTTTTTGGGTTTTTTTTTGTTTGTTTTGTTTTGTTTTGTTTTTCCCAAAAGTCACAAGTTCATATGCAGTAAAAGATGTCTGTGTATCTTGGTAAAAGGTTATTGTTTCTGGAACTATGGATACAATTTTATGTGTATCTAGTACCTGTGATTCGCATTTCAGATGGCCAGGGAGTAATTGTTGCCATTTCTGACCCTCTAAACTGAAGCTGATCTGTAGGAATCTAGACAGACCTGATTGAGCAAGACATTAACTGGGACACAGTCAATCAGCAAAATCACAGGGGTGATTACTGGTGTTGCAATGAGTAACAGGCTTTGTAAGTGGATTATGCGTATAATTTTAGCGCTGATTCTTGAGGTATAATGTTGGTGTGCTTTCCTCTGAGATTTCCTTACAGACATAAGTTGGTAGTAAATCGTAGGTTGGCACACATAAATTAGTCCTAGGAAATTTCTACAACCCTCATAGTATCTGGGATAGCAAAACCAAAGCCAATAGTTTCCAGTTCACCTACCTGAATCACAGAAGCCTGAGTTGCCTACCAGGTGTCTGAGGCTGAGACATCTTAGTGAGCAGAGTGTAATGTAGTATGGTCCTTAGGCATGGGGTTACCAAGAAGCTCCCAGTATTTTGATAAGCAGTATGTGATAATATTTGCATTCAGAGTTTGTTTAAGATCTGATGAGGTCCACTCTGTGCCATGTATGATGGAACTGGATTACCCAGTCAAAATTGTCGAAGTTCTCTGAAGTTTTTGATCCTGAGAGTGAGCCTCCTTACCAAGCAGTTTTAATCCATCACAGCTTTAGCTGCTGGGTTACCAACAACTCCAATTCATGATATGCAGGAGCTTATGTTGGTTCCATGGTACAGATTACAAAGACGATTACAAAATTCACATAGATTTTTAGTGGCAACAGGAGAGACTGTTAAAGATTATGCAAGCCCTGCCATTTGTGTGGGTCCATGCTCTTTGTAGTTCTCCAACATCCACAAACAGCATCATGAAAGTAATAGAACACAGCTCTGAGAAGTCCTTTCAGAAGGCATTTATACATTGTCTGTGAATTTGTTTAATTATTTTGTTAGCTGGCTGATACTATCAACATCCACAAACTCCTGCAGAGCAAATCACTGAAGTTCACTACTTTCTTTATAAGGAATTGTTTTCTTTCAGCTTTTTAAAACTGGTTTCTAGGCAGTTTCCTTGAGTGTTCTCTAGTTCCTAGTATGGGGTTTGGTGAACAACAGTTTGGCATTCAGCATGGCCACCAGCTTTGGTATTATGTCATGATATTGATGTTGCACTGTGTGATATCCCCTAGCTCTGCCATTTGCAAATTAAAGAGTCCCAGTGTGTTACCATCTCTCCTTGCTGGGGGTCTGCATTGTCCCATTATTAATCACTTTAGTTACCATTTTCTGTGCTTCCTTTAATTTCACTATGTCTTTCTTTAGATGCAGAGACTCAAAGCACACACCATTTTCAGGATGTAGGCCATCAGCTTCATAAGTGGTGGTAAAATATTCCCTTCTGTCTTGTTCTTGTTCCCCTTCCTGGTGATTCCTAACATGTTTTTTCCTTCTTGTTGCTCCTGTATGTCATTAGAAACCACCAAGAGCTGTCAATGGTCACTCCAGGTTCTCTTTTCTTGGTTGTAACTGCCTTTTCCAAGCTTCACATCATGTGGGCACAGGTAATCTATTTTTCTCTAGGTGTATTTCCTCACTTACCTTGACACCAAGTCTCACCTGCCATCTTTCTGCCAGCTCAGCTCTCTTGAGCTGATAGAATTCAGAATGGCATTTGAACCAGAGTCTGTAAATGGGAAAAACTGCGGATGAAATGTATAAAGAAATTGTAAAATACTAGTGCTGAGTGTTGACAAACATGCCAAGTGTGTCTGTGCATCAGCTGTGCTCGAGAAACAAGTGGCCTGTAAAGGACCCCAGCACTGATGACTGAGTACCACACCTGGGCTTGTCACAGAGGTCAAGCATAAATAGCCCTGGCCATTAGATAGGAAAGCTGGGATTCAGAGCCAAGATGCACAAGAGATACAAGGTCACATCTAGATGCCAGCCATAAGATTAACTGGCTTCATAATGTACTTTCAGGAAGTTAAAATGATTTTTAAAATGATTTACCTAAATGCATTTGCAGTAAATCTGCAAATCTATCTGCTTCTTAAGCTTGGTCTGTAGAGGCTGCACCATTAATTTCAGAGCTAGCAGTAAACTAAAGAGGTAAGTTATTCAGTTGGTCTCATGTGCCTGCAGGGACCACCCTGACACAGTAACCAGCTTTCTTACTTCCCCTAATGTCTGTACAATAGCAGAGCTGGAATGTCTGGCTTGTGTATGTTTGTATTGCACACAGTCTGCAGTATGATGCTGTGGATATTAGTGTGTCTTCAGAAAGCTGCTTGCAATTGTGATAAATCAAACAAAATCTAATTATACAAATATGTTAGAAAACATATACTGTTTAAAGAAAAATGGTTGATATTGTGGATCGATATTGGGGGATCTGGGAGAGGTACGTGCTCTCTAGGTATGGATTCTAATGTCAGGTGTTACAGTGTGCTAGTGTATGAAGTTTCCTTTAAATTGTGTCTTAATGAATAACAGGTGATTAGGCAAGACGTGATATGTAAAGAAAAATCAAGCTTCTGTTTGCAGTTGCTGTAATGCTGAGAATTACAGACCTGGCTGTGGCTAGAAGAACATACAGACACCAGACTGAAATTTCCTTTGCCAAAACTTAAAATCAGTATCATGGCACATAAAGAACACGTTTCTTTAAAGGCATGTTAAACCCCCTAATTGTAATCTCCTTTTCAAAATGTAGCTTTAAAGGGTACCCTGGGAACCACAGGGCAGTGAGTCTGACTCCCAGCAGCAACAAGATGATAGAGCTGATAGCCTGCAATAAGAGCACTGGGCAGGTACATATAAACACAGCCTGTGGGAAGCAGTCAGCATGGCTATTTTAAAGGGAAACACACCAGTGTAGCCTCCTGGGTCCTATTATAGCCTCCTAGTTGTAGTGTCACTAAGTATGTGGATAAGGAGGGCTTGGGAGGAGGTTGTACATGGATTTTCAAACAGCATAAGGCAAGAGTTCACACCAGAGGTTAGTAAAAAAACTAAGTTGCTGTGGTACTGGAGGAAAGACTTGTCTAATTTATTTTTCATATTTTTTATGTAATGGACAGAAAGCTGGTTAGAGGACAAGATTCTTTCCATTCAAATTTCAGATGCTTTGAAAAAAAGAGCCTGGTCCAAGTTCTCAATGAAAGTTCACATTTTAGTTTCCCTGTGAGACAAAGAACTTAATGAACATTGTGTGGAACAGGATTCTGGGTGAACAACCACTCTGTCCAATGTCACCAATGATGAGTAAGTGGCCTGTTCATTCAAGACTTAAAAGAGCAGGTATAGTCAGAAGGAAATTAATGGCCCACAGACATGCAGAAGCCAAGTACATAAAATGAATGAGTTTAGGTTGTTGGCCCATCACAACTGCTGTTGATCAGCCCATCTGTGGAACAGAGGGATGAGACACTGCAACTCAGCTATCAGTTGAAAAGATGTAAGTAGAACACAATTTCCTTTCTTTTATTTCTTATGCCACTATATCCTAAAAAAGACCCCTGCCTGACCATTATTCAGACTCTCATTCCTCCAAATAGCATTGTTAAAAATACTTCTAAGGTAGGAAAAGGTGTGTATGAAACTTCAGCCCTGAGGAAAGATGTTACGTGCAAGAGGAAATTACTTTTTGCATTGGAAATGTTTGTTCAGCCTTAATGGTATTCACCAGTCCCATGAAACAAAGCAGGGAGAAAGAGCAAAGCTGAGCGAATCCAAGGCAAGGTTTGCCTACAGGGGTTTTCCCCCCCCCCTTTTATTCAGAGTTGAATTTGATCCATTTTCTTTTATTTGCTGTAGAATAACAATGATCCTCTGCTCCTCCAACAGTAAACATTGCAGCCTGTGAACATCAGGGTTCAGCAAGCAAACTTTCAAAAATCCCTTTGCAGGGTAAATGTCAAGCTGTTGTTCAATTAATTATTTTTAAAAGTGAATTCACATGCAGCAGTGACCTTTAGCTGTGCTGCACACACACTGCTGCTTTTCATGATCTCATTTGGTGTTTCATGTCATGGCCTAATATGAGGGGCTGGTGGTCTGAATAGCAGCAGAAGAGATGCCTGCAGTGCTGGGAGTGGGGAGGGAGGGAGAGATGTTTCCTTCACCTTGCTGTTTTGAGGGGTGGGGAAGGGGGATCAATGAAAAACCTCAGACTTCAGAAGGGGAATCTGCTCTCCCTCACCATCTGAGACTAGCTGGGGCCACCTTGGCCTTGGTCAGTCAACTGGGCTTGGGAAGGGGGTGAAATGGCTCATCCCACGTGGCACCTTGCCCCACCTGCAGATGTGGTATCCTCTGTCACCAGCAAAGGAGACACAGCTAGGGCTTGTACACTGAAAGAGACGAAAAAATGATGGGCTTTAGAGTCCTGTAAATGAGACTGGGCTGTCTTGACCTCTCCATCTGGCATGGTTTGTTGTCTCATCTGGTGTTGCTTCAACATTCAAATGAAAAAATAACAATTCCTCTTCACAGGTGGACTGAGAACAGCTTTTTTGACACAAGGTGTACATGTGCATCCCAAGGGAGCAGGCAACCAGCTGGGAAGTGCTTCAATTTGTGAGGTTTCTCAAAGGAGTGTGGATTTGCCAGTCCTGAGAAAATGCAGCCAGAGGAAATAAGAACATTCACCTGAAAAAAAAAAAATCTGATGGACTGAAGTTAATGTAAAGCACAGTGATGGGGTCTAAAGTAATTTCAGAGAAGTTTAGGGCTCTTGCTTGCTCTGCAAGAAAATATATAATCATCCTCACCTTTCACTACAGCTGCTCTCCTGAACTCAGAAGCTTAAAGAAAATCATACTTCACTGGAAGGAGAAAAATAATAATTTTCTTAAGCTTCTTCGACAGGTTAAAACACATGACATTAAAAACATTTTTATATCCTCTCACAGATGTATGGAAGACACCAACCAGCATGAGAGAAAGAATGATGGCAAGAATCTGGAGTGCCCTATTACAGAGGGGGTGAAATGGTGGAGCTCCATGCTACTGCTGTGCACTGCCTGGAGACACAGCAGATTAGTGTTTTATTTAAATACATTTGAGTTTTACTCGACTCAGCTCCTTACTTGGCTGTTTGAATTTCCCAGCTGCTACCAGGTTCATGTTTTGGTTTTCTTTTGCCACCAGCGAGACACTCTTTTGTATGCTACCATACTTCAGCAAATAGTGTTTAATGCTATGGAAATCCTTACCTTCTGGTTTTTGGTGCATGATTGTTTTCTAAGAAAAGCTCAAATGTGAGGTTTTATATCAAAGAATTTGTTTGTCTTCCCCACTTTGCTTTCTGTCCTATGCTCTATATTGTTTATATTATGAACACAGATCCTACTACTTACTGTGCAAGCAAAAAACAGTTAGAGGAAGCACATCCAGATATACATATGTCTTTTGATCATATTTAGCCCTAGTGCCCAACTGTTCCTTGGTTGTGGCATATATACACTGATATTGCTTAATCCACTTTAAAAAAAACCCAGCCAAAATATTGTAAATACTCAAAAATGTAATTACCTGATTTCTTACAATTTGCACTGAAGAGAAAAAGGAGAACCAAATGATAGTGGAAAAAACCAAAATGTACAGAAGGAGAGAGTTGACTAAGGTCTTCCAGTTGATGACAGTTATGATGAGACATTGTATGTGTGCATGCATATGTTCCAGATACAGTAAATTTATTTGTGGTTTTGGAAGGATCCTCAGTATAGAATCATTCAGTGTTCATTTGTAATTTATTCACATTCAAGACCAGGGTAACTTGATTCCAATTCAGGTTTATTATTATGCTTAATGACATGCTAAAAAGGCATTTTTTAAAATTTATATTAGACTTGTGACTAAATTTGTGTGTAATGGTTCAGGACTTGAGTCTGCCCTCCTCTGAAGAGGAGAGTAGTATATATTAGTGGCATGATTGTGATTTTGGCTCCCAAGTTAGGTTCTCTTCACTAAAAACCACGTCTGGTTTTCTGGCAAGTGAATAGCATGGAAGTGACTGAGGGCAACTAAGGGGTATATGGGAACTAAGGACCTCAAAGCGTGTCTGTGAGAAAAGTTCAACCTTGTGTGCAGAAATTTCTGACCTACTGTGCCTGATGACAGCATCCACTCTTCCACGGCTTTTATGGTCATGCAACATCATCAAGAGGTCAAAGCAGCTGTTTTACTAGCTATTAAAGGATGATGGTGGAGAAGGTTTGTGACCAATACTTCCTTTGAATATTATTTATTTGAAGAGCAGGGAAGATCCTTGCAGTAAAAGATGCTTAATATGTAGAGCATCAGTGCCTGAGTCCATTTCCTTTCATTAGCCTTCCTGGAAGCACTTTCCATGACTAATGTGATCCTTTTACACAGAGTGGAGTCATGGAGTTTGTAACCTGGGTGTAGCAGCACCTGCTTTCAGAAGTGGTGCCACAGCAGCTGCTGCCAGCGTGGTGCACAGGGACTGAGTGGCAAGGCTGAAGGAATGTGGGGCCCATATCCCTGGAGGTCTGGCAAGAGTGGGTGGGAAAAAGCAGCTTGTAAGTAGCAACAACAAACCAACTGTCTTATGGAAAATGTCCAGTTTGTGTCCATCTTTTTGGAAACAGCACTCATTTCCTAGAAGCTGATA
Source organism: Margarornis squamiger (assembly GCA_035222235.1). Lineage (NCBI taxonomy): Eukaryota > Metazoa > Chordata > Aves > Passeriformes > Furnariidae > Margarornis > Margarornis squamiger. The sequence goes on along the minus strand of JAWWTY010000077.1, from coordinate 84,192,082 downwards.
CCAGGAGAAAGCCAAAATGTTTCTGAGCCTCAAAGATGAGATCTGGCTCTCCCCTCAACCCTGCAGATATGTTCCTATGGGTGTCTGGCTGATGAAGTGTGCTAGCAAGAAAAAACAAGCTCCTATTGTCTGTCACAAGTTTAACCTAGAGATCAGTACAATACCTTGGTTTTCTCTGATCTCAAAGTGACAGAGCCTACATTGCCCTCAGAAGTTCATGCAGACCCTGAGTTAGAGCCCAAATGCATCTTTTCCTGGTGTTTTGGTACTGCAGAACTTCAAACACATAATAGAGTGTAACCTTAAGCTGAGTTTTCTCCTGAACTGAGCTGGTCCTTGGTCTCCCTTCAAAAGTGTCATTAAGGTAATCCATTTAAATGTAAAGAGATAATTTGCCCTTTTTTGCTTGTTGAAGCTAACAGAAAAGCATGGCTCTACTATTGAATCACTGGCTTGCAAGGCAAAGATCTTGTGTCTGGATGCTACAGTTGCAGTGCTGAAGTACCACTGCTGCTCATTGAAGTCTTTCAGTCAGTGCCAGTAACAGCACTTTTCTTCAGGTCAAAACACATTTTAAAACTAAAATTCAGCATCATTCATCATCACCCCAACTGGGTGTTGAGGCTGTGCTTATGCATAAAGACTAAATAGTGATGTGGATGTGGAAACAAAGAGCCTCTGAACAGACTAAAGCTAGCTGTAGAGCAAAGACTGGATGTCTTATACAATGATTTCCTTGCCCTGTGATGTTTTTCTTAAAAACCATCCTCAGTAGAGGGTCTGAAAATGTCTGCTCAGCCTGGAAGCAGGGAGTAATACAGGTCTAGGTTAACCATGCAGACTTGGAGAAGACAGACAAGAAGCCAGACATGACATCATGATAAACTGAATGTAACAAGGTTTTCCAGTGGTATTAATATTAGATGATAATGTCCGAGCACAGCTGGTAATTAGACAGGACAGCTGCCAAGGTCAGTCATTAGTAATGTTGATCTACTCACTTGAAAACCAGAAAAAAAGTATTGCAGATGTTTCTCTGTCACTTTTGTTTTGGCTGTAATGGACATGATAGCTCATTGCAGGTAAAAAGTTCACATACCTGCATAACAGGCTTGGATTGTTCAATTTGCCACAGGATGTTCTTATTTCTTACTTGTTGTGTTTGGCCCAGGACTGTAAATCACAAATACCAGGCTGTGTAATTCTGACTTTTATTACCTTAATGTATTTTAAGAGCAGGAAATCTATAGACTCTTGGCTCAGTGGAGCAGAAGCAGAGCATGGTGGGTACTCTGTGGTCAGGAATGTTCTCAGAAATATGCCTCTTGCTGCAAAGGTGACCTCAAGACAATCTGTTCAGCTTTTGGGATAGGGAAGGAAGGACACCCCAACCCCTTAGCACAGATGTGAGCTGGGGTGTGGGTTCTGAGTGGAGGGGGGATTCATTCCCTGAACATAAGGGAAGGAGGGAAGGGTGAAAAAAATGGTCTTAACCTCGGTGCTGAGACCAGCTTATGAATGCAGAGTTCAGTTTTCTCAGGGTCATTGCAATGCACATCATTGCACAGCATTACTGGCATAGCTAAGACAGCAATTGAAAGCTCCTGACTCCCCAGACAGGTGCCTTTTACACAGAGCCCGGGTAGCAGCTTAAGCTATACCTGCAATCTCTTCAGGAAAAAAACCCAAATCACCAAAGTGTAGGTATTGGTAGACTGACTTAGTGAAGTGTTTTCTCAGTGTCTTTCTAAGCATTAAGCCGTCTTACACCTCATGTGCTCCAGGAAGCTCCTCCTCAGCCCCACTGAGTGTCCATGGTGTCACAGCATGCAAAATTGATCTGCATGTGCAGCAGAAAAGTCCTTCAGACTTGTGGCTGGCTACCACCAGAAACCGTGTTCAGCTGGTATAACTGTGAGTCAATTCACTAAGGGCTATGAGCTCCTCTGGGACTGTGCCATGTTCCACTCTGCTTTTGCACAGCTATTTTAATCTGGAGAGAGGGACCTGAGAGAAGCTAGATTGCTAAACACTTGGTGTGCAGAGCCAGGATTGCACTAACTGTTTAGGATGGCTTCTGGGCTAACAGAGTTTATACTACTGTGCCTGGGGAAAAAACATCTTCCCCTGTGTATAGTCTAATCTGAGAGAGGCCTGTCAGTGGCATTCAATGGGCTGTGTTATATCTATGAACTTGCCAGTGAGTACAAATATTTGCAGGAGAGATATTCAAAGAGCATCCATCCTTTCATGGGCATAAAAATGGATTGCTCTTTTTTTATTTATTGCTTCAGAATATCCTACCCTGAATGTGCTACTCTCCTTCAACTGCGAAGGTGTGGTGGAGAGTCTTGAAGGCAGCAGAGTCATGTTATAGCTCTTGATCCTTCCTGTCTGTAAGTTCCCTGCCTGCTCAGGAATGCCTCAGGTAAGTAGTGCTGAGCTGCTGGGGCAGTTATATCACTGGGATACCTTTTAACCTTTCTTTTAGCTATCATGTGCTGGGAGAATTACACTAAACCAGGTCATAATAGAAATGTTGTGAAATGGAAGTTGAGATGAGAGAGAAGTGCTTCAGTAAAAGTGAAAGTGGAGAGGGAGATTTGAACCACATCTCCAGGTTCAGCCTCTGAAGAGGAGAGGTAGTGGAAGCTAATGCAGTGAAATGAGCTGTAACAAAGCCACACCAGGAATTATTCAGCTGTTCACAAGAATTTTAGAAGAACTGTAATTGGGAAATGATGTGAATATCAAACAAAATGTCACTTGACTGGAAGCCTTGAAAAGAGGGGGAAATAAAAGAAAATGAAGAAAAAAAACCCCAAACCCTGCACTATATGTCACCCTCTAAGACACACTCTGAAAGAGTCCCCTGCTCCCCACTCAGACCTTTTGGCGCAGTATTGTGTAGAATTGTGTATTTTCCTTGTGGGGTGCTTCTCCTTGAAAGAAATTAAAATGATGGGAAAGCTGGCATGTCACGTTAAATAACATCACATGTTTTTCTACTGGGGAGAGAAAAAAAGGAAGAAATATTATGCTGAGTTCCAAGAAAATAACTACTGAGGAAATGAGTGCAGCCAGTGGCTCAGATCCCATCCCTGGAAAATAGCAGCCATGTCAGCAGAGGGAAACACACTCTGTATCCTGGAAGGGCTCATAAGTAGTCCTGAATTTTTTTCTGCACGGTGTTTACTGGTGACCTGCAGACTTTATGCTCTGCATCTCTGATCTCTCCAGATGTCCATAATGATTTTACCATTCTAATGTTTGGGGTCTTTTTCTGAAGCTTGAAATGTATGTGAAAGTGTCAGGATTGTTGACCACCATTTCTGCTCTTGTTTACTACTATCCAGTTTCTCCCCCTTTAAATGCCCTTCCTGCCATTATTCTCTGGAAATAAGGCATTCTGAAAGCACCTTGTCCCTTTCTTCTCCTTTATCATTATCCTTCACAGCCAGAGAGCCCCGCTGGGCTGGGTTCTTGGCCCCATGATTATCTTCTTGGTCCTTGCAGAAGTATTGTCCTTTGGACAACCTGCAGGTTCCCTGTCTCTTTATTCTAGTGCAAGCTTCCACCTGGAAACACTGAGAAACCACCATCTGCATGTAGAAACATAAGGACCCTGGGGGCCATTGAGCCCACTGTATGCCTGGGGAGGGGAGGAGGACTGCAACAAGACCAGCTTTGAGGTTTACCCGAGTGAAAAAAACCCTCCTTTATCATGAAAGGAGAAGGTGACAGCACTGTGGAGGAATTATCCATCAAGAAGACAAGAAGAGCACTCTGATTTCGATTAGATAGAATTTCTCTGTGTTCCTCCTCATCTCAGGTCTATTGCAAACAGGAACTTTAAAAAGAGGTTAATATGGGTTTTGCATGGTTTAGTTGCAGGGGCTATATGGAGTAAAAGGTGACTCAAGATGCTGCAGTAAGGCAGCTACCAGATAATAGATACAGTATAATATTATATATATAATATTATATACATTATATATATTAGTAATAGGTATTATATTTTTAGTAACATTGTTATGCATCTGTCATGATGTTTAGGTGATTCAATAAGGAATTTTTCAGGCAAACATTCTTAAAGGCCCAATGGAACAGATATGCTGATTTCTATCCATAAACTGTAGTGATTTTGATGGAAATTTCCCAACTTGTTTTTTAAAACTCTGTTTCATATACAGTAAGCATAAGAAAAATCCTGACTTGGAGCATCAGGAAAACAACAAAACACTAACCCTTCTTGCATTTTCCCGACTCCTTCATGTCTTCACTATAGAGCTGGGAGACACTTGCCAGCTTTAAAATGAGAAAAAAGCAAATTCACACTTTTGTTGTGAATTTTAGAGAAAGAAGTCCTATAGTAAGATTTTAAGATTTCTGGCCAATATTCCCTAATTCTGTCTTTGAATGTGCATTTGATTTTGTTTGTTTGTTTGTTGGTTTGGTGTTTTTTGGATGCTTTTTCATTTAGTGCTGTTTCTAATCAGTGAACTGTCATTTCTAAAGGCGTCCCCCCATCAAGCTGTGTTGGGGAAGAGTTACCATAAAATACACATGTAAGCACAGGATCACAGGCATGTGTGATGCTGCTCTGGGCTGATGGTGTTAGTTTATGTAGCAGCCATAAACTAACTTTTCCCTAGCCCTGAGGAAAGCTGGCACAGAGCTCTTTACTTGGTTGAGCCCAGGCAGTAATTCCCAGTTGCCATGTAAGAGATTGACTGGGCAGGGGTCCCTGCACCCCACCACGTGTCCCTCAAGCACAGAGGGAGGGTGGAGAGGTTATGGGAGATGATTTGGGCTGTTGTCACTGGGCCCACTTTACTCCCAAAGAGAAAAGTCCAGTCAAAGAGTGCTGAAGACCAAATTCTGGGGCAAAAGACCGAGAGCCATAATTTATTCAGGGAAGCTGGTACTGCAAAAAGAAGACAATAGACCAGTTAGCACTAACAGCCAGCTTCATGCAACCTCTTAGCAGAAGGTTTTGACATTTGCATGTTTCTCCCAGCTCTGTTTCCCATTCAGAAGGAAACATAAAGCAGTGTACATGATTTGTGGCCTATTCTTAATCCTCCTACAGAGAATAAGTGTTGCTCTTGAGTCTGCGCAGGAACAGGTCTCATCTCTCCTCCGTATCTGAGCAGGTCTTATATCTTTGTCAGCCACACAACTCTCTATTGTTTTTCTCCCCCGACTTAAGGAGCTCACAGAGGCAGACCCCAGGTGTACTTGTGTTTTTATCTTTGGTCTCTATTATTAACGGGTCTAAAAGCTAACATTTATTTGGATGAGACCTTATTAATCAAAGACCGCCTGCTCTAGTAAAGGTCCAATGGTATTTTAAAGCTCTTCTTCTTAGGGCAGAGCTTTTCTGTGAATCGTTAACCAAAGTTTTCCCTGGGCTCTCGTGTGTTCTCAAGCACTGCCCCTTCCCCTTGCAGGGATGACTGCTATTTGGTGGATCTGGGATGTGAAGGGCAAAATCAAACTAAAATATCAGCTCTGTGTTTAAATTAAATAACAGCGCTGCTGCTATTCTGAATTCAGTAACATTCCCTGAAATAATTTCCTGGGAAAGGGTTTGGCAGACTTTACTTTCCGACTCATACAAATATGAGCTGCTCTTGCTGCTTTGGAGTGACTGAATGGAGGAGGGTTTGCATGCTGTGGTGTGCTTTTGATTTCCTTTTTACTTTATCCCTGCTTTTTTTTTCCTCCCTAAAACCCCCATTATAGAACATTATGGATTCACTTGAAAAGCACTGTGGGTTCTTTACCCCTGTTATGCTATACAAAGTTATACCATCAAATATTACCCTTCAGTGGGACTCATTTTATTTTATTATTTTTTTTTAGCTGGCTGCATAGCAATGCAATTTAGGGCTTAGCAAATGCTAGCAAGTAACTCAGTGTCACTGTGGTGTATGAAAAGCTTGTATCAGGATAAAGCAGTTTTCAGCTAGGTTTAACTGCAATGCAAAGTGAAAAAGAAAAATTGGTGTATGAATGAATAGTTCCTGATGGTTTTGTTCTTGTTGCCTCGTATCTGCTGGGGGCAGAAACTAGTCAGTTTTCGGTGCTACTGTAATGGCTCCCTCTAGCAATACATTATATGTTATTACAAATTGAATAACAGCATTTGCACTTGTGAATTGAAGCTTTGCACAGCTCTGGTAATAAATTCAACTGCTTCATATTCTTGTTGAAACACCTGATGTGGTGGTGGGGGAGCCTAAGGGATTGGATTTCACCTGCAGAGGAGGGCGGGAAGCCTCTTTTGGGGGAAAGCAGGGAAGGCATTCTGGGCTCCAGGGGCTGTGGGGAGCAGCAAGGGGCTGATGGTGATTGCAGCAGGCTTCTGTCCGTCATCTGGGTGGCTTCATTCAGCTGGTGTCCTGGAGAAAGAAACCTGAAAATAGGGAGTAGAGGTTGTATTTTTTAGTAGTTTGTTCTCTATCTTCTGCAGTGAGACCTCTGGAAGGAAAGAAAGGAGTCTGAAGTTGTGTTGTGGTGAGTCCTCCGGCCTTCCACTCTTTCTGGTAATCTGAAAATCTGTCTCTTTCCAGTACCAGTGCAGCTGGACACCACTCTACATTACACTGGGCACCTTGCTATAGGAGACAAAGACCTGCCCATGAGTATCCATAGAAAGACACTGAAAATAGCTGGAAGCATCCCAGGACAAACAGATGAAGTGAATGTGCAGACACAGGGGAAATATTATAAGAAGATTGACTGTATTTATCCAAGGTATGAAAAGAGCCATTATTCCCAAACAAGGAGGTAACCTGAGGAAGCTGCAGCTGACAAGGAGGAGCAAATCAAATGGGTTCTCTTTTTATTTATGTCACGCCAAAATGTGGCTGGGACTTTGTGAGCAAACAGAAGGTAGGGCCCTGAGGCGAACAGCTAACAGCTTAAGGCTAAACCAAACAGTGCATGTTTGCAGGTAGCAGTCTGCAGGTTAGGGAGAGGGGAGAGGAGATTAGAGAGGAGATAATCTGCACTCCCCAAGGGATAAGCACAAAGGCTAGCCAGATCAGATAGTTCAGCTATGGCAATAAATCCATCTGCCGGCTGTCTGGATTAATGTGTGCGTTTTTGGGATGGGTGCTGCCTTTGCTGCTGGAGCAATCTGACCCTTGAGCACCCCTGCTTACATTGTACTTGGAAAGTAAGGCAGCTCTTTATGCTTCTCTCAGCTTCCTGATGAGAAAACACTGTAGATCCTGACAGAGCCTGGAGCAGTGCAGAAAACTTTAAGGTCTCAGGTCTCAGCCCTGCGTCTCTGTTTTAGAAATGCTTCCTGTCCCCTTATTTTTTGAAGAAATATTTGCACTAAACAGAAGTTTAAGAAAGCTGGAGAGGGACTTTTTACAAGGGCATGTAGTGACAAGACAAAGGAAAATGGATTTAAACTGAGAGTGGGTTTAGATTAGATATTAGGAAAAATTCTTTACTGTGAGGGTGGTGAGACACTGGAACACGTTGCCCAGAGAAGCTATGGATGCCCCATCCCTGAACGTGTTCAAGGTCAGGTTGGATGGAGATTTGAGCTACCTGGTCTATTGTGTGTCTCTGACATATTGGAATTAGGTGATCTTTAAGGTCCTTTACAATCCAAAGCAATCATGATTCATGTCGACCCCATTTCACCTTGTTCACTGAGGAATACAGAGCAATGGTGCTATTGTTGCAAAATACAATGAATTTACAAACATGTGAGCAACTCTTAAGCCAGGATCTTTGCTTGTGTTGTATCCCTATTTCTATTAGGTTTTTTCCCTATAGTTTTAAAAATTATTTTTGACTGCAATGTTTGTTCTGAGACCAATCTTCTTATTGTTTTAGCTAGGTCCCAAGTCATCCAAGAAGTTGGGTCATTCAGGCAGATCACTCAGGTAAAACAATGTTGTCTGTGTTCAGCTGACTTGATGTAATGATACAAGCACTAACCTGTAATGCACATTCAATATCCTGCAGCAGAGAGATTTTTATGCTGGTGCAGTTAAATCAATAAACTTGGTAAGTTAGGCTGGTACAGACATTTTTAATTGCAGTCCCTACAGATAGCCTCACAGCTCTGATGTCTAATCTGAACTACAAACTAGTCAGAGGAGTTTTCTTTGCAAATAGGGTTATGAGTAATCAATAGCTCAGTGTATGTGTGTGTGCACAGATACTCGTTTAGTAATTCTGGCCTGTGAATGCATTCATTAACCTGACCGCCTGATGTTACCCCAGCCTCCCTCCCCTCTTCACAGACAGGAAAAAGGAACGCATTCATTGATTACACTGCTTTAATTTATTTGCCTAGTTCTAATCTCTGCACAAGATAAGAGTGCTGAGAATTGTTAAATTGTATGCTTTGGGGAATTGAAAAGTCCACTTCCTCTCTGCTTCCTACGTTAGATGGTAAGGAGAGATCCGTGGTAGCATTTTTCCTCTTCCCGCAAAGCATCAGTTAATGGATATAGCTTTTAGTGTCACTGTTTTGTGCTAGTATGTCCCATCATTTATGCACAGAGAAATTAAATAAATATTTAATATCGGTGGAACACAATTGAACTTTGAGTAAACAGACAGAATTAATTACCTACCAGCCCATCTCTTTTTGAAAAGCTGGTCCCGATTTAATAAAAACAGACTGATCCTTTTTGATGTATGTCATTTTGATTGTGTCATTTTGATGTTGAAGGTTTATTTAATTACAGTATTTTTAATTCTGTCTCCTGTGAGTTACTGCTGTATTCCTTCCCCCATATCCCTTAGTTCAACATTGTCTCTCAATGACAGATTGCTCTCAGCTTGATGTGCCTGTTGCTTACTTGTGAGAGCAGGAAAACCTGTGCAGTAAAACTGCCCTTCAGCTGGTGTTGGAGGCGGTCTTTGTTATCAATCCTACAAGGAGTGTTGGTTAAGCAGTTGCTGGGTTTCATATGAAGCAGGCTCTGCTTTTATTTTAGCAGTGGGAAGGGGAGAAAACACCTCCGGTGCCGCAGGTGCAGAGCTGTAGGCAAGTGTGGATCTGGTAACTCGCTGGGCTTCTGTGTTGGAGTGTGGCATGATGCCCTTTCCAGGAAAAATGGCATTGCCAGGACAGCCCAAGGCTTACTGCAGAGGATAAATTACAGGGAAAGAGACAAAGTGCAAGAGAGAAAGAGAAATGTGAGCAAAGAAAAGGAGATGAAGAGATGGGAATGTACAGGCAGAGAGAGGAAGCATCAGCAGCAAAGACAGCAAATAGGGAAGGAGGAGTCCATGACCACAATCCTGCCCACAGTATGGAGTATCTCAGGGTCCCAACCTGGAACCCACATGTCTCCAGACATCTGGAGATGAAGGTGGGGAAACAGTGCTGTGCTGTGTCTTTTCTGGAGGTGGTGGTTTGACATGTGTTTCACCATGGGCAGCATTTTAGTGTGGCTGGAGAACTAACCTTTTCCACCTTGCCCACATTATGTAACAGCTCCAAACTGTCCATGAGGGCACTGATGTGCTTCAGCTTATTCCTGCTAAAGCCTTTTCCTGGCTTGACCATGAATAGGCACTGCTCCTCACCTTCCCTGAAGCTGGGGGTTTCCTAAGGCCCAAGGGGGTCCTACTCTGGGTCTGGGGAGCCTTTTATTAGGATGATTCAATCTGGAGAGTTCATGGGAAGTCCTGCTTAGCCTTGCCTCCCAGGGAAGAGACTTTTGCTGAACTGATGAAAAAGGTGAGGAAGCTGAAATGCTCCCACAGGATCCTTTGCCTTCCCTGGGTCATGAATTCCACAGGGTTCAGACAAGTTGTGCGGTTTCGTTCATGGCTGGTTTGGGTGCTCAGAGAAGAGCACCTGCATGTAGAGAGGTGATCTAGGGGATTTATTTGTCAAAGGTCTGTGTCCTGGGTATTTCTCATCAACTCTAAAGTCACATCAACAGACTTAAAGTTATTCTGGGTTGTTGTTGGGTTTTTTTTGTTGTTTTTAGGGGGTTTTGTTTGGGTTTTTTTGGGTATTTGGTTGTTGTTTGTTTGTTTTCTAAGTTGGAGTCAAGAAAAAAATGAAAGCAGAAATAAGGTCTCCCTTTCTCCCTGGCTGTGTTCAGCCCAGGTGCACAATTTTGAATATACTGATGTGTATGGTATGTGACATGCTCTTGTATCCTCAATAAGGCTGCAGCAGTGGGGAAACACAGCTTCCTCCTGAAGGCAGTCAGAAAGGAAGTGGGAAAGAGAGGGGGGGGAGTGTTGCAAGCACCATTTACATATCTGGGAGATGAGCTCATCCTCTTCTGTGCAAGTGGGAATCGAGAGGATTCATAAAAAGAAAAAAAAATAAAATTAATTCAGTTAAACTTTTCTGAAAGGTAAAGAAAGCACTTCTTTCTCCTGGTAAAGGGCTTAGAGGAGGAGGAAGCTGCATTGCTAATGTGCTGCAAGTATGCAAACATCTCTCTGCTTTGTAAAGGCTGTTTCTAAAGCAAAAATGGCAGCATTCCCGTATTGCTGAGTTTCTAACCTCCTGACCCAGGTGTGTGACTTCTGGTCAACAATTTCCATGGCAACCTGAATGATAGATAACTCCTACATTTGGGAACAAGCACCACCATCCAGCACCTCGACACTTACCTAAGTAAGGAACTTGTTTCATCTATGAAGTAGCCTCTCTATTTCCCTTTCATTGCAGCAACTCTGTGTTGGACAGATGGCCGGATCTTTGCATCGTGTCAGGGAAGTTCTGCTTCTTTGTCTGTGCACCAAACTTTATTACAGCACGTCCAGACAAATTTATTTTAAGTTGACTTTGACTACTCTGGTGCTGCATCAGAATAAGGCACATCTTCACAGCAGCACCTTCTGCTCACTCTCCCTGTCTGAAAAAAATCTTCCTGCTGCTCCTCAAGCAGATTTTACTTGATGTTTTACTCCCATCTAGTGCTTTTTATTAAAACTGCTGGTGTTCTGCTTCTGACATAGGACTAGTCTGAGCTGAGCAAACATCACCTTATTTCTAACCCAGGTGTCCACCAAATTCTTTTCCATCTGGCTATGAAACCCCACAGCCTTTTATTCCTCCCTGGAGAGGGTTGAGGTGCAGAAAGGAGGGAGGTCCCTGCAGACTTTTGCTTCTGTAAAAGCCTTTCATATCTTTCATGAAAAAGACACTTCTTTCATGAGTGTTTTCTTGCCAGAGGAAACTTGACACTTATGTTTGTTTGAAGTGGGCTTATTAAACACATTCTTGTTGCTATTGATGGGAATGGGCAGGCTGCTATGTGAAATACAGCTCTTTTTTCTGATGTCAGTGCATCTAAACCTTGATTAAAAGCTAATGACTAATTCCCTTGTGAGGTAACCAGGTGAAATGCACCCTGTTCCTTGAACCATATCACTTGCAAAGTCCTAGCCAAGCTCTTCTAAGTTTTAAAACTGGTGAGCCATCAGGGGCATGCAGCCCAAAATGAGGGTCAAGGGTCTCAGTGTTTTGTGAGCACTGAAACAGTGTTATCAGCATTTGAGAGTCCAAATGGAAACACAGTGAGGTTCTCGCCACTGGCTAAGGGAAGTTTGTGGGGAGAGGACTTGGTTGATTTTTTTGTTTTGGTTTGGGTATTTTTTTGTTTGTTGGTTGGTTTGGTTTTATGGGTTTTTTTGTTGTGTTTGTTTGTTTGTTTTTGTGGGGGGGTTGGGTTTTGTTCAGTTTTGTTTGGGTTTTTTTTTGCCATTGAATTTATGCCTCTTTATACCTCCTTATTAATCAAAATTCTGACCCGGCCACTGCTTTAACTGATTTATATGATTAATATTTTACGAGTATGATGAGAAAGCGTGGGCAATCTTACACTTGTGATTGAATATTTACAGGTGCAATGCAGACTTCAAGCCAGCTTTGAGTGTTTGACAGCCCATGCCTAACTGAGGAAATAAGAGCTCAGGTAAGACAACTGACTCTCCTTAAAATTCAATGACTGTCATTAGTTTGTTTTTAACTTATGAATTTTCTATGAGTGACATATGACCCTGAATTGTACAGTAGTGTTACTATGAAATCTTAGTGCACGGACTCTGGAGGCGTGCAAAGCAGTCAAATAGGCTATTTGGTCCTTATTGTAACTGTGGTTTGCTCTTGATACAATGGTTACCACGTTAATTGAAAGAACATTAAGGGAGGTGATCATGTGGTGGGAAAACTGGCAGTAAAGGGAGACACCTGGGTGCTGTGTTTTGAGGCAAAGCAACTTCCTGTGCATTAGTACTATTCTGGTGGGGATCCTGCACAAATCCCATTTTGGCTGTGCTGCCCAAGTATCCACATCTCTACTGTCTGGATCACCTCCTACTCTGTCTTCTCCCATCGCTCGCTTTCATCTCCGCCAGGGCTTCATGGAGCAGGCTGAACATGAAATAACCTGGTATCTCCATGTTTCTCTAACATCTCAACTTGTGACAACTAACAAATCTACTGCTCTCCCCATTGGTGGGGCTTCAGTCATGCTGAAAATAAATGATCCTTCATTTTACACCCGTTGCTGAACTGAGACATTTTGCTTTTCCTACCAAGTTTCTACAGTCTCTCTCTCAGTCTTCTGTGCTGGTCACATCACCAAATGTTCCATCTTGGATTGATCCAACCTCTGTGTTTCTGGATTAGCTGGCATGTATTGCCCAAACCCCCCATCTTTTTCAATGCTTTGTTCCCCTCTGGCACAAAAGAAGACCCCTGCTGCTACCAAAATCTCAAGTTCACTTCTACTTCTTGGGCTGCCACACCACTGTCCTTAAATTTTCTCCCTCATAGTTTTTTTCTGCTGCTGCTTCACAAGTATAGTCTATTTTTCTAAATGCTCTGTATTTTCATTCTCCACATTTCCATTTCTTTTGTCTTCCAGCAGGATGCACATTCTCTGGTTTTATTCCTCTTTTCTCCCAGTAAATATCTAGGCAAAGCTCTTTTGCTCTCTATGTAGCATGATGTGACTTGCTTTCTTTTCCTTTTACCCTTCCTTCCCTCTCTTCATGGTCAGTTAAAACAACATCCATGAAACTTGAACTGTATTCCATCTAGGAGCCGAGACCATATTGCTTAAAAGCTATAAAGCACCGTGTTTGCTTAGCATAGCAAAGATAATTTTTGGCAAGTTAGGTGATGAGACTGCAGAGTAGAGAGTTCTTTCAACAGCAAAAAATGCACAAAGACAGGGAAAATGTTAAGCAATGTTTATAAGCAGATAAATATCAAATACAATGCCCTGATTAATATTCCAGTGTGATGCACTTTGACAAACTGGACTGCCATTCTGAGGGTTTTATTTTTAACAGATGGGAAAGAAAAACAACATTTGGTCTACAGCCTCTGTCTGTCTGAGTGAGGTTTTGCTCATTTTGGGGGCTGCAGTTATTCTAAACATGGCAACTTGATTTAATTAGCTGACTAGGATCCTGCTTTTTCAGTGGTTTTCTTATTATTGTTGTTTTGTTGATTTTTTCTTGTTGAAATTTTGTGTGTGTGTGTGCCTAAATGCACTCTAGCAAAACTGACAGTACCCAGAGCTCCCAGACTTCTCTGGCCAAGTTTCTGTCTGAAATGTGCAAACAGAATAGCTGATGAAATAATAGACATGTCCATGTTGGAAACCTTTCTTTTCCCTTTTTCAGGGAAAATTGAATATCTATTGATTCATTGTTTCTACCAGATGGGGAGCACAGCAGTAATTCCTCTGTGTTCTCGAAGGCAGTATCTTTCACAGAGTCTGCTTCGGTTGACAAGTTATTTTCCCTCTGATTTGAATCTGTCTTTATAGTGCTCTGTTGGGGTATTGACTACACGAACAGACAAGCTCTGATTATGGCTCTTGCATGGCTGCCAAAGTCCTCCAGTGCACAGGGAGACTGATTTAGTCTGTTCCCCTTGAAAACTCAAGACTTTTTAAGGATGGAATAAAAACCACGAGGTCCATTAAGCAAAAAAACAAACCCTGATGCCTAGGAGAGATGCAGAAGCAGTCAGGCTAGACAGCAATGCTATGTCCTTTGTGCATATTTGAATGTGGCACCATAAAATAGCTCATGCCAAGTCCATCTGAAATGTTTGAGACCCGCCTTGCTGAAAAAGGTCTGTTGTCTTAAATATGAGTGCAAAAATCCAGCATTATGGGTCTTCTTTTTCAAACATGTTGTGCTGAGCTAAGCTCATAGGAAAGAAGACAGGGGATTTAACCTGAGTTCATTAATTTTATATTACATTGATAATTGCAATATCTGTGTCTCCCCAGCTAAGCCCACACAGAGTATTGGACTAAGGGGATGGTTCTGGGAACACAATTGGCCAGTTCTCCTAAGGCTTGTGTGATACAATCCACTGACTAATTTATTTTTTTTTCCAGTGACTGGTTTCAATCTCAGGTGAGAGGGACAGCAAAGTCCCCAAAGAGCAAAGTCCCTGTTGATGCTTTAGGGTCAGATAGTGAGAAAAAGCCAGGGAGGTTTCAGCAGTGCCTCAGTGTATGTGTTTGCTGGCCAGCTTGCTGACAGGTGTTTTCAAATTGGCTGCCATGGATATTTCCTTTTCTTGGTGCTACCAAAAGCAAATGAGAGTAGGCAAAAGAAGTTACTGCTCCTAGGAGGAGAAGAAAGTTTATGGGACACATCACAAATGCATGGGAAAGAAAGTTTCATTAGTTCTTCAGCTCACAGAACAGTTATGGTATTTAGTTTGGGGTTTTTTTACAAAAATTCTGAATTTCTCTATCTGTTGGGTTTTTTTTTAATTTATTTAAGGTTAAAAGTTGTTTAAAAAGTCAAGCAAAACAGATTTTTTTCACCAGTTTTCCCCTCTGCATATTTTGGATAGCACCTCTCACCTCAGAAATGTTCACTAGATAGAAACCAAGCCAACAGGTTGGTGGCAGAAGGACAGGTCTTCTGCAGGAATTGGAGCTGTGTGTATGAACAGTGAGAACCACAACAATGCTGAACCTGAGTAGAAGGTCACAGCAGTCCCACGACCGTGTATTGCTCATTTAGTAAATTCAGACACAGCCACACTGCCTACATTGCAGTTTTTTAATGCACTTGAAAATTATCCTTGCATATATTTACATATATTTACACATATTTACACATGTACACAAGCGTATGCCTTGTTTTCTGAACGTGAGGACATTTATTGCCTGCACTCATGTGCTTGACAGTAAAAGCATCTGAAACCCACTGCCAGCATCCTGTTGGCAGTAGGTACAGCAGGTAATACACTCACTGTCAAGTGTGGAAAGTACCCCCTTAGCTCCAGTACAAAATCCTTTCTATGCAGATCTACTTTGTGCAGGCTGAGGGGTCATGACTGTACCAATATGTTTTTGCATACCCAGCCTCCTCGTGTTCTCGCTTTTTAAAAATATAAGGATCCCCAAAACCACAAGAACCTCCTCCTGCCCATAGAAGGGGAAGAATGTTTTGGGCTCAAATGCTAAATCCTGGGAGTTAGGTCAGAGCAATATAATGTAACTATAACGTGGTCCTTTGTATGCACAGTAATCTAGACTTTAATTAAAATATCATGTTCTGTTATTTTTTCTGCAAGCAGATGCCTCAGTAGGTGCCCAAGAGAAGAGCAGAAGAAATTAATGAAATAGAGCAGGACTGTTTAGTGAAGGCACTTTCTGTCTGGAGAACTCTGGCTTTGCTTGCTGGAGAAGGTTGGAAATGCATAATGAATGAGGCAGGATGCTGCAGATCAACATAAAATGGTCTCAAAGGGGAGGCTTGACGCCTCTGTGGAGAACTTGGTTCTGCAGCTTACTCAGTCACAAACTATTTCTCTCCCTTAAACAGAAAAATTAACCACAAAGTGCAGGGTTCTTGTTTTCTCTATGTACAAGGTAAAGTATACAGGACTTTTTTTAATTATTATTATTTTTGAAGGAATAGCTAAATGCAGAGGTGGCTGGTGAGAGCTTTGTCTAGATGCTGAGCTATAAGAAAGTTCAGCACTGTGGAAAATGTGTCTCAGCCTCGTTATTCAAAATTTGCTGATGCTTTTTATAGGCCTATACTTAACTTTTACTAGCTCTTTGTCCTCTGATGTAAAAATAAGGAAAGTAATTCCTAGGTATCCTAACCAAACTGTAAGGAATTCTTAATACTTGTGGAATATAGGATGTTGTAGTGGAAATAATGGGAAGGAAAATGCAGTTTTTTCTGAGGTGGAATTTGAATGATGTGAAGTAAATAAGGATAAGGCATGTGTATTATAGTAGCAGAGTAAAAATAAATAGAAATATTTAGCCACTCACTGGGGGAGACAGGGGCTTTGTATAAAAATATAGTCTACAGTCATGTAATTAAAGGCTGTATTTTAACTTGAAGCTGAAGTAAGAAAGCTGTGTGGGTGGTTTGAGCTCTGATATTTTAGTCACTGAGTTTCTGCTTTAATAGGTAGCTTTTCAGATGTAGTTATGCATTTAGTGGCATGGTAATAACTTCCATAACATAAACTTTGCGTCCCATTAAAAGCACACATCTTACTTTATGCAGCTCAATAAACAAAATAATCCACTTCCTTCTCCAACACTCATCTCCTTTCTACACCCATTTCTCTTGCTGTCACCTCTGTGCTCTCTAGAACAGGGCACATGGGCCACGGTCATAGGTTTGCTGTAGTTTTATCCAACACTGGTAACTTGAAAACTGAGGCTCCCCTCACCACCTCTGGAACTGCAGAGCTCCTTGAGCAGGCTGCACTGTAGATGCCAGCTGGCTGTTTCAGAGCTGATGTTTGGCTGCCACCCCTTCTCTCTCTCCAGCTTTTGAATCTTCCATGATATCCAAGGGTTTCACTGGCACATGTTTGCTGAAGTTGAAACCTACCAAGTCAGAACCAAGTGATGCCATTGATTTTTTTTTTTTTTCAGTTATTACTATTATTATTTTGTTTTTGCTTTGCCTCAAGTGCTCCTGAATTCTCCCATTTAATCCCACCTGAACTGGGGGGTTTGTTTCTTTTGTGTTGTTTTCTTGTTATGCGTTGCCTTTGCCCAGCTTTGGTTTGTTACAATGACATGTGGTTTCTCTTTGTTTTTCTTTCAGGAAATAAGGGGTGATGAGAAAACAATGCTGGCCACCCACCACCCTACTCCTATATTTTTCAAGGTCTTGGAGTTGTGTGTATCTGCAGAAGGGAGTGTTATTGAATCAGGAAACCTGAAGTCAGAATATGTTTTACAGCATGGCAATTACATTGCTGGATCATAAGAAACGTTTGTATTTTAAAATGTTTTATCTTATGTGTAAAGGATAGTGTTTCTGGCAGGGAAAAATATGTAAGGGCATTAAATGGCTTTCTTTGCAGGCAATTAAACAATGAAGCCAGTCTGAGCAATTTAAATAATTGTAACAGATGTTTATTGCCTAGTGCAGTTTACTGCATCCTATTATTTCCTTTACATACAGGAGAGAAGAACACATGGCAAACTATACCATAAAAGAAATTTTTTACTGCCTTGTGAGCAATGTGGCTGTTTCTCTGACTTCTTAATTGAATCACCTTGGGAACGAATTCGTAATACTTAGTACTTGGAGAGCAGGCAAGTGACTAACTGCCTGAGGGAGCAGCAGCAACTGGTGTGCAAAGATGGGGGCTGGCGGTGAATACCTCTGAGTAAACAAACTGGAGTGGGATTGCTCTGAGAGAGATGACTGGCTCACTCTCATTAAGGGTTTTGGTGCTTCCCAGGCGTGTGTGTTTCTGGAGACTCTCCTTGTCTGAAATCCATTTTGTGTGCTCTGTTGAAAGAGGAAATAAAAGGTCCTGGGTCCTTGGATAGGCTTTCAACAGGACATTTGTAATCCCAGGTTAACTACAGGTCTGCTGTGTGGCCTCATTTCTTACACCTCATCTCAGTGAAACAGGGTACCAGTTCCTTCTAATCTGCCTGAGATGTTGGATACAGTCTAAGGGTGGATGTCCTGGGTCTGGCTGAAGGTGCAGGGAGCCCCATCGCTTGTGATGGCCTCTGAAAATGGCCTCAGATGGATGACTAGAAAATGGTGAAGGACAAGGGCATGTGCTATTTCCCCCAAATACTCTCCAAACACTTTTTTTGTGTAGGTTCAGATGTGTTTTCTATGTGTTTAATAATGTACTTCCTAGACCATGTACTTAATCTGTGTATTAAATAATGCTTTTTTTTCATCCATTCATCTCTTGAATTCCTGCAGACATTTAGTGTCCAGAGCAGTGTGGCAGTGTAAGCCTCTAGTAGTAAAAGTTCTAGAGGAACTCATAAGTTCTTTATCAGCTAGTGGGAAAAAAAAAAAAAAAGGGTTTATTTTCTCTAAACAAAGCGCAAAACCCCAAAAAGTCCCCTCCTAATCCCAAATCCTCAGACAAAGGCCTGTAGATTATTTTAAAGTCTTGCCTAGTATCCTTCCTGTTGATTTATCCTTGACTTTGACTAAAATTTGAGGGTTTTCTTTTTCACTGAGAATTTTGAGAATTTTTCAAGAGTCTAAAGGTATTTATATTGGGGGGTTGTTTGTTTATTGTTTGGGGGGGTGGGTTTGGAAGGGAGGGAGGGTTGTTGATTTTGTTTTGGTTTGGGGTTTCTTTCCCAGAAAAGTTTTTGTTTTCCCCTTACATAGTTTTTGGGCATCAAATTTGGGTGATGTAAATCATGAAAGGGAAACATTTGTTTGCCCAGCACCTTTCACTGGGAAGAGCATAGTGCCAACAGTTTCTCCTTTACTGCTCTTTCCTTCCTTTTTTCTCTCCCCCACATCTGTCATTTTGACTTTAACACCCTTTCAAACCTTGCTCTATTTTCATTTACTTCAGCTCCACGTTACATTGAAATTTACTATTTATATTGCCTTTTATGTATGTTAGATACTGTGTCTCTTTTCTCTTCCTTACCTGTAGAACGGGTTTTCTCCTGCTCCAGGTCTTCACTTCTTTAACTGGCCACTGGTGAGTTGTTTATAGCTGTGGGTCCCAAGGCCAAGCTTGTGTCCTGTGTGTTTTTACCCCATGCCAGCACTTCTCTGTACCACCTTCTGTGCCTCTGTCCCCTCTACAGCATTGCTACCTTAGAGTGCTACATATCAGGTTCTTTACAGCAAAACTGCTTAATACTGTTTGCTACATAAAATTAGTCTTGTATCATGCAAAGTTAAACAAAAGTAAAGCAAATTAACAACACCCTCCTAATCATCAGAAAAATTGCCATTGCAGCTGAACTGAGCTTTGGTGATGTTTCTGAATTGCTCTGCTTTGGTGGAACCTGCCCTTTCCTGGTGCAGCGTTTCATCCTCAGGTAACTTGCTGGGGTCTGCAGTAGGAACACGGCTGGGTGGAATGTGGGTATGGCAAGGAGGAGGCGGGAGCAGAGGAGAATCAGTCAGCCCCAGCTGCAGGATGTGGATCAGTGCCTCTGCTTCTCAGTGTAGCAAGAGCTTTTATGAAAAGTCTTGTCAGTTTGTCAGAAACCCTTTGGCAGGTTTTGATCTACAGCTTGTCCTGGCAATGTAACAGGGTAGCAGATGATAGCTGAACGGGGAGTGCTTAAAATTTTTCTCCTCTTTCCCCTGATTATTCAAAGAAGCCTTCACTGGAAAAGCTGCATTGCTTCCCAGATGTCTTCAGAAAGACCACATACTTTTCTTAAAGCTAAAGAAACCCCAGTGTAATTTTTCATCTCCAGTTTGGGGTCGCTTCTGGGTGTGACACTGAGCTTTCTTCAGAAACAGAAACCAACCCACATGAATTGGGATGACAGAAAAAGGACCTCAGGAGACTGACAGACTAATAGAGAGAGAAGCCTTGTATTTAAGGATGAGGACAAGCTGAAAGGCCTCCAGTTGGAGATTAGCTATACCTGCCTGTACCAGCTCTTTGCTGGAGAGTCTTGTCCACAGCTTCTTTGGAGACACCAAGATCAAGCCTCACTTGCCTCCTTACCTTTGGAGTATTCCCACAGGCTGCACCAGGGACATGGCTGGGAGGGGTGAGTGGTGTGTGCAGGTCTCACCTTTGCTGAAATGAGGACAAACCCTCTTACAGTGGTGGAACCTGGAGCCTTGTTCAAAGCAATTAGGCCAGCCCTGGTCTCACCTTGTCAGACCAAGCTCACTGGTGGCATGCTGGGGACCAGAGGGTGAAAGAGCCTTCTTAATCCTTAGCTTTCTCATCTCCACCTTTCCCACACCTTGCTAAAACCAGCTTTCTGTCATTTCTTTCCTAAGTGAGACTCTTAGCAACAAGCTTTTAGTATGTTAGAAAGCAATAATCAAATCAGTCTGCCTTCTAGGTGAAGCAGAACAAATCCATGGCTGTGTTCCCAGCTGTAAACAAAGGTAAACAGATGTGGGACTGTGGTCATCTCCTTCCCAGCAGGAGGGATTATCAGAAAAACTCCATAAATAATGAAAATGTAAATGGGGCATAAAATTCATTTTTAGATGAAACTGGAAGCCCTTGTACACCCCCTGTCCAGTTCAGGTGGAGAGCTATCTCTGCCTCACCTCATAAAATTCATTTTCTTCTTGGTGGATATTTTAAAACTTTGACCTCTCCAGAATTTCCCTCTCATGTTTGATTGTTTTCCCCTTACTGTGTTTGCTGGCTACTTAAATGAAGACGTTTTCCTTCAAAACAATTCCCTTTTTCCCCTTCCTTCTTTTTTTCTTTTATTTTTTTTCCTATTTAAAATGTTTCTTACTATGCCAGATCTCTCAGCTGCACACTATCACCCTTTCCAGATTGTATCCCAACCTTTTGGGCATCAACTCATGCTTGCGTTTTTGTTTTCACAAGCATATCAGAGTAGCAGTCAAGAGGGAAATTGAAAATAATATAAATATGAGGCCACTACAGCTGCATTCTCAGTTCATGTCTCATCACTGGACATAGAAAATGGTATCTGTTATTATTCCCTACGTACATTGTTATTATCTTTGCCATTTGCAGATAATTGAACGACTGAGTCTGTTCTCAGGGAAAAAAAACAACAAACAACAACAAAGCAGAACAACCCACCCTCGTGCTATACCTCCAGTCCTGACACAAAATCAATTGTGGTGGATTTCATATTGAAATAACATCTGTATTGAAATCAAGGAGCAGCTGGGCCGGAGTGACAGTGGGTGCTGAGAGCCTCTCTGTAAACTGTGGGTCCCCTCTGGAGATCAGGTGATCTGGGAGCTAGCTAGTTTTCCCTCATCTACACAAATACTCTGTCTCTTATTTGGGGGTGGAGGCTGCCTGAGCACCTATTCTGTGCCTTAGCTGAAAACCATGTCAAATTGAGGTTGCTTCTGTCATATCTCAGCATAACAGTGGATTTTTTTTATTTCTTTTTTTTTCCTGAAAATAAGATCAGGGAACTACTGGTGACTGAAGGCAGATCCCAGAAGTTCCCAGGATGGCCTTCAGGAGGAACCTCTGCTGGAAGCCAAGGACTGGGCAAGCAGCTAATGTGCTTCAAAAAGCAAGCCCTTGAAAAACATTTAGGCTGTGTTCAATGTTGCAATAGCAGGGGGTCCTAAGTTTTTGTGAAAGGAGAAAGTATAACTGCACATTAAGGCTTGGTAAAAGGGTCTAGAGCTGAGGCTTCTGTTGTGAACTTGTTGAAATTTTCTGGGGGATGATTAAATAGCAGCCAGAAGATCACCCCATTGTATAGCTCATTTTTAGAATAAGCCTTAGAGTGAGGCTTCCTCTTTCACAGGAGCAATGTGAGTTTCCCCTTGCACAGAAGGGTCAGCAGTGGGGACTGTTGCTCCCAGGTGTCCCTTCTTAGTTGTGTGCAGCTGTGCTTTGCCATCGGGGCAGCAGCTGGCACGTGAATTCACAGACATGATTTCTGTCTGCCCAGAGGTGCGTCCTTCTTGTCACAGTCACACATCTGAGCTTGCACGGCACCCTGCCATGTCCACAAACATCGTTCCTGGCCATCACTCTGGCCCAGGAGCATTCTCTGCAGCCCCAGCAGTTAGAGTATATCATAACCTGCCAGGTGAGGAGCATTAGTGCCATATTCCTACTGGAGCATTATGGATTATAGCAATCCTATCCCTTAGGAAATAGTCCAAAATTTATTGTCTTTCAATTTAGAGAGAAAAGTAGAAAATTGTGGCTGTTTCTGTGGAATGCAACTTTAAAGAAATAACAGTTTGGAAACACTCATGAGTTTTGATAATTTCAAGTTGCTTAATTTTTTTTTTTTTCCTTTTCTT
The DNA here is from genome assembly GCA_035222235.1 of Margarornis squamiger. Classification (NCBI taxonomy): domain Eukaryota; kingdom Metazoa; phylum Chordata; class Aves; order Passeriformes; family Furnariidae; genus Margarornis; species Margarornis squamiger. The sequence goes on along the minus strand of JAWWTY010000077.1, from coordinate 84,169,858 downwards.
GGTCATATCCAAATATTAAATGGCATAATGTTTGATAAAATGGGTAGGAACTATTTTAAAATATGACAGCAGGCAGAATATAGCCCAATAGTCTGATGAATCCAAAATGATATATTTCAATACTACCTAAACTCACTCTGCTACTTGATATCACACCCTGTTCCCCCATCCAAATTTCCTCTCTGTCTAACTTATTTGAAATTAACATTTCTGTGAAAATACCTTCATTTTCATCAAAAACTCACATTTTTTTCTCCCTATTTTGTTGGCAAACCTTTTCTGGTTTCCTCAAACATCCATAATACATTGTACTTTGTGTCGCATCTTTACAAAAACCAATGAGGATGTTGCCTCTATAGAAGACATTCCCCCTCATGAATGAGTTTTACTTTGGGTTGGGGAGAAAGTAAAAAGCAATTTGATCCAGTCCAGAATGACAATGTTTTATTACACTCCTAATGAACCAAAAACCATTGATTTCAGTTGGAACAAAAGAATCACTCTCTCAAATAATTTAATTTTATTTCTATTCTGAGCATCCCTTGGCAAAAACAAGGAAAATGCAGCAAATGCTGGGTTTAGACACATCTTGCAGGTTGTTGTGGATTATGGTTACCTCTTCACCCATGTAACTGAATGTGAAATCATCTCTTCTGATGCTTGGTGCACTCGGAGAACCCAGTCTAACCTCATCTTTCATGGGAGATCATTTGCATGCTCATGTCCCTGGAGACTCCCCTAGCAAGCGCCACGAATCAGACAATATCCTGGGATGGAGAAATGCCATCTCTCCAGTTAATGATTTCCAGTATCTATAAAGCAGTTTAATGTTTATTGGAACAAAGTCTGGAACATAAGGGTTTCTCCTCTGAGCTGAGTGCCCTCAACAGATGACAACTGATCTGGCTCATTGAATGTTTTAGTCTTTGTGGAAATTATATCAATTCCAGCAGGAGAAGAAAATGAGGGAAATTGACCCCTTAGTGCCCAGAGCTGTGCTGGTGCTGTTGTGCTCCTGAAAAACTCTGGATCCTGGTCAAGGTCCCTTCCTCCAGTCCGGCAGACCTGAAACCAGTTTTGGGGTTATCCAGACATCAAAATGTGAACCTTTCTGAGCTCATAGGTGCCAGTATGGGAAGGGAAAAAGAAGTATCTAATATTTTTAAGGGAGAAGCAGGAGATTTAAAATATCATAATTATCTCAAATATTTGGTCTACGTGTAGTCCATGGTGGATTCTCCTGCTCTTGGAGGCAGAGAGACAATGCAACTCTCACTGTGGTCTACGAGTCCTAGACACTTTCCTATTACATTTTTGCAATGGCTGATGCTTGGATAAGCCAACATCTGCAGTCATTTTAAGTGACTTGGTGAAGAGAATGATAGAATAAGGTTTGGTACCAGAGAGAAAAACAGGGAGGTGCTGATTTAAGGTCCCAAACCCCTCTTATTTTGGGTCCCAGGAGAGAAACTGAAGAGGAGGGCAGCAGCCCAGGGGTGAAGAGCTGTGGTGCTGGTGCTGGAGAAGAGTTGCCCACTGGAATGAGACTGATGGCTAATGATTGGCACAAGGGGCTGAATTTATCAGCCATTGGCTCTTGGTACACACTGATAAAATTCCAGAGAGGTGACCTGCATTGTCCTGTGCTATTTTTCTAGTTTGTTTCTTCAGAGATCTGGGGGGAGAGGGACAAATGATTTGTTTGTATTAATAAAAGCTTATTATAGTACTGTGGATTTACACACTGCTTTGCAAACTTAGCTGTGTTCCTTACCCTCTAAGTCTTTCATAGAAAATCCATTGAACAAACTCAATTAATTATTTGGAGTGGAACAGTGGTGAGATGGGAATCATCTAACCCTGTCCTTAGAAGTGATTTTATGGCTACATGAGGTGAATTTGAAGCATTATACTAACTTATTTGCTTGCATGCCTGACTAAATGGCTGACTTTTTTGTTTGCTTTCTTTCTTTTGTCATGATTTGTGTTTTGTGCCAGAAATTCTGCTGTTGTCTAGAGCTGACCCCTGCTGTGTCTGACCAGAAGCCCAGGTAATTAATTTCTTTGCAGCACATAGAAATGCTTTTTCTTGTCTGCGTGCTTCTTGTTAGTACCCTATCTGAGAGAAATATCTACTGCTTGCTCAGTTTTCCTCTTGGACTTGCACTTCCTTCTCTTCTGATGCAGACTAAGAAGTACATCTCCAACAGCTCTATGTACCTAGCCCCTGGATCTTGCCTATCTGTGGCTTTTGGTGGTGGAGAGAAGATCAGGAATGTGAGGTGTGCCTCAGATTTTCCCCTGTGGCAGTCCTGGACATGCATCCCTTGGGATGCAAAGGCATCTGGATGGGAAATTTGGTGTCTAGGACCTCAACCAGTCTCCAGCCCTCTCCTTCCAGCTGCAAGGAAGGGCTGATCATCCTCTCTCCTCCATGCTAGCCAGCAGTGCTGGAGGTAAGTAAGTTTTGGCTAAGCACCATGACAAACCATTTCTGGGGCCAAGCAGGGAGGAGAGAACCTAGCAGATGTACTCTTGCAGGATTCAACTTCGAGAACATGGAAAAACAAAGGCCTGGCACTGCCTGAACTGTCAGCAGTGATTTTTTTAGCCTTTGCCAAGCTAATGCCCTAGGCTACCTCCTCATTGGATGATGCCAAGGAAGGGTCTTTGTGTATTCTTCAGAGGCTTTTATTGAATACTAAGGTCCTCAGCAGCACTGAGCTAGGAGGACTCTTGTGTCTGACTGCAGAACAGTCATGTTGTAATAAACCCTACCTGGTTTCCCAACTTGCAAAGGCTTTTCCTCTCCCTTGTACAGAGAGGAAAGGATTTGTGTGCAGTTAGGTGAAAGGCATATCATCTTGGGTCCACGTTTGCAAAAAGCTGCTTCCAAATTTAAGTCATGTTCACATCCAGAGGCTAACTTTGTATCTGGAGCCCACCTGTAGCATTAATGGAAGTGTTTCATTTAAAACAGCATGGAGCTGGCTGGCAATGCTTGTGAGAAACATCTTGTGCTGTTAGCAGGCGCTGGTCCTGCTGGTAAGGGGGTAAATTAATTCTGCAGGCTCTGGGAGGCAGGGAGATCACTGCTTTCCTGGAATAGGGAAGTAATAGGGGAGTTGAGGTGGCATCCGGACAGAGAGTTAAGTCTTGTGTGTGCACTCCTACTCCTTCTTCGCTTAGCAGTGGGAATGCAGGGATGAAAGGATTTGAGTAGGGGCTGAATGGGGCTGGGTTCATAGGAATGCAAAGCCACCCCACCCACAGCCAACATTTGAGCTACCTCTTCAAAGCTGATGCTGGAAATACAGCTCAAGTCTAGTGTCTGCCCTGTCAGCACAAATAGTGGTCCAGGTGTGGGTGAACTCTGAGAGACCCCTGGGCTGGACTTCTTCCTGCCCACCTGATGCAGTGTTACCAGGCTTGTGGTCCTGATGCTGATGTGAACTGCAACATGATGTCATGAGCGGCAGCAGCAAAATTTCCATTCTTGTCTTCTCCTCCTGTCTGGCTCTTGACTTGAGTTTGAACCAAAAGTGCTGTACAGATGTCAACTTTTTTTTTAATTCTGTCACTCTAAAAGATTTTATCTCACTGTGATTTTATATAAATTGGGAGATACATCTACCTGGTGTTCTTTCTTTTCTGTCTTAAGGGCTTTCAGAGCTGCCTTACAGACAAAAAGAAAGAAAAGAAGAGACAGACTCTCCCTTTAGGGGAAAAGGAGGTCACCAAAAACCTGACTTTACATCTACCAGATGCTTTTTCTGTGTTCAGAAAGTTTCTGCAACAAACAGAATGGCAAAGCAAATTTGCATCTAGGTGCTGCTTCTTTGTGTATGAAAAGCAGGGGCTTACTACAGAATTCTACATCATGAGCTCCAAAATACATTCCTTGAAGCAGGCTCTCTCCTCAGATATGTGCTACTCCATGAGTATTCCCTCCTGATCTCAGTGTGCATCAGGTTCATCCAAATACTGCCCCACGTGCAAGGGGGGCACTGATGGACCAAATAGTGCCTGAGTTGGTGCTGAAATTTGCTTGGGTGGTTGGGCCTGTCACACACCCTGTTCATTGCCTCTTTATGTTCTATTCCTTGAAAATGTAAGAGCAAAAAGAGACTGTTTCCAAAATTACTCAAGAGGCTCCCCATAGTCTAATGCTGGGCTTTCTGACTCTCTCATCGGCAAAGAGGTTACCTCTGTTATACAGTCAAAAATTGATCCAGAGGGAAGCATTTACCTCCCTTTGACGGTTCAGTATTTGGTCCCTAGATGATATGAATGATATACAGTGTGCTGTATATTTTATTAGGTGAAAAAGTACCCACTGAGGCATACTATCATTTCCAAGGGTGACCTTGTGACAGCGGGTGGCAGCAGTGCACATAAAAATGATAAAAGCTTGGCTAAATCCCGGGCTGCATAGGTTGAAGAGGCGGCTCAGAAACTGTTGATAGATGGGTTAGATTAACAGATATGCTTTGACTCAGAGATTGACTTTTTTAAAAAAAGGGCAAATCGGAAAGAAATGAATGCAGATGAGCACACAGAAAGTGTAGAGAAAGGCAAATGTAACTGGGGAGAGAAGGAAGAAAAGAGAAAGGTTTGGTTTTTTAAGTAAAACATTCTTCATGAGGAAATATGGCCAGACTGGGGCGTTGGCATGTTGCTTTGTGCTGCAGAGGGAAACAGGAGTGCAGACTGTACTAAATTGTACATGGGTTTCTTTGTCACTGTTAAGTTCTCTCTCTCTGTCTTTGTTTCACTTGGTTATTTGTGGTGTGTGTTTTTAGTGAGTTTTCAGGCAGTGCAGATAAATTATCACATTGATTTTTCATTCTCACCTTTTCGGGAGGGGGCAATAGAGAAGGTCCCTGTGTATTACATGGAAAATAGAGTGCCTGTTAACATCCTGCTGGGTTTAGTATCCCACTCTACAGGAGAGTCACCTGAACCACAGCTTGGAAAACGAATACCTTAAACTGCAGGACAGCTGAGGGTCTGCATCTGGATTTGCCATTCAGGACCATTTCTACTACCTAATACAGGAATATTAAGTTGAATACTGGCTCCCCAGTACTGTATAGATCACAGCTCAAGACAAGGAGTATCATAACTTGATATATTCAGTGATTGATGTGATCATGGTCAATGTAACAGAACTGATTGGTTTTGCAGCTGTCATTGCAGTGGGAGTATAGAAGTAATGCTTTCTGTTCAACACTGCTTGGGTTTTCATGCTCTGCTCCACCAAGACAGAGATATTAAAGGTGAACAGCAGAGAAAAGGGCTTTAAGCAGTCAAGGAAAAAGAGAAAAGATTAATATTTCTGCCCAGAAGCTGGAGATGAAAAGGGATGACAAACACTGCCTTGAGTCACTCACCATTGACAAATAGGTTTGCAGAGCAGAAAGCATCATTTCTCACCAGGGAAGTGTGGCTTAGATGGGAGACTGCTGACCAGAAGTTTGTTAACTGGCTGTCCCTTAGCTACCTTTCAAGGCAGTGGGGTCTCATAGTAGGTTGGGAAACAAACTTAACTTTCGGTTCTCTAGCCTGAAAGATGTCCCTTAGAGAGTGGATAAAACAGTGGAAGAGAAGTAATCATCTCTGAATATGGTTATTTATTGTCAGCATTTGCCAGCCTTTCGCATCTAATTTTTCCCTCCAAGTTTGTTTTTATCAATAATGTGACTCCTACTCAATCTTTATTGCCTCTGCAATCCCTAGTGCACCCCGAGGAGCAAAAGTGCTGTCCACAGTGAAAGTGTTCATCCAAAAAGTGGTATCAGCGCATTGTCAGTTATGCTGGAGCTGTGCCACATTGGTTCATTGCAGTTTTTGTGGCTTCAGCTTGCACTGCACTTTTGCATCTTCTTGTGTTTTCTTCACTCTGGGGTGTTGGATACCGATAGGTATGATCCCTGTAACTTGGGGTTATGCATGCCAGTGTTTAATGTCAGCCATAATAATGTCCTCTGCCACCATGAAGCATGTGAGCTGAGGCTGCTCTGGGGATTAGCCTGCCTTGCCTGCTTTTGTGGGCAGTAAATGATGCAAAAAGGTAGAAGTGTGAAAGGTAGAAGGATGGCAGCAGTGAGCAAAGGATTTCCTACCAGAGAAGTTCATGCCTTTGGCCCTGCCAGCCAGTAAGTTGTTCTAGTACCCTGAGCAAAGTGGTCCACATGGGACCTAGAGCTGAGACCAGCTCCGTTCCTGACCATGCAGGAGCACTGCTGCCTCCAAGGCAGGTGTGTCATAGAGTGAAGCTGGGATTTCAGGAGGCTGGGAAGGGAAAGGTCTGGGGCTGGGACAGCAGGGCTGCAAGCATGGCTGTCAGGTTAGCTGAAGTAATGACATGGTCCTGTGAATATTTACTTTCAGCTATTTATAGTTAGATGTTCTTAACACTTATTTTAGTAGAATTAATGCTTAGAGAATATTCTCAATGAAAAATGTTTCCCATGAGTGAGTCAAATCAAATAAATAAATTTGCTGCTCACCATAAAATAGCAAAGGTACACTTAATTTTCCTGCTAGGATGACACCATTTTTGTGGAGATGCCAGCAAAATATTTCTAGTGCATAGAGTACTTTGAAATGAAAATAACTACAATACAAGGTATGCAAAAATGACTGTGAAGGCTGAAAAGAAACATGTAAATTTTGACTTTGAATTTTGCTTCAGTTTTGGAATTGTCTGGCTTATATGCAGCCTCCTCAATCAAAACTGGTGCAGAGCAATTAACATTTCTATGTACATATGCCAAGGAGGTTAAGGACAATAAGAATTCAGATACTTAAATGAAAACCATCCCTTAAGAAAACATAAGGTCATTACTTGGTACAATTGCCACTACTGCAGAAAAAAAAGAAAAAAAAAAGAAAAAAGAAAGAAAAAAAAGAGCTGTTAAATTAATATTCATCACGGATAAGGAAAGGTGCTTTGACATACATTTGAAAATCACAATGAAACTGAAATTCTCTTTTAAAAGTAGCTAATGAAAATGCTAGAGAGCCATTGCTGTCATTGAGCATCTTAAAATTTATGTGACCAAATAAGTCTCACTCAGGAGTTCAGAAAATAATTAGCCAAGAAGAGCACACATTGGTTATCAGCAAACCATGAAAAACACATCAGAGAAGGGTGTGCACATTCATGATCTTGATTACATAAGTTTATACAATTTTTTTTTTTAAAAGATACTTTGAAAACACAGGTGACTAAAGGCTGGTTTGCCTAACATTAAAGTTCATTCAAAAAGAGAAAGATATAATTAGAGGAGAAAGAAATAGGAAGACAACTGATGCCTTTCAGTATTGTGGGGATTTTTTTGTGGAAAACACATCTTACAGAATTTAGACAGCTTTTTGATGTGATTACAATGTTGTTGATTATATTCGTGTGATGTACGTCTCATCATGTGTCAGGTGTTAAACTTGGTGCCACAGAAGATTCTAATCAAAGGTTAGCAGTGGGTAAACTAAAAGCAGCACATTGTAAATGGGTTAAAGCTGTCTCACAAATAATTCTCAAGTAATAATTGCAAATGAGGAATCATCTAACAAAAGAACCATATCCCACAAGGGTTCCCCAGAGATCTCTTCTTGGCTCAGTTCCTTTTGTATTCCCTCCCGTCGTCCGTAAGAATATATAAAATCAGTGCTAATAAAATTGGTGGATGACATAAGGGTGAAAAATAAGGACAGCCTAGTTCTACAGACTGAACTGAATTACTTGATAAGGCTAGACTTTTCGAAGCTAAATCCTTTTCGATGCAGCCAGATTCAAGGTCATGCATCCAGAACTGGAAAATTTAGACCATGCTTATAGGATTAGAACTTACTTCCTGATAGACAGCAACTGTGAAGAAGACACATAGTAGATAACCCACTGGCCCCTGTTGGGATCTTCTTGCTGAAAGCTGCCTTTAACTATGTACTGAGAAAATTAAGACACCTACTCCCTCTTTCTAGTGTCAGAGGCAGGACCAGCAAGGCAGTTTGTGAAAATCTGTGAACAACAATTTCAGGAAAATTCCGAGGAAGTGGGAGTGATTTATAAAGAAAAAGACAAGGACTGGCTTCAGACTTGAATTATACCTGGTTATCAGTTTTCTTTTGTTAGGTCATATTTTTGCTCTGCATATTTAATGTAGCTCTTGGGCAGAGCAGAGGAGGAAATTAATCTCAGGTTTAACACTGCTAGCTTCTTTATTGTTCATCAGTGAATAAATACAATTCCTATCTTTAATTCTAAGTAAGCCTGCCTGACTCTATGTACAATTATTCTTTTTATCTTCAGGCACTGTCTCTAGTACCTACTTTCCCCTCCTTTCTAAGACTGGGCACAGATGTCACTATCTGCTACAGACTAGCTGAAATTCTGAACCCTCCCAACTAACCAGCAGAAGTTTTGATGCCTTCATACCCTGCTGAAGAGGTTTGCTTTACAAAGTCTCTACTAGATCGTAAGAACTAGAGACAGGACAGAACGAGAAAGGTTGCAACATCCAGCTGAGTAGCAGAGACCTCCATGGATGTAGCAATCTTCTGAACATTGTGACTGTGCAGTGGAAACCACACAATTATTGTCACTCCGGTGCTTGTGTTATATATGGCCTGAGCCCAGAGTAGTCTAGGAATAAACCAAGAAAAATTAGAGCTGCAGCTAGACCTGAGTGTCCTTATAACACACAAATTACTTGTGTTGCTGTCTCAATGGGGAAAGGTCTGGTATAGTACCAACATACCCAGTAGAGCACCAGTATAACTGGTGGTGCCAAGTGCCAGGTAAGCTTGCTCTGTGTGTTATGCTGAAGTGGCAAGATAAGGAATGATAGTTATGGTGATCTAAGGGCACAGGGAAAGTGGCACAAATGGAACAGGGTCTGTATGTCTCTTAGAAAGAAGATGGAAAAAAAGGTTTTTATTAAAATGAATAAAAACGGTTTAATTAAAAAGAATAAAGAATAAAGCTAATACAATAAATTATAGTCTAGATACAAGACAGGGTAAAACTTTCATGAAATAAGAATGATAAGACTAGGAGGTGGGAGGAGGTGGAATTCAGTACTGAAAAGATTAAATACTTTCTTTCTCTGCCTGCTTATAACTAAACTACTGAGCAGATTGCCATGGTATGATACTGAAATACTTTATTAAGCTTGTAATTTGAATTATTATGCTAATTACTGTAACTCATGCCACATTCTCTTGGTATCCTTATGTCTGCCTATCAAAAATACCCAGAGCAGTCATAATAACCATTGATAAAAACACCTAGGGATGGATAGATCTCTTAAGTCTCCCTCTTCAGAGCTTAAACTAGTCTTCAGATACCAGAGATGGTGTGGGACAGAACATGGCTCACAGGGAAACTGTGGTAGGATAAGGGGCACGCCATGGCCAAGGCCAAGGCATGGAACAATTTAATCTGTGTTGTGGTTTAGGGACTTCAGTTTGTAGCTTTAGACTTGCCTTGCTGATTTTTAGTTCCTCGTGTGGTGTAAAGTGACACAGGGCTTTTGGTTTCAGCAGCGTGCTGCTGACTGACACCATGCTTTGCCTAGACATAAATGCATCAATATGGTAATTATCCCTGCTGCATCAGTCAAGCATACAATCCTTTTTCCCGATACCCTGGAAGAGTTTGCACCTGGGGAAATCTCCAATTTTTTCCATCTGAAAAAAGAAGAAAATCTGCCACCTGAGATCTAGGAAAAAGGTGTTTGTTTCTGAGTGGGTTTATTTTTTATCAGCTGAGATTGAATAGGCATCCTGTGAGCAACCAGGCAGAGAATTTTGGTCCTGCTGCATGTGTCTCACTCTTCAGATGCTCACTTGCAATTTACAAGCACTTCTACTTGTCTTCTGGCATGTGAGCTCTCTCTTCTCTGGATAATATTTTTTTGATTCCTTGTATTGTGCAAATGTTCTCACAGGTGGCAGGCATGCTGCAGATAAACCTTTTGATCCTTCAGAATCACCAAACTCTTAGAATCGTGTTTTCCAGCTTTGTAAATGTTACCCCCACACATACAGCACCTTGTTGCTCTCAGATCTTCACCGTTACTTCTTCGTTTCAAACAGCATCATCATCCCTGTCTCTCAATGTGTCACATCACATTTCCCCAAGAAAAGGAGAGCCTTCTAGAAATGATCACTAGATGGCTACACTACCGCACAGGATTTCACAACTCTGCTTCTCCAGACCTTCAAACCATTTCTCACAGTGCTCTAGTTCACAGTATCTCTGGTCTGAATTGCATTTCAGCCACAAAATGCAATTTCCATATCTTCAATTTTCTTCTCAGCAGGTAGCAATATAAGTCCACACTGTTCAAATTTATTGTACAAAGAAGTCACTGGGGCTTAAATGGCATCTAACCTCGGAAACATCTGGTATTGTCCTGCATTGGAAACAGGATCCTGGACTGCATGCCTCTTTGGATTGATCCAATAGAGCAACTCCTGTCTTTCTGGAGTCTGCAAAAACCCTTTGGAGTCAATTGTGCACAACCTAGTGTGTCTATTGACCTGGCTATGGCTGAGCAGCTTCAAAAGCCCCAAGATTTGGGACAGGCATCAGTATATGACTCAGACCTTCACCAGTCACCACTGCTGTTTCACAGGGATTAAGGGGAATTTCTGAAGGAGAGGAAAATATGTGCTTATCTTCCTATTGTAAGCAAGCTCAGACTTTAGGAACAAGAAGCAGCAACACTAGAGAAGTGTTTGCCTTCCTCACTACATTTTTTCTGTCTCTCATTCAAATCAAAGACTAATGCATATGTTAAAGTTTCAAACAGAAATAATTTCTTGCAATAATTGCCAGGAGGGACCTAAAAAAGGCATGCTAGTAATTATTTTTATTATATATGTTATGTTTAGATTCATGCAGAATAGAAACGTGTTCCTCCTCTGCTGAATGTCCCTGTTTGTGCCTTTACACAAATCCTCCCACGTTCTTGTGAGTGGTTACACTAATGACATTTATGTAATATCATTGGGTGTTTACAGCTGCATAGTCTGAATGTGAATCTGGATATAAATAATATCGTCATCGTCTCCTGCAAGCTAGAAAAATGTTATCTATGTTTTACAGATGAGGGAATTGAGGTAAACGGGGGTAAGTGAAGTGAAGTGGATAACTACTCTTGCCTGCAAGCTGTGTCATGAGTGATGCAGGATGAGGACTGTCAGCCAGCCCTGGGATGCCAGCAAGCACTGTGATGGTGCTAGCAGCTATGCTGTCATGGGGGCAGGAAAACAAGGCAGGGGAGCATTTTACAGAGGGGGAGTCTGGTGAAGAGACCTGTTCTGAGAGAAAGAAAATACCTGACTGAGGAAGAAGCTGTGTCATGTACATCCCAAGGAGAAGGGGACTGGAAGTTTTCAAGCTGGTTTTGTGCTGGCCATTTTGGAAACATAATATGAAAAGCAGGACTATAGATACATCTATCCTGGTATACTTTCAATGGGAGTCCACGAAGAAGGAAAAGGATCAGAAGAGAACTAGCAGAGAATTAGACTGGGTCTCCCTGCCACAAGGCCATTCGGAGCTTGGGGATGATGACATGTCCTCCCTGCCAGGTTGCCCTGGCTAGGTGCTGCAGAGATGATTGCTGCTAATCAGTAGCCCCGGGGGTACCCAGTAGCTTACAAGGGATACATGAAACCTGGATAGTTTGCCTATGAATTCCCTGTGGGAAATAAAGCTCCCTATTTGGCAAACATTCATCCTGTTGTAAAAGGTAAATTGAAAACACAAAAATCCTCCAAAAGTGCAGATGAGTTCTGAACTCTGTATTCACAAAAGACCATCCCAGCTGTTTGCTCTGAGTAGGCTGGAGTCAGGGATGCCCTTCCTTTGGCCCTAAAAGCTATTTCAGCCATTTCTGAGGCGAGGCAAGTTAGAATCACAGAATCACAAAATAGGCTGAGTTGGAAGAGACCCACAAGAATTATTGAGTCCAACCTTTAGCCCTGCGCAGGACCATCCCTAAGGGTAATACCGCGTGCTGGAGAGTATCATCCAAACATTTATTGAACTCTGGCAGGCTTAGTGTTGTGACCTTTTCTCTGGGGAGCCTGTGCCAGTGCCCTGTGCTGTTTTAAAGGTAAACCAGCAGGAGAAATGAACCCAGCTCAAAAGAGATTACAAGTCAGACTTACAATTTACTAAAAGGACTACAATACATACAATGATACAGAGAAAAATTAGTTTTAATCCACAAAAGAACAAATGTATAATCCAGCATCCTGGGGCAAGAACAGAATGGTGTTCATTAATCCCTGTGCTGCACACTACATGGTCTCCCTGAATGTAAAGTAAAAGGAAAGGAAAACCTGTTGGTGAGGATGATGGTCACAGCCTGGTCGAGAGTGGCAATCACGGTCCTGTTGAAGTTCTGGTCCTTCTCTGGATCCAACAAGTGGTACCAGAAGTTGCAAAACTGGAAGAGTATATATTAAAAGGTTCAGGTGGGAATGCCCAGTACTTCCCCCCAGGGTAGGGAGTTTCACAATGGGTAATTTAACTCAGTGAGTTGTGAGATATTTTGGAATCTTTGATGGTCTAGGTCATTGCAACTGCCTATTGTGCCAGTCCTATAACAGCCCATTAGCAGACATGGCCCCTCAGGCTGGGTGTGAAGGTGCTGATGCCTCCCTGGAGGGGAATTATCACAGCTGAGTCACTGGTGTGAAGACAGAGACATTCCCATGCCTCACAGGGTTCTTTAACACTCAGCCTGCAGCCTGAGGGGTCAGGTGTGCCCTGAGCAGCTCCTGAAAACTATTCATTATTAACAGTTCATTAGAAATTATGTGGAGGGTGTAGAATACACAGTTTTGGTCACACCCACAGAGCGATAAGCTGGTCCCAGCCACTGTAACTAGGACATGCCCAAACACCATCTCAGTGAAGAACTTTTTCCTAATATCTAGTCTAAAAGTCCCCTGATACAACTTCAGGCCATTCCCTCAAGTCCTGTGACTGGTCACCACAGAGGAGAACTTCAACAAAAAACCAATAAATTTGGTGTAACTGTCAGATATACAAATGTGTACATGAGCTCCTAGGAAGCATTGCAAGTTTGTATGCAAAGCTAGTATTAATTTCAGATGGTAATCTATAGTGACAACAGTCTGGTTTCAGGGAGCTGCTTTGCAGTCTATGCTATTGAAATTTAGAGGCAAAGGAAGGTGTTTATGGGAACCAATATCTCCAATGTGGCAGTCTCAGCAAAACTCCAAATATGTTGATCAACGTTGCAGCAATCATTTTATTTTGTCAGCACAAAGCTATGAATCAACAGTAGCTAATGAGACACCAGTTAATAATGGGACTGTGGCAGAACTGTACAGACTGCTTTAGACAGCAGCACATAATTGTGGAAGCGGAGCTGGCACTTGTTTGAAGGGAAAGGGTTTAAAGGCAAAGTGGTTCCTTCTGAATCCTCCACTTAGCTGTAGTAGAAATACTGATGTGTTGGCAGCAAGGATGGCTGCTTGACTTTCACTTTTCTCAAGTTTCTGCTCCACTCCCATATTGCCTGTCAGGATGCTCAGTGAATAGGTTACATTAAAATCCTACACATCATTATACAAGTAACAAGAATCCCTAATGACTTGATGGGCACTGTGTGGTTCTCCCAAAAGGCTGACAGCTACAGAGGCTCCCACTTCTTGCACGAAGGAGAAGGCAAACATAAACAAAATCCTGGGATTGCTAAAGCAGCTTATACAGCACCGTCCTTTGCTCTACAGCTTTTCTTAGGTACTTCTTTTTCACAAGAGGATTAACAGTTTTGCCTTTCCTGTATGCAAGCGCTGAGGAGAAAATCTGAGCTAAGAGCATGCCCCAAGACTCTAATAACTCTTTACTGTCTCTGGGGCTGCACTACCTTGAGTTTTTCCCAGTGATTGTGCCTGTTCACCAAACACGCCCTCAGCTCACAAACCATTTTTGCTGAGAGGTTAAAACCAGCTGTAGACCACAAAAGGAGGGGGCAATCATTTACTCAGGAACGTGCTTGTCCCTGAGCCCTAAAATTGACCTTCCCTCCTGGAAAAAACAGCTGAGGAGGACGGGCACCCATGCCCCTGCAACGTGATAAACCCTATCCCATCACAGGGGTTATGCAATGCTCCAGAAGTCTCACAGGGAAAAACGATTCCTTTAGTCTGTATTCCACCCCAGAGCTGCCTGTGGACTTTCTTACAGAAGCAACTTGGCCTCAAAAACTGCTGATCCCTGCACTAGACTTTTCCATACAAATTACAGGGACTTCTTTCTTTGGGATTTAGCTTTTTTCAGCCTCCATTTTGAGACTAACAAGAAGATTGCTGACAAGATTAAATAATTCTACTTCCTTTTTTTTTTTTTTTTTCCACTCCCCAAACTCAGAGATAAAAGAGGCACTGGATGAATTTGGTGGTCACAAACATAAGATGCAGCCTTTCCCATGATTGTGCTTAAACCCCACTTGAAAGAGAGACTTTCGGAACCATAAAATACTTTTATCTGTAGGATTGAAATTGGGTTAGTAACTTCCTCAAAGAACAGAAGAAAACTGACTGCTCTGGGTCATGCAGTGTGCTTGCGTGCCTTTGAAGTCTTTTTAAAATTAATGTCCCAATGCAGTTAAACTTGCTGCCTTTTTTTTTCTTTTCTTTTCCCTGACACTAAGAGGTCATTGGAGTCAATAAGGTTACTTTTCCATCCTGTTGGATAACCAGCGGACAGGGATGGGAGCTGTGAAATGCGCAGATCCCCATCAGCACCAGACTGTGAGTTACAGAGGAACAGTCTCAAATGCTCATTCAGACTTTGGTTATGTGTGAGCTGTTCCTGATTCTGGCCCCAGTTACTGTCACTGCCGTAGATTTATGTTGTTGTGCTTTTTCTGTTCATTACAATTTTTCAAGAGGAAAAGGCATTCACCAGCTCTGACATCAGACAACGACTAACGAGTGTTGTTACTCAAGCCTATTTGGCAATGAGAGCCCCAAGAAAAGTGTCGCAACTCACTCTGCACCTGTGAACCATGATAATGTGTAAAAAGCACAAGTAATTACAAACAGGAAATAATTAGCTGGCTCCAGCCTCCAAGAGGGAATGTGGTCAAATGACTTTAACTCTGAACTCGTGGGCAGGACTCACAGATCAGTGCTTAGTCTTGTTAATAGCTCTGGGCAAGTAATTTAAATCAACATTTCGATTTCTTTGAGAAGGATATTTAATAGTTGTGGTTTCTGGAGTGAATGGGGACCGTATAAATGCAGGCTCTGATCTCCCTCACTTACTGGACATGCACTCTAGTGAATGACAGCAGAAGATGAGCCTTCGGGTATTGCAAACTGTTATGGAGGCAACCTAGAAGTGAAAAATACTAAAAATCAAATGCATTCAGCAATACTCGGAGATAATATTTTTTAGCAGAGACACATCATCTGGACCAGAATAACTTCTTTTTTTTTTCATTAGTCTGTTGTTTGTCCTCCAATCTTTGTATTTCAAACCCTGTGGGCCAAAGTTGTCCTGTGTTATGCCCATGTGCAGTACCTGCTACTGTGAATTGAGGTCATACTGCACTGTCATGTAGTTAATAATTGGTTTTCTGATCCATGCTCTGCCAGACGACTCTGGACTGCCTGGTCTTATTTGGGTTGCCACTACTCTAATGTGGCATTCCTTTTCTTTTCTCATTTTCACCTGCACTGCAGTACAAGTAAGCTGTTAACTGTAACTGAGATAGGGCAGGGGATATCATTGTCTTCCTCTGAATACACAGATGCATTCTGACACCTCCTAATTCTCAAGGCCAGGATGTCAATAAAAATTTGAAACACTGTGGCATCATCATATCTCACCTTCAATATAATCTGAACGCAGGGCTTGTGGCCTTGGGTGTATGGTGGATGAGTTTTTATGACTGTGTTCAGTTGCTTTACAATGGCATATGATGATTGTGCTGTCAATAACTAGCTATAACCTCTGCCTGCTTTACGAGTTGTTCTGCTCCCTTAACTGCTGCTCTATGGCCCTGAGCCCTAAATTTTAAATTTGTGTGAGAAATAATGTACTTCTGTGAAATTAAGGCTTATATTCCTCTCATTATTAATCAGCCCTTCCTGGCAGCTCCTGATTGTGCTCCATGTTGTATTAGCATAACTGCAATGCTTGAGATCCATCCCCCCCCGCGTCCTTCTCTTTCACTGATTCCTTTTCTAACTTTTAGGCTAAGAAGGGCCATTCAGCCAGGAGGTGGCAGGTGTGAAGTGGTGGATTTTAATAGGAAAAAAAATAACGGAAAAGAATCCACGAACAATGCGTTTATTAGACTGTTTCATGTTAAGAGGGAAGGAAGGGGTTTTCAGAGAATGGAGAAGGAAAATTAGAGAGCTGCATGACTAGATCTGAATTCAGATTGAGGTTAGGTAACTTCAGAGTATTGCTTGGGTGGCTTTTATTTTTTCCATCCCTAACTCAGGACACCACTTGAAGACAAGCCAACAGATAAGAGAGAAATAGGCCTAAACCTAAATCCTGATCTTAATTTACTGAAGCACTGGGATGTCCAGATTTGGCTCTGTGCCAAAACTTTGCATTTTGTGGCCAGAGCAGAGAGAGTTTGGATTTTTCGCCCCCGGTTTTCTCCAACAAAAAAAGCAAAAGGACTCACAGTGAGTCACACTAATGAGCTGAATCATACTATCATTTCACCATCTCAAGTGGAATGAGAGGCACCCTGGGTGGTAGTTCAAGGCAGTCATGGCCAGCCTGCTGGGGACATCTCCACCACCACCCCTGGACCAGGGGGCTCCACTTTAGGTCAGGACATCCCATACAGCACTGCCCGACATTAAACTCTCACTGTGAGCGGCTTGTCTCCAGCCTGGTCCTGAACTCTTTCTCCTGTGTGGACCTTGGACACACAGTGTTGGAGGGTCCAGCTCCTGCCTCAAGCCCAGTCTGCAGCTGCTCCCAGTTGAACCAGGACCAGATCCTGGACCTGGCTTATCCCTGGCTGTGTCATGCCATCACTGAAGCCTGTCACCTGTCCCCAGCTCTGCCCACCTGGCTCAGACCCCCAAGGATGTCACCCCATGAGGGATTCACCCCCACTCAGCCCCTTCTGCCAGTCCCACTGGCACTACACCCTGGCACAAAAGTAAAAATAAACACGTATTAATAGTGTCATGAACATTAAACTATGTGTCTAAATGTAGAGGAAAGATGTATTATCATTTGACAAATTAAAATCTTAGAGATGGAATAATGATCTCTGTGTAGAAGTCATGAAGGTCTTAGAAAATAGTATGAGTTTGACTATTCTAGCCTACAGCTTGAGACAGGTGTTTTGGTCCGAAGCTGGGAATAAAAAGGCTTTTTTCAAGGGTTCCTTTTTTTGCTGCATGCATGCAGACTAATTCTGTCTTTTTGTTTTATGGTACTTTATGGAGGTTCTTCAAAATTTTCGATTTTCATTTTCCTTGGAATCTTTCTTCCTTTTATTTCTGTTAGCAATAGATGTATTATCTTCAGTGTGGTGTAGCGTTTGTTATTAGAGTTATGTTATCCTTTGTATGACAATATTGTTTGCATGGCTTTAGCTGCTCTAAAATTTCTGTTTGAGGTCTCCTAGCTCAAGCTCCTGCAAGTGTGAACATGTAGAAGATAGGGTGGTTATGCAAAGAGTCCGTGATTGAGACAGGCAGGAGAAAGGAAGGGGCAGCCCAGAGAGGTGAAGCCCTTGGTCAGAGCCAGCACTCATCTTCAGCTGTGCCATTTGGACACAGCATTTATCATCACATGGGGCTTGCTCCACAGTCAGGACAGCCCAGTGACTAGATGAACCCTGAACTGACTGACATGGAAAGACTTTTCCCTATGGACTAAAAAAAATACATGTTTTAATACAAAATGTTATGTTTTAACATATAATTTCTGTGATATCTCACACATATGATGCATTCACCCTGATGAATCTGGGTCATAACTGTATTGTGTGTTGGCACTTAATAGTGAGTCAGCCTGAAATGAGCTTTCTTCAAGTGTGGGTGCAACCAGGCTTTTGGTAACACAAAGCTCTGGGGACAGTCAGCCCAGGTCTCTGTGCTGAGATGGGAACACTTCGCTGCAGTATAGGCACACTCCACAGGTCTTCAAGGTCTTGTGGAGGGTTTACTTAAACTATCCAAACCCCAAACAGGTAAAAATGACATTCTGGCAAGGATTATCCGTTAAACGCTCAGTGGCTTCTTGCTCATCACTTTGTTATTTTCAGAGAGGAGGTCAAGAGGAACGATGAAGTGTGATGAGGGAATAATCCATTTGCTTCTTCTAAAATATGCCTAACAGAGCAAAAGGGAAATGGGCTGTTCTAAAGATAGGGAAATAACCTAGCAAAAGAAAGATGGTTTCATAAATACTATTGCTGAGGAAGCAGAAACTGTATTATTAAAAGAATTATTCTTTTGACCTCTAAATAATTCCAAGTCTATAAAAGGCAGACTTTTGTCAATAAATGAGTGTCATTAAGACAGATCCATACAGAAAAAAGTTCATAAATCAAAAGGAGGAGGGCTGCAGTATTAGAGCACAGCTACAAATTGCTGTTCTGCTCATTTCTGCATTGTTAGCAACCTGCTGATAAATATGAAATGTGCACAAAATGTCTGTAGCTATTTCATCGGCAAATGGCCCAGCTTTTGAAAATAGCTGGAGCAGGTGGCGTTAGCTGAACACAGGCCTAGAAGAAAGGATGGTTTAGGTCTCCTCTTCAGTGAGGGTCCCCATAGAATACTGAATTATTTCCATTGAACTTATTTTCATTGTATCTTTCTTCTAGGAACACTCCAGTGAGGGCTCATTAGGGTAAAGTGGCAAAGCCTGTGAGGCATGGTGGTGGTGATGTGGTTTAAATATTGCACCTGACTAACTCCAGGATTTCCAAGGACAACCTGGGTGCTCAGAGGCAGAACTAGAATGTTTGGGGGTGATAAGCCACTAAACAGAAAAAAAAGAAAAAATATGTTAAACCCCTTAGTACACACATTGCTTCAAGCCTCTCTTGAGTATTTTCTCGAGTTTCAAAAACAAGGCAGGAAGCTGGAAGCTACCCTAGTTAACAGTCTTGTGTTGCTACTCCAAGGTCTTATCGTATCTAAGATCTATTGAACAATATATGATAACATGCACAGCATGCCTTCTCAGTGGGTAAAAGAAAATAATTTTGCTAGGGAAAAGTGGGAGAGAAGACAGGGCAGTGGTATGCAAAGCTCATGGAATAGGAAGGGAGGAGAGAGAATAGAAAAGGTCTGATACATAATCACATTCGTGTGTCCAACCCAGGCTTAGGGGGCACACTGAGGGCAGACGTTCTTACAGCAGGCATTTTCCACAGTTGACAGAGACAGAAGGAGAGATGTCTTGCAATGTGACTGGGTTCTCTCCAAAGCTCAAATCCACATAATACTGAAGCTGACTTAACCAAGGCAGTGGCTAGTGCTGGATAATGTCCTGGACTTCCTGGCCTGAACATCCTGACATCTGCTCTGTCCCAGTTCTCCTGCTGGCCTTGTGCAGAAGGAGTGGCCCAAATACATTTGCATGGGGCAGAGGGAAAGAGGACCCAGCCAGGGGCAGGATAGTGGGGGAAGAGATAGTGCCATGTTCATGGGCAGATGGTAGAGAAGAGGTAGAAAGGGACACATGATGCAAGGCCTGTGAGTCACGGTGGGGAGTGGTTGAGGGGCACTGAAGTGGCAGGGAATGAGGACAGATATAAATTGTGCCTCAAGGAGAACTAATGTACTTTGTCTTGCAAAGAGCTTGGCCTACAGAAAAGTAAGACTTTCCCCCATCCTGCCAGCCTGCCAGATAACATTTGTCAAATGATTTGGGACCAGAGCATAGCAGCAAGATAAAGATGATATCATCTTCCATTATTAAATTCTGATGGAGGATTTCTTAAATGCAGTCATTTCAGATGAATGTGTTATTTTTTCCCTTGACATGTGAGATAGTGAAAAAGTAGGACTTTCTCCTCCGAGTTTAGATTGTGGATTGTCACTGATTAGAGGAACCAGAACTTCTCTGTACTCAGTGGCTCTGAGCCATCTTCATGAAACTGGTGCAGTAAACACACTCTGACAGTAGGAATTAATGTTATAATCATATCAGGACTGTGAACCATAACTTGTTGATGAAGTTGTGAGAAGTGCACTTACCAGATATAGAACGTATGCAGAGCATTTGATGCATTAAATGTCAGATCTCTACAGCCTACATTCCAGAAATAAAAAAGGATAATTAATTTCCATACATCTTGGCACACTCCATTAGAACAGTGACAGCAGAAGCAAATGCTGTTACAAGTAGTTGCAAAAAACTCTATTGAATTTGGGGAATAAGAACAGCAATTCAGAGTCAGTATAAAAGTTCATTTCTCTCAGTATCTGCTCTCCATAATGGCTAGTGGCAGAGGCTTAAGGAAAACATAAGAATTGAGGGAGCACAAGGTGATTTTTCCAGGATCTTGTCCTACCTTTTAAAAATCTGTGATTCATGGACTTCATGTATTTTCATCATGTATTTAAGAGCCCAGGTTGAACCTATTTTTTTATTTGTCTAACCATTTCATTTTTAACCTTGTTTTATTTTTGGCATCAGCAATGTCTCAGATCAGTGAGTTTCACACTTATGTATACATGTGTGAAAGAGCAATTCCTTGTGCCTCTTTTTAAATCTGCCACCTGATAATTTCCCCAGTTCCCTCCTACTTCTTTCATGGCAATATATTATGAAACTGAATAACAGTCCCTTGTTCACCTTCTCCAGACTGCTTGTTAAGACACTGAGCTAGATTATTTCCAAGTTGAAAAGCTGTACTTCTTGTATTATGTCCTCTCCTCTGGCTCATTGCATCATGGCCTTTCAGTACTCCATGTGGTAAGCAAGCAATAGCTGAACTTCAAACCCATTTCTTCCCAGAACTGATTGCTATCTGTCATCCTACAAACCACACACCTCTCCCCCCGCCAAGATGTTTATCTTGATTCTACCTGGCACCACATCTACCTTTCAGGACAAACCATTTTGCTTAGGAACTCCTCAGCCTTCACTTGAGTTCTTTTGAAGCAGGTGTTTCCCCCCATTTTAGAGACTCCTGGAAACTTTTTTTTTTTTTGAACAGCAGCAAATCCAGAGTAGTATTTTGTAAGCAAGGCACTTATTCTATTTTCTTTTTTCAGCCTCTGGAGAATGAGTGAAGTCGGTCAGCACAGCTGTGCTAACCAGCCTCCGGGAACACCTCCTCTTTTACGCAGAAGAAGGAGGAATGCAAAAAAAGGCACACAGATGTCAGTAAGGTGCTATGAAGATCTAAAAACCTAGAAATATGCCTGCCTCAGGAAATACCTGAACCAAGGGAGAGTGCTCAAGGAAAGTCTTGTGGCCAGTTCCTATACTCTTCTCTAGATGACAACTTTTGGCCAGAGTTGGCGAAAAAGTGCTAGGCTAAATGGACTTTTGATCTCACCTACTGCAGCTGCCTTTACTCTTAAGACACGGATATACCAGCTGAACCATGTTGAACAGATGGGCCGCTTCCCCTGGGGTGGATGCAGATCTGCTGAGTACAGATGGGGAGTAGAGTTAGGGAGGGAGGGAGAGTGTCAAGGCCTTTCCCTCCTCTAGCAGAGCTATGTTAGCAAAGTAAAACACCTGTCTGTGTATGAGATATTCCTTGCTGAGATGTTCACTGAGATGGTTTCTGGCCTCAGTGGTCCCTAACCTACTCCAAGCATCACTCAGATTCCTACCTTCGAGACTAGAGCAGTTTCTTCTGTTTCATTTGTGGACCACCTAAAGGAGAGGGGAACAGGCTGAACCTCAGGGTGGTGCTGCAGGACTCACTTCTGATCTTCTCCTGAAGGCTCTTGCTTCACTTCCCTTCTTGTTGGTAAATGTATATATAAGCCTGTTTGAGCGGGAAAACCAGAAGAACTCATACTAAGATGCACGAAACCTCTTTCCTCTGATGTAATTGGTTTCAAAAACTTCTATTCTTAAAGAAAATGACAATGCTCAAAATACGGTTAATGATTGTTCTGGAACTTAGTGGAAGACAGGTTTCCAGAAACAGAGAAGCACTCACTGGGGTCTTGTAATACATACCTCTGGCACCTTTCTAAGGGCTTCTATCACTGTAGCCCTTGTGATTTCAAGAAGTTTGATGAATAGCCTCTGTGTCTCATTTCCATTCAACTGTTTCTAGATTATGGCATCCATGAACCTTTTACAGACAGAATTAAAACATAAAGCTGTAGTATACTCTTACTATTCCAGGTTTTGGGTTGTGGTAACGACTGAGTGGTAGCAGGAATCATTTTACTGCATGGAGATAGCTAAGTAAGTGTCTCATTTGAACCAAATGACAACAAAGAGTTCTGTGATGAAGACTTCTCACATGCATCAACATTATATAGCATTATGAGGATAAAGTATTGAAAAAATAAGCAAGGAAAAATATCTGTGCTTACATGCTGAACGCAGGATGTGTAGGGAAAAAAAGCTAGAAATGATGACTATTATTTCAGGGTCAGATTTCTCTGTTCTGTAACAGCTAATTACTAGTGGAAAAATTAGTTGCTCTTATCAGAATTATTATAAACTGTGAAAAGGTAGTGGGATTGAAGGGCAGAGAAGCAGAAGGGGAAGAGTGCATAGTTACACTGGAGTTAAACTCTCTTTACAAGTATTAGCATTTCAGTGAGTAACCAAACCTCTGAACAGGGTCTTGATCTTTGAATGCTTTTAAACTTGTGTAGGTTTCTGTGAGTGAGCAAATCTACCTGAGGCTTTATTGTACTGTAAATTACCTCTACAAATAATGTTCCTCTCTATGCACATTACAGCTTGAGCAGATGTAACCTCTCAGGTATGTTCCACAGCATAAAACATGCCATCGTGCACTTTGTCAGGGGTTTTTCTTGATGGTTTTCTTGATGACTGCTGGTGGAGGCCTTTGTCCTGGTGTCAAAAAACACTGTCTATTTTTTATCACACCTCTCTATCACACAGATTTGATAGCCATCAACAGAAAAAACTGGGAACTTTTCTAGATTCTACCTGGTAAAACACTTGTCTTAGAAACGTTACATTAATCCGTTTAAATGTTCCCACTGTATGTTACGTAGGAACCTCATTTATTTGCAGAAGTTGAAGCTACACCTTGCTTTTCTTGACCTTCAGACTCTATTTTGGAAATCTACCCTTTCTGTGAATTTACCTTTCTAGTCTTCTGTATTTAGCTGTGGGAATTTTTTAAGCTTAGAGGTAGTTTATTCCTAAAGTATAGACACATTTGGGGAACTAGAGAAAATGTCAAATTGTTTGAGATACAGTATGTGTCCTTATAAACTCCTACTGGTTGTTAAAGCTGTTTCTTGCTTTCTCAGAGAGTAGGCACAGATATGTCACTATTTCTGCTTCAGGACAAATGAACTGGCATTGGAAATGACATTTTCTTTATGTTCCATCACATCTTTTTTTGTTTACGCACATGATACCATTGAAGTTGGAAAGGTATCTTTTGTGCCAAGAATGAATACACAGAGCAGTTTATCCTGGTGTAGCTTGACTGGTGTCAGTACAGTTGAGCTGGAAATGAGTGTTATCCATTAAATTCCTTTCCATAAGTGATGGTGCAGGAGTTTAGTGTAGACGTGCTAATTTATCAAGTGTGATCCACTGTTGCTGCGTGTTGCTCTTGCTGTGGCAGGAAGGGATGGTGCTCACACCCAGCACGGGGGGCTCTGCACTGGGCAGAACACAACTAGTCACTGTGTAGGTCTCCATAGTGTTTGCCTGAAGCCAGGGCTATTTGCCATTTGTGTCTTTCTAGCTCATGGAAGGTGCCTTGCAGCCATTCCTGTGCAGGTTGATTTCTTCTTAAAAGAACTATTGTGCATGCCTACCTTGGTAGCAACTCATGTCAATAGTGGATTTGAGTAGTGAATTAGAAGGCACAGGGCACATAAAGACTCTCTCAAATGCCTTCTCAGCAGATGATTGATGAGGTATGAGAGACTGATTGAAAAGCCCGTAAACTGGCTTTTTCCTTTAGTCCTTGTCTACCTTCCTCTCTACTAGCACTGTTTTCATGGATTTCTTTCTGAGAGATCAGTTATTCATGACCTGCAGTCTTTATGTTTTTCAGAAATGTTTGGCAGAAAGATGAACACCAGCAAGGAGCAGCTGTGGGACAAAGTCAGCCATCAGGAAAGAAACATTGAGTGGACTGCCTCAGGATTTTTCATTTTTTTCTTTTCTTTAATTTTTTCATTCTCACAGCATGCTTGTGCAATGGCTTTCTACATCTAAGGCATCAGAAGTTAAATTTTGGCTGATGTTTTTCTAACATCCATATGAGACACTGGCACAGGGCCATTTATTGCCCCAGGGTGCTGAACAACTTAGAGCTTCATTTGTGTTCTCCGGCCACTGAGGGAAACTGCCTTTCATCCAGGTACTCAGCTGTGAGTTTGTAGGTAGACGTCCATGTTATGTGGAAAAAAATTTCTGAACACTTCAGGTTTTGGTTTGAAAGAGTCAATGTGTCTAGCCTGACATTAAAATATGTCTAATGATTTTTGGCACACGTATCTGCAGAAAATTAGTGAAAATAGTGAAAAAGTTAACTTGTAGGTATTTCAGGCAAAGAACAGTTATACTCCAAAATAGGAGAATCCATGAAAAATGGGTGCCTCAGTTGGATTCTGTAGGGGTCCTGCACCTGGGTCAGGGCAATCCTAAGCACAAATACAGGCTGGGCAGAGAGCAGCCCTGAGAAGAAGAACTTGGGGGTGGATGAGAAGCTCTGTAGAGCACCTGATAATGCGCACTAGCAGCCCGGAAGGCCAACTCTGTGCTGGGTGGCATCAAAAGAAGTATGACCAGCAGGTTGAGGGAGGTGATTCTGCCCCTCTGCTCTGCTCTGGTGAGACCCCACCTGGAGCAGTGTGTCCTGCTTTGAGGCCACCAGCATACAGACGTGGACCTGTTGGAGCAAGTCCAGAGGAGGGACATTAAGGTGATGAGAGGACTGGAGAACCCTTCTTATGAAGATGGATTGACAGAGTTGGGCTTTTTCAGCCTGGAGAGGAGTAGACTAGGGAGACCTTGCAGCAGCCTTCCAGTACCTAAAGGGGGGCTGCGAGAATGCTGGAGAGGTACTCTCCACAACAGCATGTTGTGAAGGGCACAAGGGCCTACAGTGATAGAACAACGGGGAATGGCGTTATAATGAAAGATGGTGGGATTGGACTTGATATTAGGAAGAAATTCTTTATTATGAGGGTGGTAAAACACTGGAACAGGTTGTTCAGGAAGCTGTGGATGTTCCATCCCTGGAAGTGGTCAAGGTCAGGTTGGATGGGGCTCTGAGCAACCTGGTCTAGTGGAAGCTTTCTCTGCTCATAGCAGGGGGAGTTTGAATTAGATGATCTTTAAGGTCCCTTCCAAGCCAAGCCATTTTGTGATTCTATGAAACATTGACTTACTTTTGGAAAGTCTGAGCAGTGACAAAAAATGCTGTCTCTCCCTTCAGAGCAAGCCCCTCTCACAGATCAGGACCCTGACTCGCCTAGCCAAAAGTTGGGCTCTGTATCAGAAGTGCTCCAGAACTTCTTTCTGTGCAATCCGTGTTAAAAATGATGCAGCACTAGATAATTGCTGGACTCTACTTCAAGCAGGAATAGTGGCCGACACGCAGAAGACTTTGGCTCTTCTTCCCCTGCTCCACTGTACACAACATACATTTGCTTTGGACACAGAGTTTCCAATTCACTCCTCTGCTTTCCTTGTTTTCTGAAAAAGTGGAGGGCTGGCTGAGCTTATGGGAATCCAGGTATCCCACTAGCACTGGCTCCTGCCTTGGAGTACTCAGCCTGTCTGTGTTGATGCTCTTCATGTTTTGATCCACAGGCATGATCTATGTGATCAACTGCCCAGATTCACTCTCTGTTATGAGGATTTTTTTACTAATTAACTCATTTATAGTCTAAGTAGTCCCAAGCCTACAGTGAAGATATTTCACCATTATTTTGCAAACACTTTTTCAATTATTAGGGATATTTAACTTTATTTGAACAGCTGTAGTACTGACATGACTGGGGTTCAAAAGTGTATATCTGGCATAAAGTTATCCTTCCTTTAATTGCAAATTAGTGTAAAACTGCCCTTCATAAAACCACAGAGGCAAGAAGATGTCAAAGACTATTACACTGTGGTGTGTTAGGTTGGTGCATGAAACATTCAGCAAAGGCTCATCTCAATTATAGCACGGCAATAGACAACTTTTAGTTTTTTAAATGACTGGAAGGGGAGTTTGGCATAGCAGTTAATACCCTATCTTCCTAGAGTATGGTCCAAATATCTTGTCCCACTGATGGAAAATATATGTGCTTGTTTGCTCTCACTCGAACAACCTAAAGAACAAACCCATAGAGAGGCTCAAAAAGTAAACGAAAATGAGAGCTGGGGATAAATACAGAGAAAAAAATGAACTTGTGTCTGTATTTATATGTGTCCCATGGCCACTTTTTGTTAACATTGCCCTAAAAGAAACACCAGAGTGCTTTACAAACATGAGTAGAGCTACCCAGCTGTGTCATTATTTTTATCTGGAAATGCTATGCTACAATACTGAGGTCAAATCAGACCAGCTAGTTGTTTATCACCTTTAAAAACCTGGTAAAGGTGAAATGGATGAAAAAGGTGAGGACTGGAGGCTACAGTAGTGCTAAAAATGTAATTGCCTTACAGATGTAGCAGACATTTCAGATAATTTTTTTTTTCACTGATTTGACAAAGCTGTGTATTTGATCTTTCAGAACATGTTTTTTTTTCCTCAACAAAGCTTGGAAAGTTTCATTACAGAAGAGTATATCCCTTTTCCTTATTAAATAATGATATATTATATAACATTTTTGTAAAAGCTTGAGAACTTTTTGGCCTCTTCCACAGATAGTGGAAGTTAGTGTGTTTATTTAAAGAATTAATGTCCTTTTGTCCATGTGATGTGGAAATCCAATTGAAAATTTGAAGTCTGAATACTAGTCATTCTTATCTTCCTAATCAGGTTACAAGTGTCTATGCTAACTTGCCTGGCTAAAATGACTTTTTCCAAGCGGTTAAATATAGGCCTACTTGAAATTTTTTTTTTATTTTTTTTTACTTTTTCCAGAGGCTTTTTTTTTTTCAAAACAAGATGGAAATTTCTCAAACCGAAACTTTCCCCAGTTTTTGATTAACCTCCCCTCAAAAATTGCAAATTTCAACAAAACCATTCAGTCTGCATGACATTTCAAAATTTCCTTTTCAAACTTTCATGCAAAAGTATGCTTTTCTTATTTGCAAGTCAGCTTTACTTCAAAGGTTGTAGGGAAGCATCTCAGAAGCCACAGTTCTGTGCATCAGTCAGCAGATTTGCAGAACAGGGACTTTCTCCACCTGGGGGGAAGATTTTTCTTCTTTAGACCTACAAAGCACTTTAGATATTCACGTTATTTTTCCCTAAAAAGTGTGTGTGTAAGTATGAGACAAAAAGCCAATTGAATGTCAGAGACTGGGTCAGGCTATGGTAGTTCTAGTCTTGCAATGTAAAGTCAAAAAATTACAGGCCTAAAGGGCAGAAGGATGTGAAGAATGGAAGGCAGCAACTGTGCCCCAGGGAAGCATGCAGCTGTGTCCCACCTGCACTGGTTGCCCCTCAGTGACTCCATGAGGGAAGAGTTCTTCCACCCCTTCCTTCAGCTCATTACCATAGTTCCCACTACAAGACAAGACAAGGTATCCTCAGAGTGCCATGAAATCAGAGAGGAAAACAGTAAGGGGAGAACACTTAATGATTCTAAATTACCTTCAGTACTGTATTGTTAGCTTGGAAACAAAATGAGTTTGGAATAGATCCTGGAGTTTTTAATTGCCTGAGGCAATCACCTTAGTTATTAAGTCACTGAGGAGGATTCAGCTAAGGGAATTGTACAGCAATAAGGTGATGCAAATCCATCACTAGTAGGTGTGAAATAATTCTTGTCTATAAAACATTCATTACTTTCCTTTGGGTGCTACTACCAAAGTCATCACCATAAACTCAGCGGACAGAAGCTAATCTTTCTGATGTGTTGTTGCTTTTTATAAAGAGATGTAAGAGGACTGACAAACTCACAACACGATAGAGCATAGGCTCTTAAAGTTTGGCACTATAAATAGGATGAAGGGAAATTAACAACTGATTAATGAACTGACAGCGTCCTGTCAATAAGGGAAACAAGACCCAGGTGTCTACATTCACTGTATGATCCCACTTCTGAAAGTATGAGCAACTTTGCCAATACCTGTCTGAGTAAGATAGGATCTGGTCTCTTGTGTTACATAGCTTATACAGCTGTAGAGCACACTGAGAGCAAAATCTCTCTGGGAGACTTGAAAAGAGAAAGAAGACACTTCAAGGACTGCCTTAGACAGAGGACAATGCTAGATACATCATTTGAGAGGTATTACATAAGTCATAAAACCAGATGGATAAATATGTTTACAGAGAGACATCCTAAGCTTTGTTATTTTTAAGTGTCAGCCACTTGGCAAGCTATGATCTCTGTTTTATCTTTCTTTTGTGTAAAGCATGGAAACTCATGTAAGTTTTCACTTTCTGTAAACTGGAATTGTTCTGTGAAAGCCAGAGGGTCTCAAGCAATTTACAACAGGTGAAGAGCTCTGTTTTAAAAAAAAAAGAAGACAAGCTCACAGTATCTTGCAGGACAAAAATATACCCTGTCAGAAATCTCCATCTCTTCGTGCAAGGGCTATGAGGTTGTGGAATACATCGGAGTGCTGGTGATCCTGACCAACACCCGCCTTTGCTAGTCTGAATGTGAGGCAGATGAGGTATTCTAGCTTTTTGTTTTTTCCAATGCCCCACATACTTTACAAGAAACTTCTCAGTAAATGAGGTTATCCCAAGGCAATTGTACAACCAGCTGAGCCCTGCCCTGTGTGGTCTGAGTCAGTGTACCAGGTACACCTCACCTGAAAGGTGTCAATGCTGTCATACAGTAGTCATAGTTGAGAATTATATGGGCATTACCAAGGCACGCAGAGATGCACTTAGAAAAAACAAAAGTTCGTCTTGATTTGAAATTGGTCAGAAATGTCAAAAACTACAAGAATGTGTTCTTCAGGTACCCAAAGAAAAAGCAGAAGCAGAAGGAAAATATTAGCCTGCTGTTAAACAGGAGAGGTGAATCCATTCCCAGTGATGCTGAAAAGGCAGAGGTTCTCAACATGTTCCTCATCTCTGTCTTTACCAGTGTGTAGGTCC
>JAWWTY010000077.1:84108140-84133194 GCA_035222235.1 Margarornis squamiger | reverse complement strand
GGGTTATACTGCTGGGTTTTGGTGAGTTGAAAGCAGTTTCTCTTTGTGTCAGTGTATTTATTGTAATATCTTTCATTGAATTGTAACTCTGACTTATAATCTCTCTAGTGGTGGGTCCATTTTCTCCTGCCAGTTTACTTTTAAACCAGCACAGAGTTTCTACTGCTCCATGGCTTGAGCATTGTAGCAGCCAGGAGGGGCTGTGGGAAACCTGAGGTCACCGGGTCTCTGCAAGGAGCACTCTTGGTCCTTCTGCTGCAGTGGCTGTGCTATTTGCCAGTCCTGCAGGAGGCACTTGGCTTCCCCCACTGCAGCTGGAGGTTGACATTAGACAACTCTTCAGGTCCCCATATTCTCTACAGCTTCCTTTGTGTTGTGATATGAATGTCAGTTCCAAAGATAAAGCTGTGTGATTAGTGTGTCTTTTAAACCAAAGTGTGTATCTTAATCAGTCTGATTTACTATCTGATTCAGCACATTAGCTGCAGACAGTGCAGCTTCCCAAACTCCATGGTGTAATGAATATGCATACATTCAACAGTTGCAATTAGCAGGCAGCCACTGTTGGGGAAAACAAACTACCCAGGGTCTAATTCTACCCTTCCCATAGTGACTTCAGTGGGACATTAGCTTAAACACAAGCCACTGAATTCGACCTGCAAAGCAGTGGTTAATACACCCTAATGTTTCAAAAACCTATTTAAATAGCAAGGTTTGGGTCAATTCTAATTTTACCTGAATGAATTTGCCTATTCCTCTGTGACCCAGGCAAGGAAATTGGAAGCACCGAACACGTACAGTATAGTACAGTACCTACGTCAGTGTTTGTTTCAGGACTGGTCATTTGGGTAAGCTGTCTCCTCTTGCTGAAAGAAATAGAATTAATTAGCAAACTTAGAGAAAGTAAAAGGGTTAAGTATTCCCTTTGGGATTCTCAACAGATAGGTTCAGCATTATGTAATTGTCATGAGAATTTATGAGGCAGAATCTCCTGGAGTAGCTAGGAAAAATATGAGCAATTAAAATTATATTTCTGTTCTTGTCCTTCAGCTTAACCCCTTGGTGGATCATAAGCTGAATTGTTTGTGGGTTTGTTTTTTATTTCCCCAAGGCTTTTCAGATAGCCTAACACAAAATTGAAGCTATGATTGGTATATTCAAGCCCTGGGTTTAAGTTCTGCTCACAGCTGACACAGTGATTTGCAAAGAAACATTTTCACATAGTTATTTCATAAAAACCATTTCTATTTAATATAAATCTGTCAAGCATTCAAAACCATATGTGAAGTAATTTAAAATGCTTACAGAGTTGTAGAACATTGCACTTTATTGCATTCAGAAGCAGAAAGCAAGGGCCTGACCTGCAGCAATAGAAATCTGAGCTCAACCTTATTCAAAGATGAAAGAGATAAAGGGATCCTGTTACTGTGCACACACAGGGAAGGGAACTGTGTTGCATCCCTCCATGTATCTGTTTCCCCTCTGCATGTTTTCCCCTCCTGTTCCACCCACACCAGCCCCATCCTCTGAAGCTATGCATGGATTGGAGTTGTTGAGATTTTGAGAGGCTGCTGACCTCTTGACTAACGAATGCCCATCTCTGCACCAAAATAATATGTCTTTTTCATCTTGAAGCCAGTCTAACCAAACCACCAAACCTGCTGTGTAAGCTGCTCATGACAGCTCAGCACTCAGAAGTTGTGAGCACTTATGGAGCAGGCGCTCATTTGATCAAACCCTCCTTCCTAGATACAACTTCAATAGTATCCCGTCCAGGCCAGCTTCTTGCAAGCTGTCTGCTTTCGTGGGATTTTTTTAAAGTCTGTACTGGGGCCATGTCTCCATAATGGTAAATGTGTATTTTATGTATCCAAAGTCTGTAACACTCACAGAAGTAAACCTGTGCTTGTCCTGAGCAGAAGCTGCTAAGCATGGGCCAAGGTAGAAGCTCTTTACAGAGTGTGTGACCAGCTTCCTTTCCTTTCCTTTGGAAAGGTACTAGGTGTTCTAGGAAAAGGATGACTGGTGCTTCTTCACAGCATGCCAATGCACGTAAAGATGGTCAAAGAAAAGAGAAGGAGTACCAATGTATAAATTGCCTAGATGTTTTTTTTTTTCTCATTTAACCCCAAACTTTCTGACCAAATTTCACATTCTCATAAAATCTGGCCCGTGAAAACTCAAAGACACTGCTTTCACTCTTGCAAAGCTAAATAGTGACAGGGAGACAAGATCAGGCTTATAATGACAGGATATTTTCTACTTAACTATGATGATATTAACTTCCCTCTATATGTGCTGACTCTGCAGAGGCTTCTAATTCACACTATTTGCATTTATTTATTTTAATAAAAAGACAATGGTTGCATCTGTTTAAAAATACATAGAAATTGCTGTATTCGTAAAATCATTTGTGTTGAAAGGGACTTTTAAGGGTCAACTAGTACAGGCTCCCTACAATGAGCATAGACATCTTCAACCAGAACAGATTGCTCAGATTCCCATCTAACCAGACCCTGAAAGTTTCCAGGGATGGGGCACCTGCTGCCTCTCTGAGTCTCCTGTGTTAGTGTCTCACCACCCTCATTGTGGTAATCTAAATCAACCCTCTTTTAGTTTAAAACCATTAGGCCTTGTCCTATCACAAGAGGCCCTGACTAAAAAGTTTGGTCCCATTGTTGTTACAAAGTCCCCTTTAGGTACAGGAAAGTTTCCCTACGATCTCCCAGGAGGCTTCTTTTCTCCAGACTGGATAAACCCAACTGTCCGAGCCTGTCTTCAAAGAAGGGGTATTCCATCTCTCCAATTTTGTGTCATTCTTCTGAGTCATGAATAGGATGGGGGGGATTTTGGCTACATGTTGTTTCAAAGTAAGAAAGGGGCAAGCAAGCATTTTAGGGTCAATCTTAACGCCCACTGCAGTGTACCAGTGCTCTTTCTGTGGCAATACACAAGGGCTAGGGAACAACCAACTCACTTTGTGTTTGGATGCCCCTTTAGTGACGTGTGGACCTGTCTGGTGAACGACTTTCTGAGATCGTGTCCAACATCACAAAAAAAAGTTGGAAAACTGGACAGTGAAAAAACCCAGAGTCAAAACTGGCTGAAAATCCAGGGAACAGAGCACTGAAATGAATGTGCACATGTGCACTGCATTCAAAAATTCTGACCTGGCACTCCACTAATTACAATACCTGTATCTATTCACACACGATGTTGTGTATTAGATCTACTTATGCCTGGCTGTTGGTAGGACAGTAGAAAGAGGAATTTCTTCTCCCTGGTTCAAGATGTTGGCTTACTTTTAGATTAAAGAAATGTGGTCTGTGGAAAGGAATATATTGAAAGGAAAATACTGGATTAATTCCTGAAGGGCAGAGGGAAAAAGGGAAAAGGGGTGGCTGATGAATACAGCTTAAGAAGGAGAGTTTTTTGGCAGATGCAGACTCCTAGTCAATTTGTGCTCTCAAGTAGCTGCTGCGATGTCAGCTAGAGAGGAGAGAGAGAGAAAGGAAGGGAACTTAGCTTCATGATTGTGCATAAAAATAACATTAAAGCTGTCCTGTAACCCTCTTCTACCCATTTCCTCCAAAATGAAAGTCTGAGTGGTGTGCAAAATCCTTTCAAATGAGCCTACCCTGGTTCAAACACTGGGAAGTGCAGTGTGACAGGCTCTTAACAGCAGTAGGCACCATATGTAACTGTTGCTGTTCTTTGTCTATGTGCCGTGCATACATATGCTCAGCAATGAAACATGTGTATGGCAAGTGAATGAAAAGCAGTCCATGAACTCACTCCTTTTTTGTTTTCTCTGTATGAGGCAAGTGGATTTATGCATATCATGTGCACGTACATCATGAGTGTGACAAACAATCAGCTGGAGCATTTGAAGGCTGTTTTGTGGACTACCTGTCTGATTCCCTGAGGTGTGCCTTGCTAATTTTATTTTCCTTTTAGAAAGAATAATTTTATTCTTTTGTTGCTTTTGTTGCTTAAAAAAAATAAAAGAGAAAACTCAGCACATATAAAATGCATGTTTTTTTCTAAAAAAGCACAATTGCAAATGCAGTGGGGGAGGAGGGGAAATAAACCTCAAAATTAATTGCTTTCAATTCTGATACTATTTTTGAATGTCACTTCTGATGTCAGGGACGAGAGGATAAGTATGCTGAGCAGGGACTGGACTTGGAAAGGTCCGGCTTTGTCTCAGAGGTCTTCCTCACAGTAGCAGGGTGGTTCTTTGCTGGGAAGCAGAGCAATGCACATCATTTGGTACCTTGTGGTTGTGGAGCCAACCTCTGTGATGACCAAGAGAGACATGGTCCTGGGCAACTACAGTAGAGGTCAGCCCCAATGAGAGCCTTGAGTAGGTATTGATGGCTTGCTCTGTCTTCTGACCTTTTCAAGGACCCTTCTGGACATTAACACTGTTGCTGAACAGAGGGTCATGCCCCCGCTTCCTACCAGCCTTGAATAGTCAGTGACTCACTTGTGCTAGCAAGGAGTTTCCCTACCACCCTCTGCAGGAACATATTATCCTTTTTTATGGGAGAGCAGCAGCAGAAGTACTGTCAGTATTTCCTGGTACAGAACAAGTGACTCCCCTGGGAAAGTCCGTCAGTTTAATCCCTTTCTTCCTTAAGGAAAATAGGACCCCAGAGGCAGCATGTGGCTTGCCCAGGCTGGTGTGGCAGTTCCACAGCTGCACTTGGAGTCTGTGAGAGCTGAGCTTGTGGATGTTTCTTCTCGCCACTGGTTTGTGTGATCGATCAGCAGGGCCTGATGCGCCGCACCAGAGTAATTGTTACCTAAGCCTGCATGGCTGGCTGCTCTTCGTGCTCCTGCATGCTTCCTGTGCATACATATTGACTGATGAATGCACACCCTGTTGAGTGTTATTGCTTTCTTAATGTGCTGCAATTTTTCCTTCAATATCCTAACTGGGAATGATTGTTGCTGTAGAATGTCTTCCCTCCATTTGCCACAACCCATGTTCATTTACAAGAGCACATTTTGCATCATCTGTTGCTCTGGCCTCACTGAAATAGAAGTTTCAAGTTCACAGAACAATAAAAGATATAAATTAGTTGTTATAATTAACTGAACAGCATGAATGAGCTTTCAAACACCAGACTCTGTTAGGTCCTAACACAATATGCACACAAAACAGGCTAAGCATATCTACCCTTCTGTCTGTGCCGGCGTGTCTTAGTTTAAAAGAAAACTAAGATGTCTATCACGACTAGGAAGGGGGCCTCTTCCCAAAAACCACCACAACCTTTGAAATTAAGTGACTTCAATCAGGAAAAGTATAGCAAAGGATAACAGTTCTTTACTACAAATATATATAATCAAATAAACCAACAACAACAAAAAAACTGAACAGAACAAACAACAATGCTGTAACCAAAACCTTTCAAACAGATCAAGTCCTATCCCTCCCCCTTCTGTGCAGTTATATTTACAGACAGTGGAAGGTGATGCCATGTCCTGGGAGGCAGTGGTAACATAAGTCACTCACAGACTCTGGTGAGGCACGGTCGGTGACCAGGGAGAGGTGCTGGTTCTAAAAAAGACTCATTTGGGAATAGTGGCCACAGGAGATGGGCTGAAACCTTTCCCATGGGCAGTGTAAAGACCCTTTCCTCATCCTTTGTCCAAAAGTACTGGGGGGTGGGAAGCTAGCAACTCCTCTACAGGTGGTATTTGCCCTCAAGGAGTCTGTAGCAAATCCAGGTTACAGCGACTGCTCTTTCTCTGAAGAACAGCAGAGGGGCACACGAAGTTGGGGGGCTGAGGCAAAGGAGCTCCCTCCAAGTGCTTACACCAGCTCAGCAAATGGTGACTGGCACTCACACAGCAGCTAGAGGAGAGAAATTTGACAAAATCCTGGGAAAAAACCTCTCTCCCGCTGTCCCACCTCCCCCAGTCCTCCCCAGTCACTAAGTTAGAATGCTAAGCTATCAGCCATCCTTTTGTTAGCTGGTTCTAGGGGCAGATAGTGGGGGGTGGGCTTCAGCTCCCAAACCTTTGGAACTATAACACAGGGACTGGGCATTGCATTCATCCTGATCTCCACCTAGCAGGCAGCGCTTTGTGCCACAGTCCCAGCTGGTGCCGGGTTATTACGCAGGAAAGGGCTCACCTACACTGACCACCTTTCATTGCTGTCCTTCACCATCTTCATTGGACCCCATGAGCAGCCTCAGAAGGGGAGGAGAAGGAGAGAGAAATGCTGTATTCTTGGAGAGATGTGTTATTTCCCAGCTTGTACAGCTTTGAAGGGAAATCCTGGCTGCTACCAATGTTTGTCTGCTGGCCCTTTCTATAAGGTTCAGGTAGCCAGGAGACCTTGTTCTTCTTCTGGAGGGGATGGGGCAATTTTCCACCAGAGTGCCCTGCAAGTCCCTGTCTGGAGCTGTACCTGGTCACCCAGTCACCCAGGTGTTCACCCACACAAATTTCAATGTCCGGAGTCTGGTTATGGACTCCTGCAAACCTCGTTTCTCCATGTCTATTTGACACACTGGTTTGAAGGAGCTGAGCTGGACCTCCATGGGTCAATGGCAGTGCTAAATCTCCTGGCAAGCCACTGGTGTGCCTGCAGTTAGTTCAGCCCTTCTTGACAGGAGGTGAATCCGCATGGGCAGACCCCAGAGGGGAGAGCATTGCTCATTTTTAGGTGAGGGCAGTCAATAAGAGTCTGGAAGGAGAGTTAAAACTTATGTCTTGCTCCAGTTATAGACTGGAGAAAGTCAGAGGCAGGAGGTTTGGCTGACTGCAGCCAAGAATATGTTTATGTGGACAGTCAACATATATTCCCACATCAGAAGCATCCTCAGGGAAGGTCACTGTGCTTAGGAGCTGAATCCTTGCAGTGAGGCTTTACAGGTGTTCAGACAGCTTGTTAACAGCAGGGAACACAGAGAGTGCAAGCCCTTTTGTGGCTCATTAAAAGCCCAGGTGGATAAGTAAACTTGGGTTTATGCTCTTTCTGGCACCTGTTTTTGCACTTTAAAATGTGTGTTCTGTGTTTAAATCCATGTAATGTGAATCTTCCTTTGTTTCTACTCGAACATTTGTTTTTTTGCTTGAAGATGGACCCACATCTAACAGCTCCATGTCTAGATGTGAGGCAGCCTTTACATAAACAACATATTTGACTGTTCCTATGTCTCTCCAGCCAAGCCAACACCATGTTCTAAGGTATTCAGCACTGTGGAGAGGTTTCTTGACAAAGTTTTATAGTTAAAGTTTAGAAATTTTAATCCATGAATTATAATTAGTGTTGAATAGGTATTTCTTGTCATACAGTATGGACATGGAAAGAGAGCATGAGGTTTTGGCATGGTACAGAAGGGTCAGGAGAGAGTTCAGTCTGTGCAAGTCTTTCACAGAACAGCTACCACTTTGGATAAAATTTTGTATTGGAAAAAATCTGATACATTTATTGTACTTCTAATTTGTATGATACTGCATTTTATTATTGTTTTATATTAGTATTTTGTACTGTAATGTTTTGAAATTATCGAAACAAATTATTATTTTCTTGCTGGAGAAAACAACTAGTGAAACAAGATGTTCTGTGAGCTCCAAACTAATTTTTTATTCAACTTTGGCATTGCCTGGCAAATCTGAGAGCATAGCTTTCTAGAAATAAAAAAAAAAATCACACTTCATCTATTGGAATTCCTGACCAGGGCTACTGCAATATTATACTACATGAACCCTCAAAGGATTAACAAGCATTTAAATCAAAGCTGACTGAATAAATTGTAATGAATAATTTATTCAATTAATTTCACTTCTGTTTTCTCTTTACAAGTTTGTCTATTAACATAGTGACTAATTTAGTTGTTGTTTGAAATATTTTATTAATCATTTCTGTAAATTATCTGATCAGGAAAAAAAATATCAAATTTAACCAGAATATGTTACATAATACAGAATTTGAAAGGGAATTTTATAGTACCATAGGATGTAGATATTTTTGAACTGCTTTCTGCAAAATATTATCTGAAACACACAGGTGCTTGAAATAATTTCTATTTTGACATTTGTTGTTTTCATTGCTATTTTTATATATAAGAAAAATAATATGTAAGAGAGTCTCAAGCTATCGGTGGGTGTTCAAAAACAAGTCATGGGACGCATTTGATATTTAAATTTTCTTGAATTTTATTTGCATTCATAAGATACATAGCCCGTGTTTATTTTCTGATTGGTTGATTTCAGCCTTCCAGATTATTTTCTTATATGACTATTCAATTACATTTTAAGTCCCAACTTCCAACAACATCCTAGAAGTCAACATTTCAAGGAAAGCTTCTGCCCTAGAGCCACTTACAGGTGCTTTTGATGTCCCTAAAAATGGATGAATAAAGGGTAGGTTTTTTGAATAAATCAGGTCTGAAAAGATTTCATATTTCAGTTTTGCTTGTTGTAATTCCTGAATGAAGTCAGAGGTTTTTGAGTGTTTATTTTGGAAAGGCACACAGTAGTCTTTTTCAATGTTTAACTGTCTTTACCCAGACCAGTCTTGACCATTCTCTGCATATCTGTCCACTAGACTTTTTGTTTTTCTTTGAAGTGTGGGGTGTTTATTTGGAAGACTGTCCCTGCTCACTTCCTTCATTGCACTGGAAAACCTCTTTCAAGCTTGTCCCTCACAGCAGTGAAGTCACCCACAGCAGCGCAAGCCTGGCTGTGCCACCAGCCCTGGTGTTAAGGAGCACTTCATGCTCCAGTTCCCCCAACACCACTGGGCTACATCCTACTGAGATGGGAGGTGGATGGTACATTAAAACACACATAAAGGCAAATAACTAGGAAGAAGAAAGAAAACTCGTTTCCTCTGTATCTCAGCAGTGAACTGGTGGTGTGGCACTTTCCTTACTGGGGCCTGTGAGGGACAAGCAGGTTGTGGAGGGGTGACAGTGAAGGCAGCAGTAGTGAGGAAAATGCCTCCTGCAAGGTGATCATCAGCACCTGACACATCACTGTGTGGTGGCACTGCACTGCTGACCGAGGAGCTGAAAGCTTAGGGTGGGCAGGGTGAGAGGAAGACAGTTTGCTGTGCTTTCTGTATTCTGGCTGTGTTTGACAGGCACACCTGTGTTTGACTTATTTCTGAGCAACTGTTTCATGTCTCTTGTGACCATCTCCTTGAAGATGTATGATAGTGATTCAGCAAGGCCTGTAATTCCTGTGTCTGAAAAATCATGAATAGTTTGCCAAATGTATACAGATTTCAACACACGTTCATAGCAAAGCATAATTGGCACCACTGTAAACTGGCTGGGAGTGGAGGAGTCTGGGCATCTTAGGCACTGATCTGGGAGGTTTTGAAAAGGTTGTCTCCTTCCTTGTAGTTTTATCATGTTTTCATTAACAGAAGAAAATGCTGACCCTAAATATGAAGGTTTCTAAGGTTTTGTCTTGCTTCTTAGGTTCGGTTGCATGACACAAGATCACATTTTAACTATGTACACAGAATTTTGATTAAGTTACTAACTTAGCCTTACTTTAAAATCTAATTTTAATTGGAACTGTGCTAGAAGCTAGAATAATTTTTCTCCTGTCTTTCCCCATCTTTCCCTCACTCATGTGAGTTGAAACTCTTTTGTGTAATGCTGTGCCCTGTTCCCACGCAGCTGAAAATGTTAGTATGATCAGCAGTGAACAGAAACAAGCTGCAGCATCCCCCCCAAAGACCACTGCACTGCTCCTATGCCTAGAACACTTTTGCATCACTTGGTATCCTCCTTCTGTTGCAGCTTGGCCCCACTCTATTAAACAGAAAAGTTTTCCCAACTATGACAGCTTGTTCAGTTTGCAATCAAAGTTTCCCTGCAACAGACAGGAGATTGTGCCCAGAGAAGACTCCCTCAGGAAGGTCAAGGACAAGGGCCAAAGCCAGTAGAAGGCCAGGAACACAAAGCCTTCACAGAGCATCTTGAGTACAAAGCGTGAGGAGCTCACCTGTCTGACTGCTGAAGCAATAACATTTCTTTCTTTGGGAATGTTGAGATTTCCAAATATAAAACAAAATGGGAAAGGGCTGGTTTTTTTCTCACTATGTTTGATAGAGGAAAAATATAACTTCCAGGTGTAGCTTTCTTGGGCAAGAGATCATCCTGCACACACTGATGCCTGTGCAGGTGTTTCAATGGATTTTGAAGAGCCCAAGGCTTCCCCTCTTTCCCTGTTTAATTTGTCTGGGCAGGACTCCACGCACCTTTGGCAGTAATTCAATGTGATAGGGTAGGGTGCTTTAGCAAAAGGACACTTCAAGATGGTGCTGTCAATGTCAAAGTGAAGGTAATTTAAAAAATTTTGACTTCTGAAATGGCTAACAACCTTTCCAAGTACCAATAGGATAGTTCAGGAAAAGTTATCCATTTCAGAGTGATTAATAAAAATTCACCTCTCACTTGGAGCTTAATTAATTCTTCTGTTACAGGAACTACAGCTTTTGCTGTTATCTGAAAGTGGTCTGACCTTCAAATGACATGACATGTACCTTAGGAGGAGAAATATTCCAGGGCCTGTTGATATCTCAGCATCTCTATGTGCTTTGCAGGTATTTGCACATTTCTCTTCTGCCAGTTCTGATAAAGACCTTACTCTGAGGAAAATCTGGTCTTTAACAGCTCTGGGTTATTCATCTGTTGCCTTGTGCTGTATGAATGATGCAGCCCATAACACTGGACTCTGACTCTACTCTGGTCATTTTAAATTACATTTTTTGTAAAGAGTTTAGGCTTACTCCCAATAATCTTTTCTGGTTTGGGATTGAAAGGCATTTCTTCAAAGCTTTTCAGTTCTGCTTTATTAATATAACATAATAAATAAAGAAAATGGGGACATTTTTCTAATACCGTCAAAGCATTTCATAAGAAATGAAAGAGGATTTCTTTTGTTCCTACAATTATGACTAGTGAAGCAAACTGTGGTAGTGAACATTATTTGGGTTTTGATAATTTTGTTATTTGAGAAAAGCTTAGACTACTGTGCATACAGTTACAACCTGTTATCGCAGGAGAACATAAGGCAGTGAAAGCCACATGAGCAGCAGTCTCATGCAGGCGAGGAGGACACAGGGATTTCTGTGGCTAAAGCATTCAATTAGGACATTAAAGTATCTGGCTTATGACTATTCTTCAGTTATATGCTTTCTGTGGGTCCTTGGAGGTGTTAAGGGCAAATCTTCAAAGACATTTAGGCATGCAGCTCTCGTGGGATTAAAAGGGACTTCACTATGTCGGCTTTGTCTTTCTGGGTCTGGTTTCCACCAGGTGATGATTCTTCCTTCATATCCTGTGTCTTGCCAATTACAAGCTTTGGGTAAAAAGCACGTTCTCCCAGTGTGTGTTATTTCATCACTTGTGAATATGGAGCCAGGGACCAAACATATGGAGACCAAGCATGGGTTATGCTGCACTGTATGGAGGGCATGTGTGTGTGCACGTATTCATGTGCACACTGCCTCTCTACTAACCTTTTCTGTCCCTTTCTAGCTTTGTTAGTGTCAAGGTTAAAAATGTTTGCTCTGTCTTTCTTGTCTTCCTAAATGACTTTCCTGACTTTCTGTTCTTCATTTTTCATCTGATTTGACTCTAAGCTATGAAGGAAGACGAACATCTGACTTGCTGAAGAGCATCACTCTTGTGAATAAGAATCCATATTGAAAGATGTTTAAATTATCCACAGAAACAAGTGCTTTTAAAAAAGTTAGATCTGTTTCCTTATGAATTTGACTTCCTGTTTGGCATTATATTGCACTATATAATGTGCAAACTGTACAAAGGGCAAATTGGAGTGCTGTGAATATGCTCCTGACTATGTGCAATCTACTATATTATACAGCATGAAATTTGTTAAAAAGTTAGACAAAAAATTATTTCAACACAGGGTGACAGAATGACGGAAGTATCATATGACTATATGGAAAGGCCATGTCTGCATATTTTAATCATAGCTTTTCCACAGCTTGCTTTTAAAAGGAAATTCTGGAAACTTGTAGGAAATTCCACACAACCCCCTGGTTTTGATAGAATTGCATGAATAGAATCCATAAAACTTTCCTCAACAAAATCTATATAAAACCCTAATTAAAACACACTGTCTCTACCAGTGTTACAGGAAATCAGATAACAAAGAAATGGCACCCAATATGCTGCTCTAGATGAAATAATTTCCTATTTCATTTAGAGTCCGAACAAATGTGTCATTTTCTCTTCATTAAGTCCATATGCATCTTTCTTTGTCCTGGAGATAATATAACTGCTGGCACTGCAGGCTGTCCTTATACAATTATTATTTTTAAGACCATGAAGCATGTGATACAGTTCTATAGGAGCTGCCCTAATGAAATCAACAGCACTGTCACTGCTATCACAAGCATTTACACAACAGACTGATCCAGCTGCTGGCACCAGGTAACATTTGTTTTGAAATTCAGAGAGGCCACCAAATTCTTCCAGAATTTCACATCATGAAAGAAGAAGTGAATAGCCCCCATTGTTTTATTTATTCTGTAAAAAATGCTGGTTTGACTATTTTAATCCACCAAGGAAGAAGAGTGTCCACCCCACCTAATGCCTAAGTAACCTGTGCACCATGGGAAAAAGAAAGAGAAAGGAAATTCAGGCAAAGTTCATTAATCTGAAAAATCATCAGTCATTTCTCTTTGTGTGTTGATCCTGTTTACGCTCACTGTATTCATATATGAGTGGAAGAGATTTCAATCAACAGTTTATGCAGCATGCCCAGTTTTCATGCATTCATGTGTGACCTTTTCTTATCCTGAAGGTACAATTGGTTTCTCAGTGACATATTTTATTAACTTTTTCATGCTGGGATTGCATTGAAGTGATGCTGCTCTTGCTGCCAGGAGTCACATCAGGTGACAGACTTTCCAATCACAATTTACAGAAATGGTCTCCTGCAGATGTCCCAGGGAGGATGAGCATGTCTTACAGAGTGGAGAATCTGTCCCTGCCACTTAGAGAGGTGGTCCTGTACGGTTCGTGAGCAATATCAGCTTGGTGGGCCCTTTAAAGCTATTTTCATTTTTATATATTCTTCACCATTCTCATCTTTTTTGTACATTTCAGTGGCTCTGCAGGGCTGTAAGATCCAGGGATTTCTTTTTTTGGTAGCAGACATTCAGCTTCACTGCTCCCCTGTAAAACTTCGTCTCTTCTCCTGGGAGTCAGCAAATACAGCGTAGAGCAACCAGGAAGAGAAGCAGGGAAAATTGAGAGGCAGTATAAAAAGCAGCATGACCAGATTAGTCAAGGAGCCAGCATTTCTGTCCAGGCTTGTCAGTGGCCCAACTCTGAGAAGAGTGAGAAAGACAGAGGTCCATCAGCCTACAGTGAAAAACAGCTAAGCAGCAGCAAAATCATTTTCCTTAACTGGAGATCTGATCAAAAGCCTGCTTAGGTCAGTGAAAAAAGAATTCCGCTGAGATAAGTAGATTTTGGATCTGTCTTCCAAATGTGTTCCATCTTTGCTAATTAAAATATCTTTTGCCACTTCCCGTTCGTCTTAGCGTCACAGATCCCACGCTTCTGTTATGGAAGAAGTGGACTTGCATATGACTAGCAGGTGGAGTGTTGCAAGGAGGCTTCACTCCAGAATCTGGCCTGTGAAACATTAATTACTACTAAAGATGTGAGGGGAAGAAAAAATCCAGAGTGGTTCTCAGGGTCTTGGTGAGCTTCCAGAACAGCATGAGGCAGCAAATCCCCAGCTCAGTGACTGCAAAACAAGTTCTGTTCATTTAGAAACACCAGGAAACAGAAGCCCCAAGCTTTGTTATTGCCACTTTGGAAGTCAAAATGATGACATGAACTGCTCGCTTTTATCATTGCTCCACCAAGGAGTTCCTGCAACAGCCTTGGTTAAGGAAATGGGAAATTAACATCCAGGTTCCATTCTGAGAGCTCAGGAAATATTGTGGGTGTTAAGAAAAAGGATTGCAAAATTGTAACTATTCACTGCTGTTTCTTTGGTCCAAACATCTCAAGGAATATTATTTGTAGGAGGGACAGTTTGATACATGAGGTATACATTTGACACTAGGCTTCAGCAGGCAGGACCCAAAGATGCCCATTCATCAAAGCGCAATTCTGAGTCTTTTTGATGCCTGTTGTACAGCATCCCAGATAGTCCTGTCCCAGGGTTGGAGATCTGTTTCTTGCTCTCCAACACCCAGCACGTTTTGAATTCCTGTGTGATACTGAACAGTAACAATGATCCCAATTGCTGACAACAAAAGAAATGGTCAAGAGTGCTTATTTTGGTGCTCTGTCTGTATCTTTTTATGTATCCAGCGGTTTTATGAAGATATAGGCAGAGATCTGCAGGAAACCCACAGGTCTTTTTCTACCAAGTGAGAAATTACAGAGAACAACTCCAGGGAATACAGTAAAAGAGCATAAAGAGAATATAGCCATGCTACCAATGCAATACTGTACATCTTTGTCCTGACCGTAGAGAAGTGAAGCAAATCTGTCTCTTTTCTTCCAACCACAGATGTTTTGATCACCATTCACAGCTAACTCTTTACCATGCTTAGAGATATAGCTGGGCACAGAACAGCCAGAGAAACCAAGGGAGATACCAGGACTGCATTATCACATCCCTGAAGGAGACTCCTGTTGCATAAAATACTCCAGCGATCAAGCTGCAATTACCAACTTGTCAGCCTGAGGGAGAGCTCTGTGAGTGAAAGGCAAGCACTGCTCTCCTGGAAGGAAAGCTGTTGCTTCCTTGCAGGTAAATAGGCATTGCTCATCTGCCACCAGCATTGCTGTGCTTGGTGTGATGCTGAACACAATGCGGTCATGCTTTCAGCTATTCATCTCTACTTTTACCTGTATTTACCTGTATTTTTGATGTTTTTTCCTCTGTTCCCCTACTTGCTTAGCCCTCCCTCACATTAAAAGCACTGCTGCTTGGTGTATCCTGGAGGGTGCAGTCTGTTTCAATTACTGTGGCAGCACTACACCTCTGCTGGTAACAAATTGCCATTGTGCTCGTGGCCACAGGAAAAGGCACTGTAGGGAATTGTGCCTCCTGTTTGCAGGCAACAGTTCAACTTCCTAATTTATTTTCGATATTCAAAATTTCAATTGTGCCCCCTCAGTTTGCTCTGCCATCTACAATCCCAAAGACCAAGGTGGTGATTCTACCCGTCCAGTGATCCCAGATTTGCCAGGGGTAAAATGCAGCTTCACAAGTTCCAAGATGAGTGACAGCACCAAAAATAAGCCCACCTTTATGTTTTCAAGAGGGGTGCTAGCAGCTGTTCACAGAAAGACCATTTTCAGTGCAAGATGAGTGAAATCTCACCATGACCTG
Source organism: Margarornis squamiger (assembly GCA_035222235.1). Lineage (NCBI taxonomy): Eukaryota > Metazoa > Chordata > Aves > Passeriformes > Furnariidae > Margarornis > Margarornis squamiger. Next base: position 84,117,822 of record JAWWTY010000077.1, on the reverse strand, counting down.
TGAATGGGAGAGATTCTCTGACTTCTTTGTGTGCAGTCAGGACAGCACAAGACGAGGTGACCTGCCCAGGGCAGTAGGCAGATGGCAACAGGGCCAAAAATAGAAAGCCACTTCCTGATCTCCAGGCCCACAACTTTCAGCATGGAAGTCTTCCTTCTGTCATCTCCGATTAAATGGTTAAGCATGACAGGTCAGCATGAACAGAGGTATAAAATAACACAAGCAAATGTCTGTGTTAGATTTAATGATGTATGCTCAAAGCCGTACTTACCAGATAGCCTGTGTTAGGATTACCCTGGAATCACTGACCATAATTCTCCATGTGCCAGCCTGTAATTTCTGAAAACACTACTTTTGCTTCTATTTTTAAGTTGTCTTTCCTATCATTTTCTTCATGGTTATCAGGGCTGGGTAGTTCTGTAAGAGCTCAGTCAGCATGAGAGAAAACAGCAGCATGGGGGAAAAATGGCAGTGACAGCAAACTTCAAAAGGTTTGGAGGTTCAGGCAAAGGTGTAAGCTTATCTGAACCTCTTTGGTGTGGAAATTGGTATGGAGTTTCATGAAAAAACCCTCAACTTCTTGTAAGACATCTGGCAGATCAGAGCTTCAGCTGGGTTTGAAGTAACTTGAGAGTGACCTTTCCTGCACTGCTTCCGTATTTCACCCTCTTGTCCATCACAAATGAGAAGTGGTAAAGGCACATGATGGTTTTTGCTACATGGGAGCAGCTTCCCCCTTTCCCCACCCTCTGTTCTTTGTTATCGCCAAATTTAAGAGCCTAGCCTCCGAACAACAAAAAGCCCAGCCAACCAAACCATCCTTTTTCAGCTTTACAAGAATGTTTCTGGGGATTGGGAAAGGAAGCATGCAGAGGTGAATAATTATTGAGAGATTTGTGTGTATGAGGTCAGCCAGACTAACTGGTAGCCCTATAATATGGAGGTGATATAAGGGTAAAAATTAATGTAGGACTGTGCAGGATAAATTCTTCCTGACATACACCCCATGCCAACTTCAGAGAAATTGATGACTTGCATGGATTGTAAAACGAGTACACATTTTGGCCTTTTGTTTTTATGCAAGGCTACAAAATCCTGATGCTGTGATTGTTGCCCTTGATATGAAAGTCACATGCTATGATTCAGCAGTTTTAATTCTCCTTAAAAAGCTCATTAATCACTGATTGTACATGTGTATAATTATTCTGCTGGAAATCTCAATCCGTTTTTTTAATGTGAGAGTCAATAGTTATAGTCCTGTCAAGTTTGTTTGTTATAAAATCCTGTTGTCAAGAATACATAACTGGGCTGTAAACACTTGTTCTAATCTAAACAATTGCACAGAAAGAGTCTGATAAAGGAGGTAAATTAAAAAAAAAAAAAAAGAGAGAGAGAGAGACACAGAGAGAGAGAGAGAATGAGAGAGACAGAAATCCATATGGCTGTTTTTAGTTACATGTCCTTTAGTGGAGGTAGTATGAGGCAGCCAGCTCTGCAGGCTCGGGATGAGCACAAGGCTACAGTGCTCCTCACCTTTCTGCCAGCAGAGGGAAAGAAAAGGCTGCTGTTATTCCCTCCTCCGCGTACTGCAGATGGCTTTCCTTCCCAGGCAGAACAGCCGTGCAGATCCTGATGCCAAAGTCTATGCTCCAGGCAGAGGTTTCTCTGGCATGAATACCTTGCTAGCAGGTTTCTTTATCCAAATCCAGGTCCATTCTGTGTTTTGTGCAGAAGGGGCAACTTCAATATGTGAGAGGTTCCACTAAATCATGTCGTTGGTCTCTTCTGGCCTCAAATTTTGTAGTAAGATAACCCAAACAAACCCCTGTATTGGGTTCTGGCAGGGAGACTGATTCAGCAGCAAATGCTGAGAATTTGTGCCAGGGCTGGTGCTGGGGCCCCCTGTGATGTCACCCCATGCCCTGTGGGTGGGCTTGCTGGGAGCAGTCTGGTGTACTTCTCAGCAACACTGTCCAGGGATGTCTGGGCACTCAGCCTGTGGCTGCTTGCACAGATGAAACAGGGGCATGAGCTTGGATGAGGAGAGCAACCATCTAAAACATTCTGCTACATGCATGGGTCTGCCTACAATTCATGGCAATCTTTGAAGTTCTCAGGACTGTCTCCACAGCCTTGGTACTTTTATTAATTTTGTAACAGAGAGCTCTGTGTTGCTATGTGGAGAAAGAGTTACTTGCATGGATAAGAAGGCCAGGATGATAAAACGTGTGAGTCCCATTCAGTAGAGGGAATATGGAGACACTCAGTCCCTAAGCCCTGAACACCTCCACCTCCACTGCCTAGTATGGCAGAGAGTAGTCATGCTGAAAATAACTTTCCCAATTTAGACAGAGAAGTCTCTGATGTTTCCCCTTACTCTCTGAAATCAGGCACAGGAGGAATGAGTCAAGCAAGAGGAAATCTCTGGCTTCTCAGTATGCTGTCTCAGGCAGGTATGGGCTGTGTGTGTGCTTAGTAACCACAGAAATAGTTTGTGCAAATCATTAGGCATTTCCATATAGAATTGTTATGGCTGGAGAAGCACTTTTTACAGAACTGGATCACTGCATAAGCAATTCCTCGTGATAATAGTATTTTTAAATGGCCCGAGGTTCCAAATGGAGCAGTAAAGCATATCAACAAATACTTAGGGAAAGAGTCATACCTGAGTCCCAGCTGCACATTCCCATGACACTCTGCTTCTAGGAGTGTGCTGGTTAAAACAGGCCATGTAAATGGAAAGGAGGACAAAGCAGCCTTCTGTAGATAGGCATTAGATTTAAAAAAAAAAAACAAAAAACAACAAACAACAAAAAAAAAAAAAAAAAAACAAACAAAAAACCCCCCAAAAAACAAAAACAAAAACAAAACAAAACAAAACAAAAAAAAAACAAAACAAAAAAAACCCCAAAAAACAAAACACAATAACAAAACAAAAAAACACCCAGAAACCCCCAAAACAACAACAACAAAAAAAAACAAACAGAAAGTTTTCCGCTGCTTTCTGTGAGTGTTTCTGCTTTATGGAACAGAACCTGAGGACTCATCCATGATATCTTTGGATGGGCTTGAATGCACTGTTAATATACTAAGTGTGGGCATTAACACTATAGGCTATAGTGTTACACTGGGGCTTGAATGCAATGTGCCTTCAAACCCCCAGACGTGCAACAAAAGAAAACAGTGGACTTCCCTGCCTCCCCCAGTCCTTCTGCTCCACCAAGATACCCACTGTAGATAGTCACCATGTGCAGTGGCCGCAATGTTGATCAATTAATAGTGTGTAGTGCTGAGGAGAACTGCAGAAGCACACAGTCTGGAGGGAAGAGCTCTAGGGAGATCCCACCTCTGGCTCCAAGAAGAGCCAGTGCTGAATTCAAACCTGGCTTCTCTGGGCTTTCTCCAGTCAGGCACTGGAAACCTCCAGGAATGGGGCCCGCAGAATATTTTTGGGTAATCTGCTCCAAAGTCTGACTGTCCTCATGGTGGAAGGTTTTTTCTTTATATCCTGTCTGACAAGCCCTATTTCATTTTGTGACCACTGTCCTGTTCTATGGTCGCACATCTCAGTGAAGAGCCTGGTTTCATCTTCTCAGTAATATCTTTGTAAGTACTGGCAGGCTGCTGGTAAGTCCTTCAATTTTTATGGGTTTCTTTTTTTTTTTTTTCTCTTCCCTGGGCTGAACAAACCTTGTTTTCTCAGCCTCATCTCACACAGTGAGTGCTGCCACCCCAAATGTCTTGGTGGCCTTTTGCTTGGCTCGCTCTGTTGGTCAACATCCTTGTGTCCGGGGACACAAAACTGGGCATGGCATTTGCCATGCAGCATGAGCAGTAAAGAGGACATTTCAGTGTTATTCACCATTCTGAATTTAAAGAAATTCTGATAGGAAATATTTTTAGTCCTTTGTGATTTAACATTTAGTGATTTAACATTTAGCTCAGCCTTAAAATCAGAACGAAGCCCAAAAGAATCCATTAAATACTTTTTTTAAACATTCCTCACAGCGGCACTAATAAAAAAATGCTGAAGATGTAAAAAGGATTCAAAATCACAATTGTTCATTGACTGCAATTAAAAATTTCTCTTCTTTCATTTCAACGCTGCTGGTTCATTTGTGCATCAGAGACTGTGGGGCTGAGCAAGCATGGCAGGTACAGATGTCAGCTGTGAGCCATTTTGGGGAGCAGGCATGCTTGCCTCAGGATGTCTGAGGGAAGGGAGCAGCCAGCTCAAAAAGGCATGAAGAAATAGGATGGGCTAGGGATTTCCAGACTAGGACTCTGAAGGTGTCCCTGAGTGTTATAGTGCCAACAGAATTGCACTCTTCCAAGGGGGATATTAAACGCAGCGCTGCTGGGGTTCTAATTCACCTTGGTGAGTTGGAAGGTTTCCTTCTGTAGCTGCTGAAGCCTGTCACTGCCACCTGAGACTACTTCCTCAGGAATGGCAGGCTGGTGGAGTCAGTAATACCTCCCAGACCAGTAGAAATATTAATATATTAAAATATATGTGTATTTGAAAAATGCCACCAGTGAATGGCCAAAGCTGAAAGGCTCTGACTTTATTACCCAGACTTTTAGTGGGATTTTTTTCTTTTAATCCTCCAGGCAATACTTTCCTCATCTCTTTGCCCCTAAAACCAGATTTCATTTTAATTTTTTTTTTTTTAATAAATTGCTGTAAATCTTTGGAGGGTCCTTAGAAATGTGGTGGCTGCTATGTCAGGCATTTTTGGTTGAAGAAATTCTGCAGCTGAGTTGATGGAAAATAACCTATTGCTTGTTTTTATTAACCATTGCCTGATTTTTAGGGTTTTTTTCCTAAAAGACAAGAACTGTAACTGGTCACAAACTAGTGTTTCATCTAGGCAAAGATTAAGCCAAAATTGTCAGAAGTAAATAGCTAACTCACTGGGATAGTGTTACCTTAAAAGTGCTGGAGGATTTGAATATATTTTGTGAGATGGCGTTTTTGGATTTCTTCCCATTTTCACTCCTTTGTTTTGAATGCAGATAGGTTATACGAGCATTGCTTTAACTCACAAAAGCTTTCTGAATCTAAAATGAAGCATTTCAAAATTAAAAAAAAATCAAAGTCAGAAAGATTGAGACAGCAAGCAGCCTTCTCTGAGAATGCTGTTTGGCAGCTGAGAGAGGAGAATGTGTGCACAAAATTCCCTGCGTCACTAAATATGACTTTCAAAACCTCATAATATCTTCTGTAAAAGCTACCATCCTGTCAAACATTTTTGCACTTGATCTCTTTGTGGCTGAAACTATAAAGAAAGCTCAAATAAAGTCGCAACTATTTTTGCTATAAAAAAAGCTACATCCTTTTCCTTTCGTCTCCCTGCTCTAAACCCCTGGCTGTACAGCATTTGATCAAGCTTTCAAAAGACAAAACAAAATTCTCCCTCAGGCATAGAGCAATCTTGGGAAGTTTTGGCTCAAGAGGCAGATATTTCTGAGAAAATGAAAACGAGATCTTGGAAACAAAATCCTACAGCAGCCATAGCTGTGCATCGCTATGGTGGATTTAATTATTACATGGGAAGATGCAGTTAGATATTTAGAAAAGCTGGGGGATTGATATTACTACTGAAAGACTGGAATGGGGCTGGCAGTTGTGATAAGGACAGAGGACCCTGAAGAAGCACATCTGCTTTCCAGCTCTGTGTCAGGATATGGCCATGCAGCAGCCAGCAGATGAAAGAAGGTGCTTTTGTGTCTTTTGTAGTCTCCCTGGTAAATCCTCTTCCAAAGGGAAATGCCAGAGAGTGAATGCAGCCAGACTGCTCGCTCTCCACATCATTCAGGCGCGTCTCAGTCTTGAATTGGGAGCTGATGCTTAGTCATAGCCATCAAAAGGATATCTCATACCTGTCTTGACCTGCTTAGTTATTGGCAATCAGGCAGCCTGCTGCTCTATACACGTGTGTGAGCCCACAACGCTTTTAGACAGTTACCTGCTAATAATCAGAGCTGAGCTGACAGCATGAGGTCATTAATGATTATTAAGATTTTTATCAACTCTAGCCTGTGTTTAATTTAAATCAGGGGTCTAGAAATGATAGCTGACCACCTCCATGACCTTCTGCTAAGCCGTTATATCAGTATTTAATAAATCAGATTTTTCCAACCATATATATTCCCTCATTTCTATGTTATTCTGACACTATTTTTTCACCATTATATTTATACCTATAATTATCTTCAGTAAACTGGCAAAATTACTATGTCTCTCTTTTTCGAGGCTGGAGTATACATTCTTCAAAGAGATGTTAAACATTGCAAATAACAAGGAGTAATGATAAATAATTGGGATGATCTGAGTGAAAGACGGCAAGAAATAAAGGAAATAATTTAGGGGAAAAAGATTCTATTGGCATCAGAAAGGCAAAGTAAAGTGAGAAAACAATTGCAGAAGTTGTGCTCAGTATTCTTGAGGGACCTGAACCCTGACCCCTGGCATGTCCAATGTGCAGTTAGCATCTGTCTCCAGTAAGGCTGTGGAGATTATATTGTCCGTGGAGCAATCTAAAAGGTAGCTCTGTCTTGTGTATATAAATGTTGGAGTCGTTCAGATTTAGAAGCATGAATGTGTGGCTTAAATCTGTGTCACTTCCTTTTTCTCTAAGCTATGTAGTCTGATCTTTCCTTTTGCAAGAAACACATGGAATCTCACTCCTTGTCTTTTCCATTTTTTTGTGGAGGTATGTGAGCTGTAGTAAATTTGTAAATTTTGTCTCTGTGCCAGCAATGGAGAAACACACCAGAAAAAGTGATTGTATGTGACCAGCCCTCAGACATCACTCTGCAATTTTCTCTGCATAGGACATGCAGTGGATGGCACAAAGTCTTATCATAACACACCCAAGCTGTATAATGAAACTTTAATGTCATAGTCTCTCCTCAAATGCTGTACCTTGACACCTTAACCATTTCTGTCTTTTGTTCTTTGAACCCTCTCCGGTGTTTCTAATTAGGTTGTCTGGTATCTAATGAGGCTTCTCAGTGTGGGCCCTGCTGTCTCAGCTCACAGGCGAGACAGTACATCACCCCTCTTCACCATGATCTACTGGCTTTATGGTGTTTCTTATCCATAATATACAAGCAGTGAACAACTCGCTGTCCAGTTTTGTTATTCCTAAGTGCCTGACATTATTTATTTTGTGTTTCTTCTTCCTGGATGACACTGCTTTGGATTGTGTTAGTAAGGGTCAGTGCAGGTTTTGCTTCCTTTAGTTACATCTCACTTGCAATTCTGTAGATACATATGTGTTGTTGTGTTTTTGCCCTTTCTCTTCTGTTTCTGAGTGTGCACTTTGCAACATCTTTTGCATCCCTAATGATGGTATTACTCAGAGTCAAAACTGGAAGGAACCCTGTGAACATTTTGCTCCTGCTACTTCATCACTCTCTCTGCTGCAGTTTAGTGTAGGTCTCCTTATCAGTCCCCCTTCTGCTGTTGCTCTTGCTGTAGGTCTTTATTAAGCAAATTTTTTATGCTTGTTGCTGAACTTCAAGAATGCAAACAAGCATCTTCCTTCATCCAGTGGTTGCTCAAAACTAACTTGGAAAGATTTAAGCATGTGCTTAAGTGCTGCTGAAGGGAGGCTTCTGTTTCAATTTAATTACTTTTATCCCTTACCTTTTGATTCTAGTCTTCTATGTATAAAACATCAATAACTCCCTCTAGAATGGATTCTTTCTTTATCCCATGTCACTTGTTGCTCAGGTTTCCAATGCCCTCTTGAAGTTTTCTAATAGCTCTTTTTGTACTGCTTGGTCGATTATTTTACTGGAGATTGAAGATAAAAGTGCTGGGCAGTAATTGCCAAGATCATTCTTCCTTCTGTGTAAATCAATACTATATTTGCTTTATTTCCAGCCTTTGGGACTTCCATAGTTCTCCATGACTTTCAAAAATAATTGCCAATGGTTCTGTAAATTAACTGGCTAATTCCCTCATCACCTGAGGATGAGGGAAACCAGACCAGCTGATCTGTACGATGGATATTCAAAATTTTCAACTGTTCCTGTAACCCCCATTACCTTAATGGCTATTTGGATAACATTTTTGTTATTTACCAATTGCTGCATCCTTTCTTCTATTTTATTCAAGAAAAAAAATAGTAAGGGGGAAATTTGGCCTTAGAAGACATTCTGGTTTTTCACTTTCCCCTCATTTATTAATGAAACTACTTTCTGGCCACCTTTCCTTTCCCCTACAAGGCATTTGAGAAAGCCATTCTTATTCCCCAATACTGCTTGACTTAGCATAAATTCAGCTAAGTTTCTCCTGTTCTTGTCATTTCTCTTTTCTCCTATTTCTCCAATTTCTCTTCTATTTTCTTTTGCTCATTTCTGGGTTCTGTTACCTCTGAGCACAGCAGCTTGCACTGCTGTCACTGACCTATTCCTACACATAATTGGAAATGTAACTGGGCCAGAAAGATCCAATCCATCACCAAATTCTGTCCCATCTCTCCCTTGCTGACCTCATGTCCTCTCACACGTGGACTTTTTCACTGTCTTTTATTTATCGGCTATGGAAAAGGAATAGCTTTAGGGCAGATATTTATGACTGTCTTTCCAAGATACTTCTCTCTTTCCAAGAGACACATAATAGGCAGGTGCCAAGATTAAGCAAGCCCTGTGTTGCTGGTTCCCCTGAGGTCACAGCAGAGACCCTCCCTGGAGGTGGCTGCCCATTTTCTCTGTAATTTGTTGCTGCAACCTCAGTCAGTGTATGATGTTCAAGCCCAAAGCGCTTTTGTTGTTCTCTGTCTCTCGTGTATTTGTAAGGGCACTGACTTACATGACCTAGCAAGACTTTTCCATCTTTAACTTCTTTTACATGGTTTACCTTTCACAGCAGCGTTCTCTGACTCTTTCATTTCTTGGTTGTTTCTTTTTCCCAGAGGCTCAGTTTTATACCTCCCAGCTCTCAAAATATCCTCACTTTAATAAATCATGGCATTTTACAAGCTGTGTGTTAGATGCTGTTCTTGTTGTGCTTGAAGTATTTCTGAATAGATAATTGTCAAAAACTCTTCCTAGATTTAGGGCAGACTTTTTCCTGTCATTGTGGTACCAGCTCTCCAACTGCTCTCTGCAGCTTTTAGAGTGAGCTGTTGTGTTGTGCTCAGAGTAATGTAATGTAATGCAACGTAGTGTGTCAGGCAGCTCACACAACCTGTTTCTCATTTGAAGCTGCTGCTATCCTAAAACTGTGATTTTAAGGAGGGAAATTGTTTATTCTCCTCTTTGATGTTGTTTTATATTAATATGTCTCTATTCTACCCATTTTGCTCATGGTGGAGTCTGCTTTCTTTGCTCCAGTGATCAGATACTGGGAATGAAAACGTTACCACCTACTTGTCTTAGAGGGAGTGCAGAAAAAAGGTCTTGGGGGGGGAGAGCATCATTCATTTTCATTCTCAGCTTTGCTACCACACATGTTCCTGGCTTCCCACTGATAATCTATGATACAATCTTCTGAAAACATATGGATAAGGCTTTAGAAACATATTACAGGAAATATTAAAAGTACTGTCTTGTTACTAAATGCATAATTATCCTTTTTCTGAGAGTACCTAATAAAGACCAAACATGATATCACAGAAGGCACTAAACTTTATTACCACTAATTTAATCAAAGGAGCAGATTTTAAAA